>OX235267.1:69060908-70308031 GCA_944472135.2 Trichobilharzia regenti
ACGCTGAAAATTCCATGCTGTAAATTGTTATTGTTGTGGAATAAAGTGATTATTATTATTATTATTATTAAGAGCAATTTTAACCTTATCAAATTTCTATCTTTGTGCCGTTGAGTACCATGTAATTTACAACTTTTAATTTTCACTTCTAAAGCCACTTATGATTAATTACATCGATTGTATCACCCCCCTATTACTCAATAATAGACCACTATACATTTTTCTAAGTATAAATACGACTGTACAGCCTCTGAAGATGATTTTGTCGATAAAGAAAATTTTCTTCACTGAATCTGCCTTTTATTTTCTTCATGACTCGATGGGTATTTTCGGTGAATGGGATATTTATTATTCTCGAAATTCGATATGCTAGACAAATTCATCTAGTGTGTGTATCATCCTCTTGACGTTTCGAAACTTCCTTATATAAGGGCAACTGTTCATATGTGACCTGATGTTATTCCATTATTATCGATAGACGAATGGAATAATAAGCCTCTCTGTGTGCTGATTGTGTGTGGTTCAAGATTCGCTTAAGTTAAACTGTGCCATCTCCCGGTACTTTATCAGGCTGATAAGGTCAAACTGCCTCCATGCATCCTTTCAGTGAACGTTTAGGCCTTGAAACAGTCCATCCTCATAAAACCTTCAACAAACAATTGAATCCTCTTGATTTTGTTCCAAATATCTCGATGATAACACTGAAACGTCTATCACTAGGTTATGACGGTGAAAATGTTGGGTATTGAATGTGGCTGGTAATGATATACACTTTGCAGTTGCTAGACTTCATTTTGACTTCACGATATGTACTGCAATCCTTCAAGTCAGATTAGAAAGACATTCGCCTCAACGAGATAGTTAAATATTTTTCGCCGACTTTAGAACCATATCCCAAAGAGAAGGGAATAATGCGACTGTGGATATTAAACTTTTTATGTAGCCCCTACACATTTAAAAAAATAAACCATAATATGTAGATCGACAGGATTTATTAAACAGGTTAATGATTGAACTTACTAGTATTGCGCACAGACTCATACACAGAGAAAATACTATCATGTAAGGTGTCTGAAAATGTCGAAACAATGAATAATTATAAGAAGATATAACAGTATAACGAGGTTTATAAAAATATTTGGATGCTGCATCTGAACACATGAGTTATGCAGAGTATGAATTTGAATGAAGGGAAAGCAGTTGTTTCAGAGGAATAAGATAAGGTAATTTCGTTTCACTAAATTCTTATCGGACTTATGTAGTTTCAGACGCACGCTAAACGAATGCTGAATAGAGAAAACGTTGCACTCAAGTGCCCGTATATCCTAATATTCTATGATAATTTGTATTATTATCTATAACGTTCTCTTCCGATGCCTTACATTTCATTGGTTCATATTGATATGATATATCCCTACGGAGGGTTTTGCATTGATCCATCAAAAATCCGACGTGCAATCTGCTTTTATTTTCCGTGTCAAACGTCTTGTATGTTGGAATAAAATGTTCGAACTACAGCGCAGACTCGAAGTCCTCATTTTAAGGAAAAATATTTTCACCTTTAGGCGAAAATAATGCGAAATCATGGAAACTAAGATTTTATTTATTAATGGAGCTCAAGAATATCTTAATGATGTTTCCGATTATATCATCTCGTTTTCAGAAACATTAAATATAACAAAGTGTCAGCGGCTAAACCGCGGAAAGCCGAGCGTACACACACACATGATCAACGCTCTCCTAGGGCTTATGTAGCCTGTAATGAAAAGAGAGAAAAAGGAAGGTTGAGAGCGAGACATGTGAGCCTATCGTGTATATACAAACCGTGGTTTCTCATGTTATATCGCACAGTGAAGCAGCATTATCCACTGGATGACATTTCCAACATAATTTACTGTTTATAACTAGACAACTTCAAAACTTGATTTGTAATATGAATCGGAGCTTCCAGTTATGCATATTATCAGGAAAATATAAAAATAGGAAGTGAAACGTAATAGCATGAATAGTTTGATGAATGAGTTGTGCTCAAAGGGTGTACATGGAAACAAAATAATATACAAAATTACACAGGGGTTTTAAGTTAGAAAAATAAGCATACAAACAGAAGTAAGGACAAATCAAACAAACAAAGAAAAGTTAGGTCAAATCAACGGAGTTGTTACCATGTGAGTAGAAGTGGGTGGATAATTTTCTTTTGTATGCATAGTTCTGGTTCCACCAACTCGATGGCTAGGGCTTCTGCGATGCAAAGAAGATGGAATCGTACTGTCTTTGGAAGGTTGTTCTTCACTTTGTAGATTACTTTGAAAGAGGCGTTCGTTGAGATGGAATGACCAGTGTTGACGAGATGTTCGATTATTGCACTCCTAATATGGCCATTATTTCCTTTCTGTAGCCACGCTGGATAGTGTTCTTTGACTCTTTTTGACAGGATGCGCGTTGAACGACCAATGTACCTGGCTCCACAGCAACAGGTGAACTGATATATACACATAGAAGTGGTCATGTGTGGAATCTTGTCCTTTGGGTTTCTGCAGATCAGCGGGAGACTCGAGAACACTATTCTTAGTGTTGCCGCAGGGAAAGTTCTTCCTAAAGAGGTGGAAATTCTCCTTCTGAGGACGTCACTAAGTAGGTCTCCTTTGAAGTCTAGGTTCACATAAAGTATCTTTTTTGGCACCGATGGTGTCTCTTGCTTTTGGTTTTTCTGTTTGATGTTTTTCTCTACGAATCTTGGTGGGTAGCCATTTTGTATGAAGATTTCCCTCGGGAAGTTTAGCTCTTCTTCCATGGCGTCGGCGCTGCAGATGCGTCTGACGCGAGTGGCAAGGGATTTAATTAGGTTTCTTTTTCGACTGATTGGTAACCAGCTGTAGAAACTTGTTTATTGTCCGTTCCAAGTCGGTTTCCTATGGATTGACCTTCTTAAAGTTCCGTCATCTCTCCTTGTAAGCTCAACATCAAGAAAAGGGATTTTAGATTCAGTTTCAGTTTCCAAAGTGAACTTTGTGGCTGGATGGCATTTGTTGAATATTTGCAGTAGTTGATTGAGATCGTGACCGTCATCACAGATGATAAAGATGTCGTCCACATATCTAACGTACAACTGGAAATTGTCGATAGTTGATTTGAGTGGGTCGTTCTCGAGGCTTGCCATGAAGCAGTCTGCTAGTAATGGGCCCAGTGGAGATCCCATTGCGATCCCATCTTGTTGTCTGTAAATAATGTCGTTGAATGTGAATTGCACATTGAGTGTACATCTCAGTAGTAGTTCTTTTAAACAGGTCGTCGGTAATCCGATGTTCAGCTGATTTTCGTTGATATAGTGACAAATATAAGAGACAGTTTCTGTGAGTGGAACGTTGGTAAATAGTGATTCATTGTCGAGGGAGAGCATAGTTTTGTTCTTTGTATTGATATCTTTAATGTAATCGACGAATTGGAAAGTGTCACGAAGTGAATGGTGGCACATTCGTTTTCGTACAGGTTCTAGAATATCAGTGAGCCATTTCGCTATTGAATGGTACGGGAAACCCGACACATCCAGAATTGGACGAAGTGGGAGGTTGGCTTTATGTATCTTTGGTAAGCCATATAGTCTTGGTATTGTTGACCCTGTCGGTCGGATCTGATCATAGACTTCATGAGTGATTAACTTTTGGGTTTGCATTCTTTTCAGGACATCGGTGAGTTGCTTTTCAGTCTGTTCTGTTTTGTTACTTTCGTTGGGTGGTTGCGAAAATTTTGTCTTATCTGACAAGATGTTGTTCATTTTCTCAATATAGTCTTTCTTGTCCATAAGGACTATACCAGCTCCTTTTTCTGGACGAGTTATAAGGAGTTCTTCATTTTGTTTTATTTGATTTAATTCTTCTCTATGTTGCCTTGTCAGGTGGTTGTATACTTTTGGTTTTGTATTAAGATACTGATAACAGCTATCGATTATTGTTGATTTGAAACGCTGCAATTCTTGTTCGGAGGTTGGGGTTAAATCATTTGTTTGGGTCATTAGGTTTTCGAATTGTACTTGCGTATGGAGTCTGTTGGCGCTTAAGTTGACGTCGCAGAATTTTGGGCCCATGGATAGGGCTTCTAACTGTAGGCTGGATAAAGCTACTGAAGAGTAGTTGAATACGAATTTCGAAGGGTCTTCAGGAAATTCTTTGTGTGCTTTGATGGATTTTAGGCTTTTGGTGAGTCGGGAAATAGTAGATTGTGCTCGTTTTTCAGTGACTGTATTGACATATTCCGTAAACCTCTGGGTTTCACCAGGTAGAAGATCGTGGAGGGCTGGAGACCTTTATGAAATGTTGCGTTGTAGTTCTGGAATACGGGCTTTAATAGAGTCAATAAGATCCAATGCATGTCGTCGGAGGGATTTTGTGTTGGGATATATGTGGCTTCTTCTCAGTGCTTTCCAAAACCACTTTGGATATTCGCGATTGGTGATACAATCATTGAAAAAAGTAATTTTCGCTTTCACCATCGCAAGTTTGACAGAGTACCGTAGAAACCCATTGAGTTCCTTGACTGTCGAGGGATCCTTGCTGCTTTTTAATTCATGAATAATTCCCATTCGAACATTAGTAGACAGAAGACAAGTAGTTCAGCGAAGAGTCTCTTTTCGGCGAATTCATTTTCATAGCTGTACAATCGCAAATATATATGGTTATTTTGTGTGTGTGTGTGTGTACATTAAATTTGTCAAACGAAAATACAATTAGTAAGTTCAGATGAATTGGATGTTGATAAGAGGATAGTAACAAAAGTGATGAGTTGTCAAAAACGATTGTTAAAGAGGAGTAACTTCAGGTGAATTGGATGTTCATACAAGAGGATAGTAAAAAAAGTGATGAGTTGTCATAAATGATTGTTAAATGAGAGTTGCTATCCTCTTATCAACATCCAATTCATCTGAACTTACTAATTGTATTTTCGTTTGACAAATTTAATGTACACACACACACACACAAAATAACCATATATATTTGCGATTGTACAGCTATGAAAATGAATTCGCCGAAAAGAGACTCTTCGCTGAACTACTTGTCTTCTGTCTACTAATATTAATTTTTAACCCAAGTTTGGAATTCATTTGAGAAATAGGATTAGTGTTACGTTCAACTTTGATGCTGTGTATTTATTGAGACAAGATGTTCAGGATTTATGTGGTGAATTGCAAGAACAACACTTAAAGCAACTATAATTACGATATTAATGGCGAACATTCACAGTCAGAAGACAATCTTAACAACAGAAAATTTAAATATTACTGATGCCACTAAGCAAACAGAGAATGTCAATGACGTTACAGAGAACTCCTAGGAAGACAAGATCAAGACATTCAAATTAAAAGGCTCGTAACTAAAGTATAACAGCTAAAGCATTCTGCAGAGCACATTAAACAAAATCATATAAATTACCTGCAATCCTACAATTATTGCAACTTCACATACTTTGGTAAAATGAGAGATCAGAGTGAGTCAGATTCATTCAGCATAAACACCTAGCGGAATCTGCGTTAGCTGACTCGAATAATATGAAGAGTTTAAAGTACAGGTGAAAAATAACTGTGCACACGTTCACATAGTACCATAAAATAGGATGAGACAAAAAATGGCAGTACTGAAATCGAATGCAATACACCAAAAATGGAGATTGTTAATTATTTGAGAACCTGTGCAGTAAGAATGATTCAACAGCTAACCCTCACAGCTGAATATTTTTCAACCTCCACTAAAAATGAGAAGGAAGAGAGAACAGTAACGATTATGAGCAATACGTTTTGATCGAAAAGTCATCCGGTAACTGGTACTATTTCACCGTGTGATATGTCGAGCAGACGAATCCGTGGGAAATAGTATAATGCCATGTTGCCAGGTTTTTACACATATGTGGAGATCACAAGTGCTGATATTTTGAACACTGTATACTACAGTGTTTTGCTAAACTCAGTAGGGAAATGCAACAGAATCGGCATTCTTTATCTGATAGATAAATTGATCCATATTTCGGTGATGAATGGCTAAACTTATAAAATCATACGAAATGAGTTCAGAAAATGAAAAATGCAATTTTGGTTAGTCATAAAAACCTACTTTTCCTGGATCTGGGACAAACTGTCGAAAAATGATCATGAGAACACCAATCCCGGCGAAAACACACCCAACAATGAAGATAATCACAGTGAACGTCATCTGTACAGCTTTGAATGCAAGACCCAAAAATGTCACAATTCCACTGACCGTTACTGTCACAAGGAGCGATATCAGGGAGCAAAACAATTGAATATACAGAAACGCGCCAGCGAAGCCAAATGAGATCAGTAGATACTGGAAATAAGTAAAGAATTGTATTAGTAATTCATTTACATTGATGTGCACAAAAACATATCAGTTGCACGATGTGTATCATGCAACAGAATTGATCACTGTCACTGTCACTGGTAGAAAAGCTCAGTGCTGTCATCACTAATTTCATAAGTGTCGTCATGGAATATTTGAACTCACAACAACCCTGGGATCTCGTAATTCAAGCGCAACTAAAATTTACCCAGTGAAGATACTGCCTTATTCCTCAAACCCTTTTAATACCACATGACTAAATCTACCAAGAAACTGGTTGAAGCACTATTAATGTTAAGCATCCTCATAAAATTTAACTGACTGTCAGACAGACTTAGCCTAACTCTGACATGCTGAAGCGACTCAAGTTTGACACTCTAGTGGCATGAAGTTTCTTTATCAGTGTTTATTTTACAGGAAGGGGTGGCTAGCTTCATGCCCAACCTTACCTTTTTACAAGGATTATTTATAGCTTAGTGAGGTATAGGAATGCGTCGACCGGGGATCGAACTTCAGACCATGTGCATGGTCGGCGAGCGTCCTAACCGCCATACCGCCGACGCACATTACAACTAGCATTAGTGAACTTAAATGGTCGAGGTAAGAATCTCTGCACTGAAAGTATCGCAACCCAATGGTCTAGAGTCTTTGTCTCGACTTCTAGTTGGAGTGGTATATCTCTGAATTCTCAAATTCAGAGAAGAAAAGTCCGTATTATTTCCTAATATTTTCCAGTCCCCCATGTGATGCTCGATTGTGATTACATTTTTCTAGAAAACATGTGGCAAAAAGAGATAAACTTAAGTGAGTAAAAAACTTACACCAATTAGGATCAGAAGGTGATCAACCACATTTTCATATTTGTATCCCCTGAGTAATACGAGAATTATAGTTGCCGCTATTCCTAAAGCTCTGAAAAGAAAACTGAAACACTTTCATATCACTGACACGAAAATGGTCAACGATATAAGAATAAAATTCGTGCAATGTGGTAGAGTGTAATTGCATTATGAGTAAATTTTGTTTCGATAAAGTCTCACAGTGTTATACAGTAATGTTTACTGATGATCACATTTCGAGCACAATTTATTGCTCATAATCTTATCAAGGTACACATACCACTTTTTAAATTCATTTATATAGTTCCATTGTTTTTCACTTGATTTGATTGATAGTAGTAGTATTTTCAAAATTTCCGGTACGAGCAATGACTCATTCCTATTACATGTGTTGGGTGTAGACTTGATGAACAAGGATTCAGTAATCAACTGGGTCCTTTGACCTAGAGAGCTTGTCCCTGAGTGAGTTTGTGCGTTGACGCAAATAGACAAAATAATATTAATTCGAAAATGCCATGCAATGACTGTGAGTTATGTGAACTACATAGGTCAAAATATTAGTTCAGGGGTAGTCAGATTGTCAGAGCATAAGAATTTAGCTAAGGTAAGAATGGTTGACCCCAAGAAGATAAGTAATTTAGAAAGAAGCTCAGCAATTGCAATGCATGCGCTAACACACAACCACACAATAGGGTGGGAGAGGGTTGAAATTCTAAAAAGTAATCTAGGTAGGTGGAGATAGAGATTGATTACTGAATCCTTGTTCATCGAGTCTACACCCAACACATGCAATAGAAATGATTTATCACTCATACCGGATATATTGAAAATACTACTACCAATCAAATCAAGTGAAAAGCAATGGAACTATATAAATGAATTTAGGAAGTCGTGTGAGTACTGTATAACATTGTGAGACTTTATCCAGACAAAACTTACCCATAATGAAAAATGGTCATCGCCTAGAATCAAGGTTATCTTTGAAATTGCAACTGCTTGACTGGAAGGATAAATGATGTATCTTACATCGAGGAATTATATTGATTGTGGGGATCGAATGCTATTTCATGTAGAAAATATATCCTATAAATAAAAAGGGCGACCTGCTTGAAAACTTGAGGCACCTGATCTTTTATTCAACACTTAAGCCGTTTCATTATATCCGTTGGTCAACAAGTACAGTTACGCACACTTTTAGATGGCATTCTTGCTACTTCTGCACATTTCCCGATGACGAAACAGGAGTAACTGACTCAACTTTACGACGGTAGTAAAACAGAAGTATGTGGTGCAGTTTTGACTCCAATATGACAAGCTCCTAATAAGCCTAGCGTAACTTCCTATCCAGGAAACAAGGAGAGAGCTAAACGTATGGCCAGTAAACTCATGGTCTATAAACAACACCACTGTCAGCGAGACTTCAAAGCTTGAAGCCCAGTGTTCTTCTCATAAGGTATGTCATATGAACATAAGGTTCACAAAGAAGTGGACATCAGTCAAACATATCGTGAAAAAAATTGACTTACATTAAAATAGTCGGCGCGTTAGGATGACTGGCGAAATAATCTGTAACTGCCTCCCTGGAGCATAAAAATAGAATTATTCACTTCGAAGACTTACGAATTGCTCACGACTAAAATCATGCACACAGTCCCCAGAACAAAAAACAGTGTGTCGACTAACATCTGTATGATTCATTATAGGAATGCGGAATAGTGATAGTGGCCTTAATTACCCAGATGAAGTAAAGCAGATATCGGCTTATTTTTGTGTGCAATGGCGATTCTTTCAAACTGGACGATGTTGAACACTCCGCTGACATTGTTCCTTCTCTGTAAATAATTCCGGAATTATAATACAAATGCACTTTAAAGGATAAACATAGAAAGAAAATAGAAGGAAAACATATACATTTGCAGCCGGAATTAAAATACCTGAATAATATGACATGTGTAGCGCCCAATGAACAGATGTGTATATGTCATTTAGTCAGTAAGAGTGTCTCTGAACCACTGTGAATAAGGCTGAACGTGATTTGGGGAGTGATGAATAGGGTAGGACACAATGGCCAGCAAAAATCGCTTCTGAATTTGCAATATTCATTAATTTTAGTTTAATTTTAAATCAAGAGGTTTTGGCTGAACACTACGCTATTCACGAATGCTAGGAAAACTGGTTCTGAATTTAAGTTCACAGCATCTGGTTCACAGAATTTTCCGTCAAGAAGTTAACTTCATTCGTTCAAATTTGCTCCTCACATTCCTCCCATAGCTGGCTACTATCTATGTCAAATGATTCTTCCTGCAGTCTTCATCCATGTATAACCCACCTGACTGTTCTTTGTGAGCAAGAAATCAGAGCCAAAGGAATCAAACTGCATTCTGGCGGTGATATTGATTCCTGCAGTTTTATCGACACATGTAGGTCAGTCAGTCGATGACATCTATGAGCTTGAAACTGCTAGGTGCACAGACGAACATGATAGTTAATGAATTTAATTTAACAAGTTCTGTGAACTTTATGACACAGATGTCAGCGTGTCTGCGTCAAAATCCATCTTTTGTACACCTAATTTAGTAGTGTTGATACTCAAGTTTATAAGTACTCCGATTTTGTAGAATATTTGGTTCATGTTATTAGTGATAACGTTGATAACACCACTTACTTATCACAGTCTCAAACTTTATTTTCTGTAGAATCGTAAACAAATGAAATAGATTCACAATACTGTTTATATGTCTGCGTTTAGGAGTAACTAGTTTGAATCTATACTTGCCTGCCCTTCAAGTGTATCGCTGTCCTCACTGTAAATGGGACAGTCATCAAATATTGCTAGATTTCTTTTTGATTTCTTCGAGGTCGGACCGTGGTACATTGCCTTCTACTCCAAATCTTAACTTTAGAAATGTACTTGCATATCCGACAAACGTTCTTTTGTAAAGTTGCTGCTTCTGTCATTCACTGAAGACTGCCTTATGTCTGTGAACTTTCCTAGACCATGTTTACCTATGTTGTAATCGAAGTTCTCATACTGTGAACAGATTTGTATTTCATAGTCTGATGTTTCAGATGCAGCTGGTGTGAAACACGGTCTTAGATCGTGGATACTGTTCAACATTCCAAAGTTATGACGATATATGTGTATTAATGGTTATTTATTGCTGATGGCAGTGAAAAATCAAACTAACAGTCAGTTCCTTGTGAAAAGCAGTAGCTTAACAACTGTTTTAATTGTGAGTTAATCATTTATTCTTCGAAGGATTCACAACTGCATTTTTGTGAATACTGTTGCTTTCTAAATCGTTAATAAACTTGCAAACTATGCCTTCAGCCTTTACGGTAACTTCTCAGTGTGATGATGAAGCCACATTTCTAAATGTCATTGAGAGGCGGAGTATTTCTACGTGAGACTTACTCAAAACCTCCATCTACTCTCTTTCTGTACCTTCCAACATAGGAATATAGTCTCTGTTGATAGTTCTTGGAATACCACAGCTCATGATGCTAGTTACAAAATACAAAAATAGAATCACTGCAGATGGCGTCACTTAATATTTTCTCTTCATTCAGCCTCGTCGAGCGAAATAAATAGCTGTTGTTTTTCACGCGACAGGGTGCTGTTTATTCTGAAACTCACTGGTTTGCTTCCGAGAAATCCACCTTGGCACTTTGAAAGCTAAATGAAATATGTTTTAATTCATGTTTAGCTCTATGGATACGGTTTAATGGTCAGAAGCAATACGGATTAGAGAAATAGACGTTTTCCACCTAATCCTACAATATAAGATTGTATAGCAATATAGATTACAGAGAAGCTACTTGAAGATGAAATTTAGAATACATACGTATGAAACAGTTTCGGATGAATGAGAGGATTGCGATGACGCTGGGATATTCCTGCCAGTGAAAAGTATTGTACATCCGAATTTGTAGTAAACGCTGCGAATAACTTGGACAAGTTTGTAACACCATATTAAGTTTACAGCAATTTTCCATAACACATTAAATCCACCCCATAAGAGGCTTCAACCTGTCATTGAAACTAACAAAAGAGATCTGTTTGCGAAGAACAGCTTTAGGCTCATCAAAGGTTGAATCTGAGACTACAGTAGACTACAAATCATATTCTACTGTCAGCGTATCTGAAATGGCAATCCACCGAAAAGAAAAATTGGAGAAGTCGTTCAGTTTCCTCCTCCAACCTAAAGCCAATGGAACGGAAGCGTTCAATTTTTGAGTAAGAACATCTGACAATACTGAGTGCTAAGCGAATGGATTCTTTATTGCCTATGTCAATAACTTTTTATCTAAAATGATCATAAGCACTAACTTCGGTTGAAGACAAACCTCCGATGTGAAATTTCCTGGGTGAGTTTCATTCCAACTAGAGTGAACATTGACTACCACACACGCTCCAAATAAAGAAAACTCGTCAACAGACTTTTAGTCATAGTGAAAAAGTTTCAGTGTGACAAGTATTATTCTGTCTTGAACTCATTGATTTAAACTGATGTAAATTAAAACAAGCAATAAAGGTTAATAAAGCAGGATTTAATGAATTCATCAAATTTCGGTAGAACTCGTCAGCTGAATACTCTACATACACGGATATATATACTTTTGAAATTACATTGGGAGATATAAGACTGATAAGTAAACAAACTACATAGAGTTAATCATGCAGAAAGACAGGTGCGAATCTTTTCCAGGTCATGTTCAAATAGATAAGGGGAGAGAAAGAGTATGAGAGATCAAAATTAAGATAAATGGCATTACGCTTCAATTGCATCACTTAGATAAACAATTAGTCACTAGGGAATATAAGGAGAATTGCAAACAGACTAATATCAATAGTAATAGTTATAATAACAGTTTTAATAGTGTTGAAGTGCGTTAAGATAATCTTACTGATAAAGCATAGTTTTAAATGAATCAAGAATAATAATAGTAATGGTAATAATAATAATAACACTAATAGTAAGAAGAAGAGTTAGAATAATAACAAGTAGAGAATAAAACGTATTACCATCGTAGATTAAGGGTTACGACCATCTCCTTTTGTATACAGAGAGCTGGTTTATAGATTCGAATTGCACAAGCCTCTGCAATTGCAATGTAAATTAACCTCAGACAAATAAGCAGCCGATTACCTCACATAATTACAGGGACGGATTTAGTGGGGACGATTACACAACATTGAATTGACAGCAGAATGGCTGTAGCTGATCACTGCTGCAAACTGAATGACTGTGCCGAGAATTCTGACTTAAAACCTGCTTTTCAACACACGCGTGCACAAACAGACACTTTTCTTTAAGTATTGTGTGTATATAAATCAAAACGGCTTATTGAAATGTGAAAAGAAGCGCCTGGATACAGTCCAACCATATCTATGTCAGCTTAAACAGGTCAACACAGATTTAAAACAAGTTCAGACACTTTTAACCATAATAACACGGTATAACTCGACCGCAATAACGTTGCAGCCGAATACTGTTTATTTCTGGGCTTTCATTTCCGGGATGAGTAACATTTGTAAACGCTGAATTTTTGTATAGTAAAATGAATTGTTCTCTCTGGCGTGAACCGGCCTCTCTTAAATCTTCATTTTAAGGACGGTGCAGAGAGTTTACTATCTGCGTTAACTACGATATTAAGTAGCGTTTAGGAATCAGAGATAGTACTGTACGGCTGGGGTGGGTCGTTGAGGATACCGATATACAGATATGAAGACAAGTCTTCCTGTGATAATAACTGGGTGATTAGTTTGACCAATATGGTTCCATTATGGGTAAAATATATTTTGATACAGTCTCACAGTGTTATGCAGTAATGCCATATACCATGATTTGATTATAAGCAATACATTGTGCTTGAAACGCCATCAGCAAATATTACTGTATAACACTGTGAGACTTTGCCAAAAAAAGTTTACTCATAATGGAATTATACTCTACCACAGTGCCCAAGTTCTCTTCTTATTTCAATGTGGTATCTAAAGTTATAGACTTAATAATAATGCGTAGAGTAAGCGGTCTTGGGGATAAGCAAACACGAAAGAATCAGGCAGGCTTTGGACCAGGAAGAGGGTGTATTGATCATATATTCACTCTCCGACAGATTCTGGAACATAGGCATACTCACTGGCGTCCAACAACCGTTATATTTCTTGGCCTAATGGCAGCATTCGTTTCTGTAGACCGAAAGGTACTCTGGTGGTTTGGCTGTAAATGGGAATACCGAGAAAATGCATTACATTGAACAAGGCACTCTACTTGAACTCATGCAGCTAGGTGAGAACTTACAGCGAGTTGTCATCTGAAGTGATGAAAACCAGTGGTATCCATCGAGGATGCCGACTCTCTCCATTTTTGTATAATTTCATCATAGATGTACTAGTGGATGTAAACCTAAACGACTTCGGCAACCCAAGGACTGACATGTTACCAGAGAATAATCTCATTTATTTAAAATATGCAGATGATATAATCCTTCTGAACTTCGCCTTGTTTACCAGCTTACTAGTTTTCTAGCCGGTTTCAAGCTCGCGCAAAAAGAGGGAGGGCTGGCCGTGATGCTTGTGACCATACACTGCCAGACAAATCAAACTGCTAAAGAAACTTCAATGCACATGAAATATACTATGAAAATAAGCTTATTATTCGCTGGAATCGGAGAGGAGAAATGACACAAAGGGCTGGAAAAACTAAGCCTTCAGGAAACCAGTCAGCTGATGTGTATTCTCTCGATAAAAGCAAAATAAGAAATGGATGTGAAATGTCCGTAGAATGTAAGAGACAGAGTCGGCTACTCAGGTAGCCATACGCATGCGAAGATATGGTATAAAAGTGTTGGTTTCTGCGGAAGCAGACGGCAATGATATGGACTACCAAAATAGTAAACTAGTGAGCCACTAATTTACTCCAGTCAACGAGACGACAACCGCGAGCACATTGAGGTAATGAGTGGATATCATAGTGAAATGAGAACCAATTTCATCTAGGGTCGTGACAGCAAGATTCAACTCCAAAGGAAGGAAGGAAAGTAAAAATTATTCAAAGCTACGCCTCCTTCTCAGCCTAAAACACAAGAGTCGGATTCTAAACACAAATTGAAGTCAGTCAGTTATCCAATGCGAGCAAGAAACTTGCACTACATATCATGAAAAGGATTTCCAACAGGCTGTTGTAGACGTTTGTCATCAGATGCCGCCTTCGCTAGCTTCATACAGAAGATAAAATGCCCAGCTGGCGAGAAAGAATTAGTAACAAGTACCTCTGTCTGAGAACAAAGCAACCAAGGGTCAGTCGCCAAACAGATATGTGAGAGGAAATAGAGATGAATCGAGCATACATTGAGGAAGCTATTGAATGAAATCGTGCTCAGTCCAAGTCATTCTTTGAGTGGAATCCCCGTTGGTAGCAACGAATAGGTCATCGGTGCGTGGGTGACGTGGAGGAGACCCTGCTATCCGGAGTAGATGAGAGATTATGGGCGATAATGTACCTGGCTGAAGAGGGCATCAATAAAATAGAAGAAAATGGAAATGTGTCCTTGAATTTCTATGTTCCACTTGGAACTGAAGGGAATAATGATACTAATGGTCCTTCTATAAAACCGAACCGATAAAACGAAGAGTATTTTGAACACCCTGAGCAACAGTCTTCCAATGCTTGGTTTGCAATTCGCTCCTGCTGAATGTAAGGTGATACTACTGGACTAAACTACATCAACTCCTAGCTTTAAGATAAGGAGTGAAGTGGTGTTGCGAATTGACTACTTCACTTATTCGTGTAGTTGCATCAGCCGCAACTGGTTCATCGTTGATGAAATATCTGTAAACATACAGAAGTCTTGTTAGGTGTAGAAGTGATGTTCATCTGTCGACCAAATGGCGTGTATACTGCTTCCCAGCCTGCCCCATCCTCCTTCACGTTTCGTTGTGACATATATCCATTGAAAGTAGAAGATTTGAAAAAGCTGGCTGTCTTTGACCATAGCTGCCTGTGTTCTGTCTCTCGTGTTAGGTTGTATAATAGGATGAGCAATATCGAGGTTAGGCATCGAGTGCTAGGTAACGAGGGGAAATCATTTGACGAGGTTATGATGTTACACCTATTGAAATGGTTAGGACATGTGTTGCGCATACCTAGCCATCGCAGTCCCCGACAGGCAATGTTGGCTAATATGTGATCAGGTTGGAAAAGAGTAGGCTAGTTGTGGTAAAACAAAAACATGGCATCAGGAGAATAAATCCACGTAGGGAGGTGTAGACGTCCTCGCTCGTTGCGGTCCTCGAGATGATAAAAACCAGTGGATGGAGAAAGTCGACGATGTGTCTCAAAATCCTCGTTCTCAATGACGAAGAGGCATGAAATCTTTGTGATGTATAATATTCAATGAAATTCTTTCGTTCTTCCGTATTCCTATTATGCTTGCCTCACTCACACTTGTGTTCATCATCTATCTTTCGATTCCCGCTTCACTCGCTTCTCTTGTTTTGAGCGCAATACTTAGTGTGGCAGATTGAACTGCTGCGCATCTGTGCCAATTTCTACGTCATTCACGTCTTCAATTTTGAAGGTTTTGAAGGTCAGATGTAGTCAGTAATCCCTTTTAGTAGTGAATCCACAAAATCAGCATCGCCAATATAGTTACATCAGCGACGCAACATTATGTAACTCACACTGTGCATGCAACTTGATTCAAACGGTTAACATTCTTATCGATGTAAATCGACACTTTACACACACACACACCAAGTTGTGACGAGAATACTTTTTGTCAATCACATTTCACAGCTTAACATTTTGTAGTCTCAAAAAAAGGAACCCGCTTGTTCTTCTTCTTCTTACTATTATCAGTACTTCAAATATTCCGAATGACGATAACAACAAAAAATTACACAATTTCAAAATTTACGATTGTTTTAGAGTTAATCAAAGGTTAACACTGATAACTGAGGAAAGAAAAATATTTTCCGGCAATTATTTCTGGTTGTTCTATTGATAACAATATTAAAGGTGGCTTTATCTCATTATCTAGAATCAACATTATCATATGAAGGTCGGAAGATATAACTGAGTAAAATGTTACCAGAGTAAATTCAGAGTTTGTGTGCATATTCACTGCATATATAAACATATTTACACAAATGCAAAACTAAATTAGCTGTTATAAATCGCATGGCGTCTGGTTTGAAATATTTTATCACTCTTATTGTTCTTTGCTTGCCTTTCAGAAGGAACATTGGTGATATATCACCAGCTTAAAAGCATACGACGAACAGAGACAAAATCCATATTAGTTTGTTTATTAGATGTTTCACAGAGTGATACAGTATTATTTATTGGATGACGTTTCGAACAAAATCCATTATTGTACATAATCATATGAATTATAATCATAAGACTTCGAAACTTGAGTTTTATAGTTTTCTTTGTTCTCTTCTATTTGTGGTCGTAGGGGTAGTTGAAATTTCCAGATATCTGGGACAGGTGTTGAATCATTCCTATCACACATGTTTGCAGTTGATTCACCCTGTGACATTAGATTTTAAAACTACCATCTTGTCCTATCCTATTGTCTGTTTGTGTGTAACTGCATGTAGTGCTATAGCTGAACTGTTCTATAAATTTCTAATCTTATTCGGATCAACCAATCTAGCTTTAGCTAGGTTTTCATGTTCGGCTAGTCTGACTGCCCCTGTTCTACTAGCTTGACCTATGTATTTGACATGACAATCATTGCATATCACTTACATATCCATCATCGTTATTAGTTTCAACAGTTATTCATAAGACGCCTTGAGAGCGAATGAAGGTTTTTTGCGTAAAGAAGATGGCTGTGGAACAGTTCAAAGTATTCGCTTACAAATTAGATTCTATTATTAATGTTCTGGCTATCAATTTGATTGTCGAAAAATTGTTTAGGATGAAAGAAATCTGATTACGGGATGGTGTAAGACTACTCTATATCCCTTTCGTATGTAGGCTAGGTTTGTTACTTCTCGTCACTAATATGTTAGCCAACAGTCAGATGAATACTTTACTGGCCGATGTACGCCCTGTTGCCCTCTAACACAATTTAAAAGCTGAACGTGAAAGAACTTTACTTTTAAGTCCTGACCTGTTCTAGTAAGTAACACTGGTGACACAAAGCCGCTTTACTACTCCGATGGCCAGTATCGCCATTAGTTTGCATTCAGACGATGTATCAATGCAGATACAATTCACCGACCAGCAAAGAACAATTCACATGGCGTTAAGAATCAGAGAAATGCGGAATATAATTACAGGTGGATAGAATGATAATAAAACACTTGAAATAAGCAATCACACTAATAATAATAACCACGATAAGCACATGTCATTCATGTAGAATTCTCTAATCTCATCTTCATTTTGAAGGTGAATATGTTAGCTGGATGTAATTTGAACTGCTAGCAGTAAAATTGTCAAGTGTGAAGAAGGTGACCACATGAATGCATTCCTATCACCTATAACATTCTGCCTAATTTTATTCAACCCACATGTGGGCCTAATGATTTCTTGTTCTATGAGCCTTTATAACGCCACATATCCTGCTAAAAAGATGAAAACGGGGATAGAAAAGTGTCTGAAAACTGATTTATAATTTAGGTGAGTGTTTTGCTTTAGTCCATGGCTCTAGTTTTCCAGAAATGAACTGTATGATTCTTGAGATTGTAATCACCGGTTAATGTGAACACACTTTCAACCGTATACTACTAACAGCACTCATCTTAAAAAAAGGAGAGAGGGACTCACAAGCAAGCGAATACTGTATAATCCTGCCAGTTGAGAACAGTTTTTGTAGGTACCTTGAAAATAAAATGTTCGTTGAATGTGAGTAATTATTCTAATACTATTCGAAGAAATTCAATTTTAAAAAAAATTGATAAAGTTTTCATTCAAAGTTGACCACGATATGACGATCCTGCAGAAAATATCAAAGGATCCTGATGTTCAATTGTGCAGCATGAATATTTTATGATGGGAGACTGCCTGAGGAAGTAATTGATGTCATAAAACAATGATGTATGTATAAAAAGTGCATATACT
Organism: Trichobilharzia regenti; assembly: GCA_944472135.2. Classification (NCBI taxonomy): domain Eukaryota; kingdom Metazoa; phylum Platyhelminthes; class Trematoda; order Strigeidida; family Schistosomatidae; genus Trichobilharzia; species Trichobilharzia regenti. The sequence goes on from OX235267.1 coordinate 69,079,176, forward strand.
TTGAGACACAGACGTCGATAATGAATACGGAATAGCAAGCGAATACATAACATTCAAGAATTTATTCCTGAGTATCTGTCAGTTTATAAACAGAAAACATGGAAACCCTTAGTTTCCCATTGAAACCTCATTATTCACCTTAACCAGGATTTCACTGAACTTTACTCAATATTGTAACATAATTTTAGAACCTTAATAAGCCATTAAAAAGATGATAAAATTCTATTCATATGGACATTTTAAGTCGTATTGTTACGTATAAGATGTTTTGAATCAAGGTTCATGTTCAAGTTTGTTTGAATTTGATGTAATAAATTGTATACAAATAAATTACACTAAAAACATATTAGAAATGGGCAAAGAAAAAATGTTCCTCCAAATCACTACTTCAATGAAATTGGAATCACCGCTAAATAATGATACAAGTATTAAACCAAATAAACCATGAAATCATGAGATTTGAAACCATGATGTTTCACATGAAATGCAGCCTTAAATGTTTTGAATACGGTAAAGTACAGTAATGACAAACGAGTCGAATAGAATCGCTCACCTCCGGCGTGACAAATGCTGAGAATTTCATTCTGTATTATAAGTACTGTTTTTGGAATAAAGCAAATTATTATTATTATAAAGTCATCTTACTTGAAACGTTACACTATTCACTATGAGGAATGTTCAAAGTGTGTGTGAATATATCTGTCTCATTCTTTATATTTTGATTTATAGCTTTTTAATGTTCTTTTTGATATGTTTCAATAAATGCGATCAAAGGTTTTGGTTGACATCAAAGTCTTTCTAATTTTGAGCATATTCAGTAGGGACTTTAAATCACGAGTCAATATATATTTTACTTTGAACCATGTAGTGATCATAAGTGATGAATTCATGGAACTGCAGAACTTACAAATAATCGAAATTTAATGATGAAAACTACGACGATTCATCTACTGACTATGCCCAAATTAGTCAGTGAGCATAGTTTCCACTAGATTCACATGAAGTGGAATAATGATCCGCTTGATTTCTAATCACTCAGGATCTAGTGACAGAGTGAGATTGAATGTGGCATTTATCTACTTTAAAGAGACTTTTTCACAGAGATTAGATAACACCTGCGTAGAAATGCGTTTTCAAACCGTGTGCGTCGGTGGCACAGTGGTTAGGATCCTCGCCTACCACGCACATGGTCCAGGGTTCGAGCCCACGTCGACGCACACATGATATCTATGGTCGGCCTGCGAATTTCGGGCTACTGATATCCACGCTGAAAATTCCATACTTGTACCAAAAATACGGTGTGGAATCAAGCTGTAAATCAAAAATCAAAATCAAATCAAATCAACTCAAAATCCTCCTAAGCTATATCTACAGTTTCGAATTCAGGTTGAAATGGAAATTTTGAATTTGGTGCGAACGAAATGTGCTACTCACGATCACCCACTAAGTGACTGCTTATCCAGGAAGCGTTCTTGTCATTCTGCACAACAAAACAATTATTGTCATATACAGAACAGTTCAGAAGATGTTTAGGTTTTGGAGAGGGGTGCATAACTATAGTGTGAGTAGGCTAATATAAAACATCAATTGACATGTTGTGAAATGTGATAAGATTGCATTCAACAATGTTGAGTATTTTCGAGTTAAATATGACAAGTGTGACAACTGTAAGCGATCCAGAGTGAGAATGGTTACAATAATAATAGCAGCAATAATAATAGAAATGATAATCGTAATAAGGAGTGAAACGTTTGCATTCAACAACTCTACTCCTCCTTTACAATTCACTTTAGAAAAATAATCTGAAGCAAACATACTCTTTCTTGATGTGTGCCTTATTAAACGCAATAACGAATCTCTCAAACGATCCATCACCTGAAAATGTACATAGAATGGATAAATAACTAACTGTAGTCGGTCGCCTTACCTCAGTACAAGGAACTGAAGTCGTTCTGTCTGCTTTAGGATAAGAAAAATGTATAGCCCTGACTGAGTTGACTCAGAACTTGAATTACTAAAAGCCGTTCTAGCAGAAAGCTGTTACGCCAAGTCAATCATTGACATAATTACCAAAGAGCAGCACTTTAAACTAGGAACCTAGTCGTTTTCGAAGAAAATCATAGTCATGAACTGGGAACTAAGATGTGATCAAGCCATTAGTCATTACGTGCTTTTTCAGAAGTCATAATAATTTTTTATTCGGATCTATCGAGTCCTTAAGCCAACGTTTTATTTTTGAGAGAGCTGGTTGGGTTGAATGCCGCCATAATTCTAGACTCATTGAGAAACCTAATTAAGGCTTGTGGAGTTCAAATTTTGTAAATCAGGCCTACAACGCCTTTGATCTCTATATTATTTTTGTCATTTTCAGTTATTTTTTGCATAGGTATTCACATTCGTCTGAAAAACTACTAGTGAGTAGGCATCCTCAAGTGATATTTTCTTTGTTTGATGTCACTAACTGAGCCTTTGAGGCTGAAGGAAATCTTCGTCACCAATACATATGACTGTTCCCCTTTTCGTAGTAACCGGGAACTGCTAATGGACTTTCAGTGACCACAACCACACCATACTGACAAACTTTCAGCCACATTTCATGTTGGTCAGATCAGCGTATAATGAATTTTTGTTCATATTCCGAAGGTTATACGTTGAGATGAAAAATCATTCAGTGAGACTATTCCCTGACTATAAAGTAAACTATATCAATGCCTGAAGATTAAATTCTCACACTTTTGTATCGTTTGCCTTAAAACGTTTTCTTTTAATTTTGTCTGCCTTCTATCAGTTGATATCCATATACTACTGACTGTTCTTGTCAGTAGCACATGGTAAAAACCTTAAACAAATTCTTTCGAAATTTGATGTTACATTTACAACAAATTATAATGATGAAGTCCTCAACAACTTTTCACGCAGTCATCCAAAGAAAAGCCACTGCAAACTACAGAAAATTGGAAAAAAAAATTGGATTTAGTTTGTGTCACTATGTAATACTTTGTATTGTATTTCGTGCATATCATAATGTTTTCGTTATTTTGAGGACTTAATTTGAATTGTTTTATCTCGTCTAGGTTTCAACGTAAATGTTCGTCTGAAAACCTTTTGGTCAAAGTTTCGAAGAATTAGATGGATATCTGTGAACATGAATATTTTTTCGTATATCATTTGTGTGACCACCAATTAATGTGTTTGTTATCCACGCTCTTGTTCACCACTTTGTATGGTTTGACGCTAACCTAATCACACTGTCATTTACAGAAATCACAAATGTATCACTGTACGTCAGTTTTTCTAAGGTCAAGCGTTTTGCATTATGGCACTACTTTAGTAGCATTTCAAACACAAGGATTTATATTTTAGAGTAATAATATTAGATTCGTTATGGATTTTTTCTTAAAATGTGAACATGGCCACCATCAGTTCACAGACTACACATAACTTAAGATAACATAACAATTTCGCTTTTATTCCAGAAACAGTACTTGTGGTACAGTGTGGAATTTTCAGCACATATCTACAATATTGCATCTAATTTCATCGAACATTTAAAATAAGTATTACAAAAAAATAAATATAAAAAAGGCACAACAAAAAACCAAAAATGAAACCCAGAAATAACGAAAACAAAAAAAATGCAAATAAAAATACCAAATAGGAAGAAAGATAAACACCAATAATGAAAATTATTTCAGTATTGGGTAGTGGAAGCTATGATATGTGTATGCGTCGTGAACAGTAACAGCTATAATCATACAAGAAATTATGAGATGTTCTTAAGAATGTTTATAGCCAAGATGATCAGTTAATTTGATTGAACTACACTAAACAATCATAAAATAAACATTTCAGGTTGTTTCTTTTTATTGTCAGCACTAATGCAGTGTGTGTTGTGGTAGTGTGAGTAATCATGCATAATATAAAATTTTTAAGATGGTGATAGTGGCGTTCACAAAAAAGATTGTCAGTTAAATAGTGCTGAACAAAAAGCAACCACAAAACTAATATTACATGATGGTTAATGACAGGAAAATTCTGTAATAATCACAGTGATAATATAGTCGGACCCAGTAGATATACAAAAGAAGGAATAGAGTAAAGTACAAAAAAAGTTAGCCAATGATGATAATTTTAAGTAGCTAAATATGTTTAAGAAGGTTGTTCACTATAGAGTACAAATAAGAGAGTATAGGGGAGAAAAAACAAGGGCCAAAATTATGTTATGAACAACAAAGCAAGTCATAGGTTTCACGCTTAACATTGTCTCTGTCACTTAGAACACGGGCCAACAACTACTACTACACCACAAAACGTTTCTTATGAATCTTTGGAGTCGCAGTAATATTTTTGAAGTGTGAAGTAAAACATACTGAAAAGTTTACTTACGACCAAAATGCTGATATGTTTTCAGTGTCACGTGGAACAATAATTATCAGTTGTGACGGCGGTATTTTCTTGGATTATGTCGTCAGTATTATTCAACTGAAGTTATGAGCCCTAGACAGAAAGTTATCAGTTTCTGTGTTACTGCATTGCAGTTTAGATGAAGAATAATGTTAATGAAGATCAATCAATTTCCTCCATATATTTGTACTTCTTAAAATTATTTTGCCAACAGCTTTTAGGATGGTTGGCAGCCTGACAGTTTGTGACAAATCAGTGTCCCGTCAATACGTATTGACGATTATTTCCTTATTCATCACAATAAGACTGAAATAATTGTAACTATCGCACGCGCAGTTTTATCTATACTTTGTCCAATTGTTGCGTTTGCTTTGATGTTTACGTCACTCGATGAGGTAAGTGGAATGATATGTCAAATGATTTGTCACATAACCATGTTTAATACTGTGATCACTTATTAGCACTTTAGGAATAAGTTAATGATACGCAAATGAATTTCAAACATCCGCCGATGTAAACATTTTTGAAACTTGACACTTCATAAGTAAATCAGTTTGGTAGTTCACATTATTTGAAGTCTTAAGGCTTAGTCGGCGTATTAATTTCCTCTGGGATCATTTATTTCAAAGACAGATTTTTGTAGATTGAAGCAAAACTTGTGAACCTTAAAAGTCTTGAAGTACACAAAAAGAGATCCATTAAGTGTCATTCTGAATCAATCTGCCTGCACTCTCCATCTCGTAGTCATTGCAAAATCGACAGGTGAAGTTTTATAAAATAGCGGAGGCAAAAACTCACAACTAACCTTTTATTTTTCGAGACGAATAGGGAGGCATGTTGAAGGTATCACTAAGCAACTGTCCGTGGTATTTGGGAAGTTTACTTCCAAATAGGTTCAAGGGAAAAAAGAAGAGACGTTTAGGATTCAAAAACGTCCTGGCTATTTGTAAACAAATATGCGGAGAAATACTCAATTTTCAAAAGGATGAGATTGTGGCAGCAAGCAGTAGCATTCCTAATAATCGACAAACAATTACTTGACCTTACCGACGAAATAAATACAAATGCAAGGTATGCTTGGATTATTTATGCCCTATAAACGTTATGTAGATAACACACTAATTATTGGTAACAATAGTAAATCCATTGAAAACGTTGTTACTCTATTTATTCATATGCATCCAAAAATCCGAGTGACTTCAAAATTCGATTCGAATAACAAACTCAGTTTTCTAGATAATACAATAACCAACGAAGATGCTGGAACCATTCAGCGATCTGTTTTTTCGCAAACATATGTGGAGTGGACAATATTTCCATTTCACCAGTTTTGTTCCTACCCATTTTATATGTTCCCTAGGGAAATATTTATTCTCAAGGGCCCGAAAAATATGCACGAGTTACACATTGACAGATGAGTTTTAAGATAAATATTCAGTTCTTTTGGCTTTTGTTTGTCCAGAGAACTTAATCACGTGTCACATTAAAAAAAGACAACACCTAGAAAAGACAACTTCTGAACCAAAGAATGCTATTCTTAATAACCTTCCATTCAAGTGGTAGCAGACAGGACCGAATTCTTTGGACTCTACTTCAAACTGTATCTACAAGTTCACTTGCAGTTTTAGTGACGCTCATATAGGTAGGATCAATAGAATGTTCGAATGTCGTCGAAAAGAACATGTTCCAAAATGGCTACTAAATCATATACAAAATCCCAATGCGATGAATCTAAATAGAAATCCATCATCATCCATTGCAAAACACTTATAATTGTCTAGTCACAAAATCAGTATTAATGACTGTTTCACAATTATTTCACATGACTGTAATTTAAGGTAACTGAAGGTGATTGAAGCCTTTTGGATTATTCACCTACAGGTACACCCAAGTGATGAGTCACCAGATAGGACGAAATTCGCATCTTGGATTCCACTGACAGTCATCATCCGCCAAATAAATTCAAACTGAACTATGTTTATAAAATGCATCATACTTTAGCCTTCGCCTACCATGGACTACTTGACCTTTAAAATATGACTTCTCATTAGTAAGTACTTTTTGTTTTCCATATAACTGAGTAATTGTCATGAACTTTGTTTTGTTACATTTGTCCATGTTAGTTGTAAAGCGTTTTAAAAAACCACGAAATGATATCATCTTGCGAAATTTGTCTCCTAAATGCCTTCATCAAATAAAAACACAACGAAACATATTGTTTAGTGTATGTCAAATGACTTGGAATAATTCTGCCAAATCTGCACACTACGTGGCTTATAGGGTATATACAAACTTCATATTATATGATTTATTCATTATGTCTAATATAAACTAGACATCACAGAGTCAGACACTATGTGGCATCAAGAAAATTGTGAATTGCAGATTTGCGGCATTCATTGTGAAGAGACTGAAAGCTGCACTGGATGGATGGCTGAGACTTAATCTAGTTGTATTTACGAAAATGAAATCAAATAATGACCTATAACTGTTGGGATACCTTTTTTATCAGAGATTTTTATATACGTGAAATGATATTAGGAGTCCTTAGTTTGGCCAGGTGATCTCAAAACTAATTGTGTTTTGATAGTCGGAATGAAGAAGAGATAAGTGAAGTTAAGTAGAATCAACTTAACTGATAAAATAAAATTTACAAAATAGAGCATTACTACTACCAAAGTAAAGAACATGGTTTAGCAAGACACTTTGGAATACACAGTTGGATTTTTTGTCCACGTCTAGCTAGAGCTCACTTATACTTCAATGGAGAGAACATGAACTCCCAGAGTGGCTGAATCCACCTCTGCAGAGAACGATGAAGCGAATCACATGCGGTTGAATGACCAGAGAAAATGAGGAATTTAAACGTGGAGTTTTTCGTCATCCGCATAAAAAGTTTCAGTTTTCTCATCGATTCTATCCTTGGGGCACATTCTCAAATACAGGAACAAAGCGAATGGGTATGGTTTCTCCTCCTGCCTACCGTTGATGCAAGTGTTCTGGACTCTAGAAGATCCGCTTTTCGGTAGACCAGTACTTTGAAAAATTAAGTCAAAGGCCTAAATTGTGAGATTTTCCTCTTCTTTGTATGAAATAGTCAAGCAAAATACCTATCTAAAATTCTTCCTCATGATGAAGGAAGCCTAGGCTCATGTGTTGAACAGTAAATTTACCCTAACTATCCCAACTAAATTGGTAGTACTTTATAGATAGAAAATTAGAAAATTTGAATGCTGAACCATAACTCACCAATCATATAATGCATAATTTTGATTCACTTCACACTGGCTGGTGTGAAGTGCTGTTAATCTTTGCAAAATTATTTTAGGATGCTGGGTGTCATTCTCTTAGGTTTAATTTTATTTGTGCAGAAGATTCTATCACACTGTTGCTGTTCGTTTGCTGCTGGCAATCTTGGTAAGCATCGTTTATGGTAACCCACGCATTGAACGAAATAGATTGTGAGTAATTTACTCTTGCTAGGAATGATTGTTAACTTTAATGTTTTTGAAAACCTTTCTACCCATATTTAACTCTTTAACGTATTAATTCAGTGCGCGTCAAGACCCTGTGATCATACCTTGTGGTAGCATTGCTCATATCGATTAAAATGAAAATGTACAAGGCAGAGGATGCCTATTTCTTCAAATACTTGTAAATTCCGAGACGCATGTGAATCTGATGTTCGGACAACAGGAGTATAGTGAGTATAATGGTTCTGCTGCCGAATGACTTGAATCCAATAGGAACATAAGCGACAATCATATGCTGACAGAATCATAGTTAATACATGTGGTTGTATCACTTTGTTGTACGTAGTCCATTCTAACAGAAGTGAAAGTCGATGGTGAAATCCTTGTGGATTCGTTACGTTTAATTATGACGGAAAACTTTCATTTGTTTCATGCAGAGCAATGCGAGACATCATATTGTGGAAATACGATGGCCTATGCCAAGTCAAAAATTGTCGATAACATCCACTTTAGGAATAACTCATTTTTATTTTCAAGCGGATGGGCTGACTGTAGGTAATCAGAGTTTACATGGTTCTGCATCGATTCGAGACAAAATAGAGTTCCTTATCTAGTATGATGGTGGGAAACTACTGATATCCTCTTTCGCATAATGTGCATTTTATCGTGTCGCCTATCACACAATCGTCATTTAACAATCTTATTAGCAGGTTCCTAGCACAGAGAATAATTTTTGATATGCGGCAAGCCGCTCAATTGGAAGTGAATTTCACAGTATAGAGAAATAATCCTAAACTTTACTGAAATATGGAAGACTCTTCAGTTTAAAGACCAATGAGAGTAGAATGTCAAGCCTTTTAATAAGACAGTCTTCTGATATGTATTCGTTCGGTAATAACAAAGGAAAGCGTGTAGCATCTGCAATTCAGATAATTAATTCTATTAAGATCGCAGAAGAAATGAAAGGACAAAAGTCTATGACAGCGACTAGGATGGAAAAGGTCTTTGTAAGTGGTTAAACAGACATTGTGATAGTGCCCATGACTGTTTCTCCATCAACGTCAAAGGCTCTGATGGAGTGAGAAAAATCCGTACATGATTTTTGTAGCTAGATACATGTGAGGCACAGTTTAGAAAGCGACAAGCATATGAGTTAAGAAGAGTGTTACGAAAGACTTACGACTAATAGATATAACAGAGGCAACTTGAGCAGTACTCTTAGCTGGTTAAAGAAGCTGCAGCATAATACATTATGTAAACAGTTTGTTATCTGGAAGGCAGTTTAGGTAAATGAAACCAGTTGATACTGAAGAAATGAACTCAGCCGAGAAAGAGTTTAAGCTAACTGAACGCTAAGATAATTATTTCAAAGGGCTCCTCAATTCACTACCGTCTATAAATCGTTATCTCTTCCGGTGACAATGGATAGCTGTATATATTATCTTATTATATTTCTATTTTATTTATAATGCACTCTGTAGTATAAATATCATGTTAGGCTAAAGTTTTAAATTTTATTCTCGGTTTCACAATTTATCCTTATTATATAATTATTATTATAATCGCAATGTGACAGTAGTTATTCCCCCCTCTTCCCGTATTAGTATGCACAATCCAGTACTCAATGTTACGCAGATTATATAAACACGAATAAATTTATCCTTGTTATTATTATGATCACCTAGACTGTGATTCACTAATACAGATCTCTGAACTGTGATACTGTATTTTACTAACCACATTAGTTCAACTGCCTATGACGAATATTTCATTATATAAATGTGAAGCCTGATGAGAATTTACCGTAAATATGTATTTCCTGAAATCGTGTTCCGCCATTATCATGATGAGAATTTCTAAATAGAGAATCATCAATATCATAATAAATTAATTATACGAGGGATCTTTCATTTCAATGAATGATATGCTATTTACGGGGGAATTAGCAATTCTCAATGCAATCAACGCAATGATGGTCAGTAGTGCTAATCCTTCAGCCGAGTCCAGTGTTATGATGTTTACCATCTTACTTCTATTCTACATTTTTGGATCCAATAATGCGTGCCCCCACAGATACTGTTGTCACCAGAAAGCAGGTTAATAGGGTCCACCATTCCAAAGGATTCGTCAGAGTAGGTAATCCGAAGAACTCTAATATAGTATGCAATTTGTGAAGAATATTTTTTAATTGTGAAATATTGAAGATTTCGCCTGAGGTGAATTTGCACTGTTAAGTGTAAAAAGCGAAAACCATGGAAGTATGTAAATCTGGAGAGGTCGTATTTCCTAGGAGAATAATTATTATAATTAAAAAGAAATATATGAAGACATCAGAGAGAAAACCTACAACTCTGATTGTACGTAAAAAGCCTCTATTGATTAAGTTAAAATAAATGGTGACTTATCTAGTAAGACTTTGTTCCAGAGACTTTCCAGGAGTATACGAAGAACGTTTTACGCAGCATACCTATATTTGTCATTCTCCAGCCAACTAATGAATGTAGCGCAAACGAAGAATAAGGTAGATGGCTTTGCTACATCTATGTGCATTCATCAATTCAACTGCATCTGCAGCGACAGTTATGTTGGGCGTACTACTAGACAGCTAAACCAGTGTGCTAGTGAACATCTGCTATCGTGGTTTGGCAGAAGACAAACAAAAACAATCCTCAGCTCAACTTTGTCACATCTAATTGTTAGTGGTCATGTAATGGAGAAAATGAGAGCTTTCAAAGTAATTCAACGTATCCCACCGAATCTTTCCAATGAACTTCGTTTCCGTCTACTGTGCACAGCTGAGGCGGTAAGCATTCGAACTAATAAAACTAAACTTTGCATTCAAAAGAAGTCCGTACAGCCATTATATCTCCCTTATTGGCCTATTAAGACATAATCAACTAAAGACTTCAACATCACCCCTTGTTTATATTTTCAACCCCTTTCTTATCATCCCTTAATCTTATCACATCTTCATTAAAAATGTGTCTCATTTACTTCCCTGACAATCAGTCGAGGATTACTTAATCGGTTCATATGTTTCTACTGTCCTTTATCGACTACTTCTAACTGAACAATTGTTTATTTAATCATGCTGTTTTTCATTGTTCGTATTATCACAGATTGACTCACTTTTCATCCTTATTACTGATATAACCGTTGTTATTATTAATATTGTTATCATTACTACTATTATGACTAATTGCACAATTTATATTCACCATCTTATTATTCTATAGACAGAACACCATGATTGGTATATATATGAATTTCATTTGTAAACCTATGTATATTAGAGTTATGCCTGATGAGATCTAATTGAAAGCAACAAATCTGTTCGTTATATGTGTAGTTCTAAATATTATAATTGCGACCGATATCTTTCGACTCATGGTCTCATTAAACCACTATTTTCGAAAGCATGGTGGAGGTAAAATGATGCAGAAAACTAGTCAAACACAAGAGAAGGCCTTCATCACTCAGTGAATCAAAGAAACCTTAGAAATCAATTCCTCGACACACACTTCTAGACAACTGAATCATCTATCACATCCGAGTTGCCATGGGATTCTGGATGACTTCGTCCCTCAAAATATCCTCAGTTGTGAAATTTCGTGGTGTTACTCATAAACATAATGATGTTTCTGACTCATGTACCAAGTTGGAAAACTCAAACAATGTGCCCAACGAATTTTGGATGATTCATATTGCACAATATGTGTTTAAAAGTACATAATACAAATACAAGCTCGTTGTCAACGTTTAACTTACACTAAGCGGTATGAAGGCTTAATTACCTGAGGATCTCTCTTGATTTTTTTTCAAAGCAATAAACTCTAATGTGCTCATTCGGCAAAGTTCACTGAAGAAGACAGTTGAACTAGCAAGTGAACCTGAACGACAAATCAAAGTTATCGACTTTCAATCAAGCAAGAGAAGCTTTCAGCGAGGGACGGTTATTATGCATTTTCATGACATAGTTTCATTCAATGTGCCTGTGACCGCAATTATTATTGCTTGGAAGTCACTCATAATACCATTGTAACATAAATTGGCATATACAATTTCCTCACTAATATATAACTGATATTATTAGCTGTGTGTTTCAATTTAACATGAGAAAACTCACATAAATATAAGTGGTATATACAATGAAGTGTGAAACTTTAGAGTTCCTTGCAAAGCAGAAGATCTGTAGAAAAAGACATAGGCGTTCGCTGCGCATATTTTAGTAATCATCGTCACCAAAGTCAGTGCGCATGGGAAAACGACGTACTGGATTTCCACGTATGTTACACTTTCAATAATAAAATAATATGATTACTTTTCGAAGGCATTCGATTACAGAGGTAATTCCAAGAATTCTATTCTGTGATTGCAGACTTTTGAACGTTTTTACATACCTTTGATTCTTCGCTCATGTTTACATCTCAAGTTGTCCAAAACAAAATCACTTAAAGTGATTATCAATCTGAATGCGAATAACGTTTTGGATCAACTTGTGCAATAAAAATGTATATTATTTAAAAATGTTGATATGACAGAATTTGTGTAAAATCTAGAAATTGCGTGGGGCTTTATTTTACAAAGGCCAGTTTGCATATCAGTGGTGTCTAGGAATATCAGGCTTTGACTACAATCAATTCTTCTGATTCACTGGATGCAGGAGTATGGCGCGTATTTCAGGTGGACCATCCAAATCCAATAAAATGAAGTGCTTAAAGTGAAACTCTCCGATGGTACACATTCCTGTACGAGAATGAGCGCATTATGAAATAAGCGTTGATGTTCCTGCCAGTAGTATGTCCCATACCAAACGAACAACAGAAACCAGTATCTTTCTATCCCATTGGTACTAATTGACTTTATCAACGAAACTTAATGAGAGAATGCATGCAAGAAGACGGTATCGACCAAAATAATACCGTCTAAATATTTCATACCTGTGAGGTTCTAGTTAATCGAAAATAACCCACCTTTAAACTATGCTGCTATCCAGCTAGCAATTTTGTAATAATCAATATCATCGTTTTGTTTAATTTTTCGGAAATACACATGATAACTATTCATGAGCATTTTTCAAATTTATTATTAAATTAATCACCATTAATATCATTATATCCTTTAATTCTGAGAGGAATATAGGGTTACAGCTGCGCGTATCCATTGTCTTGGTTCTCTGCCAGCTTTTTCACCCCGCTCCAAGACTGCCCACATGCTTTCATCTCCTCCTCACATGACCTCCTCCAAATCACCCTCACAGTGACGACCAACTCGCCGCTTCCCTTTCGGGTTCTACTTGAGCAATGGCTTGTCTGGTGATGTCACTTAATGGTTTCCTCAGCGTATGGCCGATCCATCTCCATTCCTTCCTACCTAAGAAATTAATCCCCATTGCTTTCCAGTATCCCTGAAGAGGTGCAGACGAGGTCTGAATAACTATTCAAAAAAAACTTGAGGCGAATTACCCAATCTCATAAGCGACTTGTTTGCGATGGATCTCTCATACATTACTTGCAAAAACTGTTATATCGCAACCCACCACTTTTTGTCCTTTGAAAATTCAAACGGTTGAGTTGCACAAGGATGATGTTCGAAAAGAAAAGTCATGTAAGTAATATATGTATTGTCGAGATGGGGCTGAAGCCATCAAATAGTCTCTATTTGGAGAGGGGGGTAAGTTCAATTTAAAAAAATAATCAATTGTTAGTTATATCTCGTGAAAGTCCACTTCATTAACTATTACTGAAACTCTCATATCGACCATAAAAATCAAACAAATTTTATGTGATTCTGTGTCACGATCAAGGTTCAAGTATGCTTAACAAAAAACACAAACCAAAATATTAACTAACCAATACTATATAAATGTTCATTGATCCGTTTATTCATTAGAATACGAAGATTAAAAGAGCGATAAGTGAGTTGTGAGCGACAGTTTTATTGTCACTTTCAGTGTTTTAGTGAGTGAAATTCGCATCTTCGAAATCTTGATTCATGCTGCTGTGTAGAAACGTGCGAGAAGTGATCTAATCCAAATATACACCATTGATACTGATTTGTGCTGGTTTTCTTTGATTCGTTATCTTAACTATCCCACCACTCCTGCGTCCAGTCGAAGTTCTGTCTTGCTTCTTACTCTATTGTTTTGGTGAAAGTCAGCTTCAGATAACTTCCTTGTTTATCCATTCAGGTCTCCGCAGTGATGCCGCATAGTGTCTCTCAATTAGGTATGATAACGAAGGTTCAATGTCGCACGCAGCTTCATCCTTTCCCTTTCTAATGCCTAATTTAGTTTCGGTATGTCTGCCGTTATTGTGAAGCCTTTCAGCTTGTCTTTGATGGGCCCTAAAACCAACAAATGATCTGCGTCCTTTGTGAATCAGTATCACGCATACTGCGTCTTCATACCATTCAGTTAATCCTATCTGTTTTGGTGTGTCTGTCAGATGATATTTATGTCGTTTTGTATATATCATTTTGCTTGTACGCACTACTTCCAATCAGCGAATAATTGAAGGCTCAGAATTCCCTGAAGCGTTCTCCATTGTCATTCATTTCTCTGAACTCTTCTTTATCTATGGCTTGGCATTTATATCCCGTTCTAAGATTGTGATATCTCCATTTGAATGTCGTCATTTTCTTTTTGCTGTCATTTTCCTTCTTCGTCTGTTATCAGTCGTTTGAAATGTGTACAATCGGATAACTGTAACCTTCCTTCGTTTCAGTCAAATCTTGCTGTTGTAATTCTGGAGGAGATCGGTCTCCACTGCATTGAATCTTTGTATAGTAATGTTGAAGTTATTATAGCCACGCAATCAGTATGCTCGTGGTTTTAATCTGAGTAACCAGAGTAGAATTTCCAGTTGATAATATTGAATGCTCAAGCTAATCCCACAACCAATACTGAAAGCGAATAAAGGTGATATATATTAGACAATAAAGTCACATAGATCAGCAGAGGATTGCCAAGTGGAAACAGAATATTATTTTGACATTGCTTTTATTTTCAAAATGTTGTGCTTTGCTCATTATTTCATAGATAACAAAATGTCAAATCAAACTGTGCGATTCCCCGTTTGAACAATTTAAGTCTAGGCCTCAGGCCAGGTAGCCTTTTCCACTTCTTCATATGGGTGAGAAGTTTCCCTCTTTAGCTAAATGTGTCTCACACAGATGATAATCGATACAATGTTGATGCTTCTAGTGACAGTGACCATGGTTGTCATGGTGAACACAATGTAAGACCGGATTTCCTCATCACTTTGATAGACTAATTCAACTCTTGGCGCAGTGCGGAACTTTCTGAGTGGCTTCAAGAGCACAACTGGGTGACAGTTCTTCTTATGTAAGTCATTTCTATAATGTTTTCACTAAATATGTCTATGTGGATGCTATACACGTCGTTGGTTTTACATCGTAGGTTTCATGGCTCACCAGTCCGTCGGCAATAGATTCTGTGAAAAAATTCTTCCTCCAGACATTTGCTTTGTTTGAACTGACTTTATTCCCTGTCTGCATGTTGATTTCAGGAAGTATTTGCATCAAAGAATATGTGAATATTCTAAAATTCATTGATTTGGTTGAATTCGCATTCACTTTTTGTTCGTCCGATATCATTCATGGATATGAATCCATGAAATTGCAACAGAGCCACACTATTCGATTTCGGAATAAAACCTTTTGCAAATATGACAAAATTCTGTTTGAATGAATGTCCGGGCAACTTTCAACGGATATTTATCACTCTTTGTATAATTTTATGCTAAATTTTAAGTAGGACACTGCAGACACCGCGTTTATAAACCCATCTACGAAAATTATTCATTCCAGATTACTTGGAGCACTTCCGGTCCTCATTCTCGCACTGCTCAAACTACTTGGATATCGCCGCGACGTTGATCACTTTTTCATAGTATTCAGTGTGAGTGTTTTATTCCTTTGATTTTACTTATAATTGTGGGTTAGAGACAAAAGTCATTTACCTGTTACTTATTGCATATAATTTTTTATAAGATATATCACAAATTGAAACAGTCATATTTACTGCATGACGTGTCTAAAACAACCCATGGTAAATAATCAAATTACTCCCATTACACGTACTTTCAGCTGATTTGATATACAGTTATTATTCTCCTAGTTCACACTATCAGGTTATGTTTTCTTAATATCATCTTATCGTGGCATCGGTGGCACAGTGGTTAGGACTCTCGCCGACCATGCACATGGGCCGAGGTTCGATCCCCTGCCGACGCACACCTGATATGTATGGTCGGCCGGCAAAATTTGAGCTACCCATATCCGTGCTGAAAATTTCATGCTTGTACCAAAAATACAGTGAGGAATCAAGTTGTTATCAAAAAAATCAAAACACACTGTTAAATTTTTGTAATTGCACATAGCTCAATAGCTGAACTATTTTCTAGATTCCGTTTCTTATTTGAGTCGTCTAGTCTGGATTTTTCCAAGCCTCCTCCGATTGCTCCACTGACCTTCTTCCACTATTCTGACCTAAGTATTTGATCTGGGAGTCACTGCAGTATATTAGATTAGCTAAATTGTTTTGTTAAACCGACTCCATGGGATCCTTCAACTGACAAAGTTACTCTCTGATTGAATTTTCTAGTTTGAATGTCATTTTATCCCTGCAAGGTTAAAAATCACCCTAAGACTTTTCAAGGTTTCTTGTTTGTATGGAAGTACTAATGATGATTCAAATTCCTGTACAGATTTGTCATGTGTGTTTTCATTGTTATTATTACTGTTATTATCATCAACACTACGACCATTATAATTATTACTCATATTTTATTAAAATCTAAAATATTATTTAAAGGCATCATACACAAAACGAAGCAACTCAGCACAAATTCGTTGATGTGTCTGCGTGTGTAAAGTGGAGTGAGAGCTGTGTGAGTTAGAAATATAAATCACACATTTTGACAATTTCAAAGACAGCACACCTATCGACATTTTTTGAACACAGTGTATCATGCAACTGGGTGAATACCACATAGTGTTATGAGAAACATGTAACCTTGATATTTTGATCACATCAACAGCATTCTGTCCACCTTTGGTCGCCTACGCATTTATTCAGCTGTTAAATCCAAACTTGTTTTGAGTTAAAGGTCAATCACAGAAAATAAGACAAGATTTAGAGCAATCTGAACAGTATCACAGGTATAAGAATTCAAGTCGGGTACTTGTTACAATTTTGGGTGTAGGACAGCTTAACAGATTGCTTGAAGAGAGCTAATATACAAATGACACATAACATAGTTATTGTGGTGCATAACATTTCACGGCACTGATGTGAACATTTCAACTTTGACATTATTCGAACACGTTTTGAGCTACAGAACCTATTTCCACTGGTATTCAGAAGCAGAGAAACAGGAAAACTGCCCATGGTTGATTTCTTTAAAGTCATTTTCAGATCAGCAATTTAACCGGATAACTGTGCTAAATGGAATAACGATTTTTTCGTCAACTTTTCATATCACCATATATGCGCCATATCAGAGCTGTAAGGTAAAACACGGTTTTGCTCCATAAATAAATATATTTATGTCAAATGACTTGATTTTTAGCTATGCAGTCTGTAAATCAACCTTTAAACCGTGACATCCACTCTGCTCCATTACGCAACACATATGCTTCTTACTACGGACGAAGAGTTGAGTTCCACAGTTCACTTCTTATGTGTCAAACCAGATAGACGAAATTTACGGAAAGACAGCCTCTACAAGGCAGTTCATCGATTTCAACAGTCAGGTACCACTAGGCAGAAAGAGAAATCCTATCCATCCTCTACGTTTCAGAATTCGGAAATCTGCAGTGTCGATTCAGTTGATAATGAAACCGGAATTTTTCTTAAAATTCTTAGAATTAAGAGATATCCTAGGAGGGTTATTGACAGAAACATAAAAACTTGAGCTGTCCTCATGGTGCCAGTGAAGACCCTATTAACGTGGGTGCTGAAATGAACAAAAGGTGTTCATCTAATTGTTTTAAACGCTCTTCTTATGTAGCTTACTTACACTTGGTATTTACCGGTCGAATTTTGATTGGACAAATCTTCAAAAGATAAACTACCGCTTTTGTACATCTCTATTTACATGTTCACTTTTGCAAGCTCATGTGGACTTATTACACTGGACAATGCAAGAGTGTTCTTCATAGACAGGTAGTAGAACACTGCTCTTTTTAATTATTGAAAGCTGAACACAGGATGATAAATTCTTGAATTTGTGTGCAACGTATAGACTCACCTCTCTCAGCTCCATGCGATTTACCTTTCCAAGTTGCTTACACGACCAGATACAACCACTGTAGAAGCCTGCGATTCTTGTACTTGTGCATAGCTATATTTGAACATAAACCTCATATGCGTGTTCAAACATATGCCAAATACTTTTTGTCAACTTGGTTATAGCAGTGTTCTTTTATTTTACTATATTTCACCACTTCAATTATATCACTTTACTTCGTATACTCTTGAGTTTTAGACAACACTTGAAGTACTTGAAAAGTCTGAATACGAATTCACTTTTGTAATAATATTTGAAAACTCTGTGATTATTCCACTTTAATTCCACCTACCTCTTACATCATTTTTATTATTCTAGTGCTTACCATATGTTTATTGACTGAACAATTTCTAGAGGCGCCTATTGGCATCTTTTCTTCATAGAAATACGACTAAGTTCGTATGAATTCGTTTAAAAAGGAAGTAATTCTCCTCTGAACGAAACTCTATTGTTCGATATCCAAGCTGGAAAACTTTAAGCTGTAACAAAGAGAAGTCATAGATGTAAATGAGAAACGTCTACTGCACACAGCTGAGGCGATATGCATTCGAACTATGAAACGTAAACTATGCATTCAAAATAAGTTCGTATAGCCTATTATCCCTCCCTTTGGTCTATTAAGATATAACCCCTTAATTATATTTTCAACTGCTTTCTTATCATCCCCTAAGCTTATCACTTCTTCGTTGAAAACGTGTTTCGTTTACTTCCCTTAAAATCAGTCTAGCATTACTTAATCGGTTCATTTGTTTTTACTAGCCTTTATCGATTACCTCATCTGTACATTTGTTTGTTTGATCATGCTGTTTTTCATTATTCGTGTTATCAACGATTGCCTCACTTTTTCATCTTTATTATTGATAAGACCATTATTATTATTATTATCATTCCTACTATTGTGACTAATTGCAAAATTTATATTCACCATCTTATTATCCTATAGACAGAACACCATGATTGATTTATATTTGATTTATATTTTAGACCCGATGAGATCTAATAAAAAACAGTATTGTTCACTAAAATGTTTTGTTCCAAACTAAACTTACACCTCAATAAAGAACTTACATGTAATAATGCAATCTACAAAATCAATAAATATTTCTCTGCTATATATTTGTAACTTATTTGCATAATTTACCAATGCAAACTCTTTCTTTTATTTTAGTTCGTACTATGTTCGATGGGTTTTGCAACCAGGTTAAATGCTATTGATTGGGTGGTTGCTTTGGCAGCACTTGGTTCAACAGTTGCACTAACTGCAGTTGTAATCATTCTAGCTCTGTATTTCAGGGATTTAGATTTTCGAATAACCATTACATTTTTCTCACTTTTGTATTCTTCGGTCCTGATTGGACTTATTTTGTTCATTATTGAATTCACATCACAGGGAACTGGCAAACAGGTGAGCTCTATCACGTCTTTTGAAACGTTTGATTTGATTTGTGACATATGCATGGAATGTGAGATGCTATAACACTGACAGATGGATATAAAAGAATATCTCACAGGAAGTTAAGTAATTCGGACGTTAGGAATGCACCACCGATAGATATTATTATCAGGTTACTAAATGTTATCTGTCAGACCGATATCCATGCTGAAAATCCCATACTTGTACCAAAAATACAGTGTGGAATCAAGCTGTAATCAAATAAATAAATCACACTTCTAAACTTTATTTTTCACGTTGAAATCACCTTCACACAATGTGGTGGTATTCACAGCAATTACCAAGATATGTTCAGGTTTTTTATGTTCATCAATTGTGATATTCTATCAGACACCTTAGAATGCATTACGTGTTAGCTTTACTGAAATATTTGAAACATACCAACTAATGGGTTGTTAAATCAAGTGTTGGTTTGCAGGGATTTGATTGGTTTCAGGATTTCATCATGAGCTGACATTAGTTAGATAACCATTGAAAAACCTGGGAGTACTGGAAAGCTGTTTCGTTCTAGTTTGGGACTCTTCAGCAGTACGCACCCACCGGGATTCGAACCCAGGACCTTCCGGTTACAAGGCGAGCTCGTATACCATTAGGCCACTGACACCCAATCCAATGGTCCTTGAATTCTATCTTCTGCGAATTCACGACATAGCGCGACCGCTAGCCAATGTCTTCGGCGAGTATTTGTCCTCACACCCGACCAGCTGCACCCTACTGGTCACGACTTCCCACCGGAACCCAGGTAACTACCTACCTGAATAGGGCCAGTGAGCATCTCATTGGTATTCAAGTGTTGGTTGTTAATTGTTATTTGATATGATTTGCAAAGAACGTTGAGACTAAGTAATTTCAGGCACATGTTTGTTGGGTGCATTAGTCATAGCCATGCATTCATGGTTGATTTATCAAAAATTTCACTTATCAAATATTATTCTTAAGATAAGAAAACCTACAACTTCGATTTATTCCATTTTTACTCTATTTACATTTCATGTTTTCAGAAGGCATTGAATATTTCTACCGGGGTTTGCTTCATACTCGCCATGATGCTAGTAAGTTCCTTGCAGTATATTCTTAGATGATCAGTGAGGTCCATCCAGATGTGACGTGTGAGGGTGGATGTTCAACCGATTACATTAGTAAGTTGTCACGCTAAATCAAGAATTGGTAGAAGTTACAATTTATGGGCCGTTGAATTAGGTCCCAGTGGATAGGTGCTATACGACCTTGTTTTGTGAACCGAAGGTCCTGGGTTCAAACCTAAGTTGATGCTTACTGCCGATAATTAACAAACTAGAATGAAGTAGCTGTCCAGTACCCCTTACTTTTCTATAAGTGATCAACCCATCGAAACAAACTTAATCCTTACAAACCAATCAAAGAAAATGCAATGAACCTAATGATTCAACTTACACGTGTTTACCAATTCGCTCTTAAGCAAGAACAGTTAAGTATGTGATTCAGATAGAATTCACTTCATTCTTGTTTTCTGAATATTCCACATATGCAGTCAAGTTCAAAATTTATGAACGATTCCATTGTTCCATCATGACATTTCTAAATGAGAATATGTTTGCATAGCGCACTGCCGATGTATAAAACAAACTACGTTTTCCTCAGATCTATACAACAGTATGCGTGCTCGCAAATTAGTATTCCATGAGTCATTCATTCGATGAACAGATAACGTAGAATCATTATTGAGGTAATAATCTATATTGCATCGTTACTTCAAATAGGACTGACTTCGAATCAGAATTCGTCATCAATAAACCAACATCAGGTTGGCTGTTGATTTCTGAAATTAACACTTGGCAATCTCATTGGAAGAAAATGGATGATTTGAGTATATTCAACACTTGATAATGATGAAAGCTTTCACCCGGAAGGTGAACAATCAGTTTACTTTTATGAAGCATAGGTGTATGACGTAGTTCACATGGTGAAATACTTGTGGCTGACTCACTTCTGTTGTAATTTAAATATATACTGTTTTAACCAGACTTGATAACTGATTTGATATTGCCTTATTTTCTTACATTACAGGCTATTTTCTTGACAGTGAATAGATTGAGACTTTGCATCGCATTTAAAGACGTTTATTGCACAATAATATTTCGAGCGTTCTGCTTGTGGTTGGAAATGATCATTATGTTTACAGCAATGTATGCTCCCTTTTATGATCCTAAAAGAGCTTTATAAAAAGAATTCTTCTTAGTATGTGTCACTGCTGATAAATAAATATTTATAAATTTGGATCAATTCCAGTTTTTGTTCACTCACATTCTGTTGAAAACGTCTAGCTGATGTGTCTGAAATATCCTTTAAGGTGAACACTTAGTCGACTTGTCAATCCATAACATGCTAAATATGAATTTCAGTCAGTCGAAGGATGGAGAAAACAAAAGGAACATGTATGAATTAAGTTTCATAACTGAAGTGACTTCATATGAATTTTTTCCTATATGTGCACCTATGAAGCATGCAGTATATGACATAGATATTGTACGATGACACTGTAGCTTTTCGTGAACTTTGAAGACATTCAGCACCTTTCAAAGTTGTCATGAAGTGTGAAATATTGAAGTGATGTTTTTGAATTTAACTCTTGCGGTATAAGTACGTAATAGAAAGTGATGCCTGATGGAAACTGTTATTTTTGCAGTCAATGATATAGAGAACTTAAAACCTCAAACTTTGAAGGTAATGTGTCGATACTCATCAACCCTTACCAGTAAACATTATATTCGCTTTCAAAATCTTGCTTCAAATCTTAGCATTCGAAGTAACAATAATGAGCTGTGTGTTCAGGGACGTTTTGAGCAAGCACTATAACTCTACTGAACAGCAAACTTATCGTTAAAGACGCCAAAGTTGGCTTTTCCCCCTGAGGTCTCACGAGAACAAAGATCAGCCCATCTATGCTGCTCAACGGCCTCCTCAGCCTCTGTTCAATCTAACTGCACTTTTTTCGGTATTTTTTTGTTGAACAATAGATTCTTTGTTTGATGCTTGCCAGTAATCCTAGTTACTTACTATCTCGAATCGCTCCCTTATTCAACAATACAAGCCAGCGTATAGCTCGTATGCTCAACCATTTTATTTTGCTAACAGATCACTTAAATGTCATCTGTGAAGGTATGCGCATAAGAGCTATTCCTGGAGTGACTCAGTCGAAGGACATGATGCTAGTGTAAATATGTTCTGATGGCTATTGTAAGAATGTGTTATATTACTTCGTCGACTAAATCATGATAACTTTTGCAACTATTAATTTTCTTATGAGACCTAAAGTTCACGTGATTAGTGAGGAAAGTATTCACGGTGAATGATCAACGTTTTAAATACAGAAAGACAATGTGAATGAATCGGAAATTACAGGGAAGTAATTTTGTTATAATAATCGCGTAACTAAAAACATCAAATAAAACGATCCTTCTGAAATGTGATGCACTTCTGGACTACGTCTGCAACTAGCCTCTCAAATCCTTCAGAGGAACTTTAATTTTAAAAAATAGCTGGCATACTCAGACTGCGGCCAATTTATTGATTAACAGAATCGTATAACACTAAATACTCAGCTGATACCATTTACTTAGATTAAAACGTTGTTCGGTTGTTCTCAAATGTCTACCTTAAATTTCAGTAGCACTTGGCATATACTAGATGACTAACACTATTTTGTATTTTTCCATGCACAGCTGTTGAACTTTTTTTGATTACAGCCTAATTCCAGACCGTATTTTTGGTACAAGTATGGAATTTTCAGCATGTGATATTGGTAGCTCAAATTTCGCAGGCCGACCATAGATATCAGGTGTGTGTCGGCAGGGGATGGAACCTCGGACTATGTGCATGGTCGGCGAGAGTCCTAACCACTGTGCCGCCGACGCACATCTTCATTGAAATTATTTTTATCTCATTTAAATTCATTTACGAAATGCGACTTTTTAATGGAGTTATGACAAATGTAGAGGAAACTGATTGTCTCATTATTCCATCCAACAATCACAAGGACGACTGCCTTTCGAGTTCAAGAATCTTCGTCATTAGTATTCCTAATTCACATAGAGTTGAATTCCAGAACAAATAACCTTTTAATTACTCTAGATCTGTTGAAGCTCAGCGAAGTCATCGTTGAGTGTATTCTGACAATTTGATCCTGGATCAGTTAAGCAGCACGTCTCTGATTATGAGTATTAAAAAGTATCACATCGAGTCAAACGTAACCCACATGCATAAACAGTTCACCTGCAGCTCACCCAGCAACATCACTTACAACACGCACAGCAGCGCATGTGGACATCAGTTCCCTAAAGCAAAAAGAAACTTTAAAGGCAATCAAGCTACTGAAGTCCATCTTGGAAAGCAGCATAGCCAGACAGAGTTCGCTGAAACCTCTGAAAATGGACCCAGAGACTGCACAATATGTTCTAACGCGAGTTTAACATGAGGTTTAAAATAAAAGTAAATCTGCCTACAGATTGGAAGAAAGGCTACTTTCCCAAACAACCAAAGAAGAACTACTCAACCTTCTGGAAGAAATGGCGTAGAATAATGCACTTATATACACCAAGGAAAAATACTGGTTCGCGTCATCCATGAGAAAAAAGGATGCATTAGATGCAGAACTCCACCATCACAAAAAATGCTGGATTTAGGATTGGCAAATCATATGCTGATCAAGCTGTAACCCTAGGCATGATCATTGAGTAGTATATAGGACTGCAGTCACACCTGTACCTCAACTTCATAGACCTTGATAGGCTCTTCGACAGCACTGACTGAGAAGTTATTTGGAAACTGCTTAACCACTGTGGCAAACAGTGTCCAACTTCATCAATCAGCTGGTTACATGACAATGCCACGTATCAGGTGACCAGTGACAGAAAACTCAGAGAGGCTTTCGAAGTACACACAGTAGTAAGACATGGTTACCAGCATGTTCTCACCGATGGTGTTACTAACTGTAGTTGACTGGATTATGAGTCAAACTGCGCATGAGACTGCGAAGACAAGAATGTTCTGGATCGATAAGAAGACTCCAGATGATCTGCATTACGCCAGTTGATGCTTCATATTTAACGTCACACAAATCCCATTACTTGCAGGCGAAAAGTGGCAAAGTGGCTGATGAAGAAGTTAAGACACGATTCTAGGTGAAGACATCAAAGACGGAGATGACGAGATAACCAAAAAACAGAAACCGTAAACAGAACCAATCACCATCAATGAGGGAAACCTAAACGGGTAGCTTCTTTCACTTATCCGTGATTCATTGTTTCAACAACATGTGCAGCATATGAAGATATCAAAGATAGAATCAGAAAGTCAGGATACACGTTTATCGATTTGAAACTTGTTCGGGAATTTTCTTCAGTCAGCATAAAGAACAAGATTCGGATTTTAATTACAAATGTGAGTTCACCAGTGAGAAAAAAACTGGAGAATGGTGGGGGACACAGTGAGAAGATCGTAGAATGACATCGCGTACCAGGCCATCACTGAAGAAGAAGTAGTGGGAAAATGCGATTGAATCGTAAAAATGTGATACGGAGGAAATCGGGAAATCTGTGACAAAGCTAAAGTGGTCAGCAGAAAATGAGATAAAATAGGGGTGTGCGGATGAAGGCTTATCTTTCACTAGGAACACAATGGAAAAACAACTCTACCACAGTGCCTAAGTTTTATACTGATAACAAAGCATTATAATGGGAAGAAGAAATGGAAATCTATGGATACTGATACCACCATATGAATGTAATTGTAGGTGCAGTGAAGACCTACTGCTGAAACCTAACTCTGGATTTTGAATATACAGAACGAATAATTTACGGTAAAGATTCTTATCTTATATAAGATTTGATATCATTCTCTAAAATGTTGTTGGACGTGAGAAAGTGATTGCGTTGAAGCAGTTGTTATCAACAAATATGTTTGACAAAGCTCAGTAAATCGCAACACAAATAAAGAGAAGCTTCATATAGACATACATAATCCCAGTTAAGTTTATGCCTTTCATTTAACATCTGAATTGATACTTATGTTGACAACGTGGTCTAATAAACTAATTATCATGAACTGTCTATTTTGGTGGATTTCTTCGAGACCTTATGAAGCTTGTGTTGTGAAATTTAAGGTCTTCACCTTATGATGTTCAGTCCAGTATTGTTATCTCAATCACTACTCACTGTATATGTCTTAGCCCAGGTTTCCATTAAAACTGCGTATGTCTGTAGATTCGAATGCATTCTCCTCTTCGTCTACATGCACAAACTTCTACTGTAGACAATATCAAGTCAGTTAATCTTTCATTATATCACGGATTTAATGTTTCATCAAACTATTTTTTGTTGCTTGCATCTAGAGAGAAATGAACATTCATCGTGATATACTCATACATGAACTTGACTTAAAACTGAAAAAGAACAAAGAATAGTGAAGAATAAGATGCATCCACTAAATTGCATTAGTTTTCATCAACCGCATACAAACCATAGCATTTATTAATATAAGTTGGAATACAACTTTTACACATATTGCGTTTTCCATCATGAATCGGTTTTCCGGTAAGCAATGCTGAAAGATAGTCATAAAGACACAGAAAACCAGGAGGATAAAGTTATCTCAAATTATTATTTTTAACTTTTGTAAATCGACTCATAGAGATTAAAATGACTGGACACTGTCAAAAAGGAATTATCACAAAGATAGCTAAACTGATCTCTTATGTCAAACAGTTTCTTCTCAGTTAGATATAACTGGACGCTGGTGAAGACGCCAAATGAACTCACGTCAGTTATGAAGTGCCTCCAGGACAATGGTCACTTGCATACAGGAATATTCAATAGAAGAATATAAGTGTATTTGCAGTCAACATGAGATATATCCTAATTCAATTAGTCCCTTGACTCCGTGTAAACCGCTCACTGGTATTGTCAAATACAGGTGGGGAATTCTCTCACGTTATTTCTAACAGTGTTTATCAAGTCAGGCGTAACTATAGTGATAGTGACATTAGGAAAACAGAAAGATGGGCCTGTGTCATATTCTTTTGAACATTTCTCAAAGAATCTGAGTAATTCAAACTTGTCAATAACTAAACAGCTGGCAGACCACGACAGAAAATAGACACTCTGGAAGCATTTGAAATCATTATCAGACGAATCATTCAAAGCTATTTGCTGTCTGCTAATGCTATTGCTGTAGAAACGGCTGAAATCTTACTCATGTAATCAAAAATTAATCTGTCATAGGAATATAATTACCAGAGAAATCCATCCTTTATTCAATGTAAAAAAAACCTCATATCACTATACAACAAACCAACAGTGTACGTGTAATCACAAAGACAAGCGTCACAATTAAAGATTAAACGAGGACAAGAGCAAATAATTTGCCATTTACATATTACATGTTGTTTTTGACCTTCAATAATGATACATAGCGTAGTGAAAATACGATAAATAATTACAAATATAGTTTATATGAAATCAAATTGGAAATTATCTACACCCACCCTCAAGAACCAAATTTTGATTTTCAACACTGAAGCTGAGTCACTTCTTCTATACAAGCCAGAAACGTAGAAGAATATGCAGTTGGATCGGTCACACTCAGAGAAAGCATAGGGTGTCATCTTCTGTCAGGCCTTCCTTCAAGCGGAACGATTCATCTTTTCAACAAATCTAGCAAGTATCATGCTTTCATTTAAAATTAGTATATAATAATAGGATTATTTTTATTTTTAATTATGAGTCTTATAAACTACTTATAATACCGGTTGTGAGACATGTCGAGTGTTTAAATCTGCGGCAGAAATCCTCCTGAAATCAATAACATTCACTTCATACTTTGGCTAAAATGCCTCTAGCGAAGACTTTACACAAAACTTGCAGAAGTCTAATTCTCACGAAAACGAGATTATTGATGAATTTTCATAATGGGGACTGTATCTTGTCTGAACATTTGTAATCCTATTATCTTTCAACCTTCGCAATTCACACTGACCTCATAATGTCTCTAGAATTTGACTACGATTCACGAACCATACTACTGACTACTTCATTCTATCATTATAATTGTTATCTTTCAATTTTCGAAATTGCCTTCACTTTGTCTCATTTCTTTGAATGCATTTTTTTAGTATTTCTATTTCTCTAGCATCATTAAAAACTCAGCTTGATCACAAGCTAACTTGTTTTTTATTAAATATTCATATACATTTATGTCACTGAGTTGTCTGATCATATTTTGGTCACAGGTTTCATCTCGTGATAAAATCTGTTACAGAAAAATCAGGAGATCTGGAAGTACTGGACATCTGTTTCTGCTTTGCTTGATAAAATTTCACCAGTACTCATACACCAGCATTCGTACCCAGGAGCTTCCGCTGGATCATTTAACCTCTGCAACACGATCCAGTGGCTAAATAATTCCAATTGCTACCAACAGCTGACGTCCTAGGCGGGTAGCTGTTCCATGGCAAAGCACTATTCACAGTTTATCTTATTTTCCAAATGACTGTTCAGTTTAGTTGCATTCCGTTAATATTTTTACCTAGTGAACCACAAGTTTACCTTATACATGGACCCCGACGCAGATTCACTCGTTTTAACAGCTTTCTTGCATTATATTCTTCATGGGCTTATAACTGCAGAGCCTGAAGTGGTCATTGAAAGCAATTTATTGCTAAAAAAAGAGTCTCGTTTTGATTAAATAATGGAGAGATTCAATTTGTTGATATCTTAACAATGAAAATGTATTTATTCATCGGACGGAGAAAACATTAGTTTCTGGTTGTCATAGTGGTACACGTGTGCCCGAGAACAACAATAATAACATCATGCATGTGGCCAGAGCCGACTCATATCCAAGGATAACCAGATGTTAGCAGAATGCATTCCAATGTATAATCCATATAGAAAAAACTATTTCGAAAATTGGAGAGCAATCAGATAGGGTGAAGTAATATTTACTATTTCACCACCTCTCATATTACTATAATAAGTTAAACATTTCTTTAACATTGCACATTTTACCAATGACGTGAAAATGTGTTTTCTAACAGTAATTAGTCAGTAGATTAGGGCTAGAGGTGAGAATCATATTGCAAGTCAAATACGTCTCCCCTCAATCCTTTTGTTTCCTAAAAACTCAAGTGAGGATATTTTTTCTCTATCGAAATCTTAGGAGCAATAGTATGCACGAAAGGTGCTCAATGAGTATCTGAATTTAAACGCAAGGCTCAGTAAAACGAGAACTTCTTTAAACTTTATTATTAAGGGCACCGAAAAAGACTAATATCTTAAGTCATGTTGGAAAACTTTCGTAGCAGAGTTCAACCGAATGTTGAAATGCGATGATCATCCTCGACAAGTTAAATGAAACACTTTCAGCAATAAGCTTCAACGTAGAGATTCAAATGACATTATCTCATCTCTGGACAGGAACGATGATACACTGAGAAAGAGTATGTGTACGAAACCTACAACAACAGGTCAGTATACCCATTTTTTGAGTTTTGCATCTTTGAAATACAAACGTAACCTGGTGACTTGTCTGGTTTACAGAGATGCGATAATCTGTTCAAACGACTCCATGAATAGGAAACATGGGATTATTACAAAATTACTTCGAAAAAATGGTTCTCCTTATTCGTTCAATATAACTGTAATACCAGTCTCAAAAAAATGTTTATAAAACTGCGGTTCCTCTGTGATAACATCAATGGAATAATAATTTATTAATGAAGCTTTATGATTCATCTGAATTTACGCATTGCATTTAAATGAACTTCTCCTTACCCTCTGCTGAAATGAATGCTTGAAACTATTAAAGGTATACAGAAAGCAACAATAGTGAACGTCTCACCACCCTGAAAGTTAAACTTAAAAAGCAGAATTACCTTAAGTTTTCTCTTACAACTTCGATTTTGGTCAGAGTATTATTTTGTTTTCATCTAAACACCAATCGCCTTTGCTCCTTCTTTTAATGTCACTCTCATCGTTTATAACTCTTATAGTAAAAGGCTATTTTGATGCTTAAACAAATTGACAATGTTAGACGAATTATTAGGTCTCCTTTGGCATGTCAACCTTGCTAAAAATGCTTCGACGCGGTTTTACGATTCATCTGACAGTTATTGTGATTGGCTATGATTAGCAGTGAAATATAGGACGTGCAATGCACCTCTTGTTAAACTAATCAACCAAATATTACCTGTATTTTCATCGACTGGTGGGTTTAGTCCCAGTTAGATTCGAACTATGCGGCAGTCGTTTCAATTTTTTCCTGATAATTAACCAGTTAACATCAATACAGACTTCCATTACTTATGTGTCTGACCAGTTTTTCTTAATCAAGTTGAAACATTTTATCCTGTTCGGGTTGTAAACTGAATTCAAGAAATAAATAATGTATTTATTGTATGTTAAGCGCTATATTGTGGTAAATTTCAATCAATGACATAAACATCAGAAGGATTTCCATCTATCTACTATCACTACTTTTGTTTTGGGTTAAAAGGTAGATATTCACGTGAATATACGTATGCAGCTGGAATATATATGATAATGGTTTCATCGTTCCACATCTTTCTTCTGTTTACAAATTTAAATCTTTTTCATGTGTAAGGAAATGTGTAGTACTCTGTTACATTCGCTTCACTGATATTAAAAGAGTACACAGTGAGACTGGCAAACTACTCATAGGATTTCCAAGTTTTGGTTTGCAGGTATTTCACTTATTTTTATTTTAATTGTAAACCAACCTCATTACAGAAAACCCTTGAGTGTCGGATGACTAATTCGTCCCCGTCTGAGAGTTCTGAGCTATTCACGCAAATCCCTTCAGAATGGTGGAACGCAGGACCTTTGGTTTACAAAAACATACCTCATATCACTCAGTCACTGAAGTCAAATTCAATGACCCATTAGTTCCAATGTTCGGTGATCTTCTGGCTAATGACTAAGTTTGAAATAAGGCTGCCTGAAAACTGAGTGAGAGTTAGCGGTCAACACCGTCTGCCCAGTTGCTGATGAGGACCTATGAAATTACTTTGGCGTTGTTGCTACATATTGATGAATGACAGAAGTTAGGATTACGCTGGGTGATCTCTCAGTGGCTGATAGATAACATTCTCGTCTGGTTGCCTGCAGTTCTGGTGAAACATAGGAAAGTCATTCATGAAATATCTCGTGTATGTGGAAGTGATCTTTCAATGTTGCAACCATTATAACATTAGTCATTCTAATTTTTGGGTTCTCAATAAATTGTAAGAGGACACGTATCTATATGTTTTAAACCTGCTCAACTGATTATGTGGATTACTCACCCCTATGGAGGATTGTTACAATATTGTAGACGGAAAAATGAATGATTGCAATCATTGTAGGAATGAAACATGCGAACAGTCTTCGTAAGGGAACCTTCTAAATGTTGAAAAGACAATCCTTGTGCTCAGAAATGATTGAAAGATTCTTAAAATTAGAATTATATTTGCCAGACAATGCTCAATCGCTTAACTCATCTAGTGTGCACCATGTAAAAATGATGAATGAGAAGAACTCACATATGTTTATTCTACTCTGTTTGTGTGTTGGATGTTTAAACAATTTCCGTTTTGCGAAACACCGAAATTTGTAAATGTACGTAACCAAAAGAGCAAACTACAATCCGGAGAAAGAAGAATAATTTAACCTGTTATTATGGATATATTCAGAAATATCATTCATCTGTTTTGTTTTTGCACTCCTTTAGGCATGATACAATGCCAGTATACGTTTCAGTGAAGAAGCCTAGCATAAGAAACCAAATCATGACAGCCAGAATAAACTCTGTAGGTTGAGGTGCGAACAACCACATCAGCCATTTACGGACACTGACACAAGTGAACATGATCTGTCAAGTAAGAAAGAGATAGAAACATGATTATGAGTTTAGATAAATCAATAAGAAGACGTAATTTGCCAGAATCGTGTAATGTATTTGAGCAACACATTTGGAACAATCCGATCACACACGGACTTGTCATAGGAATATATATAAAATAAAGAGAGATTAGAAACTAGACTTTAGTCAAGTTAAAACGACAAACTGACTGTCAAAATAACTATGAAGTTCACTAAGCTAAATAGCAAGATAATAGTACATCTACTATTATATCAAAACAAAATTTATCAGTAAAAGTTTAACGTGATGACGAATAGTTTTTGAACGCATAAAGGTGGTTTAAACTTTCTCATTGCTAGGGATTCCATAAACTTCAAGATACGCCCCAACACACGTTTAATACAAAGGCTGTCTCTATAATATGTTTTGCCCTTACTTGTAGAGATCGACGAGTCCTTTCTATGTATGTGTGTCCACACGTACATTCCAATTGGTTAATACGTTGGGATGTGACGTCATTTTTCGCATGTTGAAGGGCTTAGATAGATATATTGGCTTTACATTTTCTATTATTATGATATAAGCTGCATAAAAAGTCTTTTTAACAGCAGCGTTCAGCCTTTGTCTAGTTATCAAGCTGCTGTGATGCTCTATATAGGGTAGCTTGCTGTAAACGCATTTCTTAGGCGCGAGTTGAAGATTGGGTCTTCTTATTCTGACTAATTTATATCTCCTGATTAACTTGTCTGGATAATTGTTATCAACCAGAGTGTGTGTCAACTTTCTTTCTTCTTCATCAAGTGTGTCTTCAGTGTATATTCATTGTATTCTACTGAATAAGCACCTCACCCGCTAATGCTTTTTTGCATCGAAGAGGGCAGACACTGTAGTAATTAAGATGCTCTCCTGTCCAGGTAGGTTTTCTATTAACAGATCTATTTATTGATCCACCAAGCCGTCAACTAAGGAATTTGTCTAGGAAAGATAAACAGTTATATCCCTCTTCTGATGGTTTTAAAGAGTCAAATGTACCTTCCCTCCTCAGAAGATGTTTAGTTGTTGCAGGGCACAGTGACAGCTAATCTAGGGAACTCTTGTAGCCTAAATGCTATAGGTAGAGATAAATTCCCGCATATGTGTGGTTTGCCAAAAATGCATAAACCCAATGATCCTCTACGTCCTATATTGTCAACGTGCAAATGCCCAACGCATAAACTTGCTAAGAGGTTAGTAGAATTATTTCATCCAGTCAAAACACAATTCTGTAAGTATGTCTTAAAGAGGAGAAACATCTGAATTGGTTATTTTTCTTAATGATATTATCATTAGGAATTAGAATATGTACTATTTTGATGTAAACTCGTATTTATTGATGTGCCTTTGCTCAAACAATGGACATTTTGTGTGATTACATTTCCACAAACAATTATTTCATCCCGTACCCTATATCTTATTCAAGGGACTTATTACTTCTATGTACTAACAATGTTAGGTTTAAATTTTGAAAGGGATTGTTTCCGTCAAGTTGATGGTGTTGCTGTGAGAAGTAGCGCAGACGGAATAAATAGCGAGAGGATAAGAAATCCTGCACAAACTGCAATTACAGTGAATATTTTCCACACCTACAACAGAACTACATCCATAAAAATCACTTACAGCGGATTTTCGCATTGATGATAATTCACATATTCTTCTTGATTAACTGTCCTTAAAACTTAGGGTTTCGAATGTTCTTTTTGGTTCAGTATTTTTTTTCAGTTGACTTTCTATGTGAGTGGGTGGCACAGTGGTTAGGACTCTCACCGACCATGCACATAGTCTGCAGTTCAATCATCTGCAAACGCACACGTGATATCAATGGTCGACATGAGGAACTTGGGCTACCAGTGTCACGTGCTGCAAATTTCATACTTGTACCATAAAAAACTGTGTGGAATCAAACATAAATATGTCATTCATGCCGTAAATATGTTACCTCATAACTTCAGAGTAACAAAGCATTATCTGAGTAATTAAAAGACTGAGGCTGTCAGTGAATTACTATCAAACACCTAATGTCCAACGTATTATTTATCTTTAAATTCGTCGTGGTTCGATCCCCTGCCTACGCACACATGATATCTATGGTCGGTCAGCGGAATTCGGGCTACCGATATCACATGCTGAAGATTCGATACCTGTATCATAAAATACGGTGTAGAATAAAACTGTAACCAAAAAAAATAAATAAAAAATGCTATCAGTGATTAGACAAAATCAAAAACTTACAATGATTATAAATAGACCGATTAAAACAACCATCGCAAAGCAGCTTATCTAAATTGAAAAAAAGTAGAAAAGTTGGTTACTCACAATCGAAAGTACTCAGGTTTGCTGCTATTTGACAACCTAATTGCCGTAACTTCCAAGCCAATAAACAGGGTCCTCGCAGTAATGAATATTCATCATCTCACAAAAAATCTCGCAATTTAGAATCTCAGCTATTAGTGACATACTGAATGACATGTAGGTAAGTCACGTACTCAACAATTTTGCTTGCTCGTCATTTTAAAACTCTTTCTGAAATGAAATCTGACTAAGTTCCGAAGGTATTTACACTACAGTCACATCTTTGGTTGTTGTTGTTATGATGTCATTTGAATGTTGTCTTTAGTTGAACAAATTATAACGACACAAATCGATATCCATATATATTGCGTAGACAACATCTCTGTTAAAGTGAGCGCCAGTAAGCTGTAAGTATTTGTTCTTATGGTTCATAATACCACATTCAATTTAGAGATATACTCAACAAGAGAAATAACAAGGAAATCAAAGACAGATATTTCATATTGTTTCATGAGTTGCCTGTGTATAATAATTCACCATTTATCTATGTGAATTTACCTTTCCTTTTAAATCACCTGGTTTGCAAAGAAAGTAATAACAAATAACTGCGATGATGGCCAAAACGGCAACGGCGATTGATATTGAAATGAAAACGATAAACCCCTTCCTATTCAATGGTGATAGTTTCCAACTCAGAATGACCGCCAAAATTGTTATCGCAATCGTAATACCCAGTGATATCAACTCATGTGTCCATTCAGTTGATTTGAAAACGATAGCAAAGATCACAGACCACAGTAAAACCTATCACAGAGAAAAAAATGTCGATAGTTCTTTAGTAATTAAATAAGGATTGCTTGAGATATGAAGAAATCAAGTGCATATTGTCAGCAATGTGATAATTTCCCAGTGGAATGAGGACGCGTCAATTTATTTAACCTATCCACTTGAATGCCCTCGGTGAAATCAACAAAATATTCTAAGATTTCTGTGCCTTCAATGATTTGGTGATTGGTGACAGTATGTTCAAACACAAGGATATACACAAGGCGAGATGGCTTTCAGCAAATGGACACACCAAAAACTAGACAGCCTTCATTTCAATTTCAAGAAAGTGGAGACGGAGCCTACCGGACACATAGTCGAGGAGTGGAGCAGATCTGGGTTTAGACCGTTATCCAGTACAATGGACTTTCGAAAGAAAGAACCTAGAAGACCTGGATCTCGCGCGTGGATGATTTATGTTTGATGGCACACAAAAGTCGAAGACTTACAAGCAAAAACCGACAAACTGGTCGAAGAAGCAGCCGGCAAAGACAGGACTTCAAGTGAACATAGACAAGACGTAGGTTATGAAAATAACCAACCAGCAGCAACAACAACAGCTGCAACATCCAGCGTTAATCACCATCAACGGGAGGGATTTGAAAGAGTTTACTTCATTCACTCACTTATCTAGGGAGCATTGTCTCAACTAAAGGAGGAACGAACGAGGATGTCAAATCGAACGAGAATCGGGAAGGCGAGGAACACATTCATCAATCTGAAACCAGTCTGGAACCCTTCGTCACTCAGCATCAACAACAAAATTCGGATTTTCACTACAAACGTCAAGTCAGTCAGTTCTTCTATACGGATCAGAAACTTGGCGGGTGGGTCACAAAGAATATTTCCAACAGACTATTGCAGACCATTATTTATTTATTTTTTTATTACAGCTTGATTCCACACTGTATTTTTGGTACAAGTGTGGAATCTTCAGCGTGGATATCAGTAGCCCAAAATTCGCAGGCCGACCATAGACATCACGGGTGCGTCGGCGTGGGCTGGAACCCTGGACCATGTGAATGGTCGGCTGGAGTCCTAACCACTGTACCACCGACGCACAACAACTGTCTTCGCTGGCTCTATACTGAATATCAGATGGCCGGGCCAGAAAGAATCACCAACAAGAAACTATGGGAACAGACAAAACAAGAACCAACCGCCCGATAAACATGCAGGAGAAAGTGGAGATGGATTGGACACTTGCGGCTGGGGAGGCCGTTGGTGACATCGGCGCGCGTCAGTCCATTGCTCTAGTGGAACCCGAAAGGATAACGGTGAGTGGGGCGTCTAAGAGTGACACAGATGACATTGTGTGAAGAGGAGTTGAAACAGTATGGACTAACATGGATGCAGGTGACAAGTACAGCAGAAGGAAGATAGAAGCAAATGGAGATGTGCAGTTGAAGCCGTATGTCCCACTAGGAACCTAAGGGAACAATAATAATAATAATCCAATTGAAGTTCTAGTGGACTGATTCATTTGTGGTGCATCGATATTCTTGCGAAATCAAAATCATACTGAACTTATAGATGCATGAAACAATGGAAGCTATGACTTCATATGAAGTCTGTATTTGGCTAAATAATAATAATATAAGCTAAATTTATATGCTGACATCCTCTGTTGTGTTAACGAACTACATGTAAACTAGTGATAACAAGCCAGGCTTTCACTAAATATCAGTTAGCATGGAAGCGGCGCTTTTGTTCAGAATGTGTTCAGTTCCTTCATTAATTTAATATTATTTTACCATAATTGCATCATGGTGTGTCATAGAAATAGGAGTTTTCTACCCTCACATCGCGAAATATTCCCAATTATATGTGATATGACAGGGACTACAATATGTAGTTTGCGCTTAAATATTTCCTGCCTAGTTCAATGGCAAGCAACAACGGCACGATACGATACGATATCACAGAACTGCCTATGCAAGAAGATAAGAAGACACATCCTTTGCGTGGAGCATTTACGATCTCATATAAACAGCGTAATAAATCTGACAGCAGTTGAATATAAACATTTGTAAATATGCTCGCAATGGCAGTGATGGAAACCAAATATTTTGGTGGGTTGAAACAGTCCAAGTCCAATAGGGTGCCAAAGCCATAATGGGTGGGAAATACAAACAACACTGTACTATAAATGTAAATGTAGCAGTTTAGAAACAAATAAGGCCTAAATAAGAATACTTAACCGCTGCAACAGACATTTGCGAATCCTCGAAAATCCCATGACTGCCATGTAGGATTAAATCAAATTGATACTTACCACAGTTTCAAGCACCATACGAGTAGCAAGATAGTTTGACCGAATTTTTCTCACAAATATAAATACTATTATTAGGACGCCAGTAACTGATCTAAAATGAATTGGCAAATATCAATAACTCATCTCAGACAGTGCATAGTTATTCAGCATTATTCATTATATGATTGATGTTCGAATCTCCACATGACTATTTATAATTTATAGAAAAATAAACGAAAAAAACTCATTCGTCGTTGGAAAATGAAATGACACTCAATAGTGGTGGCTTTCGAGAAGCTGTTCACTAACTGCATCTTTTTTGGATGATTGATAGATTAAATGTGATAACATTAAATGGTAGCTCAATTAAGACTGTCAGGAGTGTCGACTCTGTTAGCGAAATGAGAGAACATCTACGGAGAGTGGAATTCAAGCACTTAATCGAAAACCGGTGATTTGAAATCTACATCACTATCACCGACGGATAATAAAAATAATTGTAATAATATAAGTAGTATTATTGATGACATGCATGTCATACATACGCAGGATGATGACAATATAAACAATGAGGAATCTAAGTCATCAGCAGTAATTCCATACAAGCAAGGAACCTCGGAAACCACCTTACGCAGAATTCTTAACAAGGCAGGCAGGAATAAAAGTGGCTGTCATTCAAACCACCCATAAACTCAATTAGAAACAAGCTTTGTCGGTTAAAGGATCAATCCCGTGGAGCATTTAAAACAAAACAATTTAGTTTACCTAATACTCAGCCTGCTATGATTGTCAGGTGAAATACATAGGTCAAACTAGTAGAACAGGGCAGTCAGACTAGCTGAACATAAAAACTTGGCTAATTCTATATTGGTTGACCCAAATAAGATAAGAAATCTAGAGAATAAATAAGTCAGCCATAGCATTATATGCAGTTACATACAACCATACAATAGGATGGGTTAGGATGAGAGACAGTTTTTAAATCTAATGTCATAAGGTGGAGGGAGAGATTGATAAGAGAAGCTTTTTTTATCGAATCAACTGCAAATACGTGTAATAGGAGTGATTCAACACCTGTTGCACATATTTGAAAAATCCTAATAACCCTACGACAAATAGGAGACAACAAAGAAAACTATAAAACTCAAGTTTTTAAGTCGTGTGATTTTAACTGATATGATTACGAACAATAAATTTTGTTCGAAACGTGTTCCAGTAAATAATACTGTTTCACTGTGTGATACAACTAATAAAAAGACTAATACGGAATTACTTACTACCACAGTGCCCATGTTTTACACATAGAATTACACTAATATGGCTATCATAATTTCAGTAACAGCTTAGAAAGTTATTATGTATTGTGAATCAATCTCCTTCGGGTGTGTGGCACAAGGAGATAATATGTAAATGCTGTAAAAAGTATTCAATGCCATGCTATGGAGATCAACATAATAAGGATGCATTCTACCGAAAACCTCAGAGAGTAACAGACCATTAACCCAACTTGAGACATCAGAAATGAAATACGTGATATGGGAGCCGAATTTGAAGCGGACGGCGAACCTTTAAAACTAATCATAGTTTGAAAGCCACTTGGAGATAAGAACTAGAATAGCTACTTTTCTGGGGGCTTCTGTGTATTCAATGACACTCACATGTCAGTATGTTTCGCACTAGAATGACATAGCGAAAAACGGATAGAACTGATCCCGATCTCAACAATTTCCCAAAGCAGCCATCTGGAGGCGAAATTGGGAGGAGAAGCAGGTGACCACTTGGACCTCCGAGGTCATGTTGAAGACTTTTGGAAAAGGCTGGGATGAACAACAATTCAAGTTCAACTCTCAGAAACACCGAACTAGAAAAGACACACTTATTTCAGGCAACAGAACAAACAGAACAAAAAATTAGACGTTTCTACAGGTGGTTTAAGAACAAGTCTTCATAATTATTTAAGGAAGATAGAAGGAGGCAGACATCTATCAACTGGGCATCGACACCTTCGGAGTATGGCATGTTGGTGAAGTACGAGGAGTTGGCTCGAATATGAATGACGATGGAATCGCTTTGACTAGTGTACAATCTAAAGTACTGGGAAAGCAAAAGTCAAATCGACAACTGGCTAGCAAATAAAACAAAACAGGCTGAGTGTAGAGGAGATCTAATACTGTAACTGAATATGTGTTTGTGTAGTCCTGAATGTGCGATGTTATCACGATATTTGTGATTATTTGGATATTTCAACTTACTATTCGCTTTTCTTCTAGACTGTATACAACTATGCTCACAATTTCATAAATGTAGACTTGATGCTCATTACTTGTCGTTGTGATTATAGAAACATTGGCAATGTGTTGTTTTGCTACATAGATTTTGTTTGACTGAATCAAGGATATTCTAATGCTGAACTAACTGCGAAAATTGTTTCGTATGTGGGTCTTGTTGACAGGGTTTTTGATTCCGCCTTGTTTGAAAATTTTACCTGATTCTCAGCTACTTATTGAAGTTTCACTTTGGTGAACTCATTTTGTTCTTAACTACTTCTTTTTGTAGTAGAACCCATCTTTCCTATATGACCTCCAATATACACTGGTGAAATAATTTTAGATTTCTAACGGAAGCTGTGTTGAACAGATTCACGTAGGTCGATCAACACATAGCTGCCTTTTTGGTGACTTTAAGGTGTTTTGTGACTGTACGTGTCTCAGAGAATTATTATCAGTTATTCAGGAGGACGAAATGATCCATTTCCTGCTTTCAGACCACAACAAGTCGGTTTTGGTCCTCAAATGGCTGACTATGTGTGAGCAGAAAATGAAAGTTTATGGACATTCATGGAGTGATTTAGAAAGGCCTGCAGAGAAAAAGGTCAATCAGAGGTATTGCATTCCACTGAGAAAACCGAAAATAGTAATCAATACTGAGTGCAGAACTTACAGAAGAATGTATTCCACATAGTAATGCTGTGTGAAGAATATGCCTATTGTAGGTCTACAAAAGATAATATCATTTAATCTATTGATCTAATCTTACATGTTATGAATTAAGATGACAGCACCCACTGTCATGAGTATCATGATAATCAAATCGACGATGAACTACAAACACGCAAATTTATTGAACAAATAACCATGTGCCTACCCAAACAAAAAATCTGGGGGAGCCGCTTTGCTTTGTCTGACTGTTATGCGCTGTATGTGTAGAGGATGCTCTGGAAAGGATCATACTGAAATATGCTGAAATTTCAAAGGAAAAACGATGTTAGCATCACGACTGAAATAAAATAATAATTGAGGGATTTACTCGGTGACTTTCGGTACGGTTTTTATCGCCAGAAAGTGTTCAAGGAAATAATGTTTGCTTGACAGTTTTGACAGTTTAAAAAGGCGTGAGTCATTGCGTATATATTCAGACAATATCGCTGGATGAAAACACACTTGAAGTCACACTTAAATATTATCAGATAATAGATTTCTTCTAGAATCAACTCAACACAATATAAATCTCAGAAAGACGCCTTCATCAATCTAGTCAGCAACCAATATATGAGGTTAATGTCACAGTATTGAACGAGGACACAGAGCGGTGGAAGCTCCTATGCAGCTAAATACGTTTCATTGAAGAAGGTTAAATATAACTTGTCCTCTAAACTGTCACATCATCACAAAAAATACTGTCACGTATCACCATACCTGACAAATCACACATACAAGTGGTCAGACGTCCAACACATCAATTTTTACATGCTCCGACTAATAAATGAATTTTCAAGTCATCTAAGCCAATTAACTCTGAAGTTAGTTGCTCGTAGTCGACAGTCGCCGAGGCTATAAAAATGATTACAATATTGACGTAGACCTAATAGTACAACTGGCGTGTATTATGTGTTTAAACTAGTTTTATATATTCAAATATTATTTGTTATCATTCTGAACCTAATTGGAAAATCCCTTACATTTTTACCCAGCGATATTCCGACCTTCCCATGTTTCGTACACTTTATCTGTCTACCTGAACTTCAACATTTTCATCTGTATTCGATGAATTTCAACAATTCGAATCCTGACATCTTTAATATAAGTGTATATGAAAGGAACGTGTATCATTACAATACCCGAATACATTACACGTTGAGCAACACCTACTTCTTCCCGACAGACACTGGAATTTCCTGAATGGAAATGATTGCCTTAAACGTGCGGTGGACCTTTTCTCTCTATTAGCTTAGTTACCCAAATTCAAGTAGAAAATAAAATACCAAATGAGTTTAGTTACGGGAAGAATGTATTAAAGTTTGATTACTTGAGTTTACAAAGGTCCACAGTCCACAATAAACGTAATAGACTCCAGGTGCTGCGGAAAGACTGCTCCAGTAGTAATTCTCCAATGTTAACGTTGCCGGAGGTCGACCAAAGTACGTAGGAAGAAACTACGGTGCTCCTGCAAAAATCAGAGATAGAAAGCAGGTGATTAGGATTGATCGACGGCAGTTGAGATGGTGGAGAAGACGGAGAGTCGAAGGCACAACTATATATTTATTCAAAACCCGAGGTAAAGTCAAAGTACAGAGTTTATGGTTAAAACAAAGTGGTGTACAATATGTTCATTATTTACATAGTAGTAAAATTTGGATAAGTTTTTTTTGAGGACTCCACAGGGCTCCCCCTCTTAGAGGTCCGGAGGACCATCAGTACTGCCCTCGTGGACGATTACATGAATATAAGCAACATAAATAAGGGATAATGTCAACAATATGGATAACAAAAAATAACAACAACAATAAGGATACAAAGTTAGATCAGGATGTATGGCATGCATCCGTGTCGTATAAAGTTTAGCACATACAAGCACATACAGGAATTTAAAAAAAAATCAAAACTTGTTGTAATTTTAAATAAAAATTTATGTACATAATAAACCATGACATGTTTGTTAACATTTGTGAAATTCATATATAAATAGATATACACATATACTTGGTGAATGCGTGTGCTTGCAGTACAGTTGACGAACAGCAAATAATAATACTAATAAATATTAATGGTTATAATGAAGTGAATGTTAACAACAATAGTAATGAGAAGTATGTCTAAATGAGGTTAACGTTTATGTCAGTCAATGAAATGAACATAGCGGGCAGGTTTACAGATCTGCCGCCCACTGCGTGTCTGTACAGGGGGAAGAGTGAAGAGCGGGAGAGTTGGAGTTGCATTGACTTGCTGATTGTTTATTGGTGTCGGCGTTGCTAGTGTTTCATGTTCGCTGTCGGTGTACGCTGGTTTAAGACGGTCGATAGAAACAGTCTCCGGTTTACCATGTTTGTTCAGCGTGAAGTATTTTTCGGTGCGTTTAAGTACTAGAAAAGGACCTTCATATGGATGTTGTAAACCTTTTCTAATGGCATCGACGCGAACAAATACAAATTTGCTAGTGAGTAGGTTCTTATTTACTTGAGCTTTCTGAAGTGATTGGCGAGGGGCTACTGGTCTAAGCTGAAGCATATGCTGGGTAAGGCGGTTGGTGAAGTCGGAGATATTTACTTCAGTTGAATCATTAGACGGAACTAACTGACCAGGCAATGTGAGGGTAGTACCATACACAAGTTGAGCTGGTGTACATCCCAAATCTTCTTTTACAGTTGATCGGATACTGAGAAGAACTAATGGTAGGTGTTCACTCCACTTAGATGAGTCAGCTTGTGCCATAAGCGAGCTTTTCAGTTGTCGATGGAAACGTTCCACCAGACCATTCGCTGCAGGATGATAAGCTGTAGTGGAGATATGGTTCACTCCAAGGAGTCTCGTAAACTCTCGAAACAGAGTTGATTGAAATTGAGCTCCTCGGTCTGTTGTAATAGTTGTGGGTACTCCGTAGTTTGACACCCAGCGATCTAAGAAAACCAAAGCGATATTTTCTGCAGATATATCGTTGAGTGGACAAGCAATAGCCCATCGGGTAAATCGATCAATCGCAGTAAGTATATGAGTAAATCCTCTGGATGGCGGTAATGGTCCAACAACATCTATATGAACGTGTTGAAATCGTTTATCGGGTAAATTGAACTGTTTTGGAGGTGTGACGGTGTGATGATGTACCTTGGATCTTTGACATTGCAAGCATTGGCGGGCCCATTTCCGAATATCGGAGTTCATCTTGGGCCAAACAAAACGCTCGCTGATCAACTTGACTGTAGCACGCACTCCAGGATGAGACAATGAATGTAGATGTTCAAACAAAGTTTTTCGACAACTTAGTGGAACAAAAGGTCTATGAACTCCCGTTGAAACGTCGCAGACGATAGTTGTATCAGACAGGGGAATAGGTACATCCTGCAACTGTAGGGAGGAGTTTCGTCTACAAGTATGGAGTTCGGCGTCATTTTTCTGCAGCTTGGCAATATTGTCTAAGCTAATATCTATCGAAGATAGGTGATTAACGTCACATCGAGACAAAGAATCGGCTACGATATTAGAATCTCCTTTGATGAACTGGATGTCTGTTGAGAATTGTGAGATGTAATCCAGTTGTCTGGCTTCTCTCGGAGAGTGTCTGTCCAACGAAGTGGTGAAAGCATAACAAAGAGGCTTATGGTCGGTTAAGATAGTAAAATGTCGACCTTGTAGTAAGAAGCTGAAATGTTTCACTGCTAGGTAGATGGCTAACAGTTCTCTGCCAAAGGTACTGTAACGAGTTTGCGCAGGTTCCAACTTCTTGGAGAAGAAAGCAAGTGGAGTGGTGTCATTATTGAACTTTTGTTGTAAAACTGCTCCCACTGCTACCTGCGATGCATCTGTACATAAAATGAGTGAAGCTTCTGGGTTGATGTGAGATAACATTACGACGTTGGATAAGGCATCTTTTGCATTATTAAATGCTGCTTTTGCTTCTTCAGACCACTGAAATTTCTTCGAATTGCATCTAAGTAGGTCGGTCAGTGGTTGAACTATGGAGGCACATGATGGAATAAAACGTCGGTAGAAGTTGAACATCCCGAGAAAACGTCTAAGTTTCTTTAAGGAATCAGGTTCGGGAAAGTTCTTAATAGTTTCTATCTTATCTTCGGTAGGTCTGATGCCTTCGGCAGTTATTCGATGTCCTAAGAATTCAATGGAAGGGGAACCAAAAATACATTTCTTTGGATTGATAACAACTCCAAATTGTTCAAACCTTTGAAATAACAGGCTTAAGTGTTGCATATGTTCTTCCATCGATGAGCTGGCAATTAAGACATCGTCGATATATACAAAGACGAAATCAAGACCTTGGGTAACTTGGTCCATAAAACGCTGAAATGTTTGAGCAGCATTCTTTAGTCCGAAAGGCATTCTCAAGAATTCGAATAATCCAAAAGGCGTAATAATTGCTGTTTTTGCAATGTCTTCTGGAGCGACTGGTATTTGATGATATGCCCTGACCAAGTCAACTTTGGTAAAAACGGTCTTTCCATGTAAGGTCAAGGAGAAGTCGTGGAGATGAGGTATAGGATAACGATCTGGGACCGTAGCGTTATTCAAAGCGCGATAATCTCCACATGGTCGCCAGTCATGATTAGTTTTAGGTACCATGTGCAGAGGTGAAGACCATGGGCTGTTAGATGGTCGTATGATACCTAACTGCATCATATGTTCAAATTCCGACTTAGCTGCTGCTAGTTTATCGGGTGGTAACCGTCGTGGACGTGCCTTCACAGGTTGTCCTGTTGTGATGATCTTATGCGTAACTGTATGAGATATATCTTCAACGTTGTATGATGGTTTAAGGATTTTAGGAAATCGTTTCAATAAAGCAGAGAACATTTCACTCTCCGGCTTTTCTATACAGATGCTATGAACCGAGTAGTCACATGTAATACCATGGATCTTGAGTTGGGTGCAATTGTCAACCAGTTTTTTCTTGCTGATATCAACTAACAGATTGAAGTGACTTAGGAAGTCTGCACCTAGTATAGCGTGACGTACGTCAGCTACTATGAAGATCCATGTGAAACGTCGGCGTAGTCCTAAGTTTAAAATCATTGACTGTT
The DNA here is from genome assembly GCA_944472135.2 of Trichobilharzia regenti. Classification (NCBI taxonomy): domain Eukaryota; kingdom Metazoa; phylum Platyhelminthes; class Trematoda; order Strigeidida; family Schistosomatidae; genus Trichobilharzia; species Trichobilharzia regenti. The sequence continues at coordinate 69,124,144 of OX235267.1, forward strand.
CGCCATACGTCTGTATGTTGGTTTGGTTGGCAGCACGGAGTGAAAGTTTTCCAGGTATTTTGGCTGATCGCCTGGATAGTGAGGGGGGAATAACACTGACCTCGGCGCCTGTATCTACCAGGAATAATGTGCCGGTAGTCAAATCCCTCACATAGAAAAGGCGACTGGGGTGATTGCCATTAACAGCCGTCGCCATTACTGTCTGGCTGGGGAGTTTCCCTGAGATGAGTTACTACTGTTGTACATACACGGTCGAATACACTTCAGGGCATTATGCCCATACCTCCTATGATACCAACAAATGTTACGGCTTTGAGACGGTGTTCTAGAACGTCGTCTAGATCTTGATCGCCGTTGCTTGGATACCGTATGTGACTGGTTCCTTTGTGCTCGAAGCTCGGACACTTCCAGTCGTAAATCTTGCATTTGAGATGTTAACTGGGAAAGTAACCAAAACATTGGTGCGTCCTTCATAGATGTGGAAGGGCTTGGTGGTACTGCCTCTGTAGACACGCTATTTATGCCATTATTTGATAACACATCCATGATATCGTCTGCCATTTTAGCTAATTCTTCAAGGTCTGTCGTCCTAGAAGATATTGTTAGGATTGGTGAGCCCGTTTCGAACCCTTTTTTATGGTTAACCCGTTTTCGAACCTTTTTGTTTCGATAGTTACCTCGTTTTGAACATTTTTGTTGCTATTTTGTCCTTATAAACTCGCACTGCTTTAATTTTTGTTACCACAAGTTTTTCTACTTTGTATATCTATATACTTACATATTATATGACAATGGCTCCACCTAAACGTACCACTGTTGCTGAAGAAGGTAATAAAGGCGAAGAGACACAGAACTCAGCTGTTAACGCCTTGCCGGATTTAAGACTTCCTCAATTTGATCTGGCTGAACCACGTGTCTGGTTCACAGTCATTGAACAGTTGTTTGCAGCTCGAGGTATTACGTCGCAGATCGCCATGTATGGTTGCGTATTAGCAGCAATACCCACGGAAGTACTACGAGAGGTTATCGATGTCATAGACAGCAAACCTACAGACTCTCAATATGACAAACTAAAAGCTGCACTCATCCAGCGGACCACTCTCTCCGATGAGAAACGCATACAACAACTACTTACTTCGTGTGATCTAGGTACAAAAAAGCCATCTCAACTACTTAGACATATGCGCCAGTTGATTGGGTCACACAAAGTAGATGAGTTAATTCTACGTCAAATGTTCTTACAACGTTTACCACAAAATGTTCAACAAATCCTAACAATATCTTCTAGGACGACAGACCTTGAAGAATTAGCTAAAATGGCAGACGATATCAGACGATAGGTGGAGCCATTGTCATATAATATGTAAGTATATAGATATACAAAGTAGAAAAACTTGTGGTAACAAAAATTAAAGCAGTGCGAGTTTATAAGGACAAAATAGCAACAAAAATGTTCAAAACGAGGTAACTATCGAAACAAAAAGGTTCGAAAACGGGTTAACCATAAAAAAGGGTTCGAAACGGGCTCACCAATTATTGTGGTGGACCTTTTCTCTCTATTAGCTTAGTTACCCAAATTCAAGTAGAAAATAAAATACCAAATGAGTTTAGTTACGGGAAGAATGTATTAAAGTTTGATTACTTGAGTTTACAAAGGTCCACAGTCCACAATAAACGTAATAGACTCCAGGTGCTGCGGAAAGACTGCTCCAGTAGTAATTCTCCAATGTTAACGTTGCCGGAGGTCGACCAAAGTACGTAGGAAGAAACTACGGTGCTCCTGCAAAAATCAGAGATAGAAAGCAGGTGATTAGGATTGATCGACGGCAGTTGAGATGGTGGAGAAGACGGAGAGTCGAAGGCACAACTATATATTTATTTGAAACCCGAGGTAAAGTTCAAAGTACAGAGTTTATGGTTAAAACAAAGTAGTGTACAATATGTTCATTATTTACATAGTAGTAAAATTTGGATAAGTTTCTTTTTGAGGACTCCACAAACGTATTGTTGAGTTAAAGACAGGAGGATATATATTTGTACGTAAAGCAACCTAAGCCGAATTCGCCTTTCTGCAAGTTTAACTTAATTCCGGGAAACAGGTATGATTTTATTCGTTTTCCACAATGACAAATCCTTTTTTTCCCATGGACTGTGCATCATTTTTCTGATATTTTCATTTCATTCGCTGAATTTGTCGTCATTATTTGTCTGGCTTCATGTGGAGTCTTCAATGTTATTGCTTCTCTTCGTGGTTGTAGGAAGAAATCGACGCATAGTTTTCTGACTGCACTTTTGTTTGCCTTAGTCAATGTCATTCCGACCTTCGATAATTTTTTGATTCACAAATCATGCGGACAGTTTTGATCTCACCTTGTTAGGAATACTCCACTTGATTGTCATGTAGAGCTCACGGTTGAGTTTTGATTAACTAATCTCTCTCTACAGTACCGGAGTCATACTCGAATATTCTCCAATCTGCATAGCCACCTAACCGGATCACTGAGGTAATTCTTTGCTCTGATAAGCTTAATAATGTTGAATAGCAGCTGTAATTTTATTTCTATCACTTTGACTATATTATGATTATCTTTTTAATATCGTCAGGATATATTTGGACTGTAAGTTACGCATGGAAGTCCAGTTATCTATTCAGTAAAATAGTTTGACTGCTTCTCAGAGTTCAGATCATAACATGAAGGCTTTGAGTGGCTACAATTTTGGTCACAGTCAGCGCGATACGAGTACACACATGAGATAAACGCTTTCCAAGTCAATTCAAGAATAAATCAAACAAAGATAAAGTAACAAAACGGAAACAGGAGTAACTGGCTTACAGGAACAATCTCCTCAGGCCAAATTGATGAGTTAGAAAATATTAACTTAATTTCGCACATATATATCTTAATTTTTATTCAGCAAATTGATCAACACCATCATCGATACTCGGTGGTCATAGTCCATTTAAATTTCAAACAAAACAAGTTTTGTCACAATTATCGGTCTATATAAGTACGTTCTAATTTATTTACACACAGCCGCACATTAAAAGGATATGTATATATGTGCATTCAACGAGATATCATTGTGAGCACAGTGTTCATCATTAAATGCTTTTATGCGGATAACTATAGTAAGGCTTTGAAGTTCGTAAATCGAAGGTCACTGATTCAATCTGTTTAATGGATCAAAGCACCAATCGACTGCTTAGATTTATCGATAAAACTGAATAAAGGTCACAGAGCTTTATTGAGTCACCATACGATTTTATCATTGCTCTTCCACCGCATTTACACAGATTTATCCTGAAAAAATTGTTGAATGGAACTGTTTACCGTGAGATATTTTTTTAAACATATTTCTGAGAATGCACATTTCTATATCAGCTTGGTAGTGAGAAGTTTGTTCCTTAGTATTCTGACGATTGATTCATTAGAAACGGCTGTGAACTAGACAGATATTGCCACTATGCTCACAAATATTACCAGAATCTCGACTTAATAAATATTTAATGTAAAACCATGTGTGACCGCCACTGTATTCAGATTTAAAAATAAAATGGACAAATCAACTTACTGAATGATCAGGTGATCTCCAATGCCTCCAATATGAGTAAATATAATCACAGTTGAATCAGAACGCTTCGCTGAAGAGTCCCAATCTAGGACGAAACAGCTCTTCAGTACTTCCAGGTTTTTCAGTGGTTCTCTAACCAATGCCAGCTCATGGTGAGAACAAATCCCCACAAACCAATCCTTGAAAATGTGAGAGTGTCGCTGTGTGATTATTTCGTTTGTTCCAGCCTTGATCAAACGTTTTGATGTCAGCTAGGATCCTTGGTTCAGTCTCAGCTAGGCTATGAGAGCCTTATATGTATCCTCTCTAACATAGACGAAACATCTGGTTGTACTATTTAGTCTTCAATGATCCTGTTGATCATATTAGTAGCTGGGCAAAGTTCGTAAAGTAGTATGTTTAAATATCTAACACACCACTGAATATCGCCATATTCAAAAAAATGCGTTGAAATTCCGCATTATTCACTCGAAAAGAAAAAAGAAAACCTTTTGATTCATCTGCTGCTGTTCGTTTGAATCTCCTGGTAAGATAATAGATATCAATACATAAATTATTACCATCGATGTCCAAGTGATCAAGGTTAACCAAATTTGTCTCAGCCTTAATGCAACGTTTTATGCCCTGTCCAGTTAGGTATAACACCTTTTACATTGGAAGGAAACATGGAAATATGAATGATCATTCTAAGGATATTAACACTGACTTTAGCATAGTGTTTTGCAAGTAAAGGTGAAAATAAGCAGTGCAGACTGCAGAAATTGTGAGATTTCAGGCAATATAGCGAATTAGGGTCTATAATAAGTAAAATATGAAAGAGTTGATATTAATTAGAATCTTGAAATCACCAATGAATATAGTCACCGAATGATCATGAAATTTGAGTATGAACAAACCGCCACACGTTTACACAAAATCGAAGCCCAAGTGCGAAAATGGAAAAAATGAGATGCTTCATGTTTCATATGAAACACACGGGAATAATAATAATAACGTAATCGGGACTAAAATTCATTGTCTGTATGTGCCCATGCCAAGGATTGCCAAAGTTATTAATATCTACTCTATTTATTAATAAACTTACCATCGATATAGCTGATATGACGATGAAGGCAGATATAAACGAGAATGAAGTAGTTTGGTTCCATGTTTCATTGAACTCTAATGATTGTTTCATGTAACATATCATTTAAAAAGATTCACATTCTAATTTTCCAGGATTGATTACGAATCTATCATGGATTGAGAATCCTCGAAAATCAGGTGAAACTGTGTAGAGGATTCCTCAGTAATGCGCACTAAAAAGGTTTGCAGTGGCAAGGACAACATACATCAAGTTACACGGCTAATTTGTACACTATCGCACAACTTGTAATAATGTTCAAAATTCTAGACAGCAGTTATGCATAAACGAACATTGATTGGGTAACTTGAATCACTATGGTCAAACACATATGTTATACATGAGAATAACAGAATATACAAATTGGGTCGTAGGAATTATTGGAAAAAGACGATTTCAGGGAAGATAATTTTCTTTTCGATAAAGTCATCAACTGGACTACACATATGTGTATTTATATTAGGTGTGTGAGAAATGTCTGAATTATTTCCGTTCAGAGGTCAGAATAATAAAATTACTAAGTGTAATGAACAGAAAATAGGCAGTGCCACTATCCTAGAAGTATTTCAGATCAAAGGTTTAATTTAAAATTCCAATGTGGAATAATCAGGAAGATCGTGTAGAAACGACAGAATAGGATTATAAATACCGGAAAACTCATCAGTTTGTATGACTAGGGGTTAAGTATGTAGTATTAACGAAATGGATTTGAGGTTCGGACGTATATAGATAAAAGTAGTAGCCAGATCTAATAATGCAGAATGGGATATAAAAGCTATGGTTGAGAAAGAAAGGTAATAGAATAATCATTATTGGTAAGACACAGTTTTTATGATGGCCACAGTAGGAATCAGATCTTGTAAATGTCTTTGAAGGACTCTTCAAATGGGGCTAAACATCCACAATTCTTTAGATGTTTTGTTATCAAACTGTGAACCCCTTAGACTCCTGTCTGTTATTACCATGCTGGATAGGGTTTCCGAGTGCGTTTTTCGAGTGGACGCATGGTACGTACATGGTATTCAGCACAACAACAGCAAATGAACTTGTCTGTGTATGTTGATATGGTCCAATGTGACAGTTCTTCTTTCACGTGCTGTGTAAGTAGAATCTTGCAGGTGAATGTTATTCGTACGATTGCGGCTAACAAATAATCATCATTAGAGAACAGTAATGAAACTCATAACAAATTGCAAGAGTGCACTGAAGTAATTTGCCAGAGACGACATAGATTTCGCGTAGATTTCTTTACAATATGAGCATAAGAGCGACATTCGCAGCTTTAAATTTTCTCCGAAGTACAGACCAAGTAAAGTGATAAATTAATTTATCAAACACTTCCCTACGACATTGTGGTACACGTGGTAGGATATGGTCAGTTACATTCCTAAGGCAGGGAGAAACTAGAGGAATGTAGATTAGCTGGTCCTGATAAAGTCAGTAATTTAGACGAAAACTGATCTTCTGGATTGTATGTGGTTAGCTGAAATCACAGAGTAGTATGGAACAAATTGACAGTATTAAAATGCGGTGAAAGATGTTCAAGGGAGAGATTGATAACTGAAGCTTATTCCTCTAACCACTTAGGAACACATGTAATGGCAATGACTCTACACCTTAGCTGGACATACGGATAATTCTGCCAACTTCAAAATATTGGAAAGTATAACGAGGAATACATAAATAATTAATTTCGAAGTTGTCTGTAGGTATGATTCTCAAATCGTCTGCGAAACATCTTTTAGTGAATACTACTGCTCTATCCAGAAAATGGATCCCTATAGGCGTGCTTTTCACCAGATTGATCACGTTTAACATATACATGCATGCCAACACTATCGGAACTTCAGATCTTGCCCAATAAGGAAATTATTTTTTACTCAGAATGCAAAGGAAGGAAAAAGAGTATTCTGAAACTAATGCACAAAATCATTCACTTTTCGGTGATTAGTGACTCGAATTCCACAGGTTCTTCAAACTGAATATACATGCACGATCAGCTTACAAAACAGTGAAATTGCAATTTTGACTCGTCATAAATTATTCACCTAACTGTTTTGAGTTGCTTCCTCTATAAAGAAAATGAGACCTATTGAGCATTTCGCAAATAACCTATGGATGTTTCTTGCTATACTAGAGATTAACTTACTCGATGCGACACAATCTGTTCATTTAAGTATTGAAATCAAATAAAATGATTAGTTATAGAAACTTACTTCTTGACTAGGTAAAGCATGTTGTAAAATGAACATGAGAATTCCAATCCCAGCAAAAACACACCCAACACTGAAGATAATCACAGTGTACACGATCTTCACAGTTCTGAATGCAAGACCCAAAAATGTCACGATTGCACTGATTATTACTGTTACCAAAAGAGATATGAGTCAGCAAAACAGTTGAAGATGAAAAAACGCGCCGGCAAATCCAACTGAGATCAATAGGTACTGGGAATCACTAAGGTATCATATTAGTAAATTATATTTGACTATACTTTGCTATAAGAAAAAAATTGTACATTGTAATAATAGTATATTACTATATTAAACTGTAAGACTTTATCAAAATATATTTCACCCATATTGAAATATTTGAGTATAGTTCTACATTTACTTTTTTTGAGACATCAGTGCAATGATATTTGTCATGCAATGGCAATAATGGCCAGTCAAAAGTGGTGTTAATGAACTTTATTTTTTTGATAGTGCCACACAACTCTCAATATACGACAACAATGAAATCGTTTGAAGGATATGTCTGGTAACAATGCCCTGAAATGATTGTTATATCATTCAAAAATAGGCAATGAATCGTCCCTTACTGACATTTTCGGAATTATAGAAACCAACAAGACATATTTACTGACTAGATGTGAGTTAAAAGATTAGAATCCGGGTTTAACTATCGTAACATTTTCTTACGAAATCTATGAGGGAATCTAGGAAATAAATCACTGTTGCCATGAGAAAATGATAGAAAAACTTAGTGATATCCTCAGAGATGTCTTTATAAATGTCATCATAGAAAACTGGAAAACACAGCATACTCGAAGTCTCATAATTCATGTTCAACGTAGGTTTACAATGGAGACCATAGGCACTCTTATGAGGAATTAAATCTTATAAGACTAAATCTCCCCAGAATTCATCCGACTCACTAATTACACGAAACGTGGTAGAATTAATCTAGTGTTACTTGGTTGGGTCATTCCGGTTTTGTACAAGTTTAGGCGATCTCTGATGGCAAGGATGAACAGTGATATGAAATGTTGGCACTAAGTATATATGCGTCACTGGATTACAACTTGCTAATCACTTCTTGAGGTTAAGCTGTTGGAATAACGTTTCAGTTTTCTATTTTAGTGGATCATCTCTGCAAACTTTCAGAAGATGGCCAACAACATTAGCATATCTAAATTTCCTGAATAATATGAAAATTATAGTTGGCAGTATTCCGATAAATCTGGAAAATAAATTTGTACACGTCGGTTTACTGGTGATTACAACGACCATGTTAAACGCAGCCATGATCTCGTCACAAAAAGGATTATCAGTTACCATCTGAGCTATTGTTGAGACAGAATTCAGTGAGCAACGCGAATGGAAGATATGTCATTGTTGAATAAATTACTTTAAGATTACTTTAAGATTCAACTCCAAAGGAAGGAAAGTGTCAATCATAAAATGTTATGCACCAACAAACAACGCAGACCTCGAAAAGAAAGAAGAATTCCACAGACAATTACAGGCAACAATGGACAATACTGCGGCTAATGACATTAAAATACTAATGGGAGACATGAACGCCAAACTGCGACCAGACAACAGAGGAAGAGAACTCATCATGGGTAGAGACGCTCTCGGAGAAATGAATGAAAATGGAGAACTTTTAGCGCCTTCGACGAACTAGTGAACAAGCGTATACAAACACAAAGATATCCACAAGGCTACATGGGTGTCACCAGATGGGAGAACCAAAAACCAAATTGACTTCATCTCAATCTCAAGAAAGTGGAGGCGCAGCCTACTGGACACAAAAGTAAGAAGAGGGGCTCATACCACTATCTCGTAGAAGTGACGATCCTAATCAAATTAAAAGCTTTCAGAGAAACAGGAGCTGCAGATAGAACACAAGCCAAGTTCAACACTTAAAAACTGAAGGACCAGGCTACAAAGGATATCTTCATTGCAAACATAAGGGAAAAAGCCGAGACACAAATCAACACAAGCGAAGAGGTCGGTGTCGAAAAACACTGGAACAACTTGAAAACGGTATGCGGTCAAACCTGAATGGAAGTTCTAGGCAGAAAGAAGAGACAGGACAAACAGTGGCTCACTGTGGACACGTGGAAAATAATGGAAGAGAGAAGGACAGTGAAAAAAAAGATTGTCCAGTGCACTGACGAGCAACAAAAACAGAAGTTGAATGCAAGCTACAATACACTGAACAAAAGAGTGAAGAAGAGTGCCAGGGAAGACAAAAGAAAATATTATGAAACCATGGCAAACGAAGCAGAACAAGCTGCAGGCAAAGGAGACCTCGCCACACTCTACTAAACAACTAGGAACCTTTCGGGCAAACGTTAGACACAGATTAAGCCAGTACAGGACGACAATGGAGAGTCAATCACCAAAGCGGTGGAGCAAAGAAAACACTGGGCTGAACACTTCGAAAGACTTCTAAATCGATCGCCACCTACAACACGCCCAACAATATCAACAACGGAAGCAGAACTACCAGTGAACATTGACCCTCCGACGAAATCAGAAGTTCTGAATGCAATCAAGATGCTAAAAGCTGGAAAAGCAGCAGGACAAGATGGAATCCTAGCAGAAGCATTGAAAATGGACCCTGAGTCCACAGCGAACTTGATGACGCCATTACTAGAGAAGGTGTGGAAAGAGGGCAAAGTACCCGAGGATAGGAAGAAAGGATACTTATTCAAACTTCCAAAGAAAGGATACTTAAGTCAATGCAAAAACTCAAGCGGAATTATGCTCCCGTCCATCCCGAGTAAAATGCTGAGCCGCATCATCCTGGAGAGAATCAAACAAGCCCTGAATGAAAAACTTCGACCGGAACAAGCTGGATTCAGGAGAAACAAGTCATGTATTGATCAAATCGCCACACTACGGATCACCATTGAACAAAGCTTGGAATGGAAGTCACCTCTCCATCTCAACTTCATCGACTTTGAAAAGGCCTTCGACAGCGTCAATCGAGAAGTCCTTTAGCAACTACTTCGCTACTACAGGGTCCCATTGACGAATATACATCTCACCCAACAGTTATACGACAACGCTGCATGCCAAGTAATCCACAACGGGAAACCTACGGAATCCTTCGAAGTGAGGACAGGAGTTAGACAAGGCTGCATACTATCACCAATGATCTTCCTGATTGCGGTAGATTGGATAATGCCTTAGAGAGCAGGAAATAAGAAAACAGGCATGAAATGAACCCACACAAAAAGAGAACTTGGAGGATCTGGACTTTGCCGATGTGGTGAATATGTCTGATTTCCCTCAAACTGGAAGATGTGCAAGTGAAAAGTAACAAGCTGGTAGAAAAAGCATCAAAGATAGGACTTCAAGTGAACATAGATAAAACAGAGGTGATGAAGATTCCTGGCCAACACCCACAGCAACAACAACAACAGATGACTGTCAGCATAAATGAGAGAAACCTGAAAGAAACAACCTCGTTTACCTACCAACCTGAGAAGCATCGTTTCAACTACAGGCCAGCGGAACTGACGAGGATATCAGAGCAGGAATGTTCAGGAAAGCAAGACAAGCTTTCATTACCCCCTAGTCTGTGTGGAGGTCAACAGCACTCACCATCAAAAGTAAGATCCGGATTTTCAACTCCAATATAAAGTCAGTGCTACTATATGGATCAAAGACTTGGCCAGCTCGTCATAAAGAGCATCTCAAACAAACTTCACACCTTCATTAACAGTTGTCTTCGCTCAATACTCATGATCAGATGGCCTGCAGAGTAAAATATATGTATTACTTTTTAATACTCAATCCGAAGGTTTACGTATTGCTCACAATTAGAATCATGCACACAGCGCCCAAAACAAAAAACAGTGTGTCAACTAACATCTGAATGAAGCAATAAATAGATATTCAGTATTCTTGTGGTTTGCTTACCCATATGAAATAAAGTAGATATCGACTTATTTTGCTGTGCAATCGTGATTCTTTCAAATGGATAAATCTTGAACACTGCTCTGACATTCCTCCGTCTATGGAAATAATTCGAGAATTGTAAATAAAACTAAAAGATAAATTGAGAAGTGGTGGTGGAATAATGTAAAATCTATTGGAGAAAGATATTTCCACCTGCGATCGCAAATAAACTGTACGAATATTATGACACGTGTGAGACTGCATGAACTAATGCGTATGTGTCATGCAGATGCTAAAGGTTTCTCCAAACCACTTTGCATACGGCTGAAAGTAAACTTGTTTTTTGCGTGATAGGAATAGCAAAATAAAACCGCCTGATAAAATCAACTGTGAATTTTCTGTAAAAATTATTTCTTCACAGATGTCATCTGCTTTAAGGTAGAAATGTGTCGGTTCATTTAATGAAGTATTTTCCTAGGCTATTCATGAAAGTTGGCAGGAGTGCCAAATGAATCCCGGTGTCACTTTGTTTTCAGCCAACGCGTTTATTCATCCGATACTTTTCTGAAAATTCGACATGTCGTTAGTTGTGACAAAAATTAAATAGCTCCTATGTCAGCCAGTATAACCCAACCTAGCTCATAGTTTGATTGGGAAGAAGGAATCGAATGAAGCTTAGAAGCACCAATTCAAATTAGTTGCATCACTCAAACACTATCGATTTCAGTGAACTCACTGAAAATGTACGGTGCTTAGTCATAAATATGCAGAATCGTCAAACATTTATGGTCCAAACTTTAGTTGCTCTTATCTTTATTTGAATACAGATAATATCAAGAATTTGATTTCTTGAAGAGTTCAACCTTCGTGATAGTGAATTCTAATGAAGGGAGTTTATTGATTGCCGACTTCACATTGAAATAAACTTCACGTATGTTGCGATCGTCCGCTCCCTTATTCTGCCAGAATTCGTATTCGACTGTTTAAGCACTTTGATATTAGCGAATATAATTATATTGATATCACTCACTTATTGATTTCAGCTTTTAAATGCTGTGAAATGAAAAGTAACGTTTTACTTATATATCTTCTTGAAATTTTTTAATTGGATAATTTTATTGAAGTCTGATCATAAAAGAAAAAAACAAGAATTAACATGATATGTATGCGTATACGAAGTGTCTAGATTTAATCTACACTGCACCGATTTTATATCGATCGTTGTTTCAATATAAATAAAGTATCTATAAACCACTACCTGCTGTTGGACTGCATTTTAGGTGGAACGAGTAACATTGTCTCCTTCACGATGTGTTCACGTAGACTGTGGCCATCACTCCAAAAATCACTCTTTCATACTGATGCGTTTATTTCGGATCATGTCACTTTTAATAATAATGCATTTATGTTCAATGACCTGGGACTGGTTTCATTTATTTTAGTGTTCAAACTTCACACTGTGGTCTTTTTGCTTGCTATTCAGCTGTTCAGAAGTATTATTGTGAACGTTACTGGCGTTTTAATACAGACTTTGATATTGCAGCATTTGAACCCTAAACATGATGGAGAATATTAGCAGCTAATACGGGTGATTTTGATGTGGTTGTGTTCTCTAAGCTGGTTGTTAATTCACGAAGCTTTCAATGCCCCACTGAGCAACATATTCAGCTCACATACTTCAATTTGAAGTGAGCTTTTATATTTCTCCACGAGTATATTAAACATCTCTGTTGGTGACTTTGAACGTGATTGGTTGATTTTGTATTCTATTCTACTTGTATTGGAACTGTTTGTTTCCTTGACTTGATTTTCGCCTTCTTGTGTGTGTGAGATTTCCTTCTGATCGATCTGTACGTTTTGTCTATCTCGATGTATTCTTTGATTGAAGATTCACTGGAATACAAGGCTTCTAAAAATTCTCAAGCATTCATGGTGTTTCCTCTGTCTCATATTTAACGTCGGTTGTCCCAGTCGAATTGATATCTGCGGTTCCCATGATTCTCATACTATAGAAGGCACTGGAGTTGAACAGAGTTGAATGTTAAATTGCCTGGATTATGCTTTTCTTCTCAACTTTTCTGGGTTTTCGATTTCATGTTGATTTCTAGATAGATGTTTTGTCTAACGTCACACCTATGGCAGTTCAAAAATCTGGCATCATTAGTTTTCTACATTCACAGTTCGTAAACCCTGGATTCTACATATTCTTCTGCATCACTCCTCCCTAATATTCCTTAGGGTTCTTAAGAGAGATTTTGTTTCATTGTGAAGGACAATACAAGCTTTCTACAAGGCGATTGAGAAGTCGACAAACTATCTTTTTATTAATGTTGATGCTAGACAGTTGAATTCATGCAATCAATTGAGAAATATTTCTCGTCAGATTCTGAAAATCCCGTTTATACACAACTTTCTCTTTTTCAAACATCAGGTCGGACTAGAAGCAATTATGACAGACCTATTGATGTGGCGATACCTTATTTAGTACACATTTTGAGGGTATTGCAAAGCACTAGATACATGGCCATTTTTATTTTCTTTCGTTAATAGACTGTTATTATAATTTCAGTTCAACTTGTAATTTTTTACTCATATTGTTAAAACCATTATTGTCAGTCTACTATTATTATAAAAGCGTAATGAAGGCTTGTCTTGCTTTCCTGAACATTCCTGCTCTGATATCCTCGTCAGTTCCGCTGGCCTGTAGTTGAAACGATGCTTCTCAGGTTGGTAGGTAAACGAGGTTGTTTCTTTCAGGTTTCTCTCATTTATGCTGACAGTCATCTGTTGTTGTTGTTGCTGTGGGTGTTGGCCAGGAATCTTCATCACCTCTGTTTTATCTATGTTCACTTGAAGTCCTATCTTTGATGCTTTTTCTGCCAGCTTGTTACTTTTCACTTGCACATCTTCCAGTTTGAGGGAAATCAGACATATTCACCACATCGGCAAAGTCCAGATCCTCCAAGTTCTCTTTTTGTGTGGGTTCATTTCATGCCTGTTTTCTTATTTCCTGCTCTCTAAGGCATTATCCAATCTACTGCAATCAGGAAGATCATTGGTGATAGTATGCAGCCTTGTCTAACTCCTGTCCTCACTTCGAAGGATTCCGTAGGTTTCTCGTTGTGGATTACTTGGCATGCAGCATAATAATAGATTGCAAGGAGATAATCCCGTTTCAATTGAGATTAAGTAACATAAAATGATGTAGTGCACATTGTACCCTTGAACTTTTGTTTAAACTCGCTCACCTATGTTTGACACACTTCTATCTTTTGAGTTGCGACTCTTCCTTACGTTCATTGATTCACTCTCTCGTTAAGCTTTTGTTCTGCACACTCTCCGAGCCTACCTCCAGTGACGTCAGCAGATAAGTTGTACAACCTCTTTATTTATTGAATTTCATATTCCGTTGGGTAAAATATAGTTTTTCCAGATACATTTGCCATACCAAGTCTTTTTACCTTGATTTAGTTCGTCACTATCTGCACGTTTATTAGACTACGGCTAAGGCCATAAAAAGTGGAGAAATTTTGTAAGAGTGTTTAGAATTGAGGTCTACCCTAGGCCTTAATAACTCTTACAAATTTGATTCAATAATTGTTAGAGTATCAACCTCGGTGTGAAGCCTTATGAATTTCAAATTGGCATACCATGCATATTGTGTATGTTTTTGTAACGAACTAGCGTCAGAAGTAAGACACTAGAGCGAACTCACCATTTGATACAAATTCAAAGCAAAGGTATGAACTCACAATAATAACAGCAGTGTTCAAAATTCCTCTGGCCAACACAGACAAATATTCCTACAATATATGATAAGGTAAATAATATTCAGAGTGTTGAGCTGTAGCTGATTAAATAAGTGGTACTTAAAATCGTAGTAGGTAGGCGATATCCTTTATTTATGCCTGAATGAATGAGACTGCTAATGGTGTGTTCACAATTGCAGTGGTTTTACACTATTTCATCGAAGATGCACAGATATACTTCTTCTTTTAATTAAAATTTCAGCTTCACATTCCTACAATTATGTAAAGATATTTTCACACTATTATTGATTTACATATGAATTAACTGTCATGCTGTTTCTTACACAAGTGAACACGCTGCGATTCATTAACTAATGGGCAAGCATTGAAAAACTGATTTATTCTTCCCCATATGTTTGATCTCAGAAATGCAAGGATAAGTAAGTAAGTGAATTTGATGATGAATGGTAAACATGTTAAATTGTTAGATCTAGTAATCACTGAAATTATTGTTTAAATACAAAAGACCGCTTGACTTTTCAGTTGACTTACACTATTGCACCAGGAAAACAACAAAGCCATTCCAGTGATCAGAAACGCCATCGAAAAAGAGAGCGTGACTGTTATTACTGCTGGATTATATCATCTGATAAAGATGCATTCATTGAAATAATCCGCTTCTCCAGCAAAATTACTCGAGTTTTATCAACCATAAAATTATACAAAATTTAAGTCAGTTCATTTGAAGGTCACTTGTCGGTAGACATTTGTAGCAAAAAAGGAATACGCAAACAGTAATCGCATATTTTGAATGACTGATGCCGAAATGCCGTATTTTCCTAGTATTCTGCATGATCATACATTGATTGTTATGTAAAAGAAGCGTCATAACATGGTAAACTTCTTTATCGTTCATAAAACAGGATTAAAGTTGTTTTTACTCTTCCTCTGTGTTATTTCCTCACAGTCTGACATATGGATCATAAGTCTATCCCTTTTCTCCTCATTACCTCATTTAATGTGGTTGAAATGTACAGGACTTCAGAGGTCGATCTTGTTTTGTACGTGAATGAAAGCTCCTTCCAAGAACTACCAAAATGTCAAGACTAATCCTTTGGCGTCTGGATATAGTACGGCTTACTAGAGCTGATCTTTTTTCTAGACTTCTTAATTATTCTTTATTTATAGTTGAACGTTTCGTGCAAAGTTTATGTTCATTCATTGTGACTTTCACCTGTCTCACAGTCTGAACACTTTATCTTATTAATACAATTACTTTATGACATTTTGGGAACCATATATTTGACATTCACCAAAGCGCCCCCATATATGCGCAACAATCAATTTCTTTCAATGTTTCACCTCTGACATAGATGAACAATTGTTATCGTTTGTCGTCCATTCCTCTCTGTCAACGTCACCTGGCAATTTCATATTGAAGTGTATGTCTTCTAGCTTATGTTATTTTAGACATGATTCATATAAAGGGACCAGATATTCTGAACTCTTCTTATCAGCTGAAAGTGTTCCTTTCATTCCGTGTCAGTAGGTTGATGGTTAGTTTTCAAATCACTGTATAACACTTGAGTTGAAGTCTACTTGCAACGATTTCAAAGTCTTTGAATCTGTTCTTGACGATATCTCAACCTTCATGTATTTCTCTTCCGAACCTTCTGTTCTGCAGACCCCCTTCCCGTTTTACAACATTTCAGAACATCTGGTATTTATGTGTACGTTTGATAAACATTCTATTTGGAGTATAATGACGCAAAGTGCTTCGGTGGCAGAGCGTTTGAATGTTCGCCCACCATACATGTGGTCCGGAGTCCACTCCCCGTCCAAGAGACTCCCTTGATTCGCTAAGCCGGTTATATAACTTCTAAAGAGAGAATATTGAGTATGGGGCTAGCAACCCTATCACGTGAAAGTAAACATCACTGTTAGCGACACTTGAAGCTACAGGCTTGAGTACCTTTTGTTCTGCTGGGAACATGAAAGAATAAAGAAAATAAGGATAGGGAGTGAATAACGTCATCTCTGAAACAAAACTCTGTATCAGCGTTTCAGTAGCGTGTTGATTTCAACTTTGTTTAGATAAAGACATAAAAATGATGGGTTCAGTGTAAAAGCATCAACTGAATGGTGAAGATCCGTTAACCGTGGGTAATGCTGAAGTTATAATCCCATATATCTTAGGCCTTATAAAAAGGGTCAATATCGTTTTCGTTATTAAATAAATGTACGGCACTAGGTTTATTTGAGATGCTTTTATTGCCTTAGGCAATATCTTCAGCGAATACTTCAATTCAACTTAATATCATCTAACTGAGCTACAAATCTTCTCCATCGTATCTAACCTCAGGTATAATTCATTTCAGATGTAACTGGTAACCACCTGGGATATTGAATATGGTAAAACGTGTCGAATTCCTTATGGTATATGTATAAACGTTTTATACGAATTATACAAATGTTAAACATGAAAATAGGTAGTGTAGGGCTATTACAACTTGAATCATATTAAGTGCAACCACTCTAACATTAAACCAAAGAACCATAAGATTTACTCTACAAGAAATAATTCTTTCAGTTCAGTCGAACATAAATATAAAAAATGAAAATATCGTAGTTCTCTATCAAGATCGAAGTGCATGTTTTTCAGTCAACAATAAGATATATTCATATATATATATTATAATAAATAATGTGTAATATTAAAGTCTATTTGCACATTCATTGTAATCAGAAGTTTGAAAACGAGACAGGTAGGAGGTGATCGATAGAACCATTACTGTTTTCATCATGCATTTCAAATTTGCTAATATCTGCATTCGTAAATACTTAAAGGATAGTCTAAACAGGTGAAATCTGGCTGTATACCCCGTGATTATGCATTCCTGTCGACGTCTTTCATGTTTCCTACATGCCTCAGAAGATATGTAGTTTGAAAATGAGAGGAAAACATGATGGCTGTACCGTTGTGTAAATGAAAACACTCCTACTAATATCTACAAACGATTACTCAGTAAGAAAGATATTACTGCAAGATGAATACAGCATAAATACATCTTCTAACGCCTTTGATAAAGAATTTGTTGAAGGGCCAGACAGGTTAACGTTCTCTCTAATGTCAACTGAACCCACTGTTCTTCTGACCAGATTATCAACGAATTAGAAGGACTGTAAAGCAATTACTGAACGATGAGTTCTTTACCACGGTCAATCATATGACATACAACTATTAGCCTTAGAATTTCATATTTAGCTGTTACATGAAAAATTTGATTTCAAAGTCTAACACCTGTGTGCACATATATCACATTCCATACACTATCAATTTACTGTGTATTATTCTTTCGTCATGGAGATACCGTATTTCCTTCAACATTCTGTAGATTACAAAATGTCAAGTAAAACTGTGAGATCGGATGTTGCGAAAAAGTCAAGTTTCGGTCTACGACCAGGCAGCTTCCTGCACTTCTTTATCTGGGTAAGAAAGCAATCATATCCTCTGAAACCGTTTTACATAGATGATAATTGATACCTTCCTAATGCTTTAAATGACAGCGAGAATGCTTGCCATGGTGAACAAAATATAAGACTGAAATCACTACTATGGTGAGACATTTGTTTTTCGTTTCATGGAAAAGGCCTATGTGGCTGGATAACGGAGAATAAATGGATCTCAATTCTTTCAATGTAAGTCAACTTTGGATGCTGACACCTAATATTTCTGTGTGGTTCTTATTCATACACTCAAATGTTTTTCGCATTTAGGATAAGTTGACAGTCAGTAGACAGTAGATTCTATGGAAACATAGATGACTCAATATATCTGCTTTCTTGATCACACACACTCACTTTGTTGTACAATCTACTTCCTAACTTTAATAATTGAGAATAACTGTTGATGAGGAATTGTTGATCATTCTTCCTACCCCTGCGTTACACTACAACTCCAAGCCACTAGCTTGAAGCCACATTTACCACTGGGAACGTGAAGGAAAAAATTTAAGTATGCATACAATGGTAAAGGAGTTACGTTATGTGGCTACCGATGCGTAAGATGATGAGAGACTTATAGATTCAGTAAGTTTGGACTGAGTTTACCAAGAAACTTCCACAATTACACTACATCGTTCATACGTGAAAGCCAAAATTTACGTGATCAAACAAAGGAGAGATAAAGACATCTAGTTACCATAGCAAGGAAAGACTGACAACTGCTTGTATCTGAGCACACAGTTAGACCTTTAGGCGCCTGATAGAGATTGCTTTGGCAAATGTCAAGAGAATCGGATATTTTTCTCGATAGATAATTTTAAAGAGTTTTGCGATTTCTAGTCCATCATCCCTATCAAGGAGATGCCTAGAATGGCATTATTGTGATCAATATTTCCCTTGAGACATTGGCGTCTCAGTCGATGTTCAGAAAATCAAAGATATGCCTTTCTGTCCACTCTCATTATGTAAATGGCCGTGTAGATATACGTTATTTTGCATACAAAGTTGGAGTAAACGTGATAAGAGTATATGTCGACTTTTAATTGGACTGAGGTGAATGTGATCCCATTGACAGAAGACAGCTTAGTTGGATGATTTTCTCTGGCCAGTGACATACTCAGTCTTCTGTTGATGATTGCTGCAATATTTTCACCTTTAAAGTCGAACTAAATGAAAAGAGGCTATTTTCACACTGTGATTTATTTGACATCTGAGCCTTCACGACTTTCATATTTGTTTACAAATTTTAGAGATAAACCGTAAGTTTTTAACATATTTTCGAGAATCGTAACTTTTTCCTCTCATTTCTCCGCCCTATAGTATGGTGTATATTATATACACATACTATACATATAATATATATTTACATTATATACATTGTTTGTTGCAGCATAGACCCTGTATTATTGAATACGATATAGTCATCTACCTCGATAAGCATTACTCCTGATCCCTTTTTTGGGAGCAATATGACGAGTTTCTCATTATTACTGAGAGCTTTTAATACTCTCTGATGCTCTACGGAAAAGATTTGGTAATATATGATGTTGAAATGGGGTATTGATTTGTAACGTCAATCAGCTTACATTCAAATCAGCTCTTCTTGTCCCCATCAACTGCAATAAGGTCATTCAGCTAATAGAATAAGTATTCGAATTAGAATGCGACAAAGCTTCTTTTGCAAATGTTATTCAGGATATGTAATTTTAATTCAATGGAAGGCAGCTCCGTTTCAATGTAATCACAGGTAAAGTCCTCAGGATCTTCTGGGAAGACGTCATACAATTTCTCCTTTGTTGGGGATTTCGACAGAGTTTTATCATTGCACACGTTAAAGCTACTGAATAAAACTGATGTATTTGATACTGCGAATTTTATTCAGATTATTTATTGATACATCGAAGGTTCGGGCTTCTGTTATTAATTTTGTTGAATCAATAAGCGATTCGTATTCCGTCGATTATTTATGAGAGAGGGAGGAAGTTAGCAAGTGCATAGTGACTTAATGAGATGGCAAAGAAAGCAGTGAGACTAAAAGTATTCTTCGTAAAACCTCATTTAAGTCATTCCTCTAAATATCTTGCAGTGAATTGCTACCAGCTGATTCAGGGATTTGAAAGATTCTGGGGTAGGATGATTATTCAGAAACGTCATAAGTAATAAACAGTTGCTATAACAATCACTTCTCGACAACGAATTCTTGCTAATAACATGATTTTGTTTTCGCTTTCACATGGATATTGTGAGCACCGCATTAAATCAACCAACCAGTTTGCATTACTTTTCAAACTACCTACAGCACTTCCAATGTTTATCCTCGCACTACTCAAAATACTTAAAATTCGCCGTGATGTTGATAGGATTCAGTGTAAGCCTTCTTGAGTCATTGTTATCTAAGTCCATTGAATGATGATTTTATAACTGAAGCTGAATTGACTTTTGTTTGACTCAAACGAACATACAATTGTTATCCATTTTTGTCCCCCTTGTAGTGCATTTACCACGAATTTTTGTATAATTTTTATTTATCTGAGAAAATCACAAATTAGAATTGGTGTCTGATGATAAATTGAACAGCTGATGCATGTTTCTAGCTGTAGATGGTCGGGTATTTTATCACCATACAGCAAACATTAAAATAAGCTCAGCAGAAATAATAATCGCTCTATGATTTTTGATAAGACAATTACTTGTATACACTTGTAAAAAATTATATTTGTAAAATCTCAGCGATATTGAAATGAGTAATTCCAACGTTTCGTTCGGAAATCTGGTCCGATCTTCTTCAGGGAAATTAATCGAAGTTAACATAACAGGTTTATATCCAAAAGGAACATCTTTTGTTTTTATAAACTTTGTCCAATAATGATTCACAAAACAAACATTAACAAGCATAATAAGCAAAATTGTACGAGTTGTGATCAAAATTTGACCTCAGTCTTACAAATATTGATCTACCTTTGTTAAACACTTTAAACACAGTGTTTATGTGTGCGGATAAACAGTTGTAAAACAATGTCTTAATATCTCCATATGTAGATATAGACTGTCGGGAAACTTTGACCAAGTATTATTAGTTAGTGATACATATCCGTTCTTATTTATTAATCAGGATTTCCTATGCGTTATCTAACATCACACCTTCATGTCTGTTCAAACTGTTAGTATCCAGAATTTTATGATTAGACGTATTTTCAAAATTATGGTGTTTAGGATTAAAGTTTAGTTGAAGCACCCTGTCAAACTTATTACTTTGTCTTCTTTCTGAGAATTGAGCTGCTTTATTCGACTTACTGAAGTTGTCAGATGACTGGACAGCTACGAATTTATGGTACGCATTCTGTTGCAGACAACGGAGAGTGGAAACACGATGATTGTGCCAATTACATAGTTTCTTTGTTAATTTAATTCGATTGCAAAATAAATCAAATGAACTGTAGTGAAGATTTGACAGAATATTTCTATAATATTTGGGCGCCGAGTGAGAAGTAGACATTTGTAAAAAATTATATTTGTAAAATCTCAGCGATATTGAAATGAGTAATTCCAACGTTTCGTTCGGAAATCTGGTCCGATCTTCTTCAGGGAAATTAATCAAAGTTAACATAACAGGTTTATATCCAAAAGGAACATCTTTTGTTTTTAAATTACTCATTTCAATATCGCTGATATTTTACAAATATAATTTTTACAAATGTCTACTTCTCACTCGGCGCCCAAATATTATAGAACTATTCTGTCAAATCTTGACTACAGTTCATTTGATTTATTTGTATGTTAACAAACAGAGCTAAAATCATGCAGCCGCATGCAGTTAAGTCACAAACGCATCAGTAAACTGAAATGGGGTCAAATCATTACTAACATTTTTCAGTGTTCTCATAACAGTTCTTATGAAGTCAGTTGACCAGGTATCGATGGAACAAAAGACGTTGTAGATGTTTACAGGTTTCCTTTTACCAGGTATGCACTAAATCAGACCCTCAATAGATTATGCTATTCACGTTTTTTTTGTTGATGACACTTACTTCGCCGAAATTCCCAGTTCACTCATGCCAGCTAAATAGAAAAAACTTCTTCCTCTTAAGTAGCCATAATATTTTATTCCCCTGTCAAATCTTTTACCGCTATAATGTAGCCGATTAATAGCTCTCATAGTAGCCAGAATTGTAAGCAGCTGGGAATTATCAAAGTACGTTAAATGTCACAATAGTTTGTCTTTGTAAAGAAGCAGGAGGCAGTTCCTGAAATGATGACTTGTAATAAATCAGTCGAAGAAATCTACAAATCTGAGTTGCATTGATATATGCTTCATTGCAATAAATAAATAACTAATATAATGCTCGAATGTTTTCTAGTTCCTACTATGTTCCATGAGATTCGCAACTATGTACCGAGGTTTCAATATCTTCAATGATTCGGTATCCTTCGGTGTGACGATAGCGCTATCTTTATTTGTGATCATTTTGGCTCTATACCTGAGAAATGCATCCACTACTCTGACCATTACACTATTCACACTCATGTGCATTTCGGTGATCATTGGAGTCATTGTGTGCGTTGTTCAGATCATACAACATGAACCTCAGGTAAGATTTAAATAATCGGATTCTATTATAGCCTCACAATGTATCATTCGCATTAACACTACCTGACTGGTGACTGTTGATTTAAATAATGCTACATAGGGAAGACAAAGACGTGGATTCCATGTATTCAGGAGGTTATACCTACATGACTATAAACCATTTCATTAGATTAGTGACGATGAATTCTGGGACAATCTTCGTAATTTGGAGTATTGTTTTATTCCTGCAGACGTCATCCTAATTCATTTTTACGGTCCTTGAGAGTCGTCAAAATCAGTACTGAGTTTTCACTCATGCACTATCAACAGTGTTAATTAACTTTTGTGAGGTGATAGTGCATCACATAAATATGGAGTGATATCCTCGAGGAATTATCGTTATGATAGTGTAAGTGTAGTGCATTCATCAGCGATTCTAGTAATGTAGTGGCACTTCAGTGACAATGAATGAAAGACATTTCAGCTCACCGATACAAAATCATGATTTTGTTTGAAGTTTAACAAGACAATTTGTGATGTTGAATTTTTTTGCATACTTTTAGCGGATTTACTCAAATACCATTGCAGTTTGCATCGCTATCGATGTGGTTTTAGTGAGTTCAAATTCAATATCTGTGTAATTTGGAGTTAACCAATTTATTATAATCATGTTTCAATGTTTCTATACCGATATCTAGTGTAAAGTGTAGCGTTAGTTAATTCATCTTCTAATGTTTAGGACGTTTGTTTTCAAACCATAGCAACAAATATTGTTAGCAGAATGGGACTCGTTAGCTTTAAATCTTGCGAATTTCCACACACACATAATTTAGTGATGATGTGTGATGTGAAGTATAAATTATTTTTCAAGAGTGCAGAGCACTCGGAAACATGCATTTAGTTCATTATGCAGAGAGGTTATTATTCACCCGGGATCGCATTTTGAACCTCTGCCGTCAGACAATTGTAGCATATAGGCTTATCCTAGGTTACAAAGGTCAGTTTAGTTTTATCGAATGCACTCTCCACTGTTCGACATCCACAAGTTCATGAATCATATGATACACTGATTAAAATACTTTGTATAGGCAATAATGTCCCAGTTGATAGACATAATTCATTCATCGTTGCTTATTTTCTCACATTCCAAGCGATTTTCTTGACAATGAACAGACTGCGGCTTCGCATCTCATACAAGAGTACTTATTACAGGATTATATTTCGAGCATTCTGTTTATGGTTGGAAATTCTTGGGCTGTTCACAGCAATATATGCTATCTTTGAAAATAAGAATCTACCGTGTACACAAACTTTTTCACATTCATGAGTGTAAACTGTAAACAGTGGCCAGTTGAAATATATTTTTATTAAAGACATCTACTGTCAATCTCTCGGCATATCTAGTCCAGTTGCTTGACGGAAAGCTTTGTGCGAACCTTCAAGATCAGCATAAATTATCTAGATTATAAAAATACTTGTGAACTTTTAATGCATGTGGACACCTAAATTCATTTCTACAAGACTACTATTCATGAGCCTGTTACTAAACTTCGCAAAGCTAGAATTGTTCAAACACATTTAATGACAATGAGTGTGTCAAGTATACACTGTTCTGGAGGAACTGAAAACCAATCCAACGGGGGAATCATCTGTGTAAAAATAAAGCGAATTCTGAAGGTTTTAGAACTCAAATAGCGTTGTCTCTTCAATAAATACAGATTGTTAAGTGAGTCTAGTAGCTCCAAATACAGTTTTCCTATTCTCAACAATCTGTGTTTCACCGACATTTTGGAAATGTATGCGGAAGGATCAGTAGAATCGTATTAGTAAATTATGCTTACATTGACATACATGATTAAAACAACATTATCCTACATTTTCTCCAGCTTTACCCAATACAAAAGGCATAACTGTTCCGAGTCTGCAGTATATGATGCTGAATCTTGACATTTACTTAATCATTACATTCTTATGTGAGTTGTGCGAAAAATAATAATTTTCACAGATGGTTAGAGCGAAAATCGCTTCTAGACTGAAAAGCATTATCTTCAAAACAATTATATCAGAATGACTGCTATTCAAGCATCCGTGAAACTAGAGACCAATAGAAATTGTCTTTGCTAGTAGACAAGCCACACACGTCTAACCAGTTAACACACCGTATTTTTCTGTTGATATTTGGTAGGGGTTACTTCTACAAATATCCATATTCAAAGTGCAATGTGTGTTCTATTACGCGTACACACCTCATCAACGTTTACGAAAACCCATAGGGTTTCAGTCGGCTATTCACAGTCATTTTCCCATGTTACACGCAGTACGACGGATGAAATAATCGGAGCAGTGATGTCTGTCAACGTCAACATTTCGAAGTCAATGACAACATAGTCCTATATGAATCAGTGAACAGCCATTTATACTTTGCCATTGACTAAAGAATTCAACCGATTTTGTTGTTGTTGAGATGGGATCCAAATGAAATCAATCCACTCCTACTGAAGAACCAATGTATTCTTGGAAATACTGCAGGGTTTTCTTGTTCACTGAACACAATATCTACTTAAGTCGCTCGAACATTCGAAAAAATCCATTCGTTTGCTAAGCATTACTGATTTCGGTTTTGTTGTTCATACTTCAGGTCAAGTAATGCACTGATTAGGTGGATAATTATACAAACTACTGTCAGTAAGCTTGAGGTGGTGTAACAAATTCATAGCACAACCGAAATCTGATGAGTTCTTTCAAACAATTACTTCCTCAAATATTCACTAAAGTGAATGTCTCATGAGAAATGACTTTATTAAATAGTATGCTTGAACTGTTACCGCAAACTCACCAAACATACAAAATATCTTCCACTGACTGTGGGGTTAACCACACATGACGAACTGGTAGATCACGAGTAGTGAGATTATGAGAACATAAGAATTTAGCTAGGGTTAAAATGATTAGCGTCGTGGAGATAAATAATTTAGAAAAATCTCAGCGATCTCATTGCATGTATCAAAACATGCAACCACACAATAGGGTGAGACATATTCACAATTCCAAAATAAAATATGAGCAGGTGCAGATGAAGATTGATTACTGAATCCTGGTTCATCGAGTCTACACCCAATACGCGCAACAGAAGCAACTCAATGCTAGTACTTATGTACTTAATGCAGAACAACGCAATGTTGGTGTAAATACAGGAATTATCAGTAGTATTTATAACAAGCGATCTTGTATAAGCATCATGATTTTTTTCCACTAAGAGTTATGAGTCATACTCGTCCTTGACTAAACAATATGGATTAGTGACAATGATGAATTACTCGGTAGTTAACAATGGCTGAGTAAAAAAAAATTAGAAATTCTGAAATGGCGTTCATATGTCTGGAAGGAAAGATATTTAGCCTACTAAAAGTGTATTGCCTATGTTTTATGTGAAATCGTTTTTGTAAAATATTCCAAAACGTTGAGCAATATATGAAAAGTGAATATGTGAACTGTGTTAGTGTCGGCCTAATTTTCCATATCAACGAAATATATCCAGTCTAGAGGTGCATCTCAATTTATTCGGTCTATTGCAAAAACTGGATATCTTGTGTTTGGAAATCCGATGTGAGATTCTCTAAATAGTCATCTAGTGTACCTATGTCTTCTAGTACACATGGGTGATTTTGTACTTATAACTGGTGGGTGAACAGTATATCTTAGTTGCGTTTAAAGCCATTTAAAAGGCTCTCCTCAGATGTTTTGATGCCATTTCACTAATAGCATTATTCGTGGATTGGAGCGCAATATTCCCATATTGTGTCATAAGAAAAAGACGAAAATGTTCTTTCCAACGATTCACGTTTTCACAAGTTGTGCAAACGTAATTATACTTAAGAAAGAAATTGTATGACCAATCAGATACTAGTAAAATGTACCTTCGAAAAGCGTGCTACGGTGTGTAACGTGTAACCTGAAATGGGTGAATAATTGGAGGTTAAAAATAGGAAGAATTTGGCATTAGGTAATAAGCGTGAGAGCATTACTGTTCAGTACGATTGAGCAGAGTGTACAGGAACTGGTGGTCAAATGAAAAAGTGATTTAATAAAATCTGTACGGAAACTGAATGTTGTAAATAAACAGTAAGACAGTGATGATAAAAAAATGGTTGATGTGAATAATGATAATATTAAAATAAAAATTATCATCGATACTAGTGAAGTTTTTTTCCTTCACGTTCCCCAGTGAAACTTAGGGCTTCAAGCTAGTGGATTGAAGTTTCTGTGTCAATGCTTATTTTTACGGGATGAGGTTGCAAGCCTCATGCTCAACCTTTTCTCTTTACTAGCATTTTTTCTGGCTTAGCGAGGTAAAGGTGTGCGTCGGCCGAGGGTCGAACCCTGGACCATGTGCATGGTCGACGACCGTCCTTACCGCTGTGCTATCGATGCACTAGTAAACCTACATAACAAAAAGAGAAGCATAATTATGGTTATAACGTCACTTTAGCCCATTAGGTCGAATGAATATAGGAATTGCTTTTTAATGTGGATATCTGGTTTCAGCTCCCATGTAGCCAGTGATTCAGCCGTGTGCAGATGGTGCATGCGCGGTCCCTTTGTATGATACTGGGTTTTTTTAGCACTGAGAAGCGTCCATGAGCGGTTGCTAGATATCTTAGCTTCATAAGGTGTTCTAGGATAGGGCTGCTAGTAATCTTTTCTCTACTGGCTAACCAAGCTGGACAGGGTGTGAGAATAGGTTTGTGGACTTCATATTGCGTAGGGAAGATAAACTGTGTACCACATCAGCAGATAAACTGATGAATACACAGTTATGTGGCCAGATGCCGTATCTCATCCTTGACGTTAGACCCGATTAACTGTCTGCTGGAGAATTTGGTACGTAAGGTGGCTGCTTGAAATGCCTTCTTCAGTCATTTAGAAAGGCGGCTTCTAAGAATTTCTGCTTCGATGTCATTCATACCCACAACATAATTAGAAACAAGCTTTGTAAGTTGAAGTATCCTGCGAAGGAAATTAAAAAAACAATTTACTTTATATAATACCCTGTAATGACTGTCAGGTCAAATACACAATTCAGAATATTAGAACAAGGGCAGTCAGACAAGCGGCCCAGAAAAACCAAGCTAAATTTGGCTAAGTTGACTCGTATTAGATAAGGAATCTAGAAAATGCATCAGCAGCCATAACACTGCATGTAGTTGCAAAGAAACATAGAATAAGTTGGATTGGATAAGACGACAGTTTTAAAATCTAATGTAACAAGGTGGAAAGAGAGATTTATAACGGAAGCTTTCTTCATCGAATCAACTGCATATAGGCGTAATAGAAATGATGCAACACTGCCACTTAGACATCTGAGAAATTCTACTACTCCTACAAAAAAGAAGAAAGAACAAAGAAAAATATAAAGTTCAAGTTTAAAGGTCGTATGATAACAGTTTCTATGATTATGAGAAATAAATTGTGTACGAAACGTCATCCAGTAAATAATACTGTTTCGCTCACTGTGTGATATATATAATAAGCAAATTATTATGAAATTTAATGCTGAGAGGTTTCTTGATAACAGTGATTTTTGGTGACAGAGCCTTTTCCCTCATATTTTTGCCAATCAATTTTAGTAGAAACTTATTCATGTAATTAATTCATTCTCTATCGTGTCTTTTGAACCGATTTTTCTAATCCTCTAACTAAGTGCACGTACTAGATTTCGCGTTCCGATCAGTGAAACGAAGCTCTGAAAGTTGATAAACTGCCCTGTGTTTATTGGCCTGCAAAATATTTATTTTTATTTTTTAATTTTTTATTTACAGCTTGATTCCACAATGAATTTTTTGTACAAGTATGGAATTTTCAACATGGATATATATATATATACAGCCTTTTCTTCCAGTAAGTGACACAAACCTCGAGGATTTTACAAGAAGAAGTTAGCAGGTCGATGGAAGGGACGGAGAGAAGACAAATCTTTAGATAAACACGGAGGGTACTCAAAAAAACCGCCAGCACAACTCAACGTCAATGACAGATATCTAATAAGCCTTGCACATTTAATATATACACGAAGCGTTGACTCGACAACAAGCACTGATGAAGAACCGTGACTCCTCTAGGATCAGAAAAGCAAGACAGTTGTTTTCTATCCTGACGAATTCCGAAAATGTCAATATCTGCAAGTAGACATCGCACTGAAATTGTTCAGGGATTCGATGAAACCTCGAACAAACGTACTTCCAGAAGGCTGCCGAAGTCTTTCATCAATACATGCTTTTGCTCAATAATGAAGATAGAGTAGCCACTCGGAACGTATGCGCAATGAAGCAGTCAAAACCATATTGCTCAAAAGTTTTGCAAAACGAAATGTTTAGTGATTCTTCATGAGCTGTGAAGTAATTCAGTTGACATTTGATAAGAACCAGCTTAAAATAGTAATCGGTTTATGACTCTTTATTTGATGGAGTAACTATTGAATTTCATCAGCTGTTTGTCATCTTGATCCCGGTTAAATCGCCAACCGATCAGGATATTTATTATTGCCTACCTTAACCTAATCGCCTATCAGTCAGAACAGTCTATATATATATATATATATATATATATAGTGTTTTCTTCTGATAAAAGCATATCTTAACAGTTATAGGCTAGTCTTTGACGTTTGATATTTGAAGCGTAAGTCATCACGAACTAACAATAACAATAACAATAACAATTTCGCTTTATTCCAGAAACAGTACTTGTGGTACAGTGTGGAATTTTCAGCACATATCTACAATATTGCATCTAATTTCATCATGCATTTAAAAGGAGTATTATAAAAAAAAATAAAATATTTAAAAAAAAAACAAAAAAAAACAAAAAAACAATAACAACAAAAAAACCAAAAAGAAACACAGAAATAACAAAAAAAATGCAATAAAAAATGCCAAGTAAAAAGGAAGATAAACACAAATAATGAAAAAATATTTCAGTATTGGTTAGTGGAAGCTACGATATGAGTATGCGTGGTGAACAGTAACAGCTATAATCATACGGGAAATTATGAGATGTTCTTAAAAAAATGTTTATAGCTAAGATGATCAGTTAATTTGATTGAACAACACTAAGCAATCATAAGATAAACATTTCAGGTTGTGTTTTTTTTTATTGTCAGCACTAATGCGGTTGTTTGTAGTGGTAGTGTGAGGAATCATGCATAATACAAAATTTTTTAAGATGGTGATAGTGGCAATAACAAACAAGATTGTCAGTTAAATAGTGCCGAACAAAGAACAACCACAAAACTAATGTTACATGATGGTTAATGACGGGACAATTTTTAATAATCATAGTGATAATATAGTCGGACCCAGTAGATGTATAAAGAAGGAATAGAATAAAGAATAAAAATGTAAGCCAATGATAATAATTTTAAGCAGCTAAGTATGTTTAAGAAGGTTGTTCACTATAGAGTACAAATAAGAGAGTGTAAGGGGGAAATAACAAGGGCCAAAATTATGTTATTAACAACAAAGCAAGTCATAGGTTTCACGCCTAACATTGTCTCTGTCACTTAGAACACGGGCCAAATATGGTATCGTTGAGTTCCTATACTTGGTTGTACGAGCATATATTATTTTGTACTGATTTCTGGTTCTACCTGATGAGATGCAAGGAGAGAGTTGGGAATAGAGGGGGTGTTGGGGGTCAGAGAGTATGGTTTTAGACCATTTCTCACATGTATTCAGATGCTTATCCACTAATGTTGTGACGAGCTGACTGAGTTTTACACCGCTAGTCCTACTAACTACCTTCAACATCCTTCTCAGGATGGTATAATCCTTTTTCAGTAACCCAGGAAAGACTAACGGGGAACAGTAAAGTAGAATAGGTAGGATACGAGAGTTGACAAATTGTGAAAGCAGAGGTTGAGGGACTCCAGTTAGTCTGAGTTTCTTAATGTAGTAGGTTAGACGAAACACTTTCTTGGAAATCATTTGGATATGAGATGACCAAGTAAGGTCGGAAGATATAACTAATCCGAGGTATTTTGCATTAGACTTTGTTTCAATTATAGTCCCCTCAATTCTACAGACATCATGAGTGCTTACTAGTGTTTGTAGATCTCGTTTATGCCTAAAGGAGAAGTCGACAGTCTGGCATTTTGAGGGATTCAGCGTTAGGCCATTTAGTTTAGACCACTGACTGATGTCCGACAGGAAGCTATTTAATTTGAAGCAGTCTGACTGAGACTTAACGGGAAGCGAAACAGTCAGGTCATCTGCATATTTGACGAAGTTGATTTCGTCTGAGAGAGGTAAGTCATGTAAGAAGAAGGAAAAGAGAAACGGCGAGAGAACAGCACCCTGAGGAACACCAGCTTCAGTAAGCAAAGGAGAGGAAGCTACACCATTATATACCGTGTACTGCATCCTATTGGAGAAGTAAGAGTGCAGCCAGTTGATAGCCCAGGACTCAGTTTGTGTAAGGCTAAGCTTGTTTAACAAAAGGCCTCTAGGTACAGAGTCAAAAGCAGATGTGTAATCAAGGAAAGTACAACGGACATACTTGGCCCCTTTGTCTAAGGAGGATACAATGTTGTGATGAAACACAGCAGCAGCATCCAAAGTACTTCTACCCTGTTTGTAAGCAAACTGCTTTGGATCGTTTGAGAAGCTTAGGGAGGGAATGAGTTTTTGTAACAGTAATTTCTCCATCAGTTTCAAAAAAGGAGAGGTAATGGCAATTGGTCTAAACTTAACACTATCTCCAGAACCAGACTTGGGTACAGGGATGATTTTAATATCTTTCCACAGAGAAGGTACATTATTATTAGAAAAAGAAGTATTGAAAATGCTTGTAAGTGGGTTACTTAAAATATCAGCACATTTCTTTAAAACAATGGCAGGTATACCATCAGGGCCTAGACTCTGGGAAGGTTTAAGAGATTTCAAACATTTAAGAACATCAGAAGTATTGAAACGATGAAAGTCACTGGTCGTGTTATTAGTTAAATTGAAGGCAGAAAGGACATTTGGAGGGCGGATGAAAGATCTATTGAGAGTATTTACATCAATAGAAGAGGCAAAATTATTATGCTTACCACAACCAGTAATTTCTCTAAAAAGCTTCCATATGTTTTCTGATGTTTTACAAGATAGTATTGTTTGATTATAAATGTTGTTTAGTCTCTTGATTTCAGATTTAATTTGGGTGTTTATCTTCTTAAGACCAGATTTATTCTTTGTCTTGTACAGCTTCTCTTTTTCTCTACGAAGTTTTTTGAGATGAGGGGAAGAAAAACGATCCATTCTTTTGAAAATTATCTGTTTTGGACAGCATATATCAAGACAGAATTTAAGATAGTCAGTCAAATTGGAAATAGTATCATCCAGTTTGTGTTCGTTGAAAAGTTCCCAGTTAGTGTCATTTAGCATGCATCTTAGTTTGAGCATATTTTCTTGTGAGTAACACCTTTGCTGTGTTTTCTTGGACAGATTTGAGAAGATATTAAAGTGAGATCTGCTGTATATCTTAGGTAATATCCGAATAATACAATGATCTGAGTTCATGATAGGAGCACGTCGGCGTACTTCATATATTTCCTCATCATTAATGAACACCAGGTCAAGGGTTTTATCAAGTCGAGTAGGGAATTTAACAATATTGGCATGACCTAATGATACGAGGAAAGAACAATCACAGCAGTTAAAATCTCCTGTGACAACTGATAAAGAGTTTTCAAGATGTGTAACGGCGAATTCAGTGAATTCATCAGCAAAATCAGATAGATCAGATGCAGAACAGCCAGGAGTAACATAAATGTTAGAGATGAAGACGTATTTAAACTTGGATAAATGTTTCGGGCGGCATTTGACCGTTATACAATCAATAAAGTCATTAGAGTAAGAAAAACATACGTTATTTGAAGTTGACCATTGAGAATGAATGAAAGTTGCAACACCTCCACCTCTTTTCTTTCTGGAGCATAGTCGATCTTGTCTAAACAATGTAAAACCATTTAGGGAAACCAGATTGTCATCATAGAGTTCATGGAGCCATGTTTCTTGTAATGCAACAATCGCCGTATTGTGATAAGTATCAGATGATAAGAGAGACTGGAGATGCATAATTTTGTTGGGAAGTGAACGGCAGTTTGAAGTGACAATAACAGGAATGGTTGTACGATATAAAGGTGTCTGTTTAAGTGCACGCTGCCAGCCAGCGTGATGTTTTCTCTTAGATTTATTAGATGCATTATTAGTTGCATGAAAGTCATATGGTTTAAAACGTTTAATGAATGAATTACTGTATTTTATGCGATTTGTGATCATATTTTATTAAAATTAGGAATGAAAACATGACTTATTAGATGCAATATGTAGATAGAGAATAAAGGTAGCCCAGATGTCAAACAGGCCGCCATATCTAGTAAATCGGTTGAGTTGTTCATTGCATCTGTATTATTATCACCTCTCAACAGTCAACTAGGTCATATCAGCTGTCAATGAGATAATATAAATTAGCAATATGTCCATGACAAATTGCCGACATGAATCATAACACAGGACATGCCATTTCGTTCAATATAAGTCGAACAGGATATGACGGGTTGGACATATTAAACACAAATGAGTAAAGCGTTTGATCAGGTTGCTGCAAAAGGTCAGATAAACTGATGTTAACTGTAACAAGCTGAATGTAATAAAGATTCGCCTCTGAGTATGTCTGAAAGATCGGAGAATGCTTTAATAGTAAATTAAGATGAAACGACCAGCGCTATTAACAATATGATACTATTGATGAGACAGTTAAGGCCTACAAAATTTCATCAAACAAAGAATATATGCACGAAGCACTCAGTAGCCGTCTTGACATTGCAGAAACAAAGGACGTACCCACATGTAGAAATCATGAAAGTCCAATTATTTCTTTTATTAAATAACTGCAAAAATCCATAATATGAAGTACTTTGCAATAAATGTTGTATAGACTAATTTTTAATTTTATTTCATTTTATGAGTTTTTCTATATATGACATTAATTGTTTTGCTACTTGCCATTTAACTATGATTATAATGACAAACATTTTAATTTCAATTGTATTTCATACTGTTATTATTATTTGATGCATTCACGTCTTTAACCCGATTCCCTCACCGGATATGACGTCTTAAAAATACTATATATACATATACATACAATTTTTGGAATAAAAGCGAGATTGTTATTATTGTTTTTGTACGGCTTGATTATAAATTCGTTGAAAAGAATCTCTTTGCTGAATCACTCGTTTTGATTTTCTATATGTTACAACGGGAATTTCGCATAAACTAAAACAACCTCATGAACAATGTGCATGTCGCGTAAAGGGTATTAGGTATGATCCTGATTAAATTTAAAACTACATCAGATTAGTGCCTTTCGACTAAAATGGATACAGAAGTGACTGACTTATGTGAAACAACTCCTGTCATTTCAAGCATTCCTTAGAAAATACTTACCCAATTTTCGCACACATATTCTAGTTTTGTTGATAATTAATCGAATGCATTATTCATATTCCAAATGATGAAATTCCGTTGTGTTATTCAGTAAATATCACACTTTATAAATTCAATAACCTTTGTCACAACTGTCGGAGTGATCTCTAAACGAATAAAAGTCAGATGCATGCGGACAAAAAACAGCCTAGTGAGCGGAATATTTCAAAACGAAATAATCCCACCGTTTGAGACGCAAAGTGTATTAATGTGTATAAAATTGATCAATACAATACTGTGTTTTATTAATATGGCTTACTCGACAATCGAGGACTTCTTCATAGGGTAACCTTCAATTTAATACACTGATAATAATCCTAGTGAGATTATTTTCACATTATCTCATCAAAATAATGGAGAAACCATCGTGAATGTATGGTAGGTTTGGTTTGAATGCACGCAAAATCAAAAAGTATAGATAATAATCACTACATTTAAATAATAATATTTATACAGAATGGCATTTCCATTGCTTCTACACGTACTGCAACAAATGCGGCAGTCCTGTGAATGTATGACGCGATTATCCTCAATACACTGCCTTGGAAACTTCGTTCATCAGTGTAATATGTTAGATAATCTAATGGAATCTAGATTAATATCTTGCCACAGTTAGACACAGTATATATATATATATATTTAGTGAAGATTCACTTACTTTATCCGTACAACTAACAGTTCAGTTGTGTCTAAACGAAAAACACAGAATATGAAAGTAGGAAAGCATTTTCAAGCGCAGTCGCCCGATGCCTAATTGACACGGGATATACAGTGGAAATTGTGCTCGAAACGTCATCAGTAAATATTAGTGTATGACACTGTGAGAATTCATCAAAATAGATTTCACCCATAATATAATTAGTCAGGCTTTCAAGGTAATAAATTTACAAAGAAAACCATGGTTATTTTGATTCGCAGAAGCTATTAGTGTCAACAAACTTCAACCTGAGGTATACACACAGAAAAATTTGCATTTTCCCTCTCTGAGTTGAACTCATTATTAGGGTCAAAATGGATTAAATTAAATTATTATATTATTATTATATTATTATAGTAAAAAACCACTGGATCTCCACCGCCTCATCCGAACTGATAGATGCTAGAAGACTTATTCCGGCGAGCTCCGAATTCAATGAGGAGCGAAAGCTGCACAAGAGGAAACTTACGAAAAGTCTCCGCAAGGACCGTGAACAGTGGTGGGCGACAAAAGCCAAAGAGATGGAGAAAGCTTTGAGGATAGGCAACACCAGGCAACTCTTTGGACTCATCAGGGAAACGGGTGGGAGAAGACAAATCATTAGTGAGACAATCTCGGAAAAAAATGGCACTATAATTAGCTCACAGGATAGACGACTGGATCGTTGGAAAGAGCATTATGAGGAGCAGTTTAATTTGCCCACAGCCACGCTCAACCTTCCGAGCATCCAACACCTCCCTGAATGGGATATAAACACAGGTCCTCCGTCACTAACTGAGGCTACTAAAGCTGTCACCAATCTGAAACTAGGCAAAGCAGCGGGACCTGATGGAATGACTCCAGAGGTATTTAAGTACGGTGGAGACAGCTTACTGTCCGGATTAACTGAGGTACTAGGCAGCGTTTGGGAATCAGAAGAAGTCCCATCGGGTTGGTGTAAGTCACTGATTATCCCCATATACAAGAAGGGAGACAAGTCTTCCTGTGATAATCACAGAGGGATTAGCTTGACTAATATAGTATCTAAAGTCTTAGGCTCAATAATCATGCGTAGACTGAGTGGTGCTCAGGAAGCACAAACACGAGAGAACCAGGCAGGCTTTAGACCAGGAAGAGGGTGTATTGATCATATCTTCACCCTCCGACAGATTCTAGAACATAGGCATTCCTACCGGCGTCCAACAGTCATTATATTTCTTGACCTAAAGGCAGTATTCGACTCTGTCGATCGGGAAGTTCTCTGGAGATGCTTGGCTGTAAAGGGAATTCCGAGAAAATATATTGCACTGATTAAGGCACTCTATTCGTACTCATACAGCCAGGTGAGGGCTTACGGCGAGCTGTCATCTGAACTGATGACGACCAGTGGCGTCCGTCAAGGATGCCTATTATCTCCTTTTCTATTCAACTTCATCATAGATGTGTTAATGGACTTAACCCTAGGTGACTTCAGCGACTCAGGGATTGACTTGCTACCGGGGAATAATCTCGTTGACTTGGAATATGCAGACGATATAGTCCTTCTAGGCGAAGACGCTGACGAAATGCAGAGTCTTCTAAACACCTTGAGCCGCAATCTACGAATGTTTGGCATGCGATTCGCTCCCGCCAAATGCAAGATGATATTACAGGACTGGACTAAATCGACGCCTAGTTTAAAAATAGGAAGTGAAGTGGTAGAGCACGTTGACCGCTTCACTTATCTGGGAAGTACCATCAGCCCCAACGGGCTGATCTCTGACGAAATCTCAGCACGAATACAAGGGGCTCGTTTCGCATTTGTTAGTTTACGCCGACTCTGGCGTAGACGAGATGTTCGACTATCGACCAAAGGGCGGGTGTACTGCTCATCAGTCCGCTCCGTCCTCCTTTATGGTTGTGAGACCTGGCCACTGAGAGTGGAAGACATGAAAAGACTAGATGTCTTTGATCATAGGTGCCTGCGTTCTATTTCCCGTGTAAAGTGGCATAATAGGGTGAGCAACATGGAGGTTAGGCGCAGAGTTCTAGGTAAACAGGGGAAATCAATCGACGAAGTCGTGAAGTTACAAAGACTGAGATGGTTAGGACATGTGTTACGTATGCCAAGTCATCGCCTCCCTCGACGAGCTATGTTAGCGGATATAGGGTCAGGCTGGAAAAAAGCTAGCGGCGGTCAAACAAAAACTTGGCATCAGTCAATGAAATCCACAACAGTTGGTCTAAGCCACGTAGGAAGGTGTAGACTTCCTGGTTGGGGTCCTCGGGACGGTAAAAATCTATGGTTGGAAACAATTGGTGACATGGCTCAAAACCGTTCTCAGTGGCGCAGATGCATCCACTCCCTGTGACTTATGATCTTCAATGAAACTGTTTTGTATTTCTTTATTACTACTTTGTCTCACACCTCTGCTCACTGTTTCTATTATGCTTTTCTTGTACTTTCTTCTCTTGCTTCGCGTGCTACACGGAATGTGGCGACTTGAACTTCCGCACATTTGTGCAAAGTTCTATGTCGAAAACAGACAGACAGACAGACAGCTATATTATAATTAACCTTCACGTTCATCCGCATCCTGAACTTTCCATAATAATGTATATGAGTTAACGCTGTTGTTTTATCTTGAATTTTGTCTCTAGTTCATTATTCTTTCCAAAAGAAATCAGAACTCCCCCATGTCTTTTTTTTTTTTTTTTTAGATTTACAGCTTGATTCCACACTGTATTTTTGGTACAAGTATGGAATTTTCAGCATGGATATCGGTAGCCCAAATTTCGCAGGCCGACCATAGATATCAGGTGTGCGCCGGCGTGGGCTCGAACCCCGGACCATGTGCATGGTCGGCGAGAGTCCTAACCACTGTGCCACCGACGCACTCTTATAATACTAAATAACTGTTCGCTTACATCACCCATGAAATTATGTTATTTATACTTTCTATATATACCTTTAAATTAAATTAGATCTGCTTCTCATTTCAATTTTGTTTCCGACAGTTAAAGTTTCTGCTGTCTTGAGATCCTGACGTACTCTGTTTGGTTATCAATTTGTTCGTCAGGTGAAATCAATTAAATTCAATTTTCCCTGTTTTAGATCTTTTCCATTCATTTTCACTTTAGCTGTAGAAGACTTTCTTCGTATGATCACGGTTTATTTTATATACGTGGAGTCGCATGATTCTAGCACTCTTTCCTTCTCAGGTAAATCGTATTGGCGTGATTCTGAAAGAGGCTGATTCTCAATACATTAGAGTCCTCGATACTTTTAGAGAAATAATTCTGACCACCCACTCTGCACTTGACTAGAGTAGGTTGTTGTCTCTCTAGTTGGAAAACCTGTAAATCCTCTTTCATTCCATCTCCTCTCACAAATTCTCAGCCATTCACATCATACTGTCTCATCTCTTTTGCAATATGAGTACTCTAACCAGTAAACTTCAAACATCGTGTGAATACTTCATTGTAACCATAGTTACTTTTGCTAACCTTGAAAGAAGACATATCAGATGACTACATACCCGAATACTCTCACCAGTTTACATCATTTAGTTTTTTTTAATTCCTGTGAATAATTACTTCTACTTTTAAAGCAATCGTATCACGCAAGTGAATCTCGCTATTCCCATTTGGATATTAGTCCATTACGGCTTGCATTTCTCAATCGAAAATCATCCCTCTCAATGAACTATTGTTAATATGCATGTGGAATTGCATAATTGTGTCATTCACTCCTTCTCAGTTGAATGTTTTGTTATGAATGTGGAAAAGATTTCTGGCAATATGTGAGAGCTTATGGTGGTTTTGATGACAAAAAGAGAGCCAGTGACTCTGCGTGTTCATGTCTGTCTGAAAGGTAGTAGCAGATATTTAGCTCTTGACTTAAAAAACTAGAAGAATCCTTCCCATCTAACTGTATATCAGATATTTATTGGAATTTAACATAAAGTCTTCTCATTACGCTTGCAGTGTGCAAACCACTGAGAGCATCAGGCATCTTGGAAAATGTTATGAACTTTCATATTCACATAACTACTTTCGTTTTCATTAAAGTACGATTTATTCTCTGCCTGACCTCCTGAATGCCTTCTCCAAATGGCGTCGAACCACCTTTTCAGTTTCAAAAAATAATAGGTTTTAGTTTTATGGTTTAAGATGTAAAAACTAATCTCAGTATAAATGATGTCGATTATTTATACACTAGCTGAGATCAAATTTGAATCTGAAAAGTGTGTGCGTGTGTGTAGGAAACATTAAAAAATCGCCTCAACATCAAGGACTAATTTACTAAAGGCAGGGCTGACGTAGAGTGGAATCGATATCATTAAGTGAGAGCTTCCTGAGTAAACAATACGATCAATAAATTATTACAATCTTAATTTATTACATCAGAGATATATTTGAACGTGTTTCATGAAATGAAATTTCCATCCGTTAGACTTCTATTTTCTCAGTTGACTTTGACAGACACCGTATTATGTTTAATGTATCCTTTACCAAATAGTATATTCACCATCGAAGTTGTTATCTAAGTGAACGAATCTTTTCAAATTGATATCAGGCCGTTTATGTATCAAACTGAAAGTAATAATAGTATCAAATTTTCCTGGAAATAATGATTTAACGCGATACAGATTACTGGACGAAACATTATGCAAAACATTTCGTCCTCATGTAAAATCTTTAAGTGAATATGTATCAACAGTTTATTCGACGAAACAGCTTATTCTCTTCGAAACGAATGTCACCGCTTCACGTGATTTTACCTTCTTGAATTAAAGACTGGTATGTAAGAAGCCAAAAGCAAATTTCCTTGAGTTCATTTCATGATCCAAGCACTTTGAGAAGAATACAGCAGTAAAGTGAATAAAAGTCAACGCCTTATGTTCATAAAAACTTCTGCCAGCTCAGAAATTTAGGCAGGCTTCCAATAAAAGCAGAAACGTGTCCTTTGGTCATACGTGAACCCGTTGCTGAACCTGCTTAATCACTGATTTTAACGTCTCACTAGAAATGAAGGCAACTTCGCCTGCTAGTCAATAATCAATCAAAAACGATCACCAGATATTTCCAGGCTTCAAGAGTTTAAAATATTCCATTATAATCGCAAGTCATTCTGAACGAAGAATATTCGGACAATAAAATTGAGAACACAGTTTTTGTTCAGCGAAGAAATTTCTTTTGAACGACTTCATTTTCAAGCTGTACAGTTGTATTTATATTACAGAAAAAGGTTATTAAGTGGCAGTAAATAATTGCTCAGTCAATGTACGTATATATGTGATAAAGATTATAAAGGGCAGAGTTGAAGTGGATAAATTATAAAAATATTGAATATTGTTTTATAACAAAAATGTCAAGTGTTGTCTAAAAATTTTGAGAATTGAAAATTGAGTGAAAGCTAATCATGATTCAATGTTAACTAAAAATGCACCTAACTTCAAACGTTTGCTGTTGACGTCATGATCATCAGTTTAGTGGTGTAGCCTAAAATGCTTGCAATGAAATCAGTGTTTCTTATTTTGCTATAACTATTGCAGAGAGAGGCGAATTATAATGATATTTATTCTCATTGTACAGTACATGATGGGCTTGCGTTTACAAACGTAATCAGTTGGCTAACATATAATATAAATGTAGAGTGAGGTCATAGTTTGGTGACAATGGTCAGGAATATACCTTTACAGCTTTACAGGCGATAGACGATACAATACATAAGAAATAATCTCAGCAGCAAATGTAGTCCATGAGTCAATCGCACTTTGAATGGCCTAAAGTCTTTGAATATCTTAGGGAAAAACCGTCACATCTGCTGTTACCGTGAGTTTTAGTCCTGTGGTTAAGTGGTTTCACAAATCATATCATGGTACTAGATCATCACGTTTATTTGATAGTTAACATTATTAATCGCTACGTATTGTCTGCATCCAAGAGACACGATTACATATTCCTTGTTCAAAAAACGTCAGTTTTGATTACCGAAGGAAGCGAAGTGATGATTATTTCTCACAATGTTTCTACCAGCCTGATGCTCAGCAACAACTAGCTACTAAAAGATATTTTGACTGAACAGTACTATTTTTTGAAAAGTTGACTTCCTCTCAATGACTGTCATCTTTTAACCAGACACAAATAAATTAATATGTTTCACTTTTAGAATGGATGCTAGTGGCCCCATAATAACTTTAACTAAACCATTGTGAAATTAATTCATTTACCAATAGTATTGCTTCACAGAAACGAATTTTAAATATGCTCACCGAATATGTTTTTATTGTATATTGGAATATTAGTTTTCCGTTAATTTATACATACTTCACGCGATTGTTCAAGCTTAAGTTAACTGCTCAAGCTACTAAGTTCAGTTTGTTTTCCGGTTTTTTTAATACAATGTTGTTGGTTTCTGGTTGTACACAGCTCTTAGAACATTATAAGATGTGATGTAAAAAATTATTGGAGTCAGATAGAATACGCGATTTAGTTAACCGCATATGCTTCTGAAATCTGTGGCGCACCTTTGAGTTTGCTGAAGTAACAATTCTGTTAGAAGTTTAATCTTATAAATTTCATGACCAACTGATTGTTCCTGACCCTTATGAGAATAATGAGTCGACGAAACACTTCGCACTCACTTGATGAATGTTGAAATAATATGAAAGCACAAATCTTTTCCGAAGGCAGAAGGTACATGGTTTTTTTATTTTATTAAATATTACAGAAAAGTTCCCTTCACTAATTCCTACTGATCAAGTGCAACCAGAAAACACAACAAACAAAGCAGAATGACATGAACACATCACTTATTGTTTCGTGGATTCTTGTCAACTGCTTACAATCTGGCCAGTGTGAAAAGTATAATCTACAAGAGTTTGAAAAACATTCTTTCGAGCTTCCACAAGTTATAATCTATTACAACTATGAAGCATATCAGTTCAAAATTCTGTAAGTTCCTTGGTGATTTTGAGTTGAATGGATTAATTTGTTGTTTTTAGGATGAATAAATGAACATTCATAAAGAAAGCAGTATCACATAAAATTGATGCTTAGCTAGAGGAAGCATATCAGTGTTATAGGTTGTGAAACTGCAATATGCATACTTTATAGAATAGCAGAACGAAATAAACTAAGTACGATGGAGTTCTCACAAAAAAATGTCATCAGATAAACCCTCAAACTTCCTTCTCTTCCAAGATGACTATCCATCAAGTGAGGGAAATGGACACAAACATCCTGCCTGGCTAGTAGACATTTCAACGCTGAACTATCGATGCACAGTCTAGTGAACACTGTCTACAACCTCATGAACGTATTCTTCAGAGTCAGTTACTCACGTCATAACAGAGATCCACTGTGTACAAACAACCTCCGAATCTTTGGATTACATCTTTTCAAAAGTTTTATTTAAGTAACCAACCGATAGCTTGCCTGAGGTGTGCCCATCTTATAAAAGGCCGCTGCATTAAGAATGTACGTTAATAGAATTATTTCACCAAGAATAACAAAAGTAAGTTAATTTGATTCATGCGTTTATTGCACGCATCATTTGGACTTATAATAAATAGGATCATGGCAATTAATATTTAGACATCAACTGGTGCATTGAACACATGGTTGTCTTCATCGCGATTATTGCTATTAAAGTCATAAAGGATAGCGGAAGTGACTTGTGACATGGTCATATACTGAAAAAACACTAAAACCAAGGTTATTAGAGACAGCCTGAATGGTAGGAAGGTATTTGCAGTCACTTCATTGCAATGTTTTAATTCTTCTCCATTAAGATATAGCGCCTGCTTAAGAGACAGAAAATAGAATAGAAAGAATGGTGAAAACCTGCAAATTCATTGCTTGAAATGAATAAGGTTTCAGCAGGTTTCGGTATACAATTTAGCATTTACAAACCAAGAAAGCTACTCATAGCTTGTCGAAATTCAGTTTATCAACTGAGCGACAAAATATCCGTCTCCCTCAGTTTTGTGTAACAAGGTTTGTAGTCATTCATATTCGGCGTGAATTATATTGTTTTTACACAAGAAGAATCAATTCATGAAAACATC
Source organism: Trichobilharzia regenti (assembly GCA_944472135.2). Classification (NCBI taxonomy): domain Eukaryota; kingdom Metazoa; phylum Platyhelminthes; class Trematoda; order Strigeidida; family Schistosomatidae; genus Trichobilharzia; species Trichobilharzia regenti. The sequence continues at coordinate 69,167,052 of OX235267.1, forward strand.
AACGAAGCCATGGCAGTTGCTCCTGCTGTGTATATCCAGTGTTTTAAAAAGTCCAACGATCTATGTTGAATACACTTGAAACACAAAACGCGGTAGTTCAAGCTTTGCAACCGATTTTTAATGATTTCCTTGATACCACATTTAAGTAACTGTAAACCTTGCTTTAATAAAAATTTCACGCATAACTCAGTATAAAATTTGAGTTATTCGTCATGAATCCACAGCTAACCGTTAAATCATGCAAAATGCATTTAAACCATAGTGAAAAATACTGTTCCACATGAAATGTGTCATAATTGTTGGAAAAACAAACAGGAAGAAAATATGTTACTAGTGAACAAAACTTTAGGAAAAAGTGCAGATTTTTAGAATCTAACTTACCACATTTAAATTGAGTCCCAAAATCACACCCAAGACTATATTTGCAGTCTTCTGCAAGTAAAAGACAGGAAGAACACGCTTTGCATTGATGCAAGAGAAATGAATGTCAAAAATTCAATCTTTTTACTATTTATTGTAGTTCCACTTATTAAATCATATGCACCTCCACACCCTGCGGGACACTGTTAATTACTTGTGAGCATCATGTGTGGTTAATATCAAAACAGTTTAATCAACAAATCATCGATTTACTATGCATCAACATCAATTCAAGGTCCTTTACGGGGCAGATTTATCTAATTTTGCCTTCACAGAGGATCATGAAATTGAGATTTTCGTTGTCCTAGTGTTAGCGAGAGAATTTTTGCAGATACTGTGTAGATCGTGAGAGAATGGTAACAATTCAGCTGGAATAATGTAATCGTTTAGTTTCAACAACGTCTACACGTTTTGGTCTTCATCAACATGAATGGGACAAATTTTCTAACAGCAATTTCAAAATTATTCGAGTTCAGCGAAAGAAAACTACTGATAAAACGTTGTTTGTTAAAAACGCAACTTACTGTAAATTCAGTGGAGAAGGATATTATGAACAGAATGGCACCTAAAAGAGTCAATACAAAATCACATAGCGGGTTCCACCCCATGAAAAGAGACACCACTGCTATTGAAAATTCATGCCTCTAGCTTGAAGCTTTATGTTATACTGTGGATGCAAGAGAAAATATTAATCCTACGATAACAATATTCTTTGTGAGCTGTACAGATCATTATATTTATTCGGATAGACTTTATATAAGTTGAATGAATGAATGAAATATTGAAGTAATGAGATCACACCAGAAACAAACTAACCACTGTGTCCATTTTTAGCTGCATGATGAACAGGAGAACAGTTCAACGAATCAACTTGATCAATATCACAACCATGTCGAACAAGAACGTAAGACAATACGCGGAAATGTGTGAATAATTTAGAATTGTTATCAAGATTTATGAGGATCAGAGGAATTTATTCTCAACCATCTGGAGTTACAGTTCTTTTTGACAGACTTGCTATCTGAACAGGAGATTTTTCTATGATTCTTCATTGCTTTCACACTGGTGTGAGTACAAACAGAAAATATTTATTTTATTTTTTTATCTTTGATTACAGCTTGATTCCTCGCCGTATTTCCGGTACAAGTATGTAATTTTCAGCGTGGAAATCGGTAGCCGAAATTTTGCAGGCTGACCATAGGTATCAGGTGTGCGTCGGCGTGGGCTCGAACCTCGGGCCGTGTGCATGGTTGGCGAAAGTCCCAACCACTGTGCCACCGACGCACATGCAGTCCTGATAGATGAGCTAAAAATAATACTGCATTTTACTTCAAGCTCATAAAGTGCTGAACGCAAATCAGGCGCTCATAAAAATTATGTTTCACTGACTTAGCCATAGTTTCAATACTCTTTTAGACTACAAATAATGTTTAAAGCTCAACAACTGGTTCTTTTTAAGAACAGATATCAAATGCTAACAGATATCAGGTTTTCAATAGTATTTGAAGAGATCCGAAATTCATCAGGCACTATGAGTCTAATAGTCTAACGTTAATATGATTGTTTCGGTACTCATCCTTTTATATGTTGATCTCAGACAAGATCATGAATGGCCACTAGTGAATTCTTCCTAACTAGAATCAGGCAGATATCTAGTAATCAAAGGATTTAAACGTTTTTCTAAGAGTTTTCAGTACTTGGAAACATCTCTGTTCACATTGGTGGGACCACCACTCACTGGGAAATGCGGGTGCATGTAGTTGACTGATCTTATACTGGACGAAATGCATCATCCACTATAAAACACCCTGTAGGTCCTCAGACATCGTCAAAGCGACAGTGTTGGGAGCTAGCATGTCAGCTGGTATTGAACATATCGTTCCAGTTTAACGGAAAGATACTCCGTTGTCCAGTCCAATAAAGAAGAAACGTCACGGAGTTGAAATACCACATATTTTTCAACGCAATAGCTAGTTGAGACACTTCTTATCGCATCAGTGTGTGCAATATGCGAACAGATTTGACAGTTTAGGGAGACAAAATTCAATAACGTACACAAGATGTAGCCGATGAGAAGCCTCCTACTCAATGAATGTTTTAGCATTCAAAATATGTAAGTAAACTCAATTTATTGCATCTCACTTAAGCACGTATCAATTCTCTGGAAGAAAATATTTGTCACTAATTCATTGTTTAAATAAAAATTATTAATTAATATTTAGTATTTTTTTTCGTTCACATCCCCCAGTGGAACTTAGGGCTTCGAGCTAGTGGCTTTAAGTTTCTGTAACAGTGTTTATTTTACAGGATGGGGTTGCTAACCTCATGCCCAACCTTTCCTCTTTACCAGCATTATTTCTGTCTTAGCGAGGTAAAGGTGTGCGTCGGCCGGGGGCCGAACAACTGACCATGTGCATGGTCGGTGAGCGTCCTAACAACTATTCCACCGGCGCACAATATTCAGTATAAACCTTATTTATTAATGATAGACAGAGCAACTATTTTCATCGTGATCACCTGTTTTTCCATCGAATTCGACAAAAAAAGGTAAAGCAAACTTTTATTTCCGAAACCGAAACTAGAATATGAACGCACATTTACCACGGCATGAAGATCAAGCAAGATGTAGAGAAATATTGCGCAAGTTTTTGTCTAAAGTCTGTTAACTTGCTCTTTGTCTAACGGGGGGTGAACGGTATATAGTGCATCATTTATTGCACGAACGGAGAATACATCGAAATACAGACAACTGCGCAGCAATAGTATCAAATTAATTATCATGTTATTTTGTCAATTTCTTTTCATTACTTCGATCGTCCTCACAACATGTATGTAGATTCTACGTGAATTGCATGAAGAAGTTACTCCGTATCACATTACAGTTTTTTCCTTCCGTATATCTACAACAAACAGAAGATATTTTATAGGGTAAACAGTTGGAGGTTTCTTCAAAGCAAAACTAAAAATGTGAACTGATCCTCTTAGCACAAGGATCCTGAAATTGTATTCTCGCTTATAAAGAAGCAGTGAGGCTAAACAAATGTATGTCATCATCTAAAATTATGCAACATTTCAAAGCCCGAAGAATATTGGGGACGTAGGAAACTTACCTCTGCTGTCATTCATTTAAAGAAAGATATGCAGTATCACTCATCCTTTCATGGATTCTCTACCTTTTCGAAACTAGCATGCATTCAATAACTACAGTAGCACAGAAACTTGTTTTTGTATCAAGCCTAAAAACTGCGTATTTATATATTATTTTGGTGACAAGGCATTGGAAATAATAACGTTTAGAGAATTCCAAACTAAAGTTTTCACATATTGCTATCTGTATTGCATCAGGAATTCGAGGAGATAGTCTGGGTAAAAAAGTCTTTCCGCCCAGCTTCATCGTGAAATTTTCAATCGATGGTAAGTTTGTTTATTTCTTATTTCAGTGCGCAATTTACGTAATTCAGTGATAAAATGTACAAGAAATATTCTGTATTTTATGCCTGTTATGGTAATTGAGATAGTTACATGAAAAGAGAACTTCAAATTTTTCTTAATAATAATTTACTTAGAAATACGAGTGTGCTTCTCTGCATAATGCAGAGTCTATTGAGTATCATATTCTGTGCTTCCAGATTAAGGTTAGTTATCAACATTGCTGATGATTTGTGAGATTGTCTAACATATTGTGGTCTCACACAGGTACGCACTGCTTCAAGCAGACCACTAGTGGTGACACAGGTGAATGGCCTTTGTTGAATTTCACTAAATATTTATACTCAGGACTAATAAAATTATTGATTGTTGACTACAGCTCGGTACACCCATTGAAGTGGAACTATAAACAAATATTCTGGAGTCGAATGAAGCTATTTTATTTTTAATTTTTTACATTCCCAGTGAAATAGACCACATCAAAACAAGACGAACATGTTCGTTCTGCGATATGATACTGAATAATTAACTTTCCGCAATCATAGTAAGACATTCAACGATTTCATGGTGTTGTTTCATTCAAATCGTGGTGTTTAATTCTAAAGAGGCATTTCTACGCATCTGATCTCTGTGAGAAATCTCTTTGAATTAAACAAATTTTACATTCAATCTCTCTTTGTCAATAGATCCTGAGAGAGTAGAGATTAACCCGTTCATTATTCTATTTCATGAGAATCGGGTAGCAACTGAGCTCAATGAGTAATCAATCAATGAATCGTCGTAGTTATCATCATTTAATTTTGATTATTTTTAAGTTCAGCAGTTCCATGAATTCACCAATTTTCATCACAACATGGTTCAAAGTAAAACATTTATTGACTCGTGATTTAACGCCCCTACTGAATATGGTCAAAATTAGAAAACTTTGATGTCAGCTGAAACCTTTGATAGGTTTTGGTGAAAACTTCAACAACATTCAACATGAAAAAAACCATGAATCAAAGTTTGAAGAATGAAACAGATATTCATTCACACACAAGTTGAAAATTCCTCTTAGTGAATATTGTAACGTCTAAAGATGACTTTATTTTCGCAGGTGAGCGATTCTGTTTTTATCGTTTCTCTTTACCTAATTTGAAAATTTTGAAGCTGCAGTCCACATTGAATATCATGATTTTGAATCTCATGATTTCAAGGTTTATTTGTTTTAACTCTTGATATCACTATTAGGCGGTGATTCCAATTTTACTGACGTATTGCTTTGAAGGAAAATCCTTTCCTTATGTATTTCTAATACGATTTTAATATTATTTATGATATAAAATTTCCTACATTAAATTCAAATAAACTGAACACGAAGTTGGATTCGAAACAATTCACACTTGACCACATTCCTTGTATTGTCAGTATGAAAAGAGGAATCATCTTTCACGGCTGATTAAGATTCTAAAATTTAGTTATAATTTTGAATACAGTTCAATGGAATCCTCGTAAGTGTAAATTATAATGTTTCATTGAGAAGCTAAAGGTTTGCATGTTTTCTGTTTATAAACTGACAGATATTTAGACATAAATCCTTGAATTTTATGAATTTGCTTGTTATTTATTATTCAATATCGATGTCTGCATCTCAAAGTATATTAACTTTTTATACAAACATGACATCGCTTACTTCTGCAGGCACTCTCTCATCATCAAATAATCATGCTGCATAATTGAGCATAATGATCCATTGGTATCTACTGCAGGCTTGTTACCATAGCGATAAACATTTAATGAAAGATTTCTCAAGATATTGAGAATGACTTTTTTTGAACTTTATTAGAATAACTATTTACATTCACTGATCATGTTAACTTTCAGGTACTTGAAGATACTGTTCTCAGCTGGCGGGATTATACAGTGTTCGCTTGCTTGTGAGTACCTTTTTCTTTTTTTTTTCGGATAAATACTGTTAGTAGTATGTGGATAACAATACATTCATACTAAGTGGTGATTATACGCTCAAGAATCATACAATTCATTTCTAAAAGCTAGAGCAATGGACTAATGCAAAATACTGACCTAAATGATAGATCAGTTTTCAGATAGTTTTTTATCTATATGATCATTATTTTTGGACGATATATTGAGGCGTCGAGAATCATGGGCCACGATATTCCAATAAAATCAACTTTCTGCTCTAATCACTTTACGCTTTTACCGCTAACACTTGGAACTCCATTTAGGAAAAAATATTCAGCTCCAAAGTGAAGATAAGATTAGGTAATTATGCATGAATGAAATGTGCTTATCATGATTATCAACAAATTGATTGCTTATGTTAAGTCTTTTGTAATCATTTTATCCACCTGAAATTATACGCATCATTTCTCTGGTCTGGTACTGGTTCTTAACGCCATTTGACTTGTTCTCATCTGCTCCGTGAATTGTACCTGCGCTGATACCTTTTTGAGTTCAGACTAATTGGAATACTGGTCTTTTCAGAAATAAAGCGGATCTATATCACTTGTCTGACTTATTAGAACACATACAGCAACGCTGAGGTCTGGACGTAAAAGTAAAGTCATTTCACGTGGAGGAAACATTTTGGGCCTCAGCATTTTTAGATACTAGTATAGAGCAAACAGAGCTAGGTCGGCTTGTGAATTATTGATCGTAATGTTGAGTGACATACTATTAGCGAGAAGAAACAAAACGAACATACGTAAGAAAGGGATATTGAGTAGTCTTACACTATCACACAGTCGAATTTATCTTCACCTTTACAATTTTCGGACCATTAAATTGGCAATCAGAACATTCATAATAGAATCTAACTTGTTAGTATATACAAGAACGTTTCCATAGATGTCCTCTATATGCAAAAATCTCATCTCCCTCAACTGTCAAAGAATCTTATAAATAACAATTGAAATTATTCACAATTGATGGATATAATTGTGAGATACATACAATCAATTCCTCCTAAAATAGGTTCCAGTTAATAAGGTGTAATATCATACGCCATCACATTATCGAATGTTTCCACGTGAATAACTCTGTTTCAGCTTTTGAATTTCATTGGGGCTGTTTTCTACTTGTTTTTCAGAGGATTGATTGTGATCTTCTGTATGATGCTAGTCTTCGGTTTCAGAAATAATTTAACAAGTGCACTGGTCCTGTTGGCATTAATAGTAAGTTGTTCAGAGTTTCAAGGTAATGAGTGGAATTCATTTCATTATCATTTTGTGTTTGTTGTGTAGTTCTTTTGAAAAAGAAGATTGACTTTAAACAAGTCACTAACTGCAATAATGAAGGATTTGAATAATTTTGTAAAGTTTTGTAAAAACCACAAACTAAATTTTAGTGATAATAACAGAAATGATTATAAAGGGATAATTAAAACGATTAAAGTTAGACAAGCCATAGTTTTAAATGAATCAGTAATGCTATTATTGAGGTAGAATAATTTGAAGAATAAATAAAAATAATAACAACAGTTAACAAGTACAGTAAATTCCTACGGCATATTCAAGGTGGTTACAATTTTCTTCTATACAGAATGGTAGAACTCATTGAATCTAATGTCGCAAGCCTCTTCATTTGTTCGAAATTAATGTCTGTTTATCTTTAGACAGCATAGGTTACAGTAGCTTCACGAGGTGAATATGATGCTTTTTGTTCAAAGTGTGTTCAGCTTTTACATTTCTTGATGTTTTGACTACATCCTCGTTCAACCACCTTCGCAGATGATTCATCAAGCGGATAGAATTCACCGTTTAGTATAACCTGTTTATTCCTTTGCATGAATACACTCGAATTGATATTCACAGCTAGAAGCGTCAGGGATTATTGAAACACCTACTTGATGAAGTAAAGGAAAACAATTTTTACAGCTTAACAAGTTCTCATGGTAGCCTAATCGAATCATAGTTTTACTATATCTTGTATGTCGTCTCCTTTGAATTAGAAATATTTCTTCAAGATTATAAGGGCATTTCTACTGAAACTTTTTTCTTTTTAATATTTATTGATGGGCCAATCGCAACATCGATTCTTATCCACTGAAGTCTTTATTTTATATCCCTTTTACTATCAAAACAGATTTGTGTGGTCTGTTCAACTATGTGACGACTAAGTTCTTTTACTCGTTTGGTATTAAATAGCACGTGTTTTGATGTTGTGTTAGCACTCGGACGGCAAAAGTTTAATTTTACTAAAAAATGTCCTGCTTTTGGTTCACTTTCGAAGACAATCAAAATAGCATCAACATATCTTAAATTTAATATGACTTGTAGTGCGTGCCGTTGCAAAATACCGCTTTTTAGGCAGTAAATGATTTAGTGGAATTCAGGTGTTGGAAGCGACATACTTAAAGAATGTCTTCAGTCTAAAATATAGTCTTGATTATTCTCCAAATATCTGCGTACGATAAACTTGAAACCTACTGGGAAAAATCTTTGCCGTTAAATAGAATAACTTGTCACACATATTACTCTGAATTCAATTAATTTAAGCAGATTAATAATCTTGATAAATGGATGGCTTTGCAGGCATTATTGAAAACAAATTTATAATCTGTCCCTATGATGTGCTTATCGATACATAATTCTCAAAATATACTTCCAGGAAGAGTTGAATCAGTTGAATCTATTTCTTGTTCTAGCCATTTAGGAATGTGTTCCTTCTCCTTTAAAGCATAGACCGACTAGTCCTCTCTATGTACGTGTGACGGAGAAGGCATGTACATTATTAAATATAGTGTGATGAGACATCGTCTTTTCGCTCAAAACAAGACCTAGAAGTGGACATTGACATATTGTACAACAAATGAATAAACTAGTTGTAGTTATGAAATGCCAGTCAATAAATGCGGAATCCAGATCAGCGTCTCGCTTCAAACTGTCCACATAATTGCATGTAACGATACGTATTTGGAAACTGAAGTTAAGTGTTATTTTGCATGCAATTTGATGAACGCATTCATTCTATAAAAAATGTTGAAATATTTATATTTACATATTGAAAATATTCGGTTTATTTTGCCGACAGATTACATTATGGTCCACAAGCATATATTTCGTGTGTTGCAAAGAGGTAGATTTTTATTGTCACATTTTATTGGATTTCATAATACTGGAAGACGCATTAACCATTATCTTCTGCATCCTTATCAAAAGATTCAGAGAAGTAGTGATGAGAGTTCTACTCATTTTATCGACGACTTACCTGATTTCTGGATTGGTTTTCTTCATTATGCGGAACCATCGTGTAAGTGATGTGAAAATTCAAGTGACCATTTTGAATTTAAACATTATTTCCTGCAAACACTTGAATTATTTAAATATAGCTATGAATCACATTAAATTAGTCATTTGCCTACCTATGTATTCTTGAGGCAAGTCATTTATGCATTAACGTGAGAGGATAAGGTGAAGAAGTGTACTTGTCGAGAAATTCATTACTGGCCGCGTGATTACCTCTTCGCGAAACAATATTCCACGTATTGTACGTGTTAGATTAAAAAGTAATATTTAAAAATATAAAATGATATGAAGACGTTCTATTACATAATCGTGAGAAACGTGAGGATACAATTTTAAAAGAAAAGTGGTATTTCAGCACTTCTTACGTTTTCTCAATTCCCTGTTGAAATTGTGTGAGAACTCCGTTCTTATTCTAACACCTTTTGAAATTTCATTCCATGATCAATCATCTCATAAGGAATTGTCTATTTCATCTGCTAAAAATTTTAGTTCGCATTCCGAATACAATCTGCCGCATTGTATTTCAGGAACTTGAGAATTATCGGTCACTTCTGTCAGCATTGACTGGTGGCCTTTGGAACGCTGCCTTGTGTATAGTAAGTTCACAATCTCTATTTTGTTTTCCTGAATAAGCTTCACTATTTTACTTAAGATGAGTAATAATTCCAAGAAATTAGTGTTATGCAAACAAAGCGAAGTATATATCTAAAGACCTTTATCATGTAAGGAAGGTGACTACGAATATTCCAGTCATATTTAACAGATCAAACTGTCCATTTTATTTACAAATATAGATCACTGACTGCTATCCACTAATCGAATCAATAATTTGGCATAACTGCCATTGAAACTCTGTGCATTCTATGATTTGTTATATTTGTTAATCTCTTGTTTTCAGGCAGCTCTAGTTTTTGCCAGCCTACTGAAATAACTTCAACATCACGGCTCCAGATCATCGCATGAGGCAGTTTTCATTGCAATTAATGTTGTGTGCTGATGTATGCATGCAAATTGAACATTAACGAAAAATAGTCCGCACTTTCAATTTTTAAAATAAATTAATGTCTGCGCACCAGGATTTTCATTTTTATTTATTCACAACTGCTTCTTGAGAAGGTAAAGAAAAGTGTTCATCATGGATTTTTTATTATCTAATTGTCGAATTTCGACTATATGTTGTTGCTTTTGATAAGGTTATGTGACTCGACGATGAAAACATCGTCTGGCTATGTGAATAAACCTGAAACACAAGGAAAAGGAATTGTGTTAATAATTCATGTTAGAGTAACACTGAAACAAAGTCATTACGCCCCAAAATAAGAAGAAAAATCGACTAACTTGTATGAATCCTTATAAAAGCGAATAAAAGAAAACTAGCTAGTGATGGTCTATAGTGTTATAGTGGTTTGACTCGATTTAGGGATCATCACTTCATGTTGAATGGTTTCCTGTAACAACTGTAGTCGTCTGAGCATCATACATCATAGCTGATAACGTCAGTTGCCTTACTGTATTGAATTCTGTATTTATATTCCCCCCTTATGTTAGCAGCTGAGGAAAGTTTTTCAAGTTGTCATCTTCATTATATGTGATCTGTTCTCACTTAGTTATACTAATCGCACTCAGGTAAACGCGATACATAACGAGTAAAATTTACCTGGATATTCTGATTTGCCCTAAGAAAATGAAACTAATAAATAATATTATTAGCTTCATTTCTAACAATATGATCGCACACATTGATGAACTATTAACATTCTTTACTTGATTTTCTGCTTTCCCTTACTTTGATAAATCCAAAACAGCAAGTTAGATATCAATGAACGATGCTAGCGAATGTCAGTAACTAATAATGAAATAAGAATAAAACTGCGAGACCAGACAAATTCTTATTAAGTTTGTTTGTACAAAACAAGGTAGCTCGGTGTTATTGTCAAGAAATCTACAATCAGATTCGCGTGGAACTCAGTTTTACATCAGTCTACTATCAAGTTATATAATTACATTTCACCTTAAAACCCATGTAAATCTATAGTGGGATGCAAATGGCATACAATTTTATTTTGATGGAAATGCATCACCGTTTTCAGGTCGTTTAAAATCACCCATCAGGACATAAGTGAGGATTAGTTAATTTAAGAAAGATAAATGTGGGCAAAATAGAGGTATCAATTCTTCGATACAGACGAAGAAGAAGTTATACGAATTCAGAAACTAACAGAGGGCAACAATGCACTCAGTACTAGCTGATCTCTTAGATATCAATTGCTAAGGTGTTTATATTCACTACATTAACAAAAGTTGTTGTCTCTCTGTTATGAGTTTATTCATGTGCGCAACATATTTACGCCTGTATTCATTAAATGCAAGTATTTCACATTCCTCCGACGTTTTAATTTATTCTGTACAATTTTGTCTCTAATCCCTCTGTTATCTGTATTCACACCCCCAAATAATCTTATCAACTTGAAAAATATTATCACTTAATCTCTTTTGTTACTATGTTGAATAACCAATAATTGCAACTTTGTCAACTGATGTGCACAGATTCGGTTGTACAGCTGTTGAGATTGAAATCGCCCAGGAGATATCTCTGTTGAGATGCTCGTTCATCAGTCTTACATGATTCGCTATGATCACGGGTAATCTCCTTCTCAATAAATAACAAAATCGTAAACACACATTGTGAATGCATTAAAGTCAAATTAATGTGAAGAAGTTTCAAAAAATGACAATTTAAGAAATTCTGAAAATCAAAATTAGTAATCCTCTTCATATTTGTGAACATGTGCTGATCTTTTCAGCTTCTGACAAGACATTTATCATAAAGATTTCTCAAAAAATACCCATTTATTCATAAGTAAAAACACAGTTTTTGTTCAGCAAAGAAATTTCTTTTCAACGACTTCATTTTCAAGCTGTACAGTCGTATTTATATTACAGAAAAAGGTTATTAAGTGGCAGTAAATAATTGCTCAGTCAATGTACGTATATATGTGTTCTACGTAGAACTGCAAGGTCGTCTATTTGTGATCACCCGTTAGAATCTGGTCATTTAGCCCCACGTGATTCATCTTTCAAAGTTATATACATGGCAAAATCGAATCGATTCAAAAGTTTACGTTTTCTTCACTTACGCATAGCGAAAGCTTTAGCTAAACATGAACAGAAACCTAAATTATGTGTTCAAAAGCGTTTTGTCAAACCCCTTTCTCTACCTTGGTCATAATAATGTTCTTTCTAGTTTTTATTTTATTTTACCACTTGAATTCTTTCCACTTCACTTCACATCTTCATTCTTATCGTAATCGTACTACTAATTTTCAAAATTTTTAGACAACACTTGATATTCTTGTTATAGAACAATCTTTAATGTTTTTGTAATTTGTCCACTTCAACTCTACGCCTTATAACTTTTATCACATATATACGTACATTGACTGAGCAGTTATTTAGTGCCACTTAATAACCTTTTTCTGTAATATAAATACAACTGTACAGCTTGAAAATGAAGTCGTTGAAAGGAAATTTCTTCACTGAACGAAAACTGTGTTTTTACTTATGAATAAAGATTTCTATTGGTGCAGTGAATGTTAGTCAGGCTCACGAAGAAATAGACTAACCTCAGTCGATCCTACAAAGTCAATCACAAAATGCATATAAACATCTTTACTAAGGATCGAAAGCACAAAACACATTTCATTTACCAAGTGAGATAAAAAAACACGTTAACTACAATTTCTGATCCACCAATCACACAGGTGCGGAGGACATTCACAAAGATCAATACAGAATAAACATATGAGCAGATGCTCATACTTCGTCGATAAGTGTATCATACCACAAACTCACATTGTTTTAACTAAGAATGAGACACATAAATACATAAATTTAATGTCTTGTCGTCAGTGCATCGATGTGAAATAAGGTAAACCTAATTCTTTTGGGAAATATTTTTATTTTTAAGCATGAATAAATCAATTGAACTGATTCAGTAGAGTTTTATTTCAACAAGTTTATTGTCATTTTTAGCACCGCTTATTTATGATTTCTAATGATAACTTTAATACTTACTTGGCTGCCAAAATCCTTCAAAAAAGGATCACGCTGGGACATAAGTTGGATGTGTGTTGTATAGAAAAAGAATAAACAACTCTTGCAAATAGCATGGTCATAATCTATCTATCCTTTCCAATGATTGTGATCATTTTTATTTCGGATCTACTTATTTTAAGTTTTGTTTATACCATTATTAAATCCTTCCCTCATTATGCTGATTGATACTTTGATAGGATTATAGACCTTGATGACAAATTCGTTTAAAAAAGAGACTGGGAATATTGCATAAATCGAAATAATCTGAAATAGGAGAACTTTCATGATAACATCTCGACGCATCTCAATAACCAACAAATGCTCAGTGATTTTCTTCAAGGTTTTCTGATAAAAGGATTACTAAGACAAATGAAACTTAGAATCCAGACACGATTGTGTAGACTGACTCACCATTCTACCTCTTTTCACTGTAAACCTTCAAGTAACGATATGTTAGGTTATATCCTAATTTAATGTTGAATCAGTCTGATGAAATGATGAATCACGTCAGTATCATATCTCGTCCTTCCAAGTTTCTGTTATTTCTCGCTGATAACTCGCGAGGCTGGCTTACATCTTTTGACACCACACAGAGTACTTCTCACACCAAATACTTTCTTCTACGAAGAACACACAATGTAGATCTGCTTCGCTTTTGGAACAAAATTACCATGATTTTCACGAATGAACGTCTGCAATCAATACTAAAAATTAGCTAGATTAGGAGACAGACATGCAGAAAAATCTGCAGCAAAGTAGATCCGTTATATGATGTGAAATCTGTAGGTCCAGAGACTGAAAAAAACGATCCCTTTTATCTAGTAGACATTCCTCGCAAACTACGAAACAGCACTACTTCACAGTAACGATTTTTTCTGAGGAATTGGTGTTATTCTTGATGGCAAAATCATTTCTAATAAAGAGTCATACACTTAGAAATCCTGAATCGAATAACGAAAAACTAGTTATTCTCGAGTCCTGGGCTTTGCCTTCATCTATCATGGAGGCATGCTCAACTGGAAGGTTCACTTATTTTCTGTCGTCAGGACTGATTCTCTTCAATTATATTCACAGTCAGTTGTGAAGTATCGAGAGTCAGGAGAAATTATATTTCACTGGTCTTAAGGCCTGAATGTTCTAACACCGACACAAAAATCAATATCAGTTGATTTGGTAGCATTATTGAATGATGTGTGTAATTTTGTAGATGAAATAGTATTCAGGTCGAAGTAAAACAGCTTCATTATTATTGTTTAGCTATTTTAATTAAACAATCACTAATAGAACTTTGGAGTAGAGCTTAAAGTACGAGATTAATAATTAATTAAGTGCAATCATAGTATTTGACTCGCGTAAATATTAGTGGTCTATGCTATTTCAACCACATGTAAGTAATTCCTTTTTTAACAACTGTCCTCATTACGATTATCCTGCTGTTCACGAGAATCTATCCATAAGACATCTTTAGATGGGAAAAACAAGATACTCCACCTATTTATTATACAAATGCATATTATTCCAGGTTTAATGGCGATGAATGAGAGTAATTGGAAATGAGCATATTAGATAACTCATATATGCTTTGTAGAATATCCTCAGTTCACAAGAGCATAATATTCCCTCACAACATACCCTTCACCTATATGTGAAATTCTGGAGTAGAATCACTATCTTAGGTAAAGGACTATTTAAAAGCAAGACGTCTTAGTATGACCAAGCAATTTGGTCACCAATCCAGGTATTCACCACAACTGCAGCACTGACTGACTCACATTCGAATCTCAGAAGGAACAAGAGTTCATTAAGGTTGCAGATACACCTTGCTGAGGAGTGACGAGCTGCATGAAACAAAGATTCAAGGCTTTCTGCCAACTTCCACCAACCACCTTATATCACTGACTGCAAAACTTATTTAATACTATTTTTATTAAAATTATTAGCTCACTAATATTATGACATCCTGAGAAAAGAGGCAACTTAAATCTCGTCAACGAAAAATCAGACCAGGCAATCTAAAAAATCATCATAATTCTAGATTATGTGAGTTCAAATCACAGACTTTGGAGTAATGCATCAAAAATATCGTTTCATCAGAAACTAACAATGAATTTGTAATTCTTCAGATCGACGACTTAATTCCAATGAAACCGCAACACATTGTAGCAATCGTTTGCATGTGAGTTTCACATTTCGCTACATTTGATGAGAAACACAACTAATGTGATCTGACCATAATGTTTTGTTATTAAGCAGTTAGTACAAACTCAAAGCACATTTTAATTATTCATCACTGAAATGTATCAGGAAACCATTTGGGCCTAAAATTTAGTTGCATACAAGTTTTCACATATACCGAACACAGGTTGAAGGGAGTGTAGAGTGCCATATAAGCCGAGTGGAACACGAAAGCGGATCGGTGATTTGGGTTCTCCAACTTTAGACGAAGTAAAGTGTGAACAGTTGAGCTGAGCGTTAATGGACAGCAGTGACGCCGTCTTAAAATTAATTTATTTAACCTCTTCAGATTACTAGCTTGCTAGGCTACTAGCTTACTAGTTTTCTAGCCGGTCCCAAACCCGGGTAAAGAGGGAGGGTTGGGGCATGGTGCTAGCAACTCCACCCCTGTAAAACAACCGAATCGCTACAGAAACTTCAACGAATAAATATATTAAAAATTCTAAAAACATGAGCAATAGCCTTATTTTTTCTTGGAATCAGGGAAGTGAAATGACGCAGGCTGGTGAAAGCCTTCGGGAAGCTAGTCAGCCGATGTGCCTTCTTTCGATGAAAGCAAAAGTAAGAATGGCTCGTACAATGTACGAAGCTGGAGAGGCTGTACAGGTAGCCGCAGAAATGAGCAGAGAAAGAATAGAAGTGTTGGGAATCTGCGAAAGCAGATGGAAGGGAACTGGAAGGTGCCAACCAACTACTGGAGACAGTAATCTTCTCCGGCCACTCAGTGGACGACAACGAGCACACCAAGGTAGTGGCCATCATGATGTCACCAACAGCAGCCAAAGCTCTCATGCAGTGCGAACCAATCTCCTCCAGGATAATGACAGCCAGGTCCAACTCAAAGGGAAGGAAAGTTACAGTCATTCAATGTTATGCGCCCACAAACATCTTAGAACAAGAAAAGAAGGAGGCGTTCTACAGACAAATACAAGCAATAATGGACAACTTTCTAAATGGCGATATCAAAATCCCAATGGGCGACATGAATGCGAAGCTGGGAGGAGACAACACAGGAAGAGAACTCACCATGGGTCGAGAAGCCCTTGGTGAAATGAACGACAATGGTGAACTCTTCTCTGACTTCTGCGGCTTCAATGATTTGGTGATTGGTGGTAGTGTGCTCAAACACAAGGATATACACAAGACGACATGGATTTCACCAGATGAAAACACCAAGAATCAAATAGACTTCATTTCAATTTCAAGAAAGTGGAGATGGAGCCTACTGAACACAAGGTCAAGGAGAGGAGCAGATGTGGGCTCAGACCACTATCTAGTAGAAGGGACTTTCAAGTTGAAACTAAAAGCCTCTAGGATAGCTGAGGATAGGCCAAAATGCAAGTTCAACACTCAATTACTGAAGGACACAACCACAAAAGACACCTTCACTGCAACTGTCAGAGCAAAGCAGGAAACACTACGCGACAGCACTGAAGAATCATGCGTGGAAGAACATTGGAAGTCTCTGAAGGCGATTCTCAACGAAACGTGTTCAACGGTTCTAGGAAGACAGAAGAGACAAGACAAGGAATGGCTCTCAACGGACACTTGGAAATGATTGGAAGAGAGGAGAATGGTGAAAGAGAAAATGATTCAATGCAAGGACGGAAAAGAGAAAAAGACGGCGAGCTCAGCTTACACAGCACTGGACAAAGAAGTCAAGAAGAGTACTAGGAAGGACAAAAGACAAATCTACGACAACGTGGCCACTGAAGCTGAAAAGGCAGGCAAAAAAGACCTGAGGACACTATATCAGATAACCAAATCTCTATCCAGGAAGAGACCAACACAAGCGAAACCTATAAAAGACAGCCAAGAGAACCCAATCACCCAGGAAGAAGAACAGGTTCAATAATGGGCGGACCACTTCAAAGGCCTCTTAAACAGACCATTACAAAAGGTCTAGAACGAGAGAAAGGTGCTTACTGACTGTAGGAAATGTCACCTCGTGAAACTACCAATAAAGGGCAACTTACTCCCTACTCTGCGAGAACTGGCGAGGAATCATGCTCCTGTCGACGCCAAGTAAAATCCTGAGTCGCATCATCCTGTAGAGATTAAAGGACGCAATGTAGACAGGACTAAGGCGTACCCCTAATATTCATCAACCTTATTCAACAGCTGTACGACAACGGCGGCACATGTCAATTGATCCACAACGGAAAACTCAGCGAGGCGTTTGGAGTAAATACAGGAGTCAGACAAGGGTGCTGGCTTATTATCACCAATGATATTCCTAATTGTGGTGGACTGGATCATGCGTCAGACAGTGTGAAACGAGAAGATATGAATATCTTGGACCGACGCGAAGAACTTAGAAGACCTGGATTTCGCGTGTGGATGATTTATGTTTGATGTCACTGAATGTCACAAAATCGAAGACTTACAAGCGAAAACCGACAAACTGGTCGAAGAAGCAGCCAGTGAGGACAGGACTCCAAGTGAACATAGACAAGACGGAGGTTATGAAAATAACTAACCAACCAACAACAACAAAAGCACCAATTTCAAGCGTCAATCACTATCAGTGGGAGGGATTTGAAAGAGTTTACTTCTATCACTTATCTAGGGAGCGTTGTCGCAACTACAGTAAGAGCGGACGAGGATGTCAAATCCAGCGAGAATCGGGAAGGCGAGAAACACATTCATCAACCTGAAACCAATCTGAAAATCTACGTCACTCAGCCAGCATCAACAACAAAATTCAGTCGGATTTTCAATACAAACGTCAAGTCAGTCAGTTCTTCTATACGGATCAGAAACTTGGAGGGTCAGAAAGAATATTTCCAAAAGGCTGCAGACCTTTATTAACAACTGTCTTCGCTCTTTACTGAAGAGCAGATGGCCGGGTCGGAATGAATCACCAACGAGGAACTATGGGAACAAACAAAGCAAGAACCAATCGCCCAACAAATATGCGGGAGAAAGTGGAGACACTCAGCGGACACTGGCTGAGGAGGCGGCTGGGTGACATAGCGCGTCAAGCCCGTGAGTGGAACCCGAAAGGGAAGGGGCGAGTAGGATGTCAGTGCAAGTGTGACTTGGAGGAGATCGTGTGAAGAGGAGTTGAAAGAGCATGGACTAACAGGGATGCAGGTGAAAAATACAGCAGAAGACAGAAGTGGCACATGGAGACGTGCAGTTGAAGCCCGATGTTTCACTAGAAAACCTAGGGAGAAATAATATAATAAGGAGGTTAAGACAGTGACGTGGCATTTAAACGATAATCTCTTCTCTGGACGGAAAAGAATGATAACAATAACTGTTTAACGACTGAATATCCTAATTCGTTGATGCATCTATGTGGAAAAATAGTAAATCATGTGGATGTGGGTTGATTTTTTGTTTAGTATTCTTACATTATTTTGTGCAAAACGTATTAAGAAAAAACTTGTAAACGATTCATGACCCATAAACAGCATATATTTTTCCGTCAAAAGTTTCGTCATAGTATGCACCAATGAACTGGCTTTTTCACCCGATACATTGAGGAAATATAAATCGAATATAAACCAACATCCATCGATCTATGTGTGTGGTTGACAAATTCGATGAATTTGAAATATTAGTATTGCATACATCTATGATATGAAATATGATTACTGGCAATGTATTTCTTCCAGTACTTCATACAGTGATTATTTGAAATTTCATCACGTTGTAGATTCTAACAAAGTCGAACATGCAACTGTAACGGAGTGCATATTTATAAATACATAGAAAAATAAGTTTTTACCGAAAAAATCACTCAGTGACTTCATATTTGAATTTTAGAGCACTTGTTCCCATCTTCAGTTCAATACTCTATTTCGTATTCAGGAAAAATTGGAAAATCGCCTGCATATTCCTCGGAATAATTGTAAGTTATCCAAAATGTGGAAATAATAAGATGACGCTGTTAATTTGTTAGCGGTTTGTGTTCATTACAGAGTTCATTAAAACAGTAAAACTATTTGGTTTCAAAAAATATGGTTGAATGAATCGTCTTGAAAGAAAATACTCCATTTCCGCCTGAGATGATTCGTGGACACGTGATTTGGAGATTTGAGAGAGTCAGCCAAAGACATAAAAAACCTTTCAGAGGTTCCTTAATGAACAAGTGTCGATAAGATCTTCAAACTAAATTATTAAGTAAAAAAATGAATTCCATCAAAATTCCTAACTTTTTTCATGCATGTAAGCATTTTCAAATATTCTCTTGTGTTTTTGACAAAAACATTTTGCCTCACGATAAGCACTTCGAATGGGCTTCAGACTGCCTCTCTCAATACTACAGATGAGGTGGTCAGGAAACGTTAGTGCCAAGAAACTCTTAACAAAACATTATAATCAGGAAGCCTTACGCTCAACACATAGGCTGAACAAAGTGTAGACGGATCAAACACATGGTGCAATGACTGATCGATGACAACGCACGCCGTCTCCCCCCAGTGTAACCCGTCTAGTAAATTACCGCCTGTTTATACGACAGTAACATTGTAAATGTCATCTGCATTTAGTCGTAGGATAAGTTAAAAATGTGTGTGAATAGAGCACAAAATAGAGATGTACTTTTGAAGCGCTGTGTTATACTTGGAGTACAAACGAATGATCATAATAATAAACATTCCAAAAATATCATTTCATTCTTTCCATGGCTCAACATTTTACTTTCGTGATTCTCAAGAGCTGAGGATGAAAATTTGGTTTCAGTTCATCTTGATGTCTAAACAATACTCAAAGCTTTTTACACCTTCATTGACTTAATATCGCTTCGCCTTACTCGTCTAATCAATTTGAATAGCACTCGACGAATAACACATCAATCAATAAACGTGAACAAACTTGTGTGATCACTTCAAATTATTAAAAATTGTACTTGTTACACGATACAGGCACCATTGATAATCACTGAAAGAATTAAGTATTTGAATTTGGAGATGTTATATCCTGAAAAAGGAAGACGGATAGACATTTTCGTGTCGAACTCAAACAATATCAAGGTCAGAAATACGTTATAAATTCAACGCTCACATTCTTCAGTTTATAAATACCAGCAAAAAGCAGCTCTTTTTAGGTCAAGTCGTCACTGTCAGTGAACATTAGGTGCTAATTATTCGTTAAGTAAACAGAGAATAATATGTGCCTTTTATTTAGGCATTTTCAATTTCTTTTCCTGACAGCTTTTACTATTGTCTACATACATTTGTTTGACACTTTATGAAGATACATACGATTTAATCCTAATTGGGATCACAATTTTGGAAGACATATCGGCCATTATTTTCATTTACCAGAACAAGAAATTAAAAGCGACTGTATTAATCGTATTGTGGGTTTTATCCTTGACCAGTCTCGTTACTGCCATAGTTTTGGCTTATGTACCATGTAAAAGGGTGAGTGAACTAAAGTGTGCAGTGAAATGTTTTAATACTCGAAAATAATTTCACATTTGTTTCGATTACCATATTTTTGAGGGTTAATATCTAATAATTGAAATCAGCGAATGAAACACCTCAAATGCACCCATCCAATCAATATGCTTCATTTTCCAACATATGAAATAGACGAATTGTTTGGGAATTGCGTACTGCTTCAGTTTTCACATTTGTAAGACCTTTCAAATTGCTTTCTGATTTTTGGAAGCAGGACTGGTTGGAGAAACTAAATGACTACCAAAAACAGAAGCAGACTGTACGAATCATCAGAACTTCAAATTCCAACACATGAAAGATGAAATCTTTGACTAGACAATAGAATTTGAGAAATGAGCAAACTATTTCTTATCATGTTTCGATCACAATATATGGATCATAATCTCACCATGGCAGTCGCATAATTTACAAGAAGTGTTTATATTATTTTATTGTTTGTTGATCTCCGACTTAATTGACAGTAGTACATTTTTATTTGTGATGCCTGAATTTTATCACAAGACTGAGGAATAATTCCAGTAAATAGAGTTTCAGTGACTGACCTCTCAAAATAATGTTTCTTTGTTTCTAATTTACTGAAAAATGCACCAGTGTTTCATAAGTATGAACATTATTCTTGTTTTGTTTAGAGCTGATATGAAAACCGTTCTGATTATCTTCACACAATCAGAATTATTTATTTTATTTTATACCCTGAAGTGATTGTGAGTTGAAATGTATAATTCTTTGCAGAAGGTTACTTAGAACAAGAAAGCGAGTAGGTGCAGCAAAATCTGAATTAGCGGAACCATTAAAAACCAGGGAGTATTGGACAGCTGTTTCATCATAGTTTGAGAATCATTGGCTGTACGCATCCACGGGGATTCCATCAATTCGTAAAAGCAAAACTAATCGCTACAAAAACACAACTAAAGAGAAATATTAGAATCAGAAATTTATAAAGGAGATCAGTTAGTGAGCCACATGCTGATTTACACAAATATTCAATGGGAGTGAATGAGATAACAACGATAAAATTGGAAAAAACAGGATGAAGACATTGATTGATATCAGTAGCATATTTGATCAAACGGATGAGAATTCATGTTTATTGGATGAATCTATGTTCGTAAAATATTACCTCTTCTATCATTTGTTGCAGCAAAAAGTGCTTGTTCCAATAGTGGGTACATGATATTTAATGATTTTGTCATATTTCGACATCTTGTCGGTCCTATCAAATGTTCAAATCTTACAATCAGGCAGTCTTACGTTATGTCAATTAAACCATCGAAATCTGAGGATAAGAAAGTAATTACAGTAAACACGAAAGCCGATTTATACAAATATCAATTAACATTTCACTGGATCACTCTACGTTTTGGATACCACGTCAAATATTGCCTCTTCTTCTGTGAGTCTTTCCTAGATTACGGACATCCGATTATTATAGCCAGTATTTGCTTCGAAGCGTTGAATTCTCTACTCAGTGGTGTTGATAAAAACATACACAAGAAATAATGACTCACTTTCTTGGAATGTCTTTAATTCTTTACATGGTTTATAATTTGACTGTTGACAGATTCAACTTTTATTTTTCAGGCAATCTGCAAAGTACTGGTGGGTGCCTACTTCAACGCTGCCTTGTCTTTGGTGAGTTGAACCTACTGGCCTTCTCCCGATAGCTCAAACTAATATAACACTAATAAGAATATTGGTAATTTTCCAAGCATCGTTTATTTTATTCATTGAAGTGTACAGTCGCATGTCAACTAAACTTGAATTTAACAAACTGGTATGAACGTAATTTTGACTCTTTACCTTGATGTTTTCATGTTGTCATTTTTTCTAGATCGCAGTAATTACTGCAGATATGCTGAAATGAGTGAAGCATCAGATGTGGATATAACCAATGTGGATTTTGATACTGTAAGCCGAGTGCGTGATTACTGATAACTCATACACAGTTTTGTACATGTTGATGTTTGAATGAAACACGATTATCATTTGAAATTTTAAATACAGAAAATATTTCCTTTATATAACTTCAGCTCAGGCGATTGGATACTAATGAACTGAAATCAAGAAATGATGATCACTGATGCGTGTTTTGCATAGCGGTTAGGACGCTCGCCAACTATGCACATGGTGCGGTGTTCGATCCCCGGCCGACGCACTCCTTTACCTCGCTAAACCAGAAATAATGCTGGTAGATAGTAAAGGTTGGGCATGAGGCTAGCAACCCCATCCTGTAAAATAAACACTGCTACAGAAACTTCAAGCCACTAACTTGATGCCTTATGTTCCACTGGGGAAAGTGAAGGATGCGTGTTTTGCAGTGTGTATCAGAACAGCATGAGTGTATATAAGCAAAAGTTACCAGTGTATTTCGAATGTCAGATCACATAGAAGTTCAATACTGATTTTTTTAAAGCTGTCTACACTGTTTGTATTTTTGAAGCTAAAGGGTTCATATTTCGGCTCTTAGTTGATGATTAATCCAAAAAATAAACTGACTGTTGCAGAATAGATGTAGGCACGCCTTAATCTCATGGATTTCCTCTCAGTTTTCAATGTCTCATATAATTTGTTGTATTGCATCTGTACAATTGTTAACATATTCATGAGAAATCAGATTGAGCGTTTCTGTGTTGTGCATTGAATTATGTCATTATCATGACTGAAGCAAAGGCCTGATAGTAGGAAGCAAACGTTTATCGCCTTTGATTCACTAACTGTGTACGCTAGAATTTTTGTTAGCATGAATACTCTTAGCATGACAGCATCAAACTACTTGGAGAATAGATCTTCCCTTGGGTGCAATCTTCTATCCATGATAGTGAGTAGCTGATAATATATGAATCATTGACTGAAGTCTTAACCTTCAATCTTGACTGTAAATAATATCCTGCATTGTCCGCTATTCTGTATGCAGGCGATAAGGATAATATTTAGCAAGCATCAACAGGACAGTACACGCGATATCGGATATATAACAGGCATCATCATTCGTTGTACGAAATAAACATATCTGGGGTAAAATTGAATTCTGACAAATTTTCATAAATCCATTCCCACATTTATATCAAATTCTGTCCGTCTATACTAGATAAAAGTATGAAAATATAACAAAGTATTCTATGTATGATCAACGCCTAACTTATTTAGTTCCATACACACATGAAGCCTATTCATGGGACAACTAGATGAATGTTCTCAAATGTAAACCGTATGTGATAATGATGCTTTAGGCAAAACAGGTGGGAAGGTTTAACTAAAACTTCAAGAGAAATAAATTCAAATAAAATCTGTCCACTACTGCCGCATATAATAAATGATGAACTTGAGTATTTGAAATACTCAACGTTGGAAGTAATCAAAACCACTTTTTTCTTTATGACTTATACCGATAAGCTTCAGCAGTAATAAAACTCAGATCAACGTCTTACTGCCAGTTGTTCAAATTATCAAGTGTTTTAAAAATCAGATCTATCCAAGACCGTAAAAGAACGGAAAATGTTACTCGCGATGGAAGATTAATAAGTTGTGACTGTCACGCACGTGGATGGTGAAGTAAGACCAGAGTAATAATGTTTATGATTACAAGTCATATGTAAATCGGATGAATGCCGTACAAGTACACTCACAAAAGAGAACATAAATATTTGGAAGAGAAGTTGTACTATGAATGTACACTTCACATTCAACAACCTTGACTACAGGCAAATCGATGGTTTTGCCATGGGTTCTCCGTTGGGGCCAATTTTAGCAGATTTCTTTCGCGCTATGATTAAAAATGGTCCATTGAAACCAGTAATAGAAAACGCTAATTCTTATTTTCGTTATGTTGATGATACGTTTATTATTCTTGATGTGAAAGCTGACAAGAATGAAATGTTAAAAAAGTTTAATGATGCCCATCCATCGCTCATCTTCACTTGTGAAGAAGAATATGATGGTGAATTACGTCCAGTTGAGCAGAAGAGAGGATGGTTCACTAAAGAGAGATGTCTATAGAAAACCTACATCTGTAGGGCAATATGCACATTTCCTCAGTTTTCTATCAATCCGATACAAAATCAATTTGGTCAGAGGCCTGACGAATAGAGCAAGACGCATATGTACAGATGACTCTCTAGAGAATGAGCTAGGTTACATCCAAAATACGTTGTTCCAAATGGGTTATCCCAGTAGATTTGTAAGGAGACACATGAATGTCAAGTACAATAAAGACAAAACGACAACAGTTAAAAAGAAACAACTGTTCATGAAACTGCAATTAAATGGGGATGTGGCTAGTGAAGTCTTACATCAGAGATTATCGAGAGCGATAAAATGGACTTATACTGCCGCCAACCTCTGTTTGTTATTATCCAGCCGACCAATTTTGACTGCTCAAATGAAAGATAAGCTACCTAGTTGTGCAACTTCCATATGTATCTATAAATTTAGTTGCTCCTGTGGAGAAAGCTATATAGACAGAACAACTAGACAGCTTAACAAAAGCATTAATGAGCATCTTCCTTCATGGTTTGGAAAAGGTCAAATAAAATCCATACGAAGCTCTATTTTGCCTCATTTGATTGATAGTGTTCACCAAGTGGACAAAAATAATACCTTTAAAGTTATTTACCGCATTCCATCAAGTCTTTCGAATGGAATCAGAACCCGTCTTTTTCACATAGCCGAAGCTATGGGAATTCGAGAGAACAATCTTAGTCTTTGTATACAAAAGAAATTTGCTCTACCTTTGTCTCTCCCTTGCTTAGCCTAGGTAAATTCTATTCAAAACCCTCCCACCCCTTCTATTTATCCATCTCCTTCGTGCTTTTATGATATTTATTTAAACTGTGATTATCGTTCCATTTGATTTGACCTAATTTATTTATTTATTGAATTGTCTACATATATGCATATACTAACTTTGTTATTCTTATCTCCTGCATAAGCCTTATTATCAATATTTTGTTATCATTATAATCATCGTTATTAACTTCGTTCAAAACAATTACCACGTTATTATTATTAGTATTTGATCCACAAAACCACCGTCATTGGTTAAAATTGTTATATATAAGTCTATGTAAATTAGAGTAAAGCCTGACGAAGATCTAACTGAAAACAATATTCTTCGCTTACATGTCTTGTTTACTGAAACATCTGATGGCCAGTATCTTTGTCAAGTTTGTATAAAAACTCCTACTCAGTATCGATCGCTTCCTGTTGTGCAGGGAACACTTTTGTGATACTAACTTTGAACTTGATAAACACAAGGAAAGGTAGTAGATTAGTTCATTCAGTCAAGAATCTATGTTGGGTCGAGTACAGAGTAAATAGGTATGAAGTAGAACGAGAGTACTGAAGTATAGAACAATTGAAATAGCAAGAGTCAGTTCATAATATTAATAACAATTTTCGCTTTCGTTCACAAACAGAACTAATGACACAGCAAGGGATTTTCAGCATTCAGTACAATATAGCATCTAATTTACTCAAAAACGACAAAAAGAATAAAAACAAAAATAAACATTACCTAATAATAATAATAATAAAACGTTGTCATTACAGCTACATAGCAAGTGACTGTAGCAACATGCAAAACGTGATAAATACACTAACTTAGAATAAAAAGAACATAATCGGGACAGAGCAGGCAAAATCTGTCATGACAGTCATTTGAATATGGAACAAATACTGTGAACGTATTCATATCCCATTAAGAATACCGTGAGTGATTCGTCAATAAATGTAATAATAAATAAGCCTGAGTACAGCTATGCTATTAGTTTTGAAGAAAGTTGTTAATATCACTTTTCCATTTAGAGGTAACGACGTGCAATATGTGGTCAAGCAAAACACTTGACAAATGTACAAGTAGAATAACTTGTGCTGCTGAATTCGTGTTCTTTGAGTGTGCCTAGTGATGGCTTCAAGAATCTAAGACATAGAGCTCGCCAATCCATCACACTCCAAACAGCGTAAATCAAATTGAATGTGTTTGTGGAAGCAAATATTTGGGTCATGCGAGAAAACGATTTTCCACTCTCATAACGCGATATTACGGAAAGTTACGGAAGGCAAATGCTATCAAACCATCAAAAGTAGCAGGTCCAAAAGGTTTTGCAGACTAGGGACATAACATTGATTTTGTTTGATCCTTCGCTGCTCTCATTAAATGAACAAAATGTAAAATGCACACAAATGCAGTGCCTTGTGCAATTATGGCTCCTAAACTTAGTCGTCGTGTGCAAAAGAAAATCGTGGTCATTCTGAATCCACTATGTCAGTTCACCTTATTAACTAACTGTTATTATTATTAGTATTAATTTATTCTTACTTATAAGTTTCCTTCATTCATTTGGAATCATTATTTATCAGTAATGGTGACTGAAGTCCTTTTTATATTCATATTCTTGCTGTTTTATTTCTATCAATATTAATGAGTTCACTGTTCCACCGAAATTTGATAAATTTATTAAATCTTACTTTGTGAACGTCTGTTGCTTAAATTTAATCCATTTCCGAGTCAAATTCTATGAGTCCTCGAACTAATCTGAATAAATTCTGGTAGGTAGTTATTCTTTGGTAATATTTTCATTCATTCGATTGATTCCATAATTTAAATCTTCAGGCGTTACAAGTTAGGCTGAGATTCCTACACAGTAAATGTGACATCCACATATATCCACCATAACACAGGTGAATGACTTTATCTTCCTGTTCATTCATTAACATGTCTGCTACTATTGTGGATATTGATGAGCCGCTGACACCCCATTCATTTCTATGTATGATCAATTTTGAAATTTGAATTCAGTGGAGGTCGGACATAGTTGAGCGCCAGCTTGGTCCCACCAATGAGTTCCGACTCAGTATCTGTTTCATTTCTAAATGTCTTCAATCTTTTTCTTACTGGATCTCCTCTATTTTGTGTTTCATTATTTATAAACTAATTGACCTATACTTTGACGTATCTCTAATGAGGTGTAGTACTATTGCTAAATATTTAGTTTACTCATATGCTTGTGTGTTGATAAGCTCGAATTTTGAATTACCATTATATCCGACTGCATGGATTTTGTAAGTGCCTAACATATTACTAGGATTATCCGTTTACGACATAAGATCAAACCATTTTCATCCATCCGAAGGTAACTTTATTCAGCGTAGTAGATCAACTGTGGATTTTTGATCTTATTCATTATAATGTCCATGGGTTTTCAAAATTCCTCAAATAGACCTTTTCAGAGGAAGAGTGACTCATAAGGATATTCCAGACTGAATAAAAACTTCGTTTGCTTCCATATTTCAAACATAACGTCAGAATAGAAGAGACTTGGTAACGCGCATTTTTTAGAAGAAATTGGGCATATTTCAACATGTATAGTTACATTACGTGTCAGTCTGCTGAGCGGATATGCGATGATGCAGTGAGCAACCACTCAAACAACAGAGAAATAAGAATAATTAGGAATGTAGTTAACGTCACTATTTATTGTGTCTTTATGTATTTCTTGCATTTCATAATTTTATTGTACAATGTGTCAAGTTTTGTATTTTTGAGTTAATATTTTATCTAAACAATTATGTTTGGAAGTTCGGATCAAAGTTCCAAAGAATGAGATCAATATATTTGAGTATGAGCAGTTTATTCGTATATCACTGGTGTGATTTTGATTGCTAAATCATATTTCATTTACTAGTAAGTTTGTGGTGAGAGCAGGCAGCTAGCCAATTAATAGACATTAATCTACGCCAATGTCTAGGTCACTCATATGGGCCGTGGGAAAATGTGATCAAGGCTGATTCAACAACCAATCACAGTAAACGTAACGTGGGCAAATATGATTTACAGGTAACTGGCTCCCTTTTTCGATGGTTACCCGAAACAACCAATCAGAAGCCTGCGTTTGTCTGCTTGAATAAGCTAAAATAATGTATATGAAATATATATAAATAAGTGTTGATTTCCATAATAAAACGATCTGTTGCCTGGCCCTTGTGTTCTATTGTTACAAGTTATCCACCTTCATTGTTTTGCCAATTATATGCTTTTGTTGTCGTTTAAAGAAACTTCTGTTACCCAAAAGGTGTTACTTCAACATTTCATTACATCATGTATATGTATATATACATATATATATTAAATTAACCTTTAGTTTTAAAGTTTGTAGAGACTTAGTTTAGTAGATGATTTTGAAATTTGAGCTTGGTTAACTGACTTTGTTCCTGCGAAGATTCGCTGTTTGCATTTTACGTCTACACATGAAAGAATCACTGGACCCATATTAAAATTAGGAAAGAAAATGTTGTGGTCTCGTGCTTGATATACTGTAGTTCGTGACAAACATACTGACAACTGAAAGAACTGTCCGAATTCGACCTTATGTGACTACAAATGATAAAATATTTCAAAAGAAACCTTTTCAGAATCTTCGTTTCGCCTAAAATTTGTAGTGAATTTTTTGTTCTTTAGATCAGAGGAATATTTCGCGATGAATTTGCGGTACATTGAAGCAGTCACTTGTATGTGAGTTCAACAGTTAACCACATTCGAATGATAAAAGTCATTTGTGCAATTCACTTTGAATTATGTTGGTGTTGGGCAGCGATCACAAACACAATGTTCAACTAGATGTAAAACAATCAGTTCATCTGAAGCATGAGATAATTTGATGGCTAGAAATGTATTCTGTTGCATAATTAGTGCCAAAAATCATCCTTTTCATCACGTTATAGACCATAGGAAAAAATGATGTACAGTCATATGAAAATACGAATGGATCCATTTGCTTAAATGTCCCGACCGCCGAAATTCACTCCTCAGTTTCTTATTTGTTTTTCAGAACAATTTGTTTCGTCATCAATTTAATTCTATGCCTCAAATACATCAGAAACTGGAGAATTGAACGAATATTCCTCGCCACACTGGTAAGTTCTCCTGAAGGTCAACATGAAAAGGTGACTTTGTTTATTAATGATCATTTCACGTGCACTCGCCACCTTAGTATAAAACTGATAGTGGAATTTATTCAGACAACGAAGCTTGCCATAATGGACCAATTTTATCCAAACTCATGCGTATTGTGTGCGTGTGTGTGGCTTGTAATAACAGAATATGAGTCTGACCTTGATTAAATCGACACTTAAAAAATAAAAGATTTCATAGTTAGTAAAGGCAATTAGCTCTTGTCTCATCAAATTCAATCAGCATATGTTACTGAAAGACACTTTTCCTGACTCCGCATCACACCTACTAATGGCTGGCCGCCAGTTTCGGTAGTTCACTGATGAAATGTACCAAATTGGCATATTGTAAGACAGGTGTATATCTGGCCTGTAGCCAATATGATCCACCGATGAAATGACTCTCGTACAAACCTCTGAGACAGAAGTGATTTTTTGAAGTACGATAGGTATACAATTTCGTCCTTAATGACGTCGAAAATAGATTAAGCACAACATATATGAAGACTGATCAATTTTGTACCGTTTATTTGTACTCTTTAATTTACTTTGTCAACAGCTTTTACTATGGTCGGCAGAAGTCTGCTTGGTAGATTGCACAGTCATTAGTTTAAAGTGTTCATATTTATTCATAATCAAATTTCTGGAAGATTTATCGGTGATTATTTTAATCTGCATAAGCAGAAAATTGAAAATAATTGTAGCTATCGTACTGGCGGTTTTATCGATGATTTGTGCGGTTATTGCGGCAATTTTGACGTTCATACCTTGGTATACGGTAAGTTAGCTGAAATGTCAAATGATTTATTACACACTGACGCTTATTATTGAATGGCTTTAGTAATTTCTCAATTTGCATTGAATTTCAAATATCTACCACTCGCTACATTACTTTAACTCAACAGTATAACGAAGCAATCACACATTTAGTCATCAAATTTAACCAAGAACATTGTTGAATTGTAGATTTATTGCGACACTTCGTCTTTTCATTCACTCTGATTCACTCATATTTCTTGAAATTATGTTAAAGATGTCTTCATCTGGATGGAAGAAGTCTGTTTTAGGTTCTGAATGCGCATTTTCTAAGTTCACATCATCTTTGCAGCTTCGAACTTTACCTCTCGATAACTCCGAGTGGAAATGTACACGAGAACTCCTAGAATACTTTTGATGGGTTGCCTCGAATGTTTACGTGATTTAAAGTTTATTTTGTAGGATCTCTGCAAAATGCTGGTGGTCACCTTTCTCAACACTTCCATGTGTTTGGTAAGTACAGACTAATTTCTTTCTCTGAATTGTTTGAAATAATGTCATACCAGCAGAATTCCCACCAAATTTGAAATACGTTTTATTTTAAAAAAATACAAACTAGGCGATGATGTATAATCCTTTTTCAGATAGTTCCTCATCATTTTCTCTACACTAATGTGTGTCGTCATTCAGTAAAATTATACCAAGCGTGTATTAATTTTAGTGAATAGAAATTAGCAGTTTTAAGTGAACAAAGTGATGTTTTCGGAAATTGTCACAATAATTAACTATTAGAACTTGGTAAGACTATGTCCAAATTTTGTTAGAGAGGTGGCAGTTATACTGTAATCAAAGATCAGCGTACTCGCTTCGTATTGGTGAAATTTGTAGAATGATGATGTTGACTAAAATGAAGAGAATGGCCAAGCAGAATTACGCAATTATACTACGATAATAACGCGGTGGTTGAATTGTCTACCATTATGCCTGGAATAAAATAACACGGAGAGTGGAGAATCGTTGGTAGAACTTATTAGGCATAATGAACTTGATCATGGCAACGAAAGAGGCGTCAAAAATTTCTTTTGAATACGCAGATCTGGCTTGTTCATATGAATTTCTATTTCATTCATTGTAAGTGGACGTCGTACTTTTGGAGTATTTGAAAGTTTAATTAATATGTGATTAATATGATAAGTTTGAAAGCGTTCTCAGCATAAACGTCATGTTCAGTATCCGGGAGGACGAGCTAGAATGAATGTAATAGTTTTGGTGTATAAAATACTTATTAATGTAAAGCCGATGCTCTCATTCGCCTAACTCGTTGCTTTTCTAAATGTGCGAATGATAATTTCCAAATTAATTCATCACCTGTAAACAAGTAAGAAAATTAACCAGTTGATTTCAGAATAATTAAATTTACGTGTTTTCATAATAACTGTTTTTCTGCTTTCAGATTATCCTGCTTCTAGCCAACAAGCTGAAATCATTTCGATATCATACGTTAACGTGACACAGTGCTTTCCTCACTTGTTTGACTGATATGTGATTTCTGGCAACTCGAGCAACATTTTTCGAATATGTAAATGAAGGCTTTTTCAAATGGCAGATGTTCAATAAAAACAAAACTCTTAAAGCAATGAACCTTGAACTTTTATTTGTGTGGTAGAATTAGTATTTTTTGAGATATAAAATGTATCATCGCAATTGTTTCGTGGATCTTCATGATTCGTAGATGGCAGCTCTAGATGTACTGACATCTACACTTCATGTTCACTGTTGTATGTGTTCTTTGTAAGTCAGTAGATCATGACTGTATGGGATGCAGTAGTTATCAGGGCAGATGAAATGTCTATTTTGTTGCGTATTTTGTTGGTTTTCGCATGTGAGTCATCGAGTTCATGTGACACTGGACACATATCATCAACGAAACCCAGATCTTTTAGAATCTAAACATGGTTCGAGCGCGTTCCTCTTTTCACTCAAATGACATGCTGTCCCATAATTCAATCCACCACAATTAAGAATATCATCACAGATAATAGATAGCCTCCGTTAAATTCTGTTTTAATTTCCGAGACTTCGCTGATTTCTCCTTTGTGATTCGTCTGACATGTGCCATTGTCCCATACCTGTCAGTTGAGATTGATAAAGATTTGCAGTTTTTAATTTGACGATTTTAAAACTACTTTGAAATCAGCATCTCGAACCTACAAAAAGGTTTGGTGAAGTTTAGCATACTGCACTGCGTACGGGCGATGGAACAAAATCTCAATTCTATTATTCACATAGTCTGGATATATTAAAAAAAACAGCACATTAACAACGGAACACTGAATATTCACTGCTACCTCAGAGATTCATGCAAATATGGACGTGTAACATTAACCCTGTATTTTTTGTCGAGATTCAGACCATCCCTACTGTGTTCTGAAGTGTTTTATACCGTCAGGGAGCTAATCGACCTGATAGTTTACTTACTTGGATAAGGTGAATACTTAGTGCTTAAGATGATGGTTAATTTGTTTGTCACTGCAACCGAACTGCACTCGATGAGTAATGATGAAATAAGGCGCAAGTCAGCTAAAATAATGTTGCGTCAACGGGAGTAAAAAACGCTTCAAAGTGCTGATCATCCGTCAAAATAATACAGTAGGTTTATTCGCGTACGCAAATCACGTTAACAGTGACAGCGAATAAATTACCCTAAGTGAAATGAAGTTATCTACTCAAAGTGGGTGCTGCGGTATTCAACTACAGAATGATTTGGTATGGAAGGTGGGCATAATATTTTCCTGCTATTTGTCAGATTTGATATTTTATTGCGTTATTCATATCAACGTGCTTAAAGACATTGATATCCGAAAAAACGTCTCCTAATTTACTTGTGTACGTCGACCATTTTTAAGAGCCTCATTGTTTTATGGTTATAGCAGACCAAATGCACTACGGATAATTTTGGACCAAACTAGTCCATTTCAATTTCACGAATAGCCCGTCTTCACCTCTTTTTTGTTATCTTCATCACTTCCATCTTTTCTATGTTCACCTGAAGTTCTGCCATTGCTAGCAACTCCTCTTATCAACCTGTTGGTTTCCGCCTGCAAGTCTCCGAGTATGTGTTACATTAACAAAAATAATCTTCGAGTTCCAGATATTCTGGAGTCTTCTTATGAGTCCAACGTATTCCTGTCTATTCACTCCCAATTACAGTTTGACGCATAATCCAGTCGAATACTATTAGGAATATCACCGAATTATTGCTGTATTCACTTCGAAAACTTCGCTCAGTTTTTCGTTGTGGATCACGTGATACATGCCAGTGCCATACAGCAAGCAGTTGAATGAGGTCAATTAAGACTTAGGCACTGCACGCCATATATGTTAGGCAGTTTCCGAATCAATGTGAGTTCAAGACTGTCAAAAGCGCTTTCAGAGGCGATGTAGTTGAGGTGAGGTTTCGACTGTGATTCCATGCTTTCTTCGATGAAGTTGTGAGAAGTTACATTGAGATCAGCACTATATTTGCCTTTCTTGAGTCTAGCTTATTCTGGCTGAACGAGTTCTGTATCCAGTGGATTGTTTATTCTCTCCAGGATGATGCTACTAAATATTACACCTGGCGTGAATGATTTGTGCCTAGTTCACGCTGAGGCGTGAATCACTCACTTTGGCAGCTCGATAAGGTATCCTTTATTACAATTGGTAGGCTCTTTTTCTTCCTTCTTAACTTTTTAGAATACTGATATCAGCACAGCTGCCTCAAGCTTTTGGCTAGTTGTCAATAGTTAGCGGGGAAATTCTTTATGTTCCTGCTGCCTCCAGCTCGATGATATTCAAAATTTCTGCTTTCGTTGGGGGATATGATTCCATAGGCAGACAGTTCTGTGTGAACTATTGATGGTGGTGGTATTTCCGTGGAAGTCTGCAAGTGAAAGTCGATTCAAATGTCCTTAGAAGTGATAAATTCATTGCTTTTTCGTTTCTCTTCCTTGGTGACTAGGTTTTTCTTGAACATCTTCTTTGGCATCATTATCTACGTTGATCTCTTCCTGAAGAGAGACCCAGTGTCTATCTGATATTATATTCTGAGTTCTCCTCTATCTGGGACCAGCCAGTACTCCTTCAGTTGCCAGTGCGTTGTAGAATTTTCTCTCGTCCTTCCTAGCACTCGTCTTCACTTCTCTATTCAGTTCAGTGTACGTTGATCTTAGCTTCCTTTTTGTTGGCCATCTTTCCATTGAGTCATCTTCATTTTCCCCATCTCCTCTCCTCCCTCTTTGAAAGTACACAATTTAACCCTACATTTTACCGCCTTCTCGTTACGTTTTTCCTAAATGACTAAAATAGGCTTTCGTCTTATCAAGAACCTCCAAGTTTGTTAACAAGGAAAAAATGGGAAATTTATGGAGTGCTTTACTGAGATTGATAAAATTGACCTCGAATAAAAGCTTGATATCCCTGGCTTTTACTTAGTCTTCTTTGGCCAGTAGTTAGTTTGTCGGTCATAATCATTCTCGCGGGAATTCGTGCTGTTCATCCACTAGTAAGCCATTTTTCTACGAACAAGCTAGTAATCGAACACTTCAATCATGACGGAAATTCAGAAACTTAATGTGATCTACAAACAAATTTCATACCAGAAATCTCATCATGCATTTCGTAAAATGTTTAAGAAAATCACTGATGGAAGATAAATGAACAATTATACTTGAATGACTCACGCTGTTCCATCTAAAACGTCTGGTGGATATTATAATTTTTGATTCTACATATGTAAGGTGTAAGCGCTTCTCTGGTTTTCATGCAAATGGCATCCTAAAATGGCTGCAATCCTTGAAACCTGCCCAAGCGTAGGACTTCCTTATTGTTCTCACTTTTAATAAACGTTTAGTGTGAGATGAAGCTTTTTATTACAATTGACTAAACACTTCTACATAAATCTATGAGTCACAGATTAAAGAATGAAATGGATATATTTACACACTAGCTGAGCGTTTCTAGAGACGGAAAACGTAGCCTTGAATTTCTATCCAAAATGTTGCATACACAATGTGTTTATTTAAAGACTTGTAACATAAATTTTGAAATTCTTAACACTGATGATGGCTTATTTCGCTTGCTTTTAGAATCTTCCCGTCGAACAAATTATGTTACTACACATATAGGGTTAGGAAATTCGTCATATATATATGCATATATGATAATAAGAATATGCTCACATCGCCTGAGAGATATATTTTCCCAGGTGCCCAAATCCAGGCATCAACAATACATGTGAGAGAATATGTAAATGTGGTGAATTCAGGAAATGAACTCAAAAAGTCTTTTAACAACAAATGATGAAAATGGAATCGCTTACTTCAGAATAAAGTTACACAGAAGTATGTTTTAGTTAAGTATGCAGATTCTTCGATTATTTAAATACAGTCAACATATATCATATACTTCGATTTGTCGTACTTCCGCTATTTGTGTTGAAGTGTCTATTATTCTCAGCCAAAGGTTATAAATACATTCTAGTAGCAGCGTCTATCATGTTTTGTCCCAATAAAGTTTGAAAACTGCTTTTCTTCATTTAGTCAGCTATTTATGCCTGTATTCATTTCTAAGAATCGGAAGAATGTCTCCACATAAAAAAATGTATCTATCAGTTTCGGAATGCTAATTTTCTTCATTTCAGTTCGAAATGCGGAAATGGCGACGGTTTACAGTCTTGAAAATTTTAGTAAGGGTGATGTGCATATATAAGAGAGAACTGAACATCCTGACAACATTCAATTCCAAACAGATTCGTTAGCTGGATATACCACACGGTAGAAGGCTAACGGTTCGACTTAAATGTATTTCTCCTAATCATATTTATTGTCACTTTCTTACCATTTTTATTGGAGATAGAAAAATATTCAGGCGTGCAGCTTAGTTGTTTAATTGCCCTTACCACACACGTTATGTTACATTCGATTTCAATGGATTTCTTATGTTTCATCATTGTGTTTTGTGATAATATGTGACTGCAGATAGTCTGGCTATTCTCTAAGTTCTCTGAATTATTTGAGTCAAGTATGGTTTGGTGCTCCGTTAGTCTAAGTGAATATGACCTACTACTTGACCTAAGTATTTGACATTTCATTAATTGCAGACTGTTAGATGGTTTATATTATTTTATTCACTCAGCACCAAACGATGCTTAAGCTGACATACTTTACCCCGAATTGTGTTTTCTAATTTCAGTGTCTTCTTCCTGTCTTGTGAGGATTTCTTTGTACGGTGTATGTCATCCTCTACTTGCATAACAGAATCACTGATGTTTGAATTCCTTATTGTTTGTATTGCCATCTTAATCAGAGTCTGTGTCATTCATCTCCTTCCTAATGGTTACTTTCTATTGTATTCTTGCAGTTTTTCATATAGATCTTCATTATTTTATAGGAAGCAATATTAAACGTCAAAGGTTGCTTAATATTCCACTGTATTAACTTCTCGACTGAATTCCATATATTGGTCAGAATATGTGGTTAATGGAATTTCTGGTGCTTGGCTCCTCAGGTTATAGTTTTATTGATGGAAGTTCTGTTTCAAATCATGTATCAAGTTTTGAAGTTGTCTGCTGACAGTCTATACGAAAATGGATAACAAATTTTATATTCGGAATTATATTCATGCACTGAATAATGCGTCTTCACTGTATGATCTAACCAAATCTGCAAAGGTAACGTAGGTTTAGTTTATGAAGCGTAGGCTTGCGAGCATCGCTCTCATTCTCTTTTTTTTTCATATAGGCTCCATGCCACTGATTTCTCATCAGGTTTGATGTTTTTGAAAACAAGACGATAAAAATGTAAACATCATTAACCTATACTGGATCGACCTCTGTAAATAAGCAGTTGATGACAGTTCATGAATGAAAGAAAAGGAGAGTACAGATTGACAGGAATATTGAAGTGAGATTTCTCATACCATTAAATCTCAATTGTCTATGCGCTATTCACAAGATTGGGTATAAAAGGAGAAACGAATCTCGGGAGTGATATTGCGAAATCTGGCAGAATTTGTTAGAACCATCAGCCATGGCATCGCAGCACCTGAACGGTGGAGATATCATTAGAATTTCTCAAACTTACTCAGAGAATCACTAAGGCTCACAAGCTCAACGATGTCAACAGTTATGTGGATGGTCAGCATGTCATATTGTTAGTTTTACATATGTCCCAAACAAGTAAGAGGCATCACACGCAGCATGTTCATGAGAGTAACAGTGAATATTTTACGCAATCCTAATTTGATTTCTGTGAGCATCGTCTTAATTGAAAAAAACAATAACCAATTTGATCACAGAATACGTTAAACTCCTGTTTTTTTCACATTATACTCTCAGAGTGAATAATGAATAAAACAAACTTCATAACCAACCACCTTTGAATCTGTTTAAAATACTCAGAACACATCACTTATAACATAATGATATCACAGAAAATCTTAATTTTAGCTTGTTTTTAAACATTTAGCTCTTTTTTTAAACAAACTATGGTACTTTCTTGAGCAAAAACATGAAAGGCGATAGTACCTTTGGTTGGTAGTAATAAACACTTCAATATAAGTGGCAAAGATACTACAAATCGAATGATGTAGTATGCTTCGAATGTATTTAAATAATCGTAGAATCTGCATATGTAACTAACACCTACTTCTGTGCAACTTTATTCTGAAGTAAGCGATTCCATTTTCATCATTTGTTGTTAAATTTATTTTGAGTTGATTTATTTCACTCACCATATATGCATATTCTGTCCCTTTTTATGTTGATGAAAAGAGTTGGGCAACTGGCAAAATGTAGGTCTTAGGCGATGTGAACATATTGTTATTATTAAATATATCTATATGTCGAATTCCTTATGCATATTTGTGCAATAACAGGATTGATCAGACGGAAACATTCTCAGTACAAGCAAGATTAGCTACCAACAGTTTCAAATTATTCAGCGTTTCCTTTTTAATTAGTATCTAATTGATGGATGGTGACTAGCAGAGGAATCCAGGATGCACATTTCGTCCTATTTGGGGCTCGTTATCTGGATGTAATAGCATTTCTCAGTGAGTGATGATTTTCCCACCGAGGCTTAAACTCAGTACTCATAGGTGCAAACGCCAAAGCGTCATCCACTGGACCACTTAGGCCACGAGAGCCACCTCTTGTGCAACGGGTCATATTACTTTTTAATTAGCATCCTGGATTTTACTGCTAGTCACCATCCACGTATTATATACTAATTAAAAAGCCCCAGACATTGTCAAAACATCTGCACAAGAAGCCAACATGTCAACCTGAGACCGAGCACTTAGGCCCAATCAATCGACGGGAAAATCTCAAATTCAATAAAATTCTGCGTTTCTGTTTCACGTCTTTAAATAAACACATTGTGAATCAATCACTGAATTTAAAAATTCAAGACAATGTTTTCCGTCCCTAGAAATAGCTCTTCCAGCTGTGAAGTTTCGGTAAAATAGGCATCTCATATTTAGAAAGAAGAGAACACGAAGTTCAGCAAAGATATCTTTTCGGCTTTTTCATTCTCAAAAGCTGTACAATCGCATTTATATAGATTATTTTACCTGGGTACAATTATCATTTGTTTAATTCCACATAGTAACGAAGGTGATAATAATTTTCAACTTGATATGAAAGTTTGAAGGTACGAATATAGATTACAGGGGGCTTAGAAACAAGGTTGCATTGGATTAGAAAATAGTTACAACGTATGCAAAAATTTAATTATTGATATCTGGAGAAATAATTTTAAGTCAAATGGAAGGTGAATATTGTTTTCAACTTGATATGAATTACAAGAAGCTAAGAAACGCAGGGATAGAACGAATTACAAATGTGAACAAAAATGAGCATGGAAACAAATTGAAATAAAATTTTTCAACTTGAAATGTAAGTTAGGAGGTGTGAATATAGATTACAAGAGGCACAGAAACAAAAATTACACAGGATTAGAATAGAATTGTAAAACAGTTATTTTAAAGGAATTATAAATGTGAACAGGAAAAGCATGGAAACAAACTTAAAAAAACTGTTATTTTATAACTGAAAAATATTAGGTGAATTTAATCAATACTGAGGCACTAAGGATCAGACACACAGCGAACGAAAAAATGCTCAAAAGGAAAAGCAAGAACGAAAAAAAGGAAAGAAGAGAAAAAATGGAAGCAAAGGGAACATACCGAACTAGGTCTATGGTAGTTGTAGAGGTTGGACTAATTTCTTTTGAACAAACAGCTCCGGCTTCTCGATGTATATTGCGAGGGCTTCTGCAGTACAAAGAAGTCGGAAACATACTGCTTATGGTAGGTTTCTGTTGACTTTGTTAATCACCTTGAAAGAATCAATTGAGATGTTGTGGGAGGTATTGACCAGATGTTCAATAATGGCACTTCTGATTGAACCGGTGCCTCCTCTTTGCAGCCACGCTAGGTAGTGTTCTCTTAAAAGATATCTTTGCTGAACTTCGTGTTCTCTTCTTTCTAACATCCCATATTTGTCATCAATCATCGAGACACCAGACTAAGATCTCGCAAAAGCTGAAACTGTTCACCCTCTCTGATATCATTTAATGGTCTAGTGCATGACATTCGTCACAAACACGTAAATACAAAGATGGACGAATATTGAGCGTTAAAACGAAAATTTGGTTTTGGTCGTTATTGTTGCATACACTTTTGATTCTTTGCACAGGTGAAATGTTTCCACTGAATCTTCAGATCACTGCACCACTCATTTGCTTGTAAGTTTTCCATCTTACTATCCTGAATTTGAACAAAACGTTTGTGCTCATATAAACTAATAATTGAAAAAGACTGACTGAAAACTAAAGAATTTGTTATCACGTTTCTAAGAAGGCATGTCTGACTAACTGAATCCCATTGCTAACTTCAGTTTTCAAATAATTTCACCACTCGAGTATTCACTCATCCAGTGAGATGTAGAACACTGTCACATATCCGAAAACTTCATGTCCTCTTAGCGTCAAAGTAAGTGAATTGTTCATTTTTAAATCTTGATAACTACAATACATTAAAGTCAGTCAGCCAAATTTCATATATTTTCGTGCACCAGAAGACTGATAATCAAGGCTTAGTTCATAACATAGCTTGATTAAATTCTACCCAAAAACTATTTTTTGACCCTACTGAATATCTGAAGAGTTCAACATTCAATACCACTACAGAATGGTGTGAGTAGGAATTTACATAAAACTGAGTCATCAATGATTCATAAAAACTGGGGATGAGTAGCTGCTCAGATTGATTCTGTAAATGATGTTAAAATTCTCTGAGTTTAAAGGCTTAATTATTATGTGTCCTTCATCCACTTGTGCAGACGACATATTCAGCGATAAACACAGTATAGTGTTGACTTTGCATTTTACATGAATTATGAAGGCGTCTGTCTTCATGGACTTTACTGAAAACTGTTGACTTCAGCTTCAGAATATTATTATTTTTGGGTTCTGAGTGGAACGTAGGGGCTGTTCTATTTGGTGCTGTTTTTTGGAGGCGGGCCCATGATCGATCGTTATTTCTCCTCTAATGCAAATCGCAACATCTCCTTCATGTCACTCTCAGACGACTCACTGGTCGGTTCCCATTGTTATTCCACTCAAGGGGCTGGTGCGCCATCCTATTCGACAGTTTCCTCAACATGTGTCTCCATCATCTCAAATTTCTTCTACATTATTGTGTGGCTTTTTGTCACAGTTTCTTGTTGATAGTTCTTTCTGACCAGCTATTTGATCTTTATTGAGAAGCCAGAGAATTCAGATGTTGAAAATATTCGTCAATTTTTCTACATCAATTCGATGTCACGCTTGTCACGTTTCTGACCCGTATGGAAGAACTATATGCCTACATACTTGTGCTGAAAATCCAAAACTCTTTCTTTGTGCTAATTACAGACTATTTCCAAACCAATTTCAGGTTTATAAATGTGTATCTTGCCTTTTAGATCCTGAATTCGACAACTTAATCCATTTTACTGGTGGTTGAAACAATGCTTTCTAGATTATAGAATGAGGTAACCTCTGATAAGGCGTTTCCGTCAATGCTGATTGATGCCGGTTGTTGTTCTTGTTGTTGTTAGTTGGCGATTTTCATCACCTCCGTCTTTTCTCTGTTCACCTGCAGACCATCCTCCACTGACTGCCTCTTCAGCCATTTTGTTGGAATTCGCCTGCAAGTCTTCGAGTTTTTGTGACACTTAACACCAATCATGTGTGAAATGGAGATCTACAGTTTTCAGATGTTGTTTTTTATAAATCGGTTACCGCGTGTTAGTGGTAATCATTTCACTGACTAAAAATACCACGTTTCATGCAATTCAGTGTTTTTAATTATAATTAATTAATTTATTATTTTGTACGTGAAGATGTCGCTGATGTATTCATTGGTCTGAAAACGATACCGTAAGTGAATCATAGATGATAATTTTACAACTATGAGCCAGGTGGATTTAAGATGGTTCCTTATTATTTAATCCCGTATTGCTCTGAATGAAAAGGGTGCATACGAACATAGAGTGTTCATGGACAAAACGCTAACAAAATGCAGCAAAGCAGACAACTAAGTCTTCAGCAATCACTTTTAATATAAGTGAAATTCTGCAACCACTATCATAGCCGGAAGGGTTCAACTAGAATAATGTTACGAAATAATTAAAAATCCATGAACGTGGGTGGCGAATGCATTCAATGCATTATTCAGCGAATGCATGATAATTACTTATAATTTTTTCGACTCTCTTCGGTTCCCAGTTATACATTTGGCTCGAAAAGCGCATCACGATTTCTGCTGTTCTTTGTTGTCGTTTGCAACCTACTCTAAGACGGCAAATAGTGTAATTTTATTATAGATAAGATTTTATTTTGATAAATCGCACAGTGTTTACAGTTATAAACAAACAACTGCAGCCTGTTGGAGATGCTTTCCTCTCCCATATAGAAGAACTTCCTGATTAAATACTGATGTTGTTAATCTGTATAAGTTACTTATATAGGGTGCATAAGATTTAAAATCTGCTGCACTTCAAACTTGATTAATTGACTGCATTTAAAAATTAGGCTTTGTTGGATAATTGGTGTCTACAGACCATCTTGTGGCTTCTGGTGCCATTTCTGAATTAATTGCAGATAATGGGTGACTTAGGACTACTGAGAAGTAATCTTCTTAGTCCCTTCTCTTCCGTAAATACGTTCTTTTTTCCATCATTTCTTGGTTGCATCCATTTTGGTCTCTCCGAGAAAAAGACGTGGCTATCACATTCAGTGTTCTGAGTTTCCTTTTACCAGCGACATGTCCCTCTTTTGTTCCCATGGCGTCGAATACCATATTAGAAT
This sequence comes from Trichobilharzia regenti, assembly GCA_944472135.2. Lineage (NCBI taxonomy): Eukaryota > Metazoa > Platyhelminthes > Trematoda > Strigeidida > Schistosomatidae > Trichobilharzia > Trichobilharzia regenti. Next base: position 69,209,988 of record OX235267.1, read on the forward strand.
CTTCCATCTCCTGTCAATCTTTGCACAAATTCATGCTCTGTTTTACCATGGTACTCTCTTCTATTGAATTTCAGGTGTCCGAGGAGAGCCAATCTCTTTCCTCCCACCATTTCATGCCAATAACTTTTTTTTCAAAGATCGGTTTCAGAGAGCACAAAATTTCTTCCATACAGGTTCTTTTATTGAGGGTATACAGTCTCTTCACTTTGAGAGCCGCATGAATGTGTCTTTTTCTCCCTTTCCTAAGTGTTGAACTTAAAATGTGATTCATATACAGTCCCTTTTGAGGATTATGTTCATTAAATAAAGGTCTGAGTTCATATAAGCCCACCCTCTCGACTTCGTGCCTGTTAGACTGAGCCTCCACCCCCTTGAACACAACCGAGTTGAAGTTTATATGGTTTCTTGGGTGCACTTGGAGTGAAATCCATGTTGCTATGTATACGTCTTTGTATGTGCTGCTTGCGATCAACAAATCAATACATTTTCAGAATACCCCTGAGATATCTCTAAAATATTTAACTTCCCCTCAAGACAGCCTTCCATTCCGTGTTCTATTCTCTGACATTACTGTCCTCTTCAAGTCAACCGTTTATGTTGTCCATGACCATTTCAATGTTTCTGTATTTATCCTGCATGGGAGATTGGGCCATAATTTTGCTAGACTTACGCACAATCTATTTCTATTCTGTGATTTGGATCAGCGTGGATAACTAGTAAACCGAAAAACTAGTTGTTGGATACTATCAGATATTGATAAAGTGCCTGCTTTTGAACATTCACTACTGCGGGAAGTGTTGGTGGACAGTAAATTTCGCCTGAATTGTCGTCAGTACATAATACACTGTCATTGTGTGCTTTTGTATCCACCTATATCGATAAGGCTGTGTGATACTTTAAATCAGCGTGTTAAAGTGCTAGCAAACCACAAACCCTGAGTCGAATATCGGAACAATGTCCTACCGACTCCTAAATCCTTTAGGCTCGTAGGGAGTCCAGTAAGGAAACAAAGTTGAGCAAAAGGCTGGTAACTTTGCTCCATCACATAGCAACTGACAATTCATAGCCCCGTACTTAGAGTTCGACATTTCACCTGCAATTCATAGAAATGAAAACGATAATTGTATTACTCTGTCCCCATTTCAAGTATCAATATGGTCTTCTTTCTATTCATATTTTAGAGGAGTCATCCTCCTGTTCCTCCTATTATTCCTCATACTAAGGAATACATTCTCTGTGGCACTGATCCTCATGGCGCTCATTGTAAGTTTTTTTACTATATTCAGTATCACAATCTTAATTCATTCAGTGTTATTCATTTGTTGTCCATGGTACGATTCACTCGGAAGTCCAAAACTTTCTTTTCATAAGTTTAGGAAGCGAAAAGAGGTACGCGAATATGATGAAGAGATCGAATTGAGTGAAGATATTTCATTCTGATGAAGCTACCGAAGAAAAGTCCTTACGCATAGCTACTCATAGAAATGACAGCATTAAGCAGCAGGTTATGATCTATTTCACCAATTTGTCATGGAGCTGTGGTAACTGAAACGCTGTTTGCTACAGTGAGAGAAAAAGATTTTAAATGTCCTAGTGAACCACTTAACTTACGAGGTTTCAGTGATATCATGAATATAACGGCAAAGGCCAAGTGCAGGTTTACGTGACGCCAACCAAAAATCACCCCCTAAAATGAAATGTGACTGGAATTTATTGTTCTGCTGCTAGTGCAGTGCACTAAGAAAATACTGAACCTAAATAGGTGTCATTATGAGGCAAGATTTGGCATCGCGTTTACCTTAAAGGTCAGTTCAAACATCTGAGTGAAAAATGTTACCGCTTGCTATTTGATGCCTGAATTTCTCCAGAATATGTTCTGTGCATATAACATATGAGTGAATCTAATTTCTTCTGTTCATGTAATCATCTTTGATTTGGTTTGTTGTTAGATTTCATTGTGCACCGTGAGCATCTGTGTGATGTGTTGCTTACAATGGAAATTATACTGTCAACTATAAATTGGCTTCTGTGCTTTCGAAGATTTGATAACAATCATCTTAATCGGCTTGAACAGAAGATTCAAAGAACAAGTGATTGTTGTAATGGCAGTTGTGGCTGTGGTGTGTTGTATAACAGGCGCAATATTGTACTTCTTAAGCATGAATCACGTGAGTGTATTTAAAAAGTCCAGTGTGATATGACTCCCTACATATATTCCTGTGTTCATCTGAATACAAATTTATCAAGTAAGGAAGAAATCCACTGAGCGTCGGTGACACAGTGGTAGGACTATCGCCTACCATGCACATAATCCGGGGTTCGATCCCCCGCCGACGCACACCTGATATCTATAGTCGGCCTGCAAAATTTGGGCTACCGATATCACATGATGAAAATTCCATGACAGTACCAAAAATACAGTGTGAAATTAAGCTGAAATTAAATCAAGTCCAACCTTGTGGCTTAAACCATCAAAAGCAGAGAACCTTGAATGGTGCATACATCAGAAACCTCTAGATTAGTTAGAATAATCTATACATTTAGCAACAAACACATTTTCTTAGTCTGAATGATTATCGATAAAAGCTGTGTACACATCTTAATTTTGGATTCATATATATATATATATATATATATATATATATATATATTGTTAACATACCATAGTATTATAGGCATCCCTATAATAACCGATGATTTTCTTAATTGTGGTGGACTGGATTATGTGTTAGAAGCGAGGAGGCAGCAATACTCTAGACCATCGATAAAACGACTTTAGAAGATCTGCTTTTCGCAGATTATATATGTCTAATGTCACAGAAACTCGAAGACTTGCAATCGAAAACCAACAAAATGACTCAAGAGGAAGTCAGTGGGTAAAGCACTTCATATTAACACAGAGCAGATAGAGGTGATGAAGATCACCTACCAAGAACAGTAATAACCAGCACCAATCGCCATCAACATGAGGTATTTAACAGAGGTTACGTCCTTCACTTGTTTGGAAAGCATAGTTTTGACTACAGGCAGAACGTGCGAAGATGCCAAATTCAGGATAGGCAAGGCGAGATACGCCTTCATCAACCTGAAACCAATTTGAAAATATTTCACACTCAGCTGTAGTAGCAAGATTAGATTTTCTAACACTAATGTAAAGATGGTTCTTCTATGCGGGTCACAAACTTGCAATGCGTGTCACGGAAAATATTTCTAACAGGTTATGGACTTTGATCAACAGCGGTCTTCTGCGGCTGCACAATGAAGACCATATTGTCAGAAAATATATGCAGCCATAAACTATGGGAACAAACCAACCAAGAGCACATCGCTCAACGAAAATGTATAAGAAAATGGAGATGGATTGACTGGGCATACACTGAGGAGGCCGCCATATGACATCGCACGCCAGGCTCTCGGGTGGAATCGCAATGGCTTAGGATTATGTGAAGGAGATCATGTGAAGAAGAGATTAGAGGGTGATATATGTATCCATATAATATGTGTGTTTGTTTGACAGTCTGATATACCTTGCTATGTATATATGGATCGATATTCGATTGTAATTAGCCAATCATGTTAAGACTGTCTATTGATTTGTTCATTTTGAATATTCGTTCACATACTTGTTCGGACAGTTATATTTTGCTCTCACACACTTTTTGTGACAGTTTGATTCTCCTTATGTTTGGAAAATAGGAGTATCATCGCAAACCTAGTGGTTTTTTGATTTCCGTTTTTCTTGCGTCAGGGCTATTAAACTCTCCACCAGTACATAACAATAATTTGACGACGAGTACATAATACAGAGTTTGATCAGTCATGGACCCAGGTAAAGAGAATGGCAGAAAACGGAACAAAGTTGACGGGAGGGTTGTTGAAGTCCTATATTCCACTCAAAAGGCAAGAGGATAATAATAATAAAAGAATAATCATGGCACTGTTCATTTTAATTTTGTAGAAGAATCTGTCTTCTGAGTACCGTTTTCCTTCTTAGCGAAATATTTTAAGAATTAGGGTAATCAACGTCCTCTGAGTCATATGGCTTGCTTGAATCCTTCCTTCTTAAACAGAAATATATTTAGATGTTATAATTCGGAAAATAGTGCGGTGAACAATAATCCTGGTGTGTTGATATATAAATGGCCATTTTTCCAGTCCCTACTCCATCATTCCAACAAGAATTTCCTATCCTATTCTAGACGTAATCATTAGTTCAGCCACAGTGGCTTTGCCAGTTGGCAATGTTGACTTAAAATACATATGCATATGAACTTAGATACATATATATACATGCATATATACATATATAAAAATATATGATATTAATTAATTAATAATTAATGGTTTATTGATACCGATTGATGAGAACAGTGAATTTTGGTTATACAAATATATTTCAGGAACTTTGGCGTGCATTAGCCGGTGGCACCTGGAATACTGCTGTATGTGCGGTGAGTTAAGATTAGTTTCAGTTTACTTAATATCCAAACAAACGTCAACAAATTTCGAATATTTCCCGTCTGTTCATCAGTGCTATCGCACTTCAAACATCCTTCAATATTAGATGGGTTTATTTTAAATATCACACAGTGGTTCATTATGAACATATTGAAACATGTCCAGCACATATCATCACTCATAATCATGTCAAATTAGTCACATGGTTTCAAAGTTCGTCTGAAAGAAATGTTCTCTTTTTCTCCCTCTGCAACTTCCTCTAGTTGGTACCACTTTACATATGAAACTGTGTGAATAAATTGATGATGATGATGATCATGAACCATAATGCTCGAAACATCATCCAGGTACGGATCCTGCAACACTGTGCGATGTTTAAAATAGACTTATCTAACCTCTCCTAATGTATTTGCTCACTAGTTTTCCAGCCTGCGCCAAATTCTGGTATAAAGGTAGGATTGGGCGTGTGCCAGAGAATTTACAATATTAAACCCATCAAACTGCTACGAAAAAATACTGAAAATATATAAAACAATCATTCTTCGCTGGAATCGTAGAGGCGAAATTACACAGCGGGCAGGCGAAAGCCTTTTAGAAGCCAGTCAGCCTATGTGTCCTCCCTATCTCTGTGAATGCAAGAATAAGAACGTGAATTTGGAGTGGCCATACAATGTACGACGCTGAGAGGGCTGCCAAGATATCCAACGAAATGTGAAGAAATGACATAGAAGTGGCGGGTATCTGCGAGAGTAAGTGCAATTGATTTTGACCAACTGGAGAGTCGGTAATTTACTCGTCACGCAGATGACGACCACAAGCACAATGAGGCAGTGAGTGGCTATCATTATGTCGCCAGTGGCCGCAAAAGCCATAATGCAGTGATAACTGATTTCATCACGAATCAGATACTACGAACGACGCGGAACAAGAGAAGAAGGGAGACTTTATAGACTTTCGCAAGCATTAATGGACGATGTTTCGAATAGTGACATCAGAATCCTTATGAGCGAAATGAATGCCAGCCGAACTGAGAGCAGAGAAAACAGGAAGAGTACTCATCATGGGTTGAGAGGCTCTGGCTCAGTGAAATGAATGCGAACAAAGTTTTCGCAGACCTGTTTGTCTTCCCAGATTACATGTGTAACAACATAAGAATATACACAAAACAAAGTGGGTCTCGTCTGATGGACACAACACAAACCAGATGGATTTCATCTCAACAGTGCTCAAAGAAGTGGAGACGCAGCCATTCTGCTCCACACAAAGCGAAGAAGAGGGGCATATCTGTGTTCAGATCATCATCTGGTTCTAGAAACCTTCAAGGTCAAATTGAAATTTTTCTGAATAACTAGAGACAGACTACAATTCAAGTTTAACGTTAATAAACCAATGAATAAAACTTTAAAGGATGCATTCACTGGAGATATTGCCCTAAAGTAGGAAGCAATACATTGATGAAACCTGTTGAAGATGTTCAGCGGTAGATGATCATCGAAGAATAGCTCTCAACAGAAACCTAAAACCTACTGGAAGAGAGGGAGATGGTGAACACAGGAGACGACCCAACGTAAAGTTTGATAACAGAAAGCGAAATTGAATTCACTGTATACTGCACTGAATGGGTAAGTGAAGAATTGTACCAGGAAACACAAAAGACAATTCAACGACCAACTGGCCTGAAACTGAGGCAGAGCAGGCATGCATCAGGCGAAAGAGACCTCAGGACATTATGTCAGAAAACCAAGTCTCTATCCGAGAAGACACAGATGCAGATGAAATCAATAAAAGATGTGTACGGGAAGCTGACCACGAAGGAATTGACACAAATAAAACAATGGTCCGATCACTTCATATAACTCTTGATTAGACCACCACCTGAGGATCAGTCACAAATACTACCAACAGTACGCAAAGAACTGCCAGTGGACACCAATCCTCCAACGAAGGAAATTCAGGATGAGATCAAGCTGTAAGGGTCCAGCTAGGAAGGCAGCTGGAACAGCAGAATGTTTCCAAACGTACTAAAAAGAGACCCAGAGACTACGATAGATGTCATTATTGAGAACGGTTTGGCAGGAAGAGAAAAGTGTCATCGACAGGAAAGAAGGCTTTCATGTGAACCTGCCAAAAAGGGTTACCTAGGCCTATTCAAGAATTGAAGTGGAATAATGCTCCTGTGCATGACAAGAAAAATACTAAGTAGCGTCATCCCGGAGAGAATAAAAAGCACTGGATACACAAAACTTTTTCGGAAAAGCAAATCATGCGCTGAACAAATTGCAACTCTGCGGACCATCATTGAACACAGCAGGGAATGGCAGTCAAACTTCTCTTTATCTCAGCTTCATAGACTTTGAGAAGACCTTTCACGAGGTTGACTGAGAATTTGCTTGGTAACGGCTTTTACAAGATGGCTTGCGGTGAACCAAATTTGTATCAGCCTCGTTCTACAGCTACTTGAAAATAACCTGTTTCAGATGATGCACAGGTTGAAACTCAGAGAAGGCTTTGAAGTGAATACGCGAATAAGAGAGCTACCTATCACCATCAACACTGATAAAGCTTTATGCGGTGGACTGGATTATACGTCAGACGATGTGTAGATAGAGATAAGAGAAAAATAACTTGGACCAATAAGAAGATACCATAAGGTATATATATATATATATATATATATATATATGTTTCACGCATCAGTGATTTATGTTGAATCTTACACTAAAACGAAGACTTACAGGAGAGAAGAGGCTGAAGGCAAAGACAAAACTCCAGTTGAACATAGAACAGACTGAGTTGATTATGATAGCCAGCCAACAGCAACGACAACAATAACCAGCACTAATCATAATCAACGGAAAAGATTTGACGGAGGTTGCTTCCTTAACTTATCCAGGAAGCATGGTTTCAACCGCAGGCAGTCAGAACAGATGATGTCGAAACCAGCCAAAGTTCGCAAGGCGAGATATGCCTTCATCAATCTGAAATCAATTTGTAAAACTTCACTCAGCATAATCAACTAGACACGGATATTCAACATAAATGTCAAGTCAGTCACATGTGCTGTATGGGTCAGAGAATTGGCCAGTGTGTCACGAATACGATTCCCAACTGGTTGCTGACTTTTATCAACACCTGCCATCACTCCAGGCTGAATATCAAATGGCTATCAAGGAAGAATTACTGACGAGAAGCTCTGGCTACGAGCCAACCATACAAGGAGCGTTAGTCTAATACATATGAGAGAGAAAATGGAGATATATCAGGCATTCGTTTTGAGGCTATCAAATAGCATAGTACGCCAGTAACTCTAGCTGAATCCCTATGCAAAGTGACGGGTTGATGGTTGGAGAGTGGGTAACACGAAGGAAATGCTGCAGGGAGGAGATGAGACTTTCTACTGAATCACATACCAGCTGGAGAGGATAGCAGGAAATAGAACAGTGTATAGATGTTTTCTTGAAGCCTCATATTCTACTAGCAACCTAAGTGAAAAATAAAAATATTCCACAAACTATTCACTGATGAAGACATTCAACTGAACCTATGTTTACGGATTCTGAATAGGATACAGTATAGTCTAAGTATTTAAAGGTGTGTGACCGTTGAAGCTTGACCAATAGAGATGTGAATTTGAATCCGTTTACGATTGAGTTTATTTGAGTGAGAAACTGAGAGATGTGTGCAGATTTCGACACAGTGAATGTGGCATCCACAAATCTCTACTTTAATCTTGAAGCAGGATTGAACGCCCTAAGAGATTTCTGTTCTCAACTATCCATTAAAAATATATGCTTATATTAGGGATACTCATCATTCTTTTAAAATATCATTCTTCTGTTTGAAAAATTGGATTTGAAATTTGTATGTCACGGGGGTTCTACACAACTGAACACTTGATATTATTTCATCAACCGAGAGCTTGTTCCTACTTGTGAGTTTAGGATCAATGTTCGATTCATTCCTGACTGCCTCCAGGGGTGTATTATTTGAAAAGTCAGTATACAAACCATTAAAAGGAAAATAAGTATACTCTGATCACGTTCTGACTGAATATCTTCTGGCCCATATATATATATATATATATATATATATATCCTACAACAATACGTATTACATATCGCTGACTGAGTTAATAAAACAAGTATGAATCATATTTCACATCAAGAACATCCTATATTTTCCTCAGAAAGTTTTATGATTGACTTTTGTTAAGATCGAAAGTTATTCGACCGATTGAAGCTGTAAATATTCTCTTTGACATGGTGCTTTCTTTCTTGTAGGCGGCTTTGGTGATGATGGATGCTGTAAAATGAGTTTATTTCACTCGGCTATATTACGACCTCTCTTCCAGTAGACATCGGAATTTATGTGTTCTGGTGATAGATATGTCGAACTGTGCATAGTTCGGATTTTTGTAACAAAATTCACAAGTTACATTTTTAATACAATCCATGGTTTTGAATGAGATCTTCCATTTTTATTTGCATACGACTAGTTTCGCTATAGGATAAGCCCTTTAACAATTCTTTGCGATATTTAAATGGATGCTTGCCTTTTATTATACATGAATGCCGACAATTATATGAACACATTTTTAAACAAATCTTCTGTGTAATGCTATCCATCTTTCGTTTGTCATCCTTGTTTATGACTGGATTCCCTTATTTTAAAAGTGAATTTTTGTAAAGCAATAAATGATTATATCCTAATCAAATATCTAATGTATCGGCAAAATCATTTTACGAAGTTAAAGGCCTACGATATTCATCATTCAACAGTTTGTGCTGACCAGCGCTGTTTAGGTCGATTGGTTAAGGTGAATGTTGCACTCTCAGTAATCTTAGCTATTTTGGAAGGCTTTTGTGTAAGACTTGGCCACTAGTGCATGATTTCTAGTTAGTTGAATGAATAATATAGTTGGCCTTTGATATTCTGAAATATATATGATCGATCAGTTTGTTCCAACGCTATGACTTTGAAATAGCTCTCAGTAAAAATCAACTGTTGTTTACAGGGTATATAATTTCCTTGTGATACAAGCGTATTTGCCGTATTTATTGATATCTCACAACTTTTTAAATAACGAGCCTGTATATAAACGATATAATTTTGAGGTTCACTCGTCTCCAACAGAAATTTCGGAAAATTTGAGAAATAACATCGACTACTGAGTTAAAACAATTACATCATAAGTCTTTTGTTGGCGACTGATGCACGAACCAAAACTTGATGGCAACGGTTTCTTGAGATACATCGATGTAAAACCATTTTATCTTTGACGCTGTTTCATCTAACTTGAAGGATATGATTGTACAAGTTCTCAGAGCGAAATTACAGTGAAAACTAAGTAAACATGTTCTGAGTTACTCTAGATTCAATATTTTCTTATATAGCGTCACATTTATTTATGCACACACAATTTGTGAGACTTTATTTTATCGGAATGATTGATCCCACGAAGACAAGTGTTTGGAAAAAAATTCAGCTATCGCACTGCCTGCATTAACACATAAATGCACAATATACTGAGACAGAGTCAAAATTGTAAAAAGTAATTAAGGAAGGTGTAGAGAGAGATGGATTGCTGAATTCTTGTGCATCAAGTTTACACCCAACACATATGATAGCAGTGACTCATCACTCATACCGGAAGTATGAAAAAACTCCTACTTATCGAATGAAGAGATGGAAAATAATGGAATTATTGAAACGAAGTTAGAAAGTACCTCGATATGTTTATGAGCAGTAAAGCGTGCTCGAAACGTCATCAGTACGTTTTCCTGTATATTACTGTGAGACTTTGTTAGAATAAATTTTACCTGCAATTGAACCTAAAATGACTTTAAGATTAAGGGTTATTGGGTTATCAAAGTCGGAAGTTTTGATCCCGAAACTTCTCTAGGTAGGCCGCAGAAACACCAGACTGCTACGCAAACACCCGCAACCTGTTGAACAAATGGAATGAACTGGGTAATTTGACAGACTCCGGATGCAATTATCATCACACACACATGGTTCACACCCTATGTCACTGATAACGGAGTTAATCTGTCAAGCTCAGAAATGCAAAGTGTGGACCGCCTAGGCCGCGAAGGAGTTAGCGTAGTAATCTACCTCAAAAAGTGCTCAACCGTACGTAGCATCAAAGCACTCGCTCACAAAAGTGAATGGTGTTAACGTCTACACTGCAGACTAAAATATATTTCTTTTCCTTCATGTTTCCCAGTGCAGCATAGAACTTCATTCTAGTGGCTTGAAGTTTCCGTAGCAATGTTTATTTAATTTTTTATTTATTTTATTAGCCTCATGCCCAACCTTTCCTCTTCACCAGCATTATCTCTACCTTAGCAAGGTAAAGGTGTGCATCGGCCGGTAATCGAAACCTGGACCACGTGCATGGTTGGCGAGCGTCCTAACCGCTATGTTACCGATACACAGACTAAAATGTATAATCCGAGATACTGACCTCATTGCTTTATATCGCAGTCCTGACTACAGTGCAGACGAATTCCTAGAAGAGCTAGACTCCTGGACATTGAAATGTCGAAGTCCCGTAGTCGCTGATTTTAAAAACCTAGCAGTTCACCGGACAAGCCGTACAACGCCATCATCAGACAACTCCTTCGATTATGAACTATTGGGATCTAGTATTTTGCTACCCATAGTACAAAATGTCACTAAACCCAGGCTCAATGACTCACAGCACTACTCTTCTAATATTGATCTATTGTTCTCCCATGGTGAGGATGTGGATATCATACAACATCTTCCTCCTTAAGGAAGAAGTGATCACGCTGTGCTCACTGACTCATCATGGTCCTATACATAGATGACTTGAAATTTGGAGAGAGCTGATGGGCAAAAGTGATACACTCACATCGCAAGAGGACCTTAACAAATTGTCAGAGTGGTCCAGAGAATAGATGCTTCCGATCAGTGTAGCGAAATGTGCAACCATGTACAACGAACACGCAAGTATAAGCTCCCACGAACCAGAGGGAACACCCCTACCATCAGTTCAGACTCATTTGGATTTAGGTGTCGTAGTAAGTCGACTGGTAGTGAGACGCTAGTAGTGCAGTAGTAGTGTGCAGTTTACCTTCTATTCAGTTTATTTTACACTCTGGCATAGCTAATTCTCCTTGTTCGTGTTCTGATTCAAATTTGAATTTTATTCTCTTTAGTAGTGAGTTAATACATGTCAAGAAGCCAAAGATATGTTCTGTTTTTAACACTGTGAAAATGTCATCCACATATCTCCACAATAATTTTGGAGTAGGATTAAATGTAATAACAGCAATATTTTCCCAGCTGTCCATAAATATATCTTCTACGATAAGGTATTTTGGTGATCCAAATGCTACACCTTCTGTTTGTCCATACATTTAGCCCTGAGATTTAAAGATAGCAGATGTGAGGCATAACTGAATTCTTAAAATAATTTTATAACTGTGCAGGTTTGCCCTACGACTAATTTCAGGATCAGAATTTAGTTCTCTTTAAACAGCTTCCAAGTTAATCTCAATTGGTATATTAGTATAAACACAAGTTATATCAAAACCACTCGTTGTTTCATTATTCTTTAGTTGCAGATGACATAGTTTACTTTTAATTTTGTATGAATTAGTTAGCCTGGAAATTGAATCATTTATTACGGGACATCGTATGGGAGCTAATTGATTTGGTCATTCAATTGTCAGCGTATTTCTAAAATCTACTATTGGTCCTATGGGGAAAATGCTTTATATTTTAAATAGAACCATAGCATTACCAGTTTAAGGCATTAAATAAAGCCATTTAGACCTACTCAGTGACGGCTCCATACTACGTATTAGATCCGCCTGAGATTTCCTAATCTTGGTCATTAGTGTATCTACAGGCTTCTGAATTTCAACACATGGACCTGTTTCAATGTGTTCATTGACTATCTTTATTCACCAAACTCAGAAATAATTGAAAAATAGCCTTGGTTCTGATAGCAATTACAGTAGGTTAACCGGGGATTCAATTTCATGCGTCAGCTTCATTTCCTCGAGATCATTTCGTGTGTTGTTGATATTCCCTCTAAAGTGGATTAAATTTAAGCCAGCAACAAACATAAATAAAGTAGGATTCAATACATTCATCAAATTTTAGTGAAACTGCAAAATCAATAATATTGATAACAATTAAATGGTGGTAATATGAATATAAAAACGAATTAAGGCGCCACTACTGATAAAGGATGATTCCAAATGAATAAAGAAAAATAATAAGGTAGAATAAATCAATAACAATAATAATAACAGTTAATAAGCAAAATTAACTCACATAGTGGATTCAAAGTGACCACGATTTTTTCTGTACACGACGACTAAGTTTAGGTGCCACAACTCTACTAGCCACCGCATTTGTGTGCATTTTCCTCAAAGTTCATTCAATGACAGCCGTGTAGGACTAAACAGAGTCAGTATTATGTCCCTAGTCTATAAAAAACCCTTTGGTCTTCCTTTATTTGATGGTTTGACTGCATTTGCTTTCCGTAACTTTGCCCAATGTCCCATTCAGAGAGTGGAGAATCGTCTTCCCGCACAACCCGAATATTTGCATCCACAAACACATTCAAGTTGATTTACACAGTTTGAAGAGTGAGGAATTAGAGACCGCTGTTTCTTAGATTTTTGAAGCAGTCAATTGGTGCAGTCAAGGAACACGAATTTGACAGCAGAGTTAATTCTGCTTGTAGATTTGTCAAGCGTTTGCTTGGCTACATATTGTGCGTCGTTACCTTTAAATGGCAGAGTGTTATTTACAGCTTTCTTCAAAACTGACTGGATAGCTTTACTGAGGCCTATTTCTTTATCAAATTTATTGATGAATCACTCACAGTATTCTTACTGTGATATTAATACCTAAATAGTATTTATTTCATATTCAAATAAACTATCAAGACTAATTTTGCGTGCTCTGATTATGTTCTTTTTATTCTGAGCTCGTATATTTATCATGTTTTGCATGTCACTTACTGAATGGTTGACAGTTCATATTGTAAATATTTATTACAATGTAGTCTCTCTGCGCTTTGTACTGATTTTTGTTCAAGTTCTACACGTTCATCTAAGAATACACTTTTCCTGAACAAGAGAAGACCTCTGCCCACCTGGTAATTAACTTGTCTGGAGAGACTTTTACTTGTGATGTCGAAAGAAGTATTCCACTTATCATTTGGAGATATGTTAGTCAGTTAAAACATCATTATAGAGGTTTCTTAACCTGGAGTGAAGATTTCCACGTTCTCTGTAAAATTCAATGTGAATATATATACATATATATGCATAAATGTGTTGCACGCATCATGAACAATTCATTCTGTAATTATTACAGACTTCATTGATTATGGTGAGTGAAAGCAATGTCGGATGCCTTCCAACCACGCATATGGTTGGAGGTTCCATCTCCGACCTACCCGCTCCATAACCTCACTGAACTAATAATAAGAGTAGGAAATAGGGAAGGTTTAAGAGTAGGCTAGCAACCCCATCCGTAGAATTCAAAATCATTGCTACCAAAAATTCAGATCTCTAGCCCAAAGCCATATATTCCACTGGGAACGCAAAGGAATAAGATTACAATTCATAATACAAAGGTATACGATGTGATACGTTTTGTATGCGGAAGCACAAGATACGTACTAACTGAGCAGCTTATAAGCGACATTGCGAATTATCATGAATCACATTTGAAAATGGGATTCCCCTTCGTTTATTGTCGACAACCGGTACGTAAATATCATTCAAAGCTGTAAACACGAAATTTATGCACAATTCAATAATTTTAGTTTTCTTTGGAACAGTGTGTGGATGTTTATATCAGTAGTGCAACGTATCAATCCCACTTAGTGTAGTACTCATGGGACATACTTATATTTCCTACAAGTTCACATGTACACTTTGTCACTGAATCAGATAAACATCGAGAGTTTTGGCTGAGATATATTTTCCGCGATTTCATCCTCATAACCTGTACAATTAGATTTATATGGATTGGTTTACACAGTGCCAATTGTTGTTGAATTCGACGTATTAACAAAGGAGATTAAATGTGGTGTATTATGCTTAACTTGATATGAATTGATGAAGGAATCATTATTCATTAATACTAGAAAATATATGCGACAAATTCAAAGGAATTTCGCCCAATGAATACAGGTGTAAAACGGATGGGTATTGAAGTAAATCAATGCTGAATACAGGTGTAAATTGGATGGGCATTGAAGTGAATCGATGCTGAATTTGCCCTTTTCGTTTCCTCATTACTTTCACTCTTCACAGTCTGTTACAAAAATGTCTTTTGTCTTCACACATCCCTTTCACAAATCTCTCTTCACTGGAAAAACTGCATCTCTCTAATGTGCTGTTGTTCTAAGTAAAACGTGATACACGATCAGCTGATATCAGTCACATTTTCTCTTGACTTTGGCGTGGTTGGCAAAACGGAGTGATGATGGAGTTGAAGACCACAATTCCATAAATATTTATTAGTCGCCAATGGTCAAAATGATACTGCCGTTTCACTAGAGAATATACAACACAAAGTGATGATGCCTACTGAAAAACAAACTACTCCTCAGCCTCACACAGTGAAAAGCTTATGGTCATTAAATAGTTCCCTTCATTGGATGTGAACAGCATCTCTTATTGTTACCTTATTTTGTTGCGTAATTCCATATCGAAAATGCCTCTCTTAAGCTGAATTAATATAGTTAACCTCAACAACTTTGGATTTCTGACTCAGTCGTGTAAGCATGCCACGGTTTCTTCTACAAAACGCAATGACTTATAAAAATCTGGAACATCAACAAGGAGTGCAAGACTCTCAGTGAGAAAATTGACACAATCACGGAAAACACTAATTTATTATTTACTTTATTGATTAATCAAATTGTCCTAAAACATTTGGCAGATAAACTGTCGGTTCTGATACACTGCGATCAAAATATCTGTAAAATACTTGGTTTACAGTGAAAATTGCTTGATACGCTTTGAAAGAGCCATTTGATATCGAAGTCGTTTCAGGAAGCTAACGAATAGCAGAGCCAACTGAATCAAACAAAATAATAAATATGACAGAATGAAGGTAGATATTTTCAATTATATTTTGCTAATATTGCTGAATGGATAACTATTCATAATTTGAATTTTTGTCTCATACGATTCAATAATTGTTATAGTTTCAACCGCGATATGAAGCCTTATCAACTTCAACTTTACATCCTTCTCACATTCTTTATGTTCTGTAACGTACTAGCATCAGCAGTCGGACACTCAAGCGTAGTTGGAATTTCATAAAAAATCAAAGAAGAGGTATAGACTTACAATAATAACAGCAGTGTTCCAAAAGCCACCGGCTAATGCACAAAATAGGCCCTGAAACATGACAGGGTGAATAACATTCAGAATGTTGATCATGAACTGTAGCATATTATATAAGTGACACTTCAAATTTTGGTAAGTGGGTATTACAATTTATTCATGTCTGATGAGACAAAACTGTTAATGGTGTGTTTATGAGTAAGAAGTTTCCGTACTATTTCAACAGAGTCATGCAGAAATGCTTCTTTTAATTATTACTTCAGCTTCACTTTCCTTTGACTTTGTAAAAACGATTTCCCATTATTGTTGATTAACATATCAAATAAGTGTGATGCTGACTGTCACACAGGTTTCTGTGGTTCGATTCATGAAGCGATTGGCAAATACTGAAATATTTGATTTATCCTTCTCTGGTAATGTAGACATGTTTGTTCTTAGAAATACAAGAATATGAAAGTGACTGAATCATGTTGAAGTGTTAATTCTGGTAAATACGGAAATTATTGTTTTAATACAAAAGACTAATCAATATATCAGTTGACTTACACTTTCCCGCTGCCAAAACAACAAAGTCACTCCAGTGATTAGAAAAGCCATCGATAAGAAAAACAGGACTGTGAACACTGCTGGTTTAAATCTTCTGATAAAAATGCACAAGATCAATGTGAATACGTCCTCAAGAATGATAAATCCAAGTAAAATATTACAATGAAATTCAACTTTCATTTTGCAGCACATAAGAAAGATATTCACAGACGACAGTGCAATCTGTTGGCAAAGTAAAGTGGACAATTTCAATATGTGAGCATGAAGTTTTAAGTTTTCAGACTGTTGACGTTACGAATCGCCTGGAATAATGTGAGCGCCTAGTCAGAGTGGCTCGTTCTAAATTATTTAAAATAATTCAAGCATGTTGAAGAAAAATTAGGAACAGGATATTATGGGATGTTTCACTGTGTAAGTCAAAGCTGCTTCAGCAGAATTATTCAGATTTGATCAACTATCAAAAATAACATAATTTGTAGTCAGTTCATAAGATGGCCACTTATTTTTATACCAAAAGGAACAGGTAAACAGACGTCACATATTTGCACTGACCAATGTCATATTGTCATATGTTCTTATTTGTCTGCATTAGTGTGTTGTACTTTATGTGCAAAAAAATATCAAAACATGATGATATTTCATATAGGTCATAATATCGGATTGAACTTGTTTCCCCCCTCATCTGTCTTGTTTCCTTAGAGTCTGCCATGTCCGTAATAAGTCTATCCCTTCAATCCAGTTTAATGCATTCAATATGGTCAACCTTCCTTTATGTGAATGAGGGTCCCTTCTTAGAATTTCGACATTGTAGAAATGGATATTATGTCGTTTGTCCTCTACAGCATGAATTGCTATGGGTAATCTTTTAAATAGACTTTTTATCCTACTTCGTCATTTCTGGGTGGACGTTTCGTGAATAGCCTGTATTCACTCACTTTGACTTTCGTCTGTCTACTGCTGTCCACTATATAGCAAGCTTCATATTCTGAACACTTTATCCTGTAGACACAATCACATTGTGTCATTTTGAAAACCATATCCTTAACATTCACTAAAGCCTTCTCCAAAGAACTGTAGTGCACGAAATAGACTTTAATATTATATGATGCTTAATGTGTCGTCTACATACTGTACCACATTCTGGGATGACACATAAAATTTGTGGGTGCTTTTCTTTCTAAAGCTTTTATATAGAGATTTGCTACAACTGTAGATGCTGGTGACCCCATTGCAACCGACAGTATTGTTTGTCCTTGAAGGTGAAATATGCACATTCTGAACTAAGTTTTAGGCGATTGCTAAAGTTTTCTTTTGACAACGAAGATTTAGCTAATATTTCCTGATCGTTTATCAGTTCATATTTCATAATATTAAGTAGAAATACTAGTAAATAGAGAAAGGACATCAAGATGTGTCACATTGTTTCTTTTCCAACGATTATCTCCATCACTTTCCTTCTGAACAGCTGAGTATTTTTATTATTTGAAGGAATGTTGTACTGAAGTGGTTTCAGTATTCGTGATGTGTTTTGTTAAAGTGTATGTAACTGAATTGTTGAAATCAATTATTTGTCCTAATGGGGCGTCAATTTTTTGGTATTTTTGACCTTCCATGAAAATATAAAAGTTTAGTATCTCAGTAAATTAAGAATCCCCATAGTGTATAGGGGCGAGATGATTTAAAGCGGACAATTTCTTTCGTCAAATTCATCCACATGCTCTATTGCCCTAAACGCTTGAGTATTATAATGAAATTAGCCTACATAGGCATGTTAAAATAATATCGGAAATTTTATTTGGCTACACGTTCAGCTTGGAATGATGATTCGTTGTTTTCTGTTGTTAAATGAATGTTTATAAAAATGTGCAGTCATTCGGATCTTAAGATAATATGTGAATAAACGGGAAGGGTGATATACTAATGTATTTACAGTAAAAGTAACAAAGCGCTCAACAGGAAAACGTCTTGTACGTTACGTGATGTCTAAACCGTTAAGTCATTTGCTTTCTTCGACAGTGAAATGAACTAGAATATGCTTTTAGATGGTGAGTTAGGCTTATGGAATTAGAACTGACGAATTCAGTGTCTTTAGACCGAAGGAAATCGTGATCTCTTTGAATCACTACGGCAACCCAACATACTTATTAACATTCACTGTCATTATTCGTATATTCTATATATAATTTAACCATATTATTATTCATGATTCATTCAAAACAATCCGTTATCAGTGTCATTATCTAAACTCTTCTTATTATTATCATTATCATCGATTTTATTCCATTTGCAATTCTTTGTAGGTTCAAGATCGTTTTCTGACAGTTAATTGTTTGTTTAAGTGATGTAGTTTAGCTCTAATTCATTATTGGTGTACAATTGGTGGATGGTGGCTAGCAGTGGAATCCAGGATGTACATTTCGTCCTATTTGAGACTCGTCAGCTGGATGTACCTGCATTTTTCAGTGAGTGAGGACCGAGGTTTGAAACCCAGTTCTCATAGTTTCAAACGCCAAAGCTTTACCCAGTAGACCACTTGGGCCACGAGAGCCACCTCAACCTGAGACCGAGCACTTCGGTCCAATCAATCGGCGGGAAAATCAAAAATTCAATTCAATAAATAATATGACCCGTTGCAAAAGAGGTGGCTCTCGTGGCCCAAGTGGTCTAGTGGATAACGCTTTGGCGTTTGAAACTATGAGTACTGGGTTCGAGCCTCGGTCCTCACTCATTGAGAAATGCAGGTACATCCAGCTGACGAGTCCCAAATAGGACGAAATGCGCATCCTGGATTCCACTGCTAGCCACCATCCACCAATTGTACACCAATAATGAATTAGAGCTAAACTACATCACTTAAACAAACAATTAACTGTCAGAAAACGATCTTGAACCTACAAAGAATTGCAAATGGAATAAAATCGATGATAATGATAATAAAAACAATAATGTTAAGAAGAGTTTAGATAATGACACTGATAACGGATTGTTTTGAATGAATCATGAATAATAATATGGTTGAATTATATATAGAATATACGAATAATGACAGTGAAAGTTAATAAGTATGTTGGGTTGCCGTAGTGATTCAAAGAGATCACGATTTCCTTCGGTCTAAAGACACTGACTTCATCAGTTCTAATTCCATAAGCCTAACTCACCATCTAAAAGCATATTCTAGTTCATTTCACTGTCGAAGAAAGCAAATGACTTAACGGTTTAGATATCACGTAACGTACAAGACGTTTTCCTGTTGAGCGCTTTGTTACTTTTACTGTAAATACATTAGTATATCACCCTTCCCGTTTATTCACATATTTAGAAAATCAAAACAAGTGATTCAGCGAAGAGACTCTTTTCAACGAATTTATCATCAAGCTGTACAGTCGTATATATATGGTTTATCAGAAGTTATCCGGTGAGGGAATTGAATCTTAGGTGTGAATACATAAAATAATAATAATAATAATCATATGAAGTTCAATTAAAACTAAAATCTTTGTGATTATAATCGTAGTTAAATGTCAAGTGGCAAAGCAGATTAATGCCATATATAGAATAATTCATAGGAGGGATAGAACTTGAAAAAGGATGTGCAATTATAGGATTAGTAGGCAAATCGAATAAAACAAAAACGTTACGTAATATTGTGTGAAATTTAATAGCATAGAATTTATCGTTGTAAAAAAGAAATGATTTAGAATGACAAGTGGAACGAGTGAAATAATACCGGGGACAGTTCAAAGTGAGAATAGTAATAATAACAATTGACATAATAAGGAAGAGTATACAAATTGAATAGAATTCAAAGGGGACTTAGCTTCCGATATCATGAAACGAAGGATATCACAGTCCCTGAAAAGAACATTCCCTGCTGCCTCCCTGAGAATAGCTTTTACTAGCCGACCATTATTGTTCAATAACCTGAAGGACAAGATCCCAATGTTGACCAACTCTATGTGCGTTTATCAATTCACCTGCTCTTGTGGAGCTAGGTATATCGGTCGTTCGACTCGAGTTTTGTCCAAGAGGGTGCAAGAACATTATCCTGCATGGCTACGAAAAGGTGGAAGTGGAGCAATAAGAAGCGCGATCATAGAACATCTGGTCGAAAATGATCACCCTATCTCTATAGCCTCCGCCTTTAAAGTCATCTACAAGGCAAAGAGCAATCTACCTAAATCCCTACGTACCCGACTCATCTGTATTGCTGAAGCTTTGGCTATCGAAACAGAAAAGCCAGATCTCTGTGTACAGAAAAAGTTCGTTCAACCCCTCCAACTTTCATGGTCTTAATCCCTCTATGCTAAAATATGGTAATCCCCAATCATATTTTAGCTCTACCAATTTTTCATTTTTCATTTTGTCTATTCAATTTGTATACTCTTCCTTATTAAGTCAATTGTTATTATTACTATTCTCACTTTGAACTGTCCCCGGTATTATTTCACTTGTTCCACTTGTCATTCTAAATCAATTCTTTTTTACAACGATAAATTCTATGCTATTAAATTTCACACAATATTACGTAACGTTTTTGTTTTATTCGATTTGCCTACTAATCCTATAATTGCACATCCTTTTTCAAGTTCTATCCCTCCTATGAATTATTCTATATATGACATTAATCTGCTTTGCCACTTGACATTTAACTACGATTATAATCACAAACATTTTAGTTTTAATTGAACTTCATATGATTATTATTATTATTATTTTATGTATTCACACCTAAGATTCAATTCCCTCACCGGATATAACTTCTGATAAACCATATATATACGACTGTACAGCTTGATGATAAATTCGTTGAAAAGAGTCTCTTCGCTGAATCACTTGTTTTGATTTTCTAAATGTTACAATGGGAATTTTCCATGAGTTAAAAAATAGCAAAGATCCCTTGACAGTAAAGGAACTCAACGGGTTCCTGCGTTATTCTGTCAAACTTGCCGTGGTGAATGCAGAGATTTGTTTTCTTAATGAATGCATCAATAATCATGAGTATCCGAAATGGTATTGGAAAGTGCTCCGACGCAATCACATATATCCTAATGCAAAATCTCTCAAGAGACACGCATTGAATCACATTGATTCTATCAGTTCACGTATCCCTGAGCTAGAAAGGAATATATCACAAAGATCTTCTGCTCTATATGACTTATCGGTTGATGAACGTCAGACGTTTGATGATTATGTCAATGTGGTCACCAACAAACAAACTATGTCTTTTAATTCGAAGCTATCTAATAGCCTAAAACCTATCGAACGTCTTCGAAAATTTCCTGAGAATTCGGAGAGATACGTGTTCAACCACTCCTCTATATCTTTATCGAAATTACAAATGGAAGCCTTGTCTATGGGCTCGAAGTTTTGCGATGTTAATCTCAATATCAACAAGCTACATACTCATGTCCAGTTTGAGAATTTACTCAGTCAAACCTATGATCTCACACCATCGTCAGACCAGGATTTCCAATGCTTCAAATCTACCATTACGGACTCCTGCAATCAATACCTTAATGCTAGATCAAAAATGCAAAGTCTTCTTACTAAACAGCACAAAGAAGAACTTAAGCTTTTGACGCATAACAGCGATATACTATTAACACGCCCTGACAAGGGTACAGGTGTTGTTATTATGGATCGAAAAGATTATATCGATAAAATGTCATGTCTACTTTCAGACAGCAGTAAATTCTCGAAACCGAACGAGAAAAACAAGACGGAATTAATTGAGAAACAACTTACTGATACTTTAAAGAGAATGAAGAACAATCATCTCATTCGTGAAGAATTATACGAAAAGATCAGACCAACAGGATCTCTAATACCAAGACTGTATGGTCTACCGAAAATACACAAAGCTGGAGTTCCACTTCGCCCTATCTTGGATATGTCTGGATCGCCCTATCATCCAGTAGCTGGGTGGTTAGCTGAAATCCTCGAACCAGTCAGGGGGCAACTATCTAATCATTCCCTTCGGGACACCTTCCAATTTGTTGAATGTATACAGGATATAAATGCGTCGAATAAACAAATGTTGTCTTTGGATGTAGAATCCTTATTTACGAACGTTCCACTGACAGAGACCATATGTTTTATATGCAAATATATTGAAGACAACAAATTGAACATAGGGATACCTACTACAGATCTTAAAGAACTACTTTTGAGATGTACATTGAATGTACAGTTTACTTTCAATGAAACAATCTACAGGCAGAAGGATGGTATTGCGATGGGTTCTCCCTTGGGTCCTCTCCTTGCAGACGTTTTTATGTCCAGTCTAGAAAATGGTTCCCTGAAGCCTATGATCCAAAGCTTTCAAATATATAAAAGGTATGTAGATGACACCTTTATTATTTGTAATATTGATTGTGACCTGAATAATATATTAAGTGTATTTAATGATTGCCATCCTGCGATAAAATTCACACTCGAAATGGAGAACGAGTCTAGCATTCATTTCCTCGATGTGAACTTATCAAGAAGGACCGATGGAACTCTGAAGAGATCGATTTATCGTAGGCTGTTATGGAATGGTCAACTGACAAATTTCTATAGCTGGGTACCTATTGGTCGTAAACGAAACCTGGTCCGGTCGCTTGCCACTCGTATTCGGCGCATATGTAGCACTGATACTGTGGAAGATGAGTTATACACTTTGAGGAAAATCCTAATGGAAAATGGATTTCCACCACGTTTTATAGATAAGAATATACATTCAAAGCCTACAAAACGTGACTTATCAACCGCTCCCAAGAAAATACTTTACATGAGCTTAGAATTCAAAGGGGACTTAGCTTCCGATATCATGAAACGAAGGATATCACAGTCCCTGAAAAGAACATTCCCTGCTGCCTCCCTGAGAATAGCTTTTACTAGCCGACCATTATTGTTCAATAACCTGAAGGACAAGATCCCAATGTTGACCAACTCTATGTGCGTTTATCAATTCACCTGCTCTTGTGGAGCTAGGTATATCGGTCGTTCGACTCGAGTTTTGTCCAAGAGGGTGCAAGAACATTATCCTGCATGGCTACGAAAAGGTGGAAGTGGAGCAATAAGAAGCGCGATCATAGAACATCTGGTCGAAAATGATCACCCTATCTCTATAGCCTCCGCCTTTAAAGTCATCTACAAGGCAAAGAGCAATCTACCTAAATCCCTACGTACCCGACTCATCTGTATTGCTGAAGCTTTGGCTATCGAAACAGAAAAGCCAGATCTCTGTGTACAGAAAAAGTTCGTTCAACCCCTCCAACTTTCATGGTCTTAATCCCTCTATGCTAAAATATGGTAATCCCCAATCATATTTTAGCTCTACCAATTTTTCATTTTTCATTTTGTCTATTCAATTTGTATACTCTTCCTTATTAAGTCAATTGTTATTATTACTATTCTCACTTTGAACTGTCCCCGGTATTATTTCACTTGTTCCACTTGTCATTCTAAATCAATTCTTTTTTACAACGATAAATTCTATGCTATTAAATTTCACACAATATTACGTAACGTTTTTGTTTTATTCGATTTGCCTACTAATCCTATAATTGCACATCCTTTTTCAAGTTCTATCCCTCCTATGAATTATTCTATATATGACATTAATCTGCTTTGCCACTTGACATTTAACTACGATTATAATCACAAACATTTTAGTTTTAATTGAACTTCATATGATTATTATTATTATTATTTTATGTATTCACACCTAAGATTCAATTCCCTCACCGGATATAACTTCTGATAAACCATATATATACGACTGTACAGCTTGATGATAAATTCGTTGAAAAGAGTCTCTTCGCTGAATCACTTGTTTTGATTTTCTAAATATGTGAATAAACGGGAAGGGTGATATACTAATGTATTTACAGTAAAAGTAACAAAGCGCTCAACAGGAAAACGTCTTGTACGTTACGTGATATCTAAACCGTTAAGTCATTTGCTTTCTTCGACAGTGAAATGAACTAGAATATGCTTTTAGATGGTGAGTTAGGCTTATGGAATTAGAACTGATGAAGTCAGTGTCTTTAGACCGAAGGAAATCGTGATCTCTTTGAATCACTACGGCAACCCAACATACTTATTAACATTCACTGTCATTATTCGTATATTCTATATATAATTTAACCATATTATTATTCATGATTCATTCAAAACAATCCGTTATCAGTGTCATTATCTAAACTCTTCTTATTATTATCATTATCATCGATTTTATTCCATTTGCAATTCTTTGTAGGTTCAAGATCGTTTTCTGACAGTTAATTGTTTGTTTAAGTGATGTAGTTTAGCTCTAATTCATTATTGGTGTACAATTGGTGGATGGTGGCTAGCAGTGGAATCCAGGATGTACATTTCGTCCTATTTGAGACTCGTCAGCTGGATGTACCTGCATTTCTCAATGAGTGAGGACCGAGGCTCGAACCCTGTACTCATAGTTTCAAACGCCAAAGCGTTATCCACTAGACCACTTGGGACACAAAAGCCACCTCAACCTGAGACCGAGCACTTCGGTCCAATCAATCGACGGGAAAATCGAAAATTCAATTCAATAACTAATACATTATTCTTTTAATTTGAATCAGTCATACTCCCTTACCTTTACCTATCTGAATATGATCTAAAACAAGTTTAAAACGTGTAAGTTTGCATGATGAATTGAACTTTGTTTATTTTGCTTATCACTCTCACATCTCCCAATGTATTATTGTTATCAAATGTAGGTATACAGTATATTCTAATACATAATGTAATCAACTGAACCATTACACTATAATTTGATGCACTCATTCAACCCTGCTGATTTAACGTTTTCTACTTGCCTCGATCTATACAGTGTTCGAGATGATGGCACAGCAAAGACGAAATGACCTTGGGGAAATAAAAGCAACTCATAAAATCGATACTCTGAAAAGCTTACTGTTACTCCTACGAGGAACAATACAATTTTCAAATTACTTCTGAATATGAAGAATAGTAATATACAGAGGAACACAATCACTACTCTAAAATACGAATAGAAAAACAGATCTTATGAATTATAAAAGCTGGAATGGATTTGTGTTGTAAAACATATTTAATTTTATGTGGCCTTGCGATTTTATACCTCATTCGTTATCATATGAAGAAAGATCATTGTTAACTGGATGTGCCGCCGTAGTACTACATCCATCATCTGTCAATGGTTTTATTGTTTACACAACAAAATCTTTTACTTTTATGTGAAGAAGAAGATTTCACGCAATGAAAGTGGTGAAGGCAATATTCCCGGTTAACAGTCAGACATTAGATTTCATAAGTAATGTTCTGGTTATGAGATTATTGATCCGATATGTAGTCTAAAATGAATCGGTTTCAGATAAGGGATACTGTGAGAATATTCAATATCTTTTTCACAAAAATATCCAATTTGTTCCATTTTGGTAATTATCTGTGAGTCGATAGTCCTATGAGCCATTTTCAATCCAAAGTGTTCACTTTGTGTCACCTAATATGGGGTTCAAAAACAAGTCAGATTGTCTTTGTTTGGTGGAATGGTTTTACAATTTGTTTTCAAAATTTCTATCCGTGTTCTAGACAGCAACTTCGGCGACAGGGCGCTTTTTGTCTCAGAAGATCGTTTTTCGAATAAGTCAACAGTTAACAAATACATCGATGCAGATAAATTGACTCAGTCACAAGTCACACAGCGCTTAGCACAAACACCATATCAGCGAACTGATAAATACTATTACAAGTTTGTGGACGGTTATTAGCAATTCTGAATTAAGCAGTCACTAAGAGGATAATCGAAAGCAACATATATCATTTATGCAGCAATGAAAATTTTTTTATTTCCACAGAAGTCGGAGTTGCCGATGGTGCTGAGAACGACTCTTCAATCAGCGAGAAAGAAGATGAAAGCTCCATAGTTTTATTCAATCCACCAGTTAGTAAAGTCAATGGTTATCCTGGCTTATAAACCTTGACGAGGCTACATATTCTGCTTTAGGAACCAGTTCCTGAACAGTAAACTGTCTGAAATCCAGTCCATCATTTATGCCAGTACTTTACTAGAGTCCACGGCCTTAATTTCCACGAGTGAGTGATTTGGTTCTAGAGGTTATAATCACCACCTGACATAAGCATATTCACAACAATATACCACCAGTGGTGTTTTCCTCAAAGATTAAATAAAGGCACACTTACAAGCAAGCGACTTGCGCATATTCCATCCATTCTTCAGGAATTTGAGCCACCTGGAAGATAAAGTATTCATCATTTTGGTTACATTAACAGATGATCAATACTGGCGAAACTGAGTAGACTGTCATGACGTGGTGTTCGCAATAGTTTCAAACCTGCAAAATGCTGAGTTTCCAACAAAAGCGACTTATCTTAATGTCTTATTTCGCAACACGAAAATATTCGGTGCCTCACGATTGCTTACAGATGCAAGAGATATGGTGTAATTCTCATTTTCGAATTTCACATTCTATGAAACTCACACAGTACAATCTCTATTGAAAAATTAAATGATACGCAAATAGTATACAAAATTCAGGAGATTCAGTCCTATATGATTATCGATTTCGGTATGAAGGCATAACAATTCTGAATGTGTGAGTTTACCAGGTTAATTCAACTTGAAGAAGCTCTCAGTGAGCATCACTCACGTGTGATACAGTTGAAAAGGCATATATAACAACATAAATGTACATATTTATATACTGCCGAGTGCACAAGTTGTGTTGAAAAGGGAAAAATGTTACGATTCCAACTGATTTTTCAAACATCCCTTATAGAGGATGCCAATAAAATGCAAAGAGAAAATGAGAAAAACGTGAAGAAACATAGGCTCATTAAGAGTTGGATTTCTCAGATATGAAGGTCACTGCTGTGGAATTATATCAAGTAATAAACCCCATAAACCATGAAACTATGATGTTCGAATGCACAAAAATCCCAGAGAAATAATGAGAAGTGAATTTCTTACCTGCATGAAAGTAGCCATCTAAAGCTAAACTTTATAGGATTGATTTGAAGAAATGCTCAATTAATGTGTAAATATATATTCATCTAAATTTTGAAACTTTGATTCATATTGTTTTACATTTATAGTGGCATGTTTTCTAATTGATAACAAGGTCCTCAATCAACATCAAAGTTTTCTTATTTTTGAGAATAATAAAGTCATCAACAGAATATTAATTGAACATTTATATCATTACAAAAATTTTCTTACTTTGAACTGTGTGCTGCTACTTGATAAAAACTGGTTAATTCATAGAGCACTTGAACGTGAAAAAGATCAAAAACTACTGATGATGACTTAACTGTATGGGATGCCTATTTGCATACTCGTCAACGAATTCGGTTTCTATTACATTCCAATGAAATACTTTGATGAACAGCTCAGTTTACAATCTGTCAGCATCTAGCGACAAAGTGAGATTCACTATAGCGTGTGGTTTATTTTGAAGAACATTTCAAAGAGACGTTCACTTGAGTTACATAATACTTATATTGAGTAGAATAAAGACTGTGTGTCAGCTATCGATTTTCCCTGAGGACTAATTCAAAGGTTCATTCGTTCTTCAAATTGAAATCTCCGCAAATAAAGTACCAAGCACAAAAAACACTACTTCATCAAAATCATCCATCTGAGCCACAAATTTTCATTGTGTGTAGAGAAAATACACGAGGTAGTAGAAATTGAACAAATGCGTTGCGTAGGTTCAGTCACAGGTGTGGTCAATATCACTTAAAGCGATCAGTGAAATCGTGCGAACTATGCTTTCACTTCATTCAGCAAATGATTTTCAAATGTGATGTAGATGAAATAAAGGCCGTCATAAATTTTCTTCATAATTCAAAACCAGAACTTAAATAACTACTGAAGTCCCATTCACGTAACTATAAAACTTAGGCAGTATGGTAGAATGCAATTCCGTACTACTTCTCTTATAATTTGTGTAACACAGGGAAGCAGCACTGTTTACTGGACTGCATTTCTAACAAAATTCAATACTCATAATCATGTTAGTTATCCCTACACAAATTCGAAACTTTCTTATCGGAGTTTACTTGTTTCCTTCCTCGTTGTCGTAGGTTTTTAAACGTTTTCCAGATGCCCAAGAATGGTGATTAGTCATGTTTTTCGCACATATTGTCGCTTGATTAGATAAATTAAGCTTCCGTTTTCGGTTTCTCTCTTCACTCTGATATTTCAGATTTTAGAACTATGCTCCTATCGCATAATGATGCACAGTTGCCCGGGATTTTATAAAACGTTTAAAACCCAAAAACTTTCATATTTGCAATAAACTCAACAAAAGGCACCATGGTGGTTGGCCACTTGCCAAAATCTACGCCAATACATCACACCAATGTTTCGGGTATCATTAGTACCAACTGCCGATCTCCGCCTGACAAAATTCTGGATTTTCAGTCCCTGTTGTCGTCCGGAATTTACCACAATGCTGGTATAGTCACTTTACAAGAAACCTGGCTCCATGACTCATATGATGACAATATTGCGTCTAAATGATTTTAATATATTCCGACAAGACCATGTTTGTTCCAAGAAAAAATGTGGCGGAGGTGTTGCAACTTTTATTCTAACAAAGTTTGTTTCAAATTCTCGAATGACTACATTGATTGCATCACTGTGAGATGTCGCCCGAAACACCTGTCAAAATACAAATTCACTTATATTTCTAATGTTTATGTCTCTCCTGGCTGTACCATATCGGACTTATCTATGGTCGCTGATGAATTCACCGCTGTCGCTGTAGCTTGCTTCGAGAACTCTTTATCAATAGTAACTGGTGACTGAAATTCATGCGATCACTTCTTCCTTATATCACTTGGTCATGACAATATTGGTAACTTTGCTACCCATCTTGGTGAAACACTGGATCTAGTATTCATCAATGATGTTGGTATGTATGAAGCTCGCACACGTGCTCCTTTACTTAACTCTGGCCACTGCATCATACGTCTACTGCATAAAATATATTCCAAGTCCCGCAAAGGTGTCCTCTTTCACCTCTACAGTGAAGTTCAACGGAGATGCTACTCACAAGACAACCTAGACAGACTCAGACAGATGTTGGAAGACACTAACTGGGACTTATTTATAGAAAAAACAATAGATGCTACAATCACAAACACTACTGATTATCTTCAATTCTGTTTCGAAATATGTTGTCCTAAAGAAATATTATTCATTCGATTTGCCTGTTTCTGTTCTCCATATCTCAAAAGGCTACGTAGAGATAAATAATTGTTGTTCAAAACAAATGATAAGTGTGGTGTAAAATAGTTAAACATTCTGATAAAACTCGAAATGTAGAGACTAAATGTTTTGTATAATCAAAGACTTTTGTCATGTGAAACCCCTTCTAATTTGTGGAAACATTTTAAAGAAATTACTAACGGTAAGCGATGTACTTCTGTCCCATCTCTAAATGTCGACACTCTTAATAAATCTTTCATACGCTCTTCTGTTGATATCCTTCCTAATGATACCGATCATACTGACAATAACTTTAGTGGTTTTAATACCCTTGATGTGCTTAAATGTCTCCGGTATCTTAAGTCTTCTCAAAGCCTTGGTCCTGACGGCATACCTGCCATTGTCCTCAGGAATTGTGCTGATATTTTGTGTTATCCTCTTACTAACATTTTAAATGCTTCTTTTTCCGGTGACGTTCTACCTTTTGCATGGAAAAACATTAAAGTTATCCCCGTACCAAAACCATCTTCTGGTTCTGATATTAAATTTCGGCCTATTGTAATTACTTCCCCCTTTTTAAAATTGATGGAAAAATTACTTTTACTTCGTCTTGAACCCGCTTTGAAACCTTTCAATGATCCTAAACAATTTGCATACAAACATGGTAGAAGTACCTTGGATGCTGCGGTTGTCATATATCACAATGTTGTTTCTTGTCTAGACAAAAGTGCTAAATATGTTCGTAGTGCTTTCTTAGACAACACATCTGCTTTTGACTCTGTACCTAGGGGCCCTGTATTAAACAGCCTGTACTATATTCCTTCGGGTTTATGCCCGCCTGCAATTCATTTATTTTGTGAACCGTACTTATAAACATTATGCATCATCTTAGTTATGCACTTAGCAACATGAACAAAGTAATTTTGGTAATCATAACTACTCATAGCTATGGGTTATGTACTAACTTCTCTGTAATTTTATAAGTTCTCACAGGGTAGAAACTTCCTTTGTTTTATCTCATTCTAACGTACTACTTCCAAGTTGCACCACTTTTCCTCGCATTGATTTTGCACAAGCTTTTGTAGTACCTTTGCACCGATTTTGAAATCTTAACCTTCTTTCCCATTTTATTCTGTTGTTTTTTTTACCCTGCTCCTTATCATACGCTGGTATAATGATTGCCTTTAACATGACTGCTAGGCTCTGTTGAAGCGGAGGAAGGGAGCATTGGTCTAATATGAAAGTTAGACATAATGAGTCACCTTCTTGCTACGACAGCCTCGGCGCCAGAGGTTTACCATCAAACCTCCACATAAGTAAGCTTGTAATAGTGCGGAATAAAAAAAAAGAATGAATCGATACAATAAAAAAAATAAATACCAAAAAAAAAGATTAATAAAAATATGAAAGACAAAAAAAAACAACATCAGACCGCAGAAGCTTACAACCGCACAAGGCACCAGCGTCATTTCTTATCATATTCCGTCTTACTTCACTAATCATGTACATACCACTTCCAACTCACCTTAATTTTTTTCTTTTCTCTTGCTTTCTTTCCTTTCGGTAAAATTTCTTTTTTTACTATTGCTATTTTCAAACCTTCTCATTCACTCATTGCTATTGTGCCAAGCCATCCTACTGTTAAATATCGAAGCTTGCTGGTTTCCCACCAACCTTCTAGGGGGGGGGATAACCTGTAGTGCACATTGTACCTTTGAACTTTTGTTTAAACTGACTCACCCACGGTGATCCACGTTTTACCTTTTGACTTGTGAGTCTTCCGTACGTTCATCGGTTCGCTCTCTTGTTGTGCTCTCTTTCTGCACACTCTCCGAGCCTACCTCCAGCAACGTCTGCAGATAAGTTGTATGACTTCTTTATTTATTGAATTTTATATTTCGTTGAATAAAATATAATTCTCCCAGGTACTCTTGTCACATCAAGTCTTTTTTACAACGATACAGTTCGTCAGTATTTGCGCGTCGAGTAGTGTACTGATAAGCTTAGCAGGTAGCAAAACGGTGACGAAGTTTGTAAGGGTGTTTAGAGTATAGGTCCACTCTAAGCCATAGTAGAACTCTTACACATTCATGCATCTGCGTACACATTGTAGATATACTGAGAAAAATAGGTAGAGTGAAATGTGACCATTTTCAAATATATCCACGAATTTTGCCTCGCTCGTACGATACTCAGATATACTGAAAGAATACAAAGAAGTTATGAACACTATCAGCTATTAGATTTTCATTGTTGACAGTGAGATTTGTATTACAGGCAATCGATTTAAGGTGAAGAGTTTACGTGTGAATCGAAAAAGTCGTCTCATATGCGGAAAAATAATTATGCACAATTATATATATACCTCATTTTTCAAAACCTTGATCTGAAGTTCAAAATATACACATTTGCGTAAAATCTTAAACCTACAATAAAAAGCTGCGACTTTGCATTGTGAAATTTAGAAAAACAATATAAGGCAGACAAATATGAATAGAAGTAACGAATATTGACGTTAGCTTAATTCATCATAATTCTTATGTTTATGTTTTTCTAAATGGATAGATCAGTAGATCAGTGCGCTACAGTGGGGAATGATTTCTTTATCACTTTTGACTAATTAACTCTCACATTCTTAAAGACTCATTTCAAATTGAAACAAGGAAGCATCTTTAGTCGTTCAGACTTTGTCTCAGGATGTATACATCATGATGGAAACATTGCTGCTTATTCTGCGTCATTTGTGACAGACTGTGTTTTGTAACTGTGAACAATAAAGACTACGAGTTGATGTCATTCTTTAGATGTCAAACCTAGTGGCGTTGGAACAAGATTGAATATCCGTGGGCAACATGAGAGATTACCTCCTATCAAGTTTTCACCAGTGCCGCTTTTATTCCTAAGTCTCCAAATGAAATTTTGTCTTCAATATTTGATTGAGTAATAAACATCTGTCACACTGTCTGTATTTTCATTCAGTCTTGGTAACTGCAATGTTAACAATAAAGAAACGAAAAAAATCAGTGTAATAGGCATCGCATGACTTCTTCTCCGATTAAAGGATAAACACTGATTACTGGACATTCTTAGCATGACGTTTTCAAATAAGTCACCTTTACTAAAGAGATTAGTGCATATGACAAACATATGACATAGAATAACATCGAGCTGATTTATAAAATTAAACTGGTCAGAGAAGTGGCATTTGTTCCATCAAAATACCAGATGCAATATATTCACATTTGCACTGTCGAACTCGCTGATGCAGTTTTGGTTGCACAGTTCTCACCGAACAAAATGATACAATAGTCAATACATGTTGTTTCCGTTTCACTATTAATAAAGCTCACAGATTGATGGCAAACGTATGTTTGTACTTTTTTACCTTAGTGCATTCGTCGGGTTAGTCATGAGTAATTTTCCCATTTGTTGCTTCCAGGGATTTAATTTATTTGTGCTTATTTGAGACTCATCTGTAATACGAAACGATGGCATGCCAAGCAAACCAGGCAGCTTCGTTGATCATTTAGCTACTAGATTTTAATTTATTGATGGAATTTTAAATCAATCCAGTTATTGAAAAGCAACTTCCGAAAATAAACTAAGTGACCCTTTGTGTTCTAAAAAGAGATGGATTTGACTGAATTTCTCTTCAGATATCGTGATAAGCAGAATCCATTGAAAAGGTGCTGTTAGGCAACATTGTATGCTTTTTGTGCTTTACTTTACAAAGTGGAAGAAGTTTATTTGATAATTTGTTGAGCTCTATCCTAGTAGATGAATAATCTGAATGCTTGCGTTTAACCTGTAGGTCTTCATTTCGATACTTGATGGAGAAACGGGTGCATCCCCTTAGTAATTCAGACTCAAATCAGGACGAAACTACCATCTAGTAGTTTCTTCTTTTGAGTGGTTCTCTAGCTTAGGCTACTTCATCATCAAACTTGAAATAATAATTTTTAGAAAGAAGAGAACACGAAGTTCAGCAAAGATATCTTTTCCGCGATTTCATTCTAAAAAGCTATACAATTGCATTTATATAGATTAGATTATCGAGAAGCCGGAGCTGTGTGTTCAAAAGAAGTTAGTCCAACCTCTACAACCACCATGGACCTAGCTTGATATGTTCCCTTTGTTTCCGTTTTTTTTCTCTTCCTCCTCTGTTTTCGTTCTCACTTTTTCCTTAAGAGCATTTTTCGTTCGCTGTGTGTCTGATTCTTAGTCCTTCAATCTTCGTTTAATCCACCTAATTTTTTTCAGTTACAGAAACAGTTATTTTAATTTTGTTTCCATGCTCTTCCTGATCACAATTGTAATCCGTTTAGATTAACCATTTTGCAATTATATTCTAATCCTGTGTAATTTTTTGGTTCTATGCCTCCCGTAGTCTATATTCATACCTCCTAACTAACATTTCAAGTTGAAAATTTTGATTTCATTTTGTTTCCATGCTCATTTTGTTCACACCTGTAGTTCGTTCTATCCCTGTGTCTCTTAGCCTTTTGTAATTCATATCAAGTCGAAAATAATTATCACCTTCGATTCGCCTTTAAAATTATTTCTCCAGTTATCAAATATTAACTGTTTTCTAATCCTATGAAATCTTGTCTCTAAGCCCCTTGTAATCTATATTCGTACCTTGAAACTATCATATCAAGTTGAAAATTATTATCACCTTCGTCACAATCTGAAAGTAAACAAACAGATATCGTGGAAGATGCAGTCAAATGGGTCTTGATGAAGCTATGATGCGAATGTTTCACGCTGGGTGACGTGTGTTCTTCAGCATTATCAAGAGGTTTTTTCAACAATCATGGAGAAATAGACAATTCAAGCTACATCAATCATTTTAAGTGTGTAAGCAAATACATAAGTCGTTCATACAGCTAATTGTCCATTTTAATGTTGGAGGACTAACGGAAGTGGTTGAAAGCAGCTGAAGCCAGAGTACAAAATACTTTAGTAATGAAGCATTATACAGATTAGTGATATGATACTGACATTGTCCAGTCATTCACTGTTGTCAGCAGGCAGACAAAGAGGATGGTGTTCACAACACGTGAGAAGCCCGATCTCTGTGTACACAAAGATAGGGTGAATAATCTAAATCTGTCGTAGTTATGTCTTACTAACCAACTTTATTATTATTATTATATACTTTAATTCATATTATTTTATACCATGTGTAGAACATCGGATTCGCTGAAACGCATGTTTTATAAAATGTATTGTTTCGAATAAAGCTATCAGTACAAGAATGAATAACCAAATTATCTCTTTCGTCTTCGTCATGCATAGACCACATATGCAAGAGAAATAAGACTCAGTTTTGTGAGAAGAGTAACACAGAGTCATGAGTTATGCTTGCTTAAGATATTCTGAAAGTTACCTAAACCATTTGTAATTTTTCAGCCATTTTCCATGCAACATCTGCTATATAGATCTCATCAAATATTGTGTTCTGATGAGGAATATAACACTGAATGCATGCTGCCTGATATAACAAATCGAAATAAGTTATGAATATTCCGATGATTTTTAACACATTAGTTATAGAGATTAGGGAAACCAAAAGTGGAATCAAACTGTAGAGGTTCATAGATTGTGGTCGACCAGCAGTGAAAAAATCTGCATGTGGCAGTCAGGATATCAGTGTAAGATGGTTACTTGCACATAACAACACCATATAATAGTGAAAACTCTGAGAGGCAATTTAAAAATGTTACACTTTCTGAAGTGAAATAAGTAACACTTGACTATTTCCCTCTCACGTTTGAAAAGCAATTCCATAAAAGTCACAATTTGTTACATAGAATATTAGCCAAATATCTTATTTCAACAGTATTAACAGTAGGCAAGAAACAGATTTATATTCAGCATGTTTTCAAAGACGATGATATTAAAGGAATGATTTACATAAGAATAGGAGCCGTCCTAAACAGACGGTATCATGTTTTTGCTGCAAGCAAAACTAGTCACTCGACTCCGAACATTATGCTGGCTGGGACAATCAACCTTCGGTATGCACCCCACTTATGCTACATCCGAATGTGTTTTATTATTACTTATTTATTATATCCTTTAATTCCTAGAGGAACATAGGTCTTCAGCCGCACGTCTCCATTGCCTTCGGTTTTCTGCCAACTTTTTCACCCCGCTTCAAGTCTGCCCACATGCTTTCATCTCCTCTTCACATGACCTCATCCAAGTCACCCTTGGACAACGAACTGGCCGCTTCCCTTTCAGGTTCCAATCGAGGGCTTGTCTGGTAATGTCACTTGATGGTTTCCTCAGCGTATGGCCATTCCACCTCCATTTCTTCCTGCCTCTTTGTTTCACAATCGGTTCCGAATATGTATATCGATTCACATATAGCTACAGTGGCAGTCGCATGAGGAGAGAAAACAGTTAGGCCTAAGTCACATTTTCTGAGCCTGTACAAAAAAGAATGGGTAGTTCGGAAATGCCAAAAGCCAAATACTTGAGGGACGAGGAACGGCAATTTAAACATAAGAGGCTTCCAAAATGATCATTCGAAATCTTCCCCAGTTTGCTGAGACGATTGCAGTGGAAACGGCTAAAATGTGACCTATGCGTTCGAAAAGAAATCCATAGCGGGAATTGTATTGACCTGAAAAATAACTCCCCAGTGGCTAATTGTTATCTAATTTCATGGTTTTTTGCCACACTTATATAAGACTTCCTTTTGTTTGCTGGAAGTTCACCCAATGTCCTCCTGTATTCACCAAATTTATGCGGTTATGGTCTGAAAGCGTCGAAGTGATCTCTAATTTGCACTATATGACTGACAAAACTTATGTGAGACTCTCGCTATCACTTGCTATCCAAATGCAGAAAAACACGATCATCCTTCAATATTTTTTTGAAATAAAACAGGTAGAAGAAGCGTTGGTATCAAATAACTATCCTATAAAGTTCATAAGAAAGATCGAAAAGGGCCAAAAGAAAAAT
Organism: Trichobilharzia regenti; assembly: GCA_944472135.2. Classification (NCBI taxonomy): domain Eukaryota; kingdom Metazoa; phylum Platyhelminthes; class Trematoda; order Strigeidida; family Schistosomatidae; genus Trichobilharzia; species Trichobilharzia regenti. The sequence continues at coordinate 69,246,540 of OX235267.1, forward strand.
AAAAATAATTGTGAAACTAGTAATAATAATATAAATAAGAGAGAATATAAGTCATCTACAGTTACACCATATAAAGAAGGGACATCTGAGACCCCGCCTAGGATTCCAAATAAAGCAGGAATTAGGGTGGCATTTAAACCTACAAACTCACTCAGAGACAAGCTCTGTAGGCTAAAGGACCCAACTGACACAATTAAACAAAATAATGTAAGTTACAAAATACCTTGCAATGATTGTGAGGTCAACTACATAGGTCAAACTAGAAGGTCAGGGCTAGTCAGATTGTCAAAACATAAGAATTTAGCTAAGGTAAGAATGGTTGACCCCGAGAAGATAAGTAATTTAGGAAAAAGCTCAGCAATTACACTGCATGCATTAACACACAACCACACAATGAAGCGGGAGAGGGTTAGAATTCTGAAAAGTAATGTAGATAAGTGGAGAGAGGGGTTGATTACTGAATCCTTGTTCATCGAGTCTACACCAAACACATGCAATAGGAATGATTCATCACTCATACCGAAATATGGAAAATAATATTACCAATCAAATCAAGCGAAAATCAAGAGAAGAACAATGAAACTATATAAATGAAGTTAGGAAGTCGTGTGAGTACCTTGATATGATTATGAGCAATAAATTGTGCTCGAAACGTCATCAGTAAACATTACTGTATAACACTGTGAGACTTTATCAAAACAAAATTTAACCATAATGAAATCTGACGATAGGCTGAATCTAGTCTGATCCCATTGCATTTATTCTAATCAACTTTATGAGAATATCTATATCAGATAATATGGAAAATTCAACTAGCCATTAGTATATTGGTGTTATCTCTATTCCCCAAACATTCCCTATGTGAAAACAAATAGTTAGGCGAGAATGACCGGCTCTTAACCTATGCTGTTCTTTGGCTGGTAGTTTAATTGTGATTGATACCAGCCTTCTGCTTCAGTAATCGTAAATCTTCATTAATTTCAGTCTGAATAATGCAAGCAACTTTCAAAACAATCGACGTCTTTACACTAGGTGACCGCGCAACAGATAACTGTCAGGTGGAAACCTTCAACAAGTAATTCAGAGTTACTGGTGACCTAATAAGCGAAAACGTTTGAAAAAGCATTTTAATTGTGCAAGCACACAGTTCAAAGTACCTGCCGTGCCGAAAAACATGGCACCACAGGCTGCGATTTTCGGGAGAAATAGTATCATACCATCTGAAGCAAACCCTCAAAAGGCGTTTAAAAGTAACTAAGTTATGCTGTTCACCAAGTAGCTAAACGACAATTCAAACACGAACTAAACCAGCCCAACATTGCTTATCCTATGTGTATTCACTCTCCTGCGGAGTGATCTCCAGCTACATGCATTAGGAGTACGATTAGGCGAATCCATCGGCCCATTTTTGTCCTTAACCCATGTCATTTAGGCTAAAAGTGGGACGCACCTAAAAACTGATCTCATTTTGTTGATAGAAGATATCAAGTAGACAATAACACAGCTTCACATTCATTCACACACATTCTCATTTTTGTCAAAGTTTCGCATACCTTACGAAAACGATTTCACAGATAACAAAGGCCACTGAGGTAAAAAAGATATCCGTGGAATTTAAATTTGTCACTATCTGCCTCACATTAATGGATTATTTCCGTAACAGGACAGAATACATTTTAAAAACCAGCGACTGTTCCACGTGAAACTAAGTCTGTCACGAATCTGCATGTAGGTTGTTTGGTAATATCATCAAACTACTGAGAAAACTGCCTAAATTTCACCTAATTTAGACGCATTTCAATTAAGTCCATGAGCAGGGACCATTAATTTTATGCATTTTCACTGATAGCTAAGTTGGTATGGAATTATCAAAAGAAATGAAAGAAGAACTCTGAGAATTCATAAGTGTGTGAAAGTATCGCGTTCAAAATGAGACTACTGTTTGTTATTCTAGTGCTCTGACTTTCTGTACGTCAAATGGTATAAATGGCAGCTACTAATGAATAAAGAAATCAGGTTTCTTGTGGAGTAACAATTTCTACTGAAGACGACTAACACAATGAGTGTGTGATGGTTACGCATGTACTGAAACAAAATAGGAGATGGAACATTTTGTAGTAGTTTTCACTGTTAACTCACTTTCTGCGTATAATCATTCCACAAAGCAAACGAATTCTCGTGAGATATGCGATTTTCCGGTCTCGAGTTATTTGTTCTGACGAAATAGTTGATGAATAACTCGTTATTATTTTTCATCTATTCAACAGGAATACTTATATTATGAATCTTTTGAATGATACACACATTTAAAGAGTCGCAAAGACCATGGAGCATGAAGATGCGAAAACCTCAGTGTTCCTAAGACTGCAATTTCTGAATCACATTAATAGAGGAATGCAGTCATGACATTCGGTGGTAGCCTACAATAAGATTTGTACACCAATTGAACCAATACTTGATTCACGAAATAAAAAGAAACCGCTTCATTTCTTGTTCTTTCATATGTATTTGCTAATTCAACCGTTTCTCTGAAGCTAGTAACACCGAATATACTACTAGTCGAGTTAACCGTCGAATTTATGAACCCAGCGTATCTTAGTTAGACAAAAGAATAAATAAAACCTGATGTAGGCTAATACTAGATTATATAGTCGATACAGGAGATCAAGTTAAAACCAAGTTATCAGTATTAATTACGTGGAGACATGCACAGGCTCTACGAGTCCGACACTCACAGCACGCGATGAGAAATTAATCTGAACAATACAAATTTATCTGTTCTAAGCAAATTCGTGCCGTGCATTTTACGTGATATTTAATGAGTCTTATTTATGGTTTCCTTCTATCAGTTTAAATATCATTTGAAGTTTTTCTTTCATTAGATATTGCAATTTGAAATAAACCTATGTGATATATATGGACATGCTTTTAGATAACTTCCGACATTCTAATCTCAGCATATGAATATGATTATCATTTTAAAAACGTTTGTGAAAAACACACAATCAGATGCATTTATACAACTGCATGAAACTACATACAAAGTGAAGATAATGGTCCCATGAGTGGTTGTTAACTAGCCTCAGTGAAATCACAAACCAAGTATAATGATAAAAATGATAATGGTTCCAATAGAAGTGTGACCACAAGGAAAAGCAGACGAAGAACCTAATTAATCAGCAAATGAGGATAATTTTTAAGTGCAAAAAAATGCTTTATTCAACCTGCAAGAGTGAGGTAGTTTCTTGAGAATATATGGCATATCACTTCAGGCAGCCCCCTACAGATATGAAGTGCGAGGGGAACGAAGAAGACGCCTAAAAGGAATTTGTGAAATGTCACCTGACAGCAGCTGAGAGTTCTTCGCTTAAGAGATATATTTAAAATAAAGTAACACTGAAAACATAGATGCATAACCTTGGTGATTAAAACTCCAAAATGAAGTAATGTCATGAACTCTGTCATGTAATCTGCTGTTTTATTTTAAAATTTAATTTTTTTTGTCTTACGTTTTATGAAATAATGAGCCAGATGAGGAAGGCTGAGACCAAAAAAATGAATCACATAAACATCAACGTAATCTCGGGAAATATAGGCGTTTGATGCATCATGTATTTAGTTGCCGAACACTGTTGTTTGAGGATGGTATACATGCGAATGTCTGATGAATGTTGATAAATTCAATATCATTAGGATGATCATTGACATAAATCTAACTAATTCTAACATTCAGACAAACATGGAATTCTTTATACGACATAAACCAAATGCTCCAGGTATAGTACGCTCCTTGAGGGAAGAATGTATGTTTTTCCCTTGCCAATTTCCATTAAGTGGTGGCAGATATAGGACCCACCAAACATGACCATGTCCTTATGCTGCTGAATTTGATAAACTTTTAAGTCTATTGAGAAAGGTGGGGGGAATGTTCACATGCATATCCTCGAAAGTGATCATATCAGTCGTTTGAAAATACCCATAGATTTTGTTATATTCACCAATATAGCTGTGTGCAGTCAATATAATAGTCAAACACGTCTTACATTCAACTTAATCCATACTGACCTAGATTTTGTGAGGATGTGAAGGTTTCAATTCATGAAACAACCAATTCTATCTACAGATTGGTGGTTTGAAGGCACACTGGATGCTTCTACACGAATTTACTCATAATAAATTTAATAATATGTCATCTAATTGCTTGAGATTTTGAATTCTACAGTGTTCTAAAATGAAGATATGCCCTGTCGAAGATTGTAAATGTAACTCTGTATGTGAACACATTCACTGCATCTTTTAAATTTGTCTCTGGACAGGCTTGTTACAATGACAGTAGAACATATGTTTGGTCTGCTGTTGTTCCTAGAGCCTGATAATCTATGATTTATGAACTGAAAAATATTCTCACTCCACGAACGACAAAAGAGATTTTTTTGATTGGTCGCATTATACAATCAATAAAATACTCCGTTACTACAACTTATCGTCACATTCTTCAGCCCACTATTCTAATTTCCAAGAGACAAAAGACTCGTTAACCTCGAATGTGAAATAAATTGGCACGTAAATTACATTCCTCAATGCAACATTAAGTAATCCAATTTCCTTATTCATTGGAAGCCTTTCAACATTCACCCGATAATGTTTCATTCAAATCGTCTCGCGAAATTCATTGCTGTCGTCCTACGCAGATTTGATTCAGTCGTATCGAGGTATGTCGTAAAATTGACCACAAACTACAAACTTATATCTCACTTTGTCATAATATCCCCTCGGGGTGGGCATCAACCCCTTCACTATGGTATTTCATGTGAATCTAGTGACACTAAACGCATTGACAACTACACATGTAATCATTTCATAAATTTAAGTTGAGGTCACTAAACATTGATTTTTTTTAAAATCATGTTACTTACGAATTCACCACTTTTCATCAAATAGCAATACATGGTTCAAAGTAAAAAATTTTCAGATGTCATTCATTGTTTCAACTGAAAATTTAGGCGATGCATTTATTATTGGTCACGAATAAAACAATTTGACGTCATTTGCTATAGAAAGAATGACCAGATTTGCAGTATAAAATGATATCATGCTATTTCACAGGTTCTCATCAGCTGCAAACTACCTTAACTTACAATGGTTATAAATAATAACATTTCATACTTCATTGTTTTCAAGGTAATGGGGAAAACATTATAAGGTGAACGCATCTGGAATATAAGTATTATAATCTAAGTCAATCACCATCAATTTATATACTATCAAACTATGAAAGAAGAAAAAAAGGGGGGTGAGAGAAGACAGAAAACAGAAAAATCCAATAAACAGTGTCAGCATAGCAACTCAAGAAGGTCAAGGTTCATCAATTTGAAAACTTGCTTAGTGAGCTGAGCTCACTAGTGTGTATGACTAATCAGTGTAATGAAAGTGATATGGTTACAAAGGGAGTAAGAGATTGACCACACTCTCTTTCTGCATGCCTATGTTTGGTCTGTGACGTTTGATTGCAATTGCTTCAGCAAATCGTAGTAGATTCGCTGTCCTTTGTATGTTTAATATTTTGAAGGATTTAGAAATCTCGACAAAATGACCCGTATCCACAAGATGTCTGGTAATTGAACTTTGTAAATATTTGCTTCCTTTTAGGCATAAGTTTCTTGGAATATGCTCTGAAAACCGGATAGAAACCCTTCTTTCTGTCCTTCCAATGTACTTGCTGCCGCAGGTACACGTAAATTTATAAATGCAGTTGGAGGTAACATCAGCAGGGTACTTATCCAGTTTCGATTGCCTTATGGAGCACGTAGTACTGTATAGTGTCACCAAACTGGCTGCAGGGAAGCATCTCTTTATTGCTCCCTTCATCCTCTTTTCAATCTTTTGCGATACGGTTTCTCCTTTGTATGGGAGGCAAATGAACACTTTCTTCTTCTCAACTGTTGGAGATTTCTCTTTCTCATCTCTTTCTTTGCTGTACTTTGGGATAAATCCTTTTGGATACCCGTTTTCTTTAAGGCATTTTTCGACAAAGCTTAATTCAAAACAAGATTTTGAGCGAACAATTGTTTTAGATAACTCTTTCTTCAGGCTCTACAGTTATAAATCCATGAATAATAGAGTACATATAGCCAATAAAGGCAAATGAAAATAATATCAGAAACTGTATTGGGGTGCATGTGTAAGTTGAGGTGATAGTCCATTAGTTAGCATAGTCAATTAAGTGTGTATAGGGTGTTTAGTCAGAAAAATGTGATGAAGTGTGAATGAACAATTAGGTGATATAATGTAGTTTTATAGTTAACAGAATACAAGTGTCCTTGGGGTGAGAAAATGCGATAACCACAAAATACATGTAAAGACACGTTAAAAAATGAGGCACTGGATATGAGGGCTGACCGATAATGTCTAATGATAAAATAAGGTGGCTAAATTGTAAATTGTAATAAAATGCTACAGAATTGGTAGGTTTAGTATAAAATCATAAAGGTTGACAAAGTAAGGTTAACAATGAGGCGAAATAAACTGGGTGCAGAAATGGATAATAAAGACATGATATCACAAAATAATAATAATGATAATAATAGTAAGAAAAGATTATGATCCTGGTGACCTTATAGTGGGCCAGGGTAGACAAAGAGAGTGAATAAGTTTTTTCTGTACACATAGATCTGGTCTTTCTCTATTAATCTCTAAAGCCTCAGCTATGGCTAGGAGGCGTAATCGTGTGCCTTTGGGGAGATTGTTCGGTACCCGAAACGCAACTGTAAATGACTCATCTACTTTGATGCTGTGTTCGCTATCCACTAGATGAGACAGAATTGCACTAATAATTGATTTGGTTGTTCTTTTCCCAAGCCAAACAGGAATATGTTCACGAGTGCGCAGAGATAAATTCCTCTGGGTACGACCTATATAACTAGCTCCACAGGAGCAGTTAAATTTATATACACACATTGATGTCGCCATTTTGGGCAATCTATCTTTAATTCACGGTGTCACCTCAACTTACACATGCACCCCAATACAGTTTCTGATATTATTTTCATTTGCCTTTATTGGCTATATGTACTCTATTATTGTAAAAAGAAGAAACGATGGAACGGTCGAAAAGTGCATCTACAGGAAAGTAACTTGGACCGGACAATACCTTCATTATAACAGCTTCTGCCCTATGAGCTACAAGCGGGGATTAGTGAGAACACTTTACGACAGGGCCAGAAAGTTATGTTCGCCTAACAAAGTAGAAGAAGAATTAAGCTTTCAGTAAATAAAAAATCCCCATATTGAAATCAAAACAAGATTTTGAGCGAACAATTGTTTTAGATAACTTCTTCTTCAGGCTCTACAGTTATAAATCCATGAATAATAGAGTACATATAGCCAATAAAGGCAAATGAAAATAATATCAGAAACTGTATTGGGGTGCATGTGTAAGTTGAGGTGACACCGTGAATTAAAGATAGATTGCCCAAAATGGCGACATCAATGTGTGTATATAAATTTAACTGCTCCTGTGGAGCTAGTTATATAGCTCGTACCCAGAGGAATTTATCTCTACGACCTATATAACTAGCTCCACAGGAGCAGTTAAATTTATATACACACATTGATGTCGCCATTTTGGGCAATCTATCTTTAATGCACGGTGTCACCTCAACTTACACATGCACCGCAATACAGTTTCTGATATTATCTTCATTTGCCTTTATTGGCTATATGTACTCTATCTATGTGTACAGAAAAAACTTATTCACTCTCTTTGTCTACCCTGGCCCACTATAAGGTCACCAGGATCATAATCTTTTCTTACTATTATTATCATTATTATTATTTTGTGATATCATGTCTTTATTATCCATTTCTGCACCCAGTTTATTTCGCCTCATTGTTAACCTTACTTTGTCAACCTTTATGATTTTATACTAAACCTACCAATTCTGTAGCATTTTATTACAATTTACAATTTAGCCACCTTATTTTATCATTAGACATTATCGGTCAGCCCTCATATCCAGTGCCTCATTTTTTAACGTGTCTTTACATGTATTTTGTGGTTATCGCATTTTCTCACCCCAAGGACACTTGTATTCTGTTAACTATAAAACTACATTATATCACCTAATTGTTCATTCACACTTCATCACATTTTTCTGACTAAACACCCTATACACACTTAATTGACTATGCTAACTAATGGACTATCACCTCAACTTACACATGCACCCCAATACAGTTTCTGATATTATTTTCATTTGCCTTTATTGGCTATATGTACTCTATTATTCATGGATTTATAACTGTAGAGCCTGAAGAAAGAGTTATCTAAAACAATTGTTCGCTCAAAATCTTGTTTTGAATTAAGCTTTGTCGAAAAATGCCTTAAAGAAAACGGGTATCCAAAAGGATTTATCCCAAAGTACAGCAAAGAAAGAGATGAGAAAGAGAAATCTCCAACAGTTGAGAAGAAGAAAGTGTTCATTTGCCTCCCATACAAAGGAGAAACCGTATCGCAAAAGATTGAAAAGAGGATGAAGGGAGCAATAAAGAGATGCTTCCCTGCAGCCAGTTTGGTGACACTATACAGTACTACGTGCTCCATAAGGCAATCGAAACTGGATAAGTACCCTGCTGATGTTACCTCCAACTGCATTTATAAATTTACGTGTACCTGCGGCAGCAAGTACATTGGAAGGACAGAAAGAAGGGTTTCTATCCGGTTTTCAGAGCATATTCCAAGAAACTTATGCCTAAAAGGAAGCAAATATTTACAAAGTTCAATTACCAGACATCTTGTGGATACGGGTCATTTTGTCGAGATTTCTAAATCCTTCAAAATATTAAACATACAAAGGACAGCGAATCTACTACGATTTGCTGAAGCAATTGCAATCAAACGTCACAGACCAAACTTAGGCATGCAGAAAGAGAGTGTGGTCAATCTCTTACTCCCTTTGTAACCATATCACTTTCATTACACTGATTAGTCATACACACTAGTGAGCTCAGCTCACTAAGCAAGTTTTCAAATTGATGAACCTTGACCTTCTTGAGTTGCTATGCTGACACTGTTTATTGGATTTTTCTGTTTTCTGTCTTCTCTCACCCCCCTTTTTTTCTTCTTTCATAGTTTGATAGTATATAAATTGATGGTGATTGACTTAGATTATAATACTTATATTCCAGATGCGTTCACCTTATAATGTTTTCCCCATTACCTTGAAAACAATGAAGTATGAAATGTTATTATTTATAACCATTGTAAGTTAAGGTAGTTTGCAGCTGATGAGAACCTGTGAAATAGCATGATATCATTTTATACTGCAAATCTGGTCATTCTTTCTCTATCAAAATTTATGAAGAAAGCAAATAAATGAAACTTTACGTATATTATAGGCTTTGATACTAGTTATTTCACAACGAAAAATAACACCTATGAATCAGATTATTAGGAATGAGAAAGACATATTCACAGACTAGTTGAACATATTTACAAGTGATTACTGTAACGCCCTAATTTAGATGCCTTCAGTTTTCGAGGTAAGCAATTCAGTTCACATAATTTTCCTGTCATTAACCAAAAATTTCAAACCTACATTCTTCCTGTCAATTTTCAGTTTCAAATTTCATGATTCTATGGTTTATTAGAGAGAAGAGAACACGAACCTGACCAAAGATGGCGATTTTTCGGCGATTTCATTCTCAAAAGCTGTACAATCGCATTTATATAGATTAGTTTACATAGATACAATTATTATTGGTTTAATTTCACATAGTAACGAAGGTGATAATAATTTTCAACTTGATATGATAGCTTGAAGTTACATTCGATCCACCTAATTTTTTTTTCAGCTATAAAAACACAGTTAAGTTTGTTCCAATGTCTTCCCTGTTCACATTTATTGTCCGTTTGAAAAAGTTAAAAATATGATAAAATGAATATAGAGATTTTCAGTTATAGTTTAGAAATTTTCTGAGCGGAAAACAATTCATGTTTCAAATTTTTTAGTTCACCTGATTCGAAAATTTGAAACATTTTCAACGACCATATGAAACCTAATAAACATTCACTTAAATTCTTCTACAAATTTGTAATACTCTGAAGCAACTACACGTATCAATTCAGACATTGAACAATACTCACAATCGGATTTAGAAGTAAAAGCAACAGAAGTGTTCCAAAATCCTCCATCCAATACAGACAAAAGGTGCTGAAATACGATGAGGTAAATTTCGTTTAGAATGTTGATGACAAGTTGCACCATATTTAATATATCAAAATTCAAATTGTAGTAAAAAGGTGATAAAATTGAATTGTGCTAAATATGTACGAATGGCTTATGTACGAGTATGGAGTTTCCACATAATTTCAAAAGGCAGTAATATAAAGTAGACAGTGAGGAAATGCTTCTGCTTTATTCACCAGAATTTTAGCTTCGCATTTCTTAACACTGTGTAACAGAACGTTTTCACATTATCAAACATTTCCACAACAGATATTTGAAATGTTGTTTCGCAAACACTAGAGTGTACTGCGACTCATGATTTGCTGGATAATTACTCAATATTCTACTTCTCTTCTCTTTTTAATGAAGACACGCTTGATCTCAAGATAAGAGAGGAAAATAAGTGACTGATATTAGATGTGAGTGGTAGCCATATAAAATTAATAATTCTGGTAAGCAAATCAAAAATCGCTGCAATAGAAATGACCATGTGACTTACATTACTCCGATCTACGAAAAACAAAACTACAGTTATTAGAAAAGCTGTTGATATTGAGAGCAGGACTGTTACCACCGCTTTTTTAAATCTTTTGATAAGGACGCAGAAGATAATTGTCAACAAGTCTTCCAGAGTGATAAAGCCAATTAAAAATTACAATTTGGATTATTATCCATATCGCGACACGTAAAATAAATATTTGCAGACCATAGTGCAAGCTGTTGACGAAATAAATTAAACATTTTCATAATGACAGTTTGTTTGAATTGCGTTTGAATGAAATTGATGCAAACAAAATTAATTCATGTGAGATAACATCGAAGTTTCGTTTGCATAAATTTATTCTGATGTCTGTTAATATTGACAGTCCACATGGAACCGGGGATTTAGATTCACCACTTACTGGTTCTGGTTCGCACAGTAAGACTACAACCGTACAACGACTAATCCACCCTCTAATTCTCCTAATCACCTATAAGGTAGATGCGCGGTGTGTCGGAATCAAATTATTGCTCTTATTTTAAGTGTGAAAACGAGATTTATGTTCTGCTGTAAACCCTCACAATATTGTTCCACGAGATATTTAAAAACTTAGACTAATTTTTGGTCACATGTACAAAGGAGAGACACACAGGTCTCTGTAGGTCTTGAATATTCAACGTATTCATAAATAGCTGGAAGTACAAATGAATTCACCTAGTTCACTGTGTCTTAAATCGACATCCAGCTTCATACTTTGCTAAGCTCATCACAGAGACTGGTCATGAAATTGTCGTCGATTGAATTAGTTTGGAGATTTAGATATATATTTATACTTGTGATTCAGTTGGACGGTTCAAGGAGATCATTCAACAAAGAGTATTCGAAGTCCTAGTATTCATTTTCACTTCAATTTAGTATCACCACGACATACACAGAAAACAAAACTAAATCCAAGACATTTGTAGATGATATTTGTATCGTGTGTGAAATTTAATCAGAAAAAAGCCCAGAAATTACTAGTGAGATTCATCTAATACCATCTGGATCTTAACTTCATAAGAAAACAAGAGTAAAATGATATCACTGAATTCTTGGATATTCCACTGTTAAAAGCAATTAATATAAACTTAGAAGGAGCTTTATTTATAAAGTCTTCATGAAATGGACAGTATATACATTTCAAAGGTCTTGTTCCGGTCCTAAATAAAATACGAGTTTGTAAGAACATTATTCCATATAAGAGGCGAATTGTATTCTGACAGTGCAACTGAATGTGATATAATGTTTGTGAAGGTTGTTTTATCCACAAATGAATGTCATGAAAGGTTTGTCACTAAGCAATCTAAAGAGATAAGCCATCGCAGATAAAGCTGTATATATATATATATCAGTTTTCCCTACAGAGAGGATGACTTACATGATATAGACAGACAGAGATTAGACAAGGCAATAATGATAACTTAACATACTACAAAACGCATTTCTGAGAATTATCAGCTGATACTACATCATTTGTGAGGAGAGCAGTTGCCATCCACAACGAGTAGAACTGCGTATATCAATTCGAATGTGCTTATGGAAGCACATAATTAAGTCGTATGTTTTGGAGATTTTCTGCCTGCATAATGCAGCGTATGCCAAAGTAACAGTATATTCACTGACAAATCATCTTGTAGACTACTGGTGTGATATTGACTGGTGAAGGACTGGTGAAGAGAGAACGTTGGGTATGAGCCAAGCAATCCCGTCTCGTGAAATTAAATTACCACTGCTACCGAAACTCAAAATCACTAACCGAACGATTATTCAAAGCACATATCGTTCATGCCGATTTTGAAATTCTCACTCAACCCTGAATGTTGATGAGAAGGACATGAGAAAAACGTTCACCAAGGGTAATAAACAAAATCTCACTGACTATATGCAGGTGAGGTATAATTCAACTGCATAAATTTACACAGTCCACCAGTCGCAATATAGTTTATTCAAATTAGAAATCCTGGCTTTTGTTCCTTTACAATGCTACATATTCTGCTTAAATAACAGATATGTAAGCCGGTAATTGTTTGAAATCAGTTCTATTATTTAGGTCAGCAGCTCATTTGATTCTCTAGCTGAAACTCTATCACTGATGAACGATTGGACTATCCAAGCAGTTATAACCAGTTGACATAAACATGTTTGGCAACATGTACTAATAAAAGTGTCATTTTTAGAAATTGTAAGAAACCAAACTTACGAACAAACTCGCCTAGTTAACTAGCTTGCAAGTTTCCCAGCTAGCCTCAAGCTCAGAAAAATGGTAGAGTTTTGAACGTGAAGATATAAAACAACTTAAAAAAGACAGACAAACTCCTACAGAAATTCTGACGTAAAGCACAAATGATAAAATTGGAAATAAGATGAAGAGCAAACTTATTCCACGTTGAAATCAGAGGGCAAATTTACCCCTGCTTCTGAAAGACTGTAGAAGTGAGTTAGCTGATGTGTCTTCTCTCAATGAAAGCAATAATACGGATGTTGATTTTAGCGTCCGTTTAACATACAAGCAAACTGAGACACAAAGTCTATACGTGACGTCACTGATGACAGCCAAAGCCTTAATGCAGAAGTAACTAATTTTCTTCGGGATTCTGAACGCAAGATTCAAGTGAAAAGGTAGGCGTTTTACAATTATCAAATGCTTCGGACCTACAAGCAACTTGGAATAAGAGATAAGGTAAAATCTTCATAGATTAATTCAAACATGAGTGAAAAATATTCCTAATGGAGAGATCAAACTCATCATGTGCAATATGAATACCAATGTAGTGACCAAGAATACAGGAAGAGAACTCATCATTGGTCGAGGAGCATCGGCCAAGCAAAATGAATGAGACAGAGAACGCTTCGCAGATTTCAGCACTTTCAATATTTCGGCGACTGTTTCACGTGAAATTAAATCTGTCACGATTCTGCATGTAGGTTGCTTGGTAATATCATCAAACTACTGAGAAAACTGCCTAAATTTCACCTAATTTAGACGCATTTCAATTAAGTCCATGAGCAGGGACCATTAATTTTATGCATTTTCACTGATAGCTAAGTTGGTATGGAATTATCAAAAGAAATGAAAGAAGAACTCTGAGAATTCATAAGTGTGTGAAAGTATCGCGTTCAAAATGAGACTACTGTTTGTTATTCTAGTGCTCTGATTTTCTGTACGTCAAATGGTATAAATGGCAGCTACTAATGAATAAAGAAATCAGGTTTCTTGTGGAGTAACAATTTCTACTGAAGACGACTAACACAATGAGTGTGTGATGGTTACGCATGTACTGAAACAAAATAGGAGATGGAACATTTTGTAGTAGTTTTCATTGTTAACTCACTTTCTGCGTATAATCATTCCACAAAGCAAACGAATTCTCGTGAGATATGCGATTTTCCGGTCTCGAGTTATTTGTTCTGACGAAATAGTTGATGAATAACTCGTTATTATTTTTCATCTATTCAACAGGAATACTTATATTATGAATCTTTTGAATGATACACACATTTAAAGAGTCGCAAAGACCATGGAGCATGAAGATGCGAAAACCTCAGTGTTCCTAAGACTGCAATTTCTGAATCACATTAATAGAGGAATGCAGTCATGACATTCGGTGGTAGCCTACAATAAGATTTGTACACCAATTGAACCAATACTTGATTCACGAAATAAAAAGAAACCGCTTCATTTCTTGTTCTTTCATATGTATTTGCTAATTCAACCGTTTCTCTGAAGCTAGTAACACCGAATATACTACTAGTCGAGTTAACCGTCGAATTTATGAACCCAGCGTATCTTAGTTAGACAAAAGAATAAATAAAACCTGATGTAGGCTAATACTAGATTATATAGTCGATAAAGGAGATCAAGTTAAAACCAAGTTATCAATATTAATTTCATGGAGACATGCACAGGCTCTACGAGTCCGACACTCACAGCACGCGATGAGAAATTAATCTTAACAATACAAATTTATCTGTTCTAAGCGAATTCGTGCCGTGCATTTTACGTGATATTTAATGAGTCTTATTTATGGTTTCCTTCTATCAGTTTAAATATCATTTGAAGTTTTCCTTTCATTAGATATTGCAATTTGAAATAAACCTATGTGATATATATGGACATGCTTTTAGATAACTTCCGACATTCTAATCTCAGCATATGAATATGATTATCATTTTAAAAACGTTTGTGAAAAACACACAATCAGATGCATTTATACAACTGCATGAAACTGCATACAAAGTGAAGATAATGGTCCCATGAGTGGTTGTTAACTAGCCTCAGTGAAATCACAAACCAAGTATAATGATAAAAATGATAATGGTTCCAATAGAAGTGTGACCACAAGGAAAAGCAGACGAAGAACCTAATTTATCAGCAAATGAGGATAATTTTTAAGTGCAAAAAAATGCTTTATTCAACCTGCAAGAGTGAGGTAGTTTCTTGAGAATATATGGCATATCACTTCAGGCAGCCCCCTACAGATATGAAGTGCGAGGGGAACGAAGAAGACGCCTAAAAGGAATTTGTGAAATGTCACCTGACAGCAGCTGAGAGTTCTTCGCTTAAGAGATATATTTAAAATAAAGTAACACTGAAAACATAGATGCATAACCTTGGTGATTAAAACTCCAAAATGAAGTAATGTCATGAACTCTGTCATGTAATCTGCTGTTTTATTTTAAAATTTAATTTTTTTTGTCTTACGTTTTATGAAATGACGAGCCAGATGAGGAAGGCTGAGACCAAAAAAATGAATCACATAAACATCAACGTAATCTCGGGAAATATAGGCGTTTGATGCATCATGTATTTAGTTGCCGAACACTGTTGTTTGAGGATGGTATACATGCGAATGTCTGATGAATGTTGATAAATTCAATATCATTAGGATGATCATTGACATAAATCTAACTAATTCTAACATTCAGACAAACATGGAATTCTTTATACGACATAAACCAAATGCTCCAGGTATAGTACGCTCCTTGAGGGAAGAATGTATGTTTTTCCCTTGCCAATTTCCATTAAGTGGTGGCAGATATAGGACCCACCAAACATGACCATGTCCTTATGCTGCTGAATTTGATAAACTTTTAAGTCTATTGAGAAAGGTGGGGGGAATGTTCACATGCATATCCTCGAAAGTGATCATATCAGTCGTTTGAAAATACCCATAGATTTTGTTATATTCACCAATATAGCTGTGTGCAGTCAATATAATAGTCAAACACGTCTTACATTCAACTTAATTCCATACTGACCTAGATTTTGTGAGGATGTGAAGGTTTCAATTCATGAAACAACCAATTCTATCTACAGATTGGTGGTTTGAAGGCACACTGGATGCTTCTACACGAATTTACTCATAATAAATTTAATAATATGTCATCTAATTGCTTGAGATTTTGAATTCTACAGTGTTCTAAAATGAAGATATGCCCTGTCGAAGATTGTAAATGTAACTCTGTATGTGAACACATTCACTGCATCTTTTAAATTTGTCTCTGGACAGGCTTGTTACAATGACAGTAGAACATATGTTTGGTCTGCTGTTGTTCCTAGAGCCTGATAATCTATGATTTATGAACTGAAAAATATTCTCACTCCACGAACGACAAAAGAGATTTTTTTGATTGGTCGCATTATACAATCAATAAAATACTCCGTTACTACAACTTATCGTCACATTCTTCAGCCCACTATTCTAATTTCCAAGAGACAAAAGACTCGTTAACCTCGAATGTGAAATAAATTGGCACGTAAATTACATTCCTCAATGCAACATTAAGTAATCCAATTTCCTTATTCATTGGAAGCCTTTCAACATTCACCCGATAATGTTTCATTCAAATCGTCTCGCGAAATTCATTGCTGTCGTCCTACGCAGATTTGATTCAGTCGTATCGAGGTATGTCGTAAAATTGACCACAAACTACAAACTTATATCTCACTTTGTCATAATATCCCCTCGGGGTGGGCATCAACCCCTTCACTATGGTATTTCATGTGAATCTAGTGACACTAAACGCATTGACAACTACACATGTAATCATTTCATAAATTTAAGTTGAGGTCACTAAACATTGATTTTTTTTAAAATCATGTTACTTACGAATTCACCACTTTTCATCAAATAGCAATACATGGTTCAAAGTAAAAAATTTTCAGATGTCATTCATTGTTTCAACTGAAAATTTAGGCGATGCATTTATTATTGGTCACGAATAAAACAATTTGACGTCATTTGCTATAGAAAGAATGACCAGATTTGCAGTATAAAATGATATCATGCTATTTCACAGGTTCTCATCAGCTGCAAACTACCTTAACTTACAATGGTTATAAATAATAACATTTCA
This sequence comes from Trichobilharzia regenti, assembly GCA_944472135.2. NCBI lineage: Eukaryota > Metazoa > Platyhelminthes > Trematoda > Strigeidida > Schistosomatidae > Trichobilharzia > Trichobilharzia regenti. Next base: position 69,263,643 of record OX235267.1, read on the forward strand.
TACTTCATTGTTTTCAAGGTAATGGGGAAAACATTATAAGGTGAACGCATCTGGAATATAAGTATTATAATCTAAGTCAATCACCATCAATTTATATACTATCAAACTATGAAAGAAGAAAAAAAGGGGGGTGAGAGAAGACAGAAAACAGAAAAATCCAATAAACAGTGTCAGCATAGCAACTCAAGAAGGTCAAGGTTCATCAATTTGAAAACTTGCTTAGTGAGCTGAGCTCACTAGTGTGTATGACTAATCAGTGTAATGAAAGTGATATGGTTACAAAGGGAGTAAGAGATTGACCACACTCTCTTTCTGCATGCCTAAGTTTGGTCTGTGACGTTTGATTGCAATTGCTTCAGCAAATCGTAGTAGATTCGCTGTCCTTTGTATGTTTAATATTTTGAAGGATTTAGAAATCTCGACAAAATGACCCGTATCCACAAGATGTCTGGTAATTGAACTTTGTAAATATTTGCTTCCTTTTAGGCATAAGTTTCTTGGAATATGCTCTGAAAACCGGATAGAAACCCTTCTTTCTGTCCTTCCAATGTACTTGCTGCCGCAGGTACACGTAAATTTATAAATGCAGTTGGAGGTAACATCAGCAGGGTACTTATCCAGTTTCGATTGCCTTATGGAGCACGTAGTACTGTATAGTGTCACCAAACTGGCTGCAGGGAAGCATCTCTTTATTGCTCCCTTCATCCTCTTTTCAATCTTTTGCGATACGGTTTCTCCTTTGTATGGGAGGCAAATGAACACTTTCTTCTTCTCAACTGTTGGAGATTTCTCTTTCTCATCTCTTTCTTTGCTGTACTTTGGGATAAATCCTTTTGGATACCCGTTTTCTTTAAGGCATTTTTCGACAAAGCTTAATTCAAAACAAGATTTTGAGCGAACAATTGTTTTAGATAACTCTTTCTTCAGGCTCTACAGTTATAAATCCATGAATAATAGAGTACATATAGCCAATAAAGGCAAATGAAAATAATATCAGAAACTGTATTGGGGTGCATGTGTAAGTTGAGGTGATAGTCCATTAGTTAGCATAGTCAATTAAGTGTGTATAGGGTGTTTAGTCAGAAAAATGTGATGAAGTGTGAATGAACAATTAGGTGATATAATGTAGTTTTATAGTTAACAGAATACAAGTGTCCTTGGGGTGAGAAAATGCGATAACCACAAAATACATGTAAAGACACGTTAAAAAATGAGGCACTGGATATGAGGGCTGACCGATAATGTCTAATGATAAAATAAGGTGGCTAAATTGTAAATTGTAATAAAATGCTACAGAATTGGTAGGTTTAGTATAAAATCATAAAGGTTGACAAAGTAAGGTTAACAATGAGGCGAAATAAACTGGGTGCAGAAATGGATAATAAAGACATGATATCACAAAATAATAATAATGATAATAATAGTAAGAAAAGATTATGATCCTGGTGACCTTATAGTGGGCCAGGGTAGACAAAGAGAGTGAATAAGTTTTTTCTGTACACATAGATAGAGTACATATAGCCAATAAAGGCAAATGAAGATAATATCAGAAACTGTATTGCGGTGCATGTGTAAGTTGAGGTGACACCGTGCATTAAAGATAGATTGCCCAAAATGGCGACATCAATGTGTGTATATAAATTTAACTGCTCCTGTGGAGCTAGTTATATAGGTCGTAGAGATAAATTCCTCTGGGTACGAGCTATATAACTAGCTCCACAGGAGCAGTTAAATTTATATACACACATTGATGTCGCCATTTTGGGCAATCTATCTTTAATTCACGGTGTCACCTCAACTTACACATGCACCCCAATACAGTTTCTGATATTATTTTCATTTGCCTTTATTGGCTATATGTACTCTATTATTCATGGATTTATAACTGTAGAGCCTGAAGAAGAAGTTATCTAAAACAATTGTTCGCTCAAAATCTTGTTTTGATTTCAATATGGGGATTTTTTATTTACTGAAAGCTTAATTCTTCTTCTACTTTGTTAGGCGAACATAACTTTCTGGCCCTGTCGTAAAGTGTTCTCACTAATCCCCGCTTGTAGCTCATAGGGCAGAAGCTGTTATAATGAAGGTATTGTCCGGTCCAAGTTACTTTCCTGTAGATGCACTTTTCGACCGTTCCATCGTTTCTTCTTTTTACAATAATAGAGTACATATAGCCAATAAAGGCAAATGAAAATAATATCAGAAACTGTATTGGGGTGCATGTGTAAGTTGAGGTGACACCGTGAATTAAAGATAGATTGCCCAAAATGGCGACATCAATGTGTGTATATAAATTTAACTGCTCCTGTGGAGCTAGTTATATAGGTCGTACCCAGAGGAATTTATCTCTGCGCACTCGTGAACATATTCCTGTTTGGCTTGGGAAAAGAACAACCAAATCAATTATTAGTGCAATTCTGTCTCATCTAGTGGATAGCGAACACAGCATCAAAGTAGATGAGTCATTTACAGTTGCGTTTCGGGTACCGAACAATCTCCCCAAAGGCACACGATTACGCCTCCTAGCCATAGCTGAGGCTTTAGAGATTAATAGAGAAAGACCAGATCTATGTGTACAGAAAAAACTTATTCACTCTCTTTGTCTACCCTGGCCCACTATAAGGTCACCAGGATCATAATCTTTTCTTACTATTATTATCATTATTATTATTTTGTGATATCATGTCTTTATTATCCATTTCTGCACCCAGTTTATTTCGCCTCATTGTTAACCTTACTTTGTCAACCTTTATGATTTTATACTAAACCTACCAATTCTGTAGCATTTTATTACAATTTACAATTTAGCCACCTTATTTTATCATTAGACATTATCGGTCAGCCCTCATATCCAGTGCCTCATTTTTTAACGTGTCTTTACATGTATTTTGTGGTTATCGCATTTTCTCACCCCAAGGACACTTGTATTCTGTTAACTATAAAACTACATTATATCACCTAATTGTTCATTCACACTTCATCACATTTTTCTGACTAAACACCCTATACACACTTAATTGACTATGCTAACTAATGGACTATCACCTCAACTTACACATGCACCCCAATACAGTTTCTGATATTATTTTCATTTGCCTTTATTGGCTATATGTACTCTATTATTCATGGATTTATAACTGTAGAGCCTGAAGAAAGAGTTATCTAAAACAATTGTTCGCTCAAAATCTTGTTTTGAATTAAGCTTTGTCGAAAAATGCCTTAAAGAAAACGGGTATCCAAAAGGATTTATCCCAAAGTACAGCAAAGAAAGAGATGAGAAAGAGAAATCTCCAACAGTTGAGAAGAAGAAAGTGTTCATTTGCCTCCCATACAAAGGAGAAACCGTATCGCAAAAGATTGAAAAGAGGATGAAGGGAGCAATAAAGAGATGCTTCCCTGCAGCCAGTTTGGTGACACTATACAGTACTACGTGCTCCATAAGGCAATCGAAACTGGATAAGTACCCTGCTGATGTTACCTCCAACTGCATTTATAAATTTACGTGTACCTGCGGCAGCAAGTACATTGGAAGGACAGAAAGAAGGGTTTCTATCCGGTTTTCAGAGCATATTCCAAGAAACTTATGCCTAAAAGGAAGCAAATATTTACAAAGTTCAATTACCAAACATCTTGTGGATACGGGTCATTTTGTCGAGATTTCTAAATCCTTCAAAATATTAAACATACAAAGGACAGCGAATCTACTACGATTTGCTGAAGCAATTGCAATCAAACGTCACAGACCAAACATAGGCATGCAGAAAGAGAGTGTGGTCAATCTCTTACTCCCTTTGTAACCATATCACTTTCATTACACTGATTAGTCATACACACTAGTGAGCTCAGCTCACTAAGCAAGTTTTCAAATTGATGAACCTTGACCTTCTTGAGTTGCTATGCTGACACTGTTTATTGGATTTTTCTGTTTTCTGTCTTCTCTCACCCCCCTTTTTTTCTTCTTTCATAGTTTGATAGTATATAAATTGATGGTGATTGACTTAGATTATAATACTTATATTCCAGATGCGTTCACCTTATAATGTTTTCCCCATTACCTTGAAAACAATGAAGTATGAAATGTTATTATTTATAACCATTGTAAGTTAAGGTAGTTTGCAGCTGATGAGAACCTGTGAAATAGCATGATATCATTTTATACTGCAAATCTGGTCATTCTTTCTATAGCAAATGACGTCAAATTGTTTTATTCGTGACCAATAATAAATGCATCGCCTAAATTTTCAGTTGAAACAATGAATGACATCTGAAAATTTTTTACTTTGAACCATGTATTGCTATTTGATGAAAAGTGGTGAATTCGTAAGTAACATGATTTTAAAAAAAATCAATGTTTAGTGACCTCAACTTAAATTTATGAAATGATTACATGTGTAGTTGTCAATGCGTTTAGTGTCACTAGATTCACATGAAATACCATAGTGAAGGGGTTGATGCCCACCCCGAGGGGATATTATGACAAAGTGAGATATAAGTTTGTAGTTTGTGGTCAATTTTACGACATACCTCGATACGACTGAATCAAATCTGCGTAGGACGACAGCAATGAATTTCGCGAGACGATTTGAATGAAACATTATCGGGTGAATGTTGAAAGGCTTCCAATGAATAAGGAAATTGGATTACTTAATGTTGCATTGAGGAATGTAATTTACGTGCCAATTTATTTCACATTCGAGGTTAACGAGTCTTTTGTCTCTTGGAAATTAGAATAGTGGGCTGAAGAATGTGACGATAAGTTGTAGTAACGGAGTATTTTATTGATTGTATAATGCGACCAATCAAAAAAATCTCTTTTGTCGTTCGTGGAGTGAGAATATTTTTCAGTTCATAAATCATAGATTATCAGGCTCTAGGAACAACAGCAGACCAAACATATGTTCTACTGTCATTGTAACAAGCCTGTCCAGAGACAAATTTAAAAGATGCAGTGAATGTGTTCACATACAGAGTTACATTTACAATCTTCGACAGGGCATATCTTCATTTTAGAACACTGTAGAATTCAAAATCTCAAGCAATTAGATGACATATTATTAAATTTATTATGAGTAAATTCGTGTAGAAGCATCCAGTGTGCCTTCAAACCACCAATCTGTAGATAGAATTGGTTGTTTCATGAATTGAAACCTTCACATCCTCACAAAATCTAGGTCAGTATGGAATTAAGTTGAATGTAAGACGTGTTTGACTATTATATTGACTGCACACAGCTATATTGGTGAATATAACAAAATCTATGGGTATTTTCAAACGACTGATATGATCACTTTCGAGGATATGCATGTGAACATTCCCCCCACCTTTCTCAATAGACTTAAAAGTTTATCAAATTCAGCAGCATAAGGACATGGTCATGTTTGGTGGGTCCTATATCTGCCACCACTTAATGGAAATTGGCAAGGGAAAAACATACATTCTTCCCTCAAGGAGCGTACTATACCTGGAGCATTTGGTTTATGTCGTATAAAGAATTCCATGTTTGTCTGAATGTTAGAATTAGTTAGATTTATGTCAATGATCATCCTAATGATATTGAATTTATCAACATTCATCAGACATTCGCATGTATACCATCCTCAAACAACAGTGTTCGGCAACTAAATACATGATGCATCAAACGCCTATATTTCCCGAGATTACGTTGATGTTTATGTGATTCATATTTTGGTCTCAGCCTTCCTCATCTGGCTCATTATTTCATAAAACGTAAGACAAAAATAATAAAATTTTTAAATAAAACAGCAGATTACATGACAGAGTTCATGACATTACTTCATTTTGGAGTTTTAATCACCAAGGTTATGCATCTATGTTTTCAGTGTTACTTTATTTTAAATATATCTCTTAAGCGAAGAACTCTCAGCTGCTTTCAGGTGACATTTCACAAATTCCTTTTAGGCGTCTTCTTCGTTCCCCTCGCACTTCATATCTGTAGGGGGCTGCCTGAAGTGATATGCCATATATTCTCAAGAAACTACCTCACTCTTGCAGGTTGAATAAAGCATTTTTTTGCACTTAAAAATTATCCTCATTTGCTGATAAATTAGGTTCTTCGTCTGCTTTTCCTTGTGGTCACACTTCTATTGGAACCATTATCATTTTTATCATTATACTTGGTTTGTGATTTCACTGAGGCTAGTTAACAACCACTCATGGGACCATTATCTTCACTTTGTATGTAGTTTCATGCAGTTGTATAAATGCATCTGATTGTGTGTTTTTCACAAACGTTTTTAAAATGATAATCATATTCATATGCTGAGATTAGAATGTCGGAAGTTATCTAAAAGCATGTCCATATATATCACATAGGTTTATTTCAAATTGCAATATCTAATGAAAGAAAAACTTCAAATGATATTTAAACTGATAGAAGGAAACCATAAATAAGACTCATTAAATATCACGTAAAATGCACGGCACGAATTCGCTTAGAACAGATAAATTTGTATTGTTAAGATTAATTTCTCATCGCGTGCTGTGAGTGTCGGACTCGTAGAGCCTGTGCATGTCTCCATGAAATTAATATTGATAACTTGGTTTTAACTTGATCTCCTTTATCGACTATATAATCTAGTATTAGCCTACATCAGGTTTTATTTATTCTTTTGTCTAACTAAGATACGCTGGGTTCATAAATTCGACGGTTAACTCGACTAGTAGTATATTCGGTGTTACTAGCTTCAGAGAAACGGTTGAATTAGCAAATACATATGAAAGAACAAGAAATGAAGCGGTTTCTTTTTATTTCGTGAATCAAGTATTGGTTCAATTGGTGTACAAATCTTATTGTAGGCTACCACCGAATGTCATGACTGCATTCCTCTATTAATGTGATTCAGAAATTGCAGTCTTAGGAACACTGAGGTTTTCGCATCTTCATGCTCCATGGTCTTTGCGACTCTTTAAATGTGTGTATCATTCAAAAGATTCATAATATAAGTATTCCTGTTGAATAGATGAAAAATAATAACGAGTTATTCATCAACTATTTCGTCAGAACAAATAACTCGAGACCGGAAAATCGCATATCTCACGAGAATTCGTTTGCTTTGTGGAATGATTATACGCAGAAAGTGAGTTAACAGTGAAACCTACTGCAAAATGTTCCATCTCCTATTTTGTTTCAGTACATGTATAACCATCACACACTCATTGTGTTAGTCGTCTTCAGTAGAAATTGTTACTCCACAAGAAACCTGATTTCTTTATTCATTAGTAGCTGCCATTTATACAATTTGACGTACAGAAAGTCAGAGCACTAGAATAACAAACAGTAGTCTCATTTTGAACGCGATACTTTCACACACTTATGAATTCTCAGAGTTCTTCTTTCATTTCTTTTGATAATTCCATACCAACTTAGCTATCAGTGAAAATGCATAAAATTAATGGTCCCTGCTCATGGACTTAATTGAAATGCGTCTAAATTAGGTGAAATTTAGGCAGTTTTCTCAGTAGTTTGATGATATTACCAAACAACCTACATGCAGATTCGTGACAGACTTAGTTTCACGTGGAACAGTCGCTGGTTTTTAAAATGTATTCTGTCCTGTTACGGAAATAATCCATTAATGTGAGGCAGATGGTGACAAATTTAAATTCTACGGATATCTTTTTTACCTCAGTGGCCTTTGTTATCTGTGAAATCGTTTTCGTAAGGTATGCGAAACTTTGACAAAAATAAGAATGTGTGAATGAATGTGAAGCTGTGTTATTTCCACTTAATATCTTCTATCAACAAAATGAGATCAGTTTTTAGGTGCGTCTCGCTTTTAGCCTAAATGACTTGGGTTAAGGACAAAAATGGGCCGATGGATTTGCCTAATCGTACTCCTAATGCATGTAGCTGGAGATTACTCCGCAGGAGAGTGAATATACATAGGATAAGCAATGTTGATTTGGTTTTCTTCGTGTTTGAATTGTCGTTTAGCTACTTGGTGAACAGCATAACTTAGTTACTTTTAAACGCCTTTTAAGGGTTTGCTTCTGATGGTATGTTACTATTTCTCCCGAAAATCGCAGCCTGTGGTGCCATGTTTCTCGGTACGGCAGGTACGTTGAACTGTGTGCTTGCACAATTAAAATGCTTTTCAAGCGTTTTCGCTTATTAGGTCACCAGTAACTCTGAATTACTTGTTGAAGGTTTTCACCTGACAGTTATCTGTTGCGCGATCACTTAATGTAAAGACGTCGATTGTTTTGAAAGTTGCTTGCATTATTCAGACTGTAAATTAATGAAGATTTACGATTACTGAAGCAGAAGGCTGGTATCAATCACAATTAAACTACCAGCCAAAGAACAGCATAGGTTAAGAGCCGGTCATTCTCGCCTAACTATTTGTTTTCACATAGGGAATGTTTGGGGAATAGAGATAACACCAATATACTGATGGCTGGTTTAATTTTACATATTATCTGATATAGATATCCTCACAAAGTTGATTAGAATAAATGCGATGGGATCAGACTAGACTCAGCCTATCGTCAGATTTCATTATGGTTAAATTTTGTTTCGATAAAGTCTCACAGTGTTATACAGTAATGTTTACTGATGACGTTTCGAGCACAATTTATTGCTCATAATCATATCAAGGTACTCACACGACTTCCTAACTTCATTTATATAGTTTCATTATTTTTCACTTGATTTTCGCTTGATTTGATTGGCAGTAGTAGCATTTTCCATATTTCGGATGTGAGTGATGAATCACTCCTATTCCGTGTGTTTGGTGTAGACTCGACGAACAAGGATTCAGTAATCAACCCCTCTCTCCACTTATCTAGGTTAATTTTCAGAATTCTAACCCTCTCCCGCTTCATTGTGTGGTTGTGTGTTAATGCATGCAGTGTAATTGCTGAGCTTTTTCCTAAATTACTTATCTTCTCGGGGTCAACCATTCTTACCTAAGCTAAATTCTTATGTTTTGACAATCTGACTACCCCTGACCTACTAGTTTGACCTATGTAGTTGAACTCACAATCATTGCAAGGTATTTTGTAACTTACATTATTTTGTTTAACTGCGTCAACTGGGTCGTTTAGCCTACAGAGCTTGTCTCTGAGTGAGTTTGTAGGTTTAAATGCCACCCTAATTCCTGCCCGTATTTGGAATCCTACGCAGGGTCTCAGATGTACCTTCTTTGTATGGTATAACTGTAGATGACTAATATTCTCTCTTATTTATATTATTGTTACTAGTTTCACAATTATTTTTATTTTTATTTTCGCCCTTTTCGATCTTTCTTATGAACTTTATAGGATAGTTATTTGATACCAACGCTTCTTCTATCTGTTTTATTTCAAAAAAATATTGAAGGATGATCGTGTTTTTCTGCATTTGGATAGCAAGTGATAGCGAGAGTCTCACATAAGTTTTGTCAGTCATATAGTGCAAATTAGAGATCACTTCGACGCTTTCAGACCATAACCGCATAAATTTTGTGAATACAGGAGGACATTGGGTGAACTTCCAGCAAACAAAAGGAAGTCTTATATAAGAGTGGCAAAAAACCATGAAATTAGATAACAATTAGCCACTGAGGAGTTATTTTTCAGGTCAATACCATTCCCGCTACGGATTTCTTTTCGAACGCATAGGTCACATTTTAGCCGTTTCCACTGCAATCGTCTCAGCAAACTGGGGAAGATTTCGAATGATCATTTTGGAAGCCTCTTATGTTTAAATTGCCGTTCCCTGTCCCTAAAGTATTTGGCTTTTGGCATTTCCGAACCAATCATTCTTTTTTGTACAGGCTCAGAAAATGTGACTTAGGCCTAACTGTTTTCTCTCCTCATGCGACTGCCACTGTAGCTATATGTGAATCGATATACATATTCGAAACCGGTTGTGAAACAAATAGGCAGGAAGAAATGGAGGTGGAATGGCCATACGCTGAGGAAACCATCAAGTGACATTACCAGACAAGCCCTCGAATGGAACCTAAAAGGGAAGCGGCCAGTTCGTTGTTCAAGGGTGACTTGGATGAGGTCATGTGAAGAGGAGATGAAAGCATATGGGCAGACTTGAAGCGGGGTGAAAAAGTTGACAGAAAACCGAAGGCAATGGAGACGCGCGGCTGAAGCCCTATGTTCCTCCAGGAATTAAAGGATATAATAAATAAGTAATAATAATACACATTCGGATGTAGCATAAGTGGGGTGCATACCGAAGGTTGATTGTCCCAGCCAGCATAATGTTCGGAGTCGAGTGACTAGTTTTGCTTGCAGCAAAAACATGATACCGTCTGTTTAGGACGGCTCCTATTCTTATGTAAATCATTCCTTTAATATCATCGTCTTTGAAAACATGCTGAATAAAAATCTGTTTCTTGCCTACTGTTAATACTGTTGAAATAAGATATTTGGCTAATATTCTATGTAACAAATTGTGACTTTTATGGAATTGCTTTTCAAACGTGAGAGGGAAATAGTCAAGGTGTTACTTATTTCACTTCAGAAAGTGTAACATTTTTAAATTGCCTCTCAGAGTTTTCATTATTAAATGTTGTTGTTATGTGCAAGTAACCATCTTACACTGATATCCTGATTGCCACATGCAGATTTTTTCACTTCTGGTCGACTACAATCTATGAACCTCTACAGTTTGATTCCACTCATGGTTTCCCTAATCCCTAAAACTAATGTGTTAAAAATCATCGGAATATTCATAACTTATTTCGATTTGTTATATCAGGCAGCATGCATTCAGTGTTATATTCCTCATCAGAACACAATATTTGATGAGATCTATATAGCAGATGTTGCATGGAAAATGGCTGAAAAATTACAAATGGTTTAGGTAACTTTCAGAATATCTTAGGCAACCGTAACTCATGACTCTGTGTTACTCATCTCATAAAACTGAGTCTTATTTCTCTTGCATATGTGGTCTATGCATGATGAAGACGAAAGAGATAACTTGGTTATTCATTGTTGTACTGATAGCTTTATTCAAAACAATACATTTTATAAAACATGCGATTCAGCGAATCCGATGTCCTACACACGGTATAAAATAATATGAATTAAAGTATATAATAACAATAAAGTTGATTAGTAAGACGTAACTACGACAGATTTAGATTATTCACCCTATCTTTGTGTACACAGAGATCTGGCTTCTCACGTGTTGTGAACACCATCTTCTTTGTCTGCCTGCTAACAACAGTGAGTGACTGGACAACGTCAGTATCATATCACTAACCTGTATAATGCTTCATTACTAAAGTATTTTGTACTCCGGCTTCAGCTGCTTTCAACCATTTCTGTTAGTCCTCCAACATTAAAATAGGCAATTAGCTGTACGAACGACTGATGTATTTGCTTACACATTTAAAATGATTGATGTAGTTTGAATTGTCTATTTCTCCCTGATTGTTGAAAAAACCTCTTGATAATGCTGAAGAACATTTGTCTCCCAGCGTGAAACATTCGCATCATAGCTTCATCAAGTCCCCATTTGACTGTATCTTTGTAGTAATTTATTGTACTTGAAGTATTAGTATTTCGATCTGACGGAATTATAAGAATCTAAACAAAACCCAGAGAGGGCAGCAATCAGGAATTTGTATTTAGCGGAATTAGAATGCAATTCATATATGAAACATATCAACAGTCAACAGTAAGTATTTTAAACAATACAGAGATAGAAATTGTCAATCACCACATCCGCCACACCTCGAATATCTCCTCGTGTATTTATAACGATGTCTCGGTTTGCTTGCAAGTAGCTTCGACCTAACTGATTCTGTGATATTATTTTCAACAGTATTATCTGGACTTATTTCTGAATTATCTACAAAATCAGGATTATTAGCGGAATCAATAATATTATAATTGGAACGACCTACTTCATTTATTGTCACTTTATCCAGGTGTCCGTTATGAACTGAGTGATCTTTGATGTCTAATATTTTCACCACTCGATTTCCCATTTTCTGTAGTATAATTCCAACAGAAGGTCTGTAGTTATTATCTTTGTAATAATGTACATTAGAAGTAGTGGACATCAGATGCTTTTTGAGAATTCGAGATTTGAATAGTTTTGCAGGACTTTCACAAGAACTTGTATGCTCTGGATTCACCAGACGTAGTCTATGCATATGCAGTTATTCCTCAATTTTATTCAGTTGCTCTCTCATCTCATTCAGGTCTTTTCGTGCTTTCGACAGTTCACATTGCAACTTGGCTACCTCATTTTTGAATACAGTTGATGCTTACGTTGCTGAACTTGCAGTGGAGGTTTTCGTTGGATTAGTTTGAGTATTTTGAAAAGTTGAAAGACACATTGACTCCATTTTGCTAGACAGCTTGGGAGAATTATAAGAATGTTGAGCAACATAAGTACTCGAACTTCTGCAAACCGTCTTGATGTGTCCAACTTTACCACATTTATAGCACTTAGCACTCCGAAAACGGCAAGTGCTTCGTAGATGTAACTTTCCACAGGATAAACACGGTTTAATGTTTTTGATCTCTCGCTGCATTCTATTACCTGTGGACGACAGTTTGGATTGCATTCCATGAACACTTGTATTTTCGACTTTGGACAACATGATATCAGATAATGACGTAGTGGGAGCAGAGTATTCACTATTGACATCTTCATATGTAATACATAAATCTTTAGCAGTTTGAAAGGTACAAGAAGGAATCTGAATTAGCTCTCTCTCTAACTTAGGAATATTGATTCCAGCAATTAGACGATCATGTAGTTGAGTATGCAGCTGATCACCAAAGTTACACTTTGAAGCTTGTATTTGGAGTTGAAGAATAAAGTCTCTAATCTTCTGGTTGGGAGAACGTACCAGTTTGTTGAACTGAGCCCTCTCTCTGGTCTCAAATGTAGTTACATGAAAGTGATTTATAAGAAGTTCACGGAGTTTATAATATGGCAGAGAAATTGGTTTATCTGGAAATGACAGAGTCTTCACTAGGCTATACGCATCTAGCCCAATAGCAGTGATGAAATGTGCTGATATTTTGTCATCCCGAACATTCTTTGAAATGCACCACGCATCTAAGCATTCAAGGTAATCAGCACTCTCCCGCGGAGAACCATTAAGAGGAAATTTCCCCAGGTTATTTAGTTCCATCGCGATGCCAATTTGTAGTAATTTATTGTACTTGAAGTATTAGTATTTCGATCTGACGGAATTATAAGAATCTAAACAAAACCCAGAGAGGGCAGCAATCAGGAATTTGTATTTAGCGGAATTAGAATGCAATTCATATATGAAACATATCAACAGTCAACAGTAAGTATTTTAAACAATACAGAGATAGAAATTGTCAATCACCACAATCTTCCACGATATCTGCTTTAGATGGCGAAAAAGGAAATACAGCTTTCTTCAAAACTGTCTGAGCGGTTTATGTGGCGCTTATATCTTTGAAGTATTTGCTATCAAACCTCCCAAAATATCCATTGTTGGATTAAATGTACTCCAGAGACTGTAATTCATATTTAGTTGTATTGTTACGATAAGTTAAAATTATTTTGATTTAGTTCATCTTATAGTGGAACGATATTATTTTCTTCGTCATTTGTGCAGGAGTTAAGATGCTCACGACATAAGTTGAACTTCATTCAAGAAATCCTCGTTTTTTGTTCACCTAAACAGATAAGAAAAATATCAGCCGCTTATCTTCGACGTAATTCTGTTCAGAGTCTATACTGTTGCAAAACACTGCAATTTAGAAACTAAATCATCTCATGAGTTTTAGGTGTAGAATCGCTAAACACGTCACCAGAAGAGACGCTTGGAAGTAATTTCCATAGTTTACCATTTATCTTAGATTTTATCAGTTTCGCTGTTCTGACTATTTCAAATCTACACAGTCAAATCTTAGCTATATCACTGAATCACAAATATACTTATATGTGCGGCTGGAGTTTCATTGAATTTACCACAATTACTGGATTTATTATTGTGATATGTTTAATAGCATTACTGAGAATTATTTTATTCATTTATTTATTTTGATTATAGCTTGATTCTACACAGTATTTTTGGTACAAGTATGAAATTTTCAGCTTGTGATGGAGGTAGCCCGAATTTAGCAGGCCGATCATTGATATCAGGTGTGCGTCAGCCGAGGATCAAACTCCCGACCATGTGCATGGTTGGTGAGAGTATTAACCACTCTGACACCGACGCACAGTCTGTTATTTGTGATGAGCTCTCGGGATAATGACGCTGGACATCTACTTCTAAGATAGATTAGCTCAGGGGAATTTGTTTCTTCTTTCAGGTATTGAGGAATGTTTTCTGTAGGTGAAACCAGCACATACAGATAGGTCCCCTCTATGTGCATGTGACGAAACGTAAGTGTAATTTGGTAAACACAATTAGAAGTAGCAACATTGTCCCGATACTGTGCATATGCTTTACTCACACAAAACTAAAACTAGATACAATTTACACATGTCTCCTGTTAAACTTTATGCACACATAAATTCCATGAAAGTTTTTACTAGACTAGTGTTAACTTGATGGATATGTTCATTTTGTTTTGCTGGCAGACTGTACTATGTTCTGCGAGTATCTGTTTTGTGTGCTGCGAAAGGACTGAACCAGACTGTTCTATTTTATTGAACTTCATTATTTTGGGAGATTTACTAACAATCATATGTTGCATCTTAATCAGAAGTTTCACACAAGTTGTGGTTATAGTTCTAGTGTCTTTATCGTCAGCTTTCCTGATAACTGGATGCGTTCAGTTTTTCATATGGTAGTGGCAGGTAAGCCAATTGAAATGTTTAATGCACTTTTGTATTTTAAAATCATTTCCTGTAGTCAACATAGTTATCCGTATAATGTGAGTATTACTCACACGTGATTTGAGTAAATAATTCATCACTGTATTTCAGAGCCAAAAAATAGTAGGAAAATAAAGCTTAATTGATGAGTGATTCTCGAGAAATAAATGAATTGCAGTACATTCACCTGAGTACGGTTCACATCAGTGAGCTGATAGCACGCAGCCGCAGGTGTTGTTTTGGTGTTTCTGTGTACATCCAGCATTGGAAGCATTTGATATGCTTATTTAGATGTACACAGTCATACAATGAATATGTTATTTTCATAGACAGAAGTGAGGCCGACAATCAAAGATTTTATCTGCGACTATGAGATAGTAAATACTGGAATGAGATCAACAGTTGAAGAGACCGAAAATTGCTTGTGGCTTGATGTAAAATGGTTTGACGATAACAAAGATATAACAAAAAGGAAGATGAATACTGTCCGACAGCTGTTAGGAGGATTCGGTGTTATTGTTCATATCGGTGAAATTCTTCTGATAGAGAAGAGATATAAGTGTGGTCTCCCTACAGCTATTAGGAATATACGAAATCAAACCTTAGAAATGAATTGTGGAGGTAATTTTAAATTTTATAATCAACACATCTATCAATTATGCAAAGTATAGTCATACCTGCACTACTTTTCATACTGGCGACTGGGTGTGATAAAGCTGCCCGACCGAAAGCTGCTACCTTGACGTGGTGGTCGAGCTTGAACACCGCAATGACCTAATCAAGCTATACTGGCTGAGACTTATGTCTCTTGAGATCCTACCAGGCCAGGCAGGTTATTTGGATAGCGGTTAAAACAAAAAGCAGCTACCCAACCCACCATTATTATACAAACAAAATTACAAAATTTCATGCCGCACCGGCCGTGGCCCGGATTAACAATGACTGCGCTTCCTGCTGCCGTGTCACAGGGCAGGAGTGATAAATATGCTACTGAGACACACCAAACAATACAGAAGAAACAAAAACAGGCCGCGTGTGACCGGCCTCAAGCAGTTTTCCCTTGGGCTCTGCGGTCACGCAACCAACTTCCACGGTTTGTGCAGCCGGGAAGTAACAATCGCCCTCACAATCCAAAAATCCGACAGTGATAAAGCTGCCTTTCAGACTGAGGTCTAAACCATCTTTGAGTTAGTCATTCTTATGATGTCGATGATCCTCTAATCAGACTTATACCAATTCATTCGACGTTCTCTGAGTTGGATTGATGAACATTTCAAAAAATGAACTCAGTTCTAGTCATCTTGATAAGTACAAGTGTGGAGACTGGATGAACTTGCGAAATGAGTCTCCCTTCAATGACTAGGATCTAGTCAGAGAGGAGAAGCCTTTTCAATGTGCTTTTATGTATTCTTCCTGGAAAAATCGTCGTTTTTTGTAGACATCACTGGTTTTGCTGATGGGTCAGCTCAAGATCACATTCCATGGATTATGATAGTTCAACTTTGTCACCAATAGATGGATAAACAAAATGACATTGTTGTTGCTGACCTGTAGCTATTTAATGCTGCTAATAGCTTTATCAAAGTAATATGAAATCGATATTGACCAGATTTAAGCCTGTATACCGTAAGTTACTTAATTTTGTCAAGTGGGTCAATTGTTAATTATGGAAAACTATGTGCAGAGCTTTCGTCATGATAAGTATGTGATAAAAGGCATGTGTTTGCATGATGTAAACTGTTTACCACGTTAACATTTACGTTTTATTACTCCAAGGGAGGTTGTGTTGGAAAGATGTCAAATTCTGCCTTACTCAGATTATAGCGATGAAACTCGTTGAATATCATCCTCGCTTATTTTATGCTGATCGCCTAACCAACCAATAAAACATCTAAGTTCATTTCAGACTAATTGGTGCAGTCTTCACAGCAGTTTTACTTCTTTTTCAAACAGTTGAATCGCAATTTCCGGTGAATCATATCTTTCTTTTACTCAGTGTGAGTTTATCAATCACTCAAATAAGTGTGAATGTATTTGATTCTTTCAAATAATGATATGATCATTTGTTCAAAGATGGTGATCGGGAATAAAGAGTGAAGTGCTAATTTATTCTATATTGTCATGATTTCCGTAGTAATTTTCGCATGAGTAAGAAATAAATTAGAAAAGTAGAATAACTTGTTGTGTTGTGAGTGTTGAACTATGACAATGTGCTCAATTCAACTGTCGAGCTGCCAAATTGTTATTTTTGAATTTGTGTGTGAAGATGATTAACCATAGATGAGTCTTTCTTGTTCTTTTACGCCTGAGTAATTGGCGAAAACATCTGGGTAACTTTGAGGTCCAACTATCTATTTGTCAAATATGAAGATTGTAATTCTCATTTTAGGGTGATAGATTATGCACTTTTACTTAAAAGAATATAATTTGTCTCTTGAAAATAAATCGTTTATTTATTTCTATTATTTTTGATTACAGCTTGACTCTACACTCAATATTTTTGGTGCATGTAAGGAATTTTCAGCATGTGATATCGGTAGCCCAAATTTCGCAGGCCGACCATAGATATCAGGTGTGCGCCGGCAGAAGATCGACCCGGGACGCTATGCATGGTCGGCGAGTGTCCTAACCACTGTGCCACCGACGCTAATTGAGAAATTGGATTAATTTCATTGTTGGTCTCAACTTCGATTAACATTCAGACAAGTGTTTGAGAGTAGGTACATGTCACGATTCAACAGAAGCACAAATTCAGGGATCATTGACTTTTGTTGAAAGAGTCTTAATTAGTTAAGGAAACTGGACTTGAATCCTGAAGGTTATCCATTCGAACACTGGTGGGTTGGTGTGTCAGCTCTCATGAATAGTCACAAAGTAGAATGAAACAGGTGTTCAGTGCTCCCTCACTTTCAATCAGTTGTCTAACTGATGTTGATCCCTGACAAAATCTAGATTCTAAGCTTGTTAAGTGTGAAAGAAATAATGCAACGTCAATAAGCGCATCCTACTGCTGACATTAGAGTTCGGCATAATTTATGCGTTTTACAGGTACTAAGTACGTCTTGTGGATTCTCTGTCCTTACAGGATATCTTCATTTGTGAACTGCGTTATCATGGAGTTTGTTGATATTTCTAGCTGTGACAGCCGTGGTATTTGGATACCAGCTGAAGCAACTGAGTAATCTAGGGGACAATATTATGATAATGTCGGCCTTCGAATTGGTGGTGTTGAGCGGTATTCTGTTAGCCTCTGTATACTTTTTCGGCTACAAAGTGAGTGGCATTTGGACTGAACAACTTCTTTTTCTTCGAAGTTACTTGCATTAGACCAATATATTCCTCACATCGCATAAATATTGTGCTTTGCAATGACGCCTAGTGAAACTGTCCACGATGCACTGAGCTGATGTCTCAAGTTACCAATTCGTCACTTTCTTTGATTCTTCACAACATCAAAAATGAATGGTGGGAACGTTCATTGTTTAATTACATGAGTACTTCATTTCGTTCTCACACAGCTATGTGGTGATTTAGTTTTGTTGAGGGTTTTGCAATGATCCTATCAATTGTACTTTGTATTGACGTCACATTTTTGGCGATAAACTGTTAAGTGATCATAATAACTGCTTGCATTTTCTTCACATATCTTTATTGTTCCTGATGACGGACTGAACCATTGTCTTCTACCTGTGTTTCCATGTTGAATTCTCATAAAGACTCTTAGACCACCTCTTAGGATTAGAAGAAAATATAAAATTGATTGAACGAAAAAATAACTGTTACTAGTTGTCAAAATTGAGGGTTCTTGCGGCCCAATCGGTCTAGCAGATATCTCGTTGGTTTCTAAAGAATTTGTCTCCATGGGAACACTATCACCCAACTGCTAGAAATCGAAGATACGGCCAATTGATGTGTCTCAAATAAGACTAGATGCGTATCAAAGATTCAACAACCAGTCAATACCTACGAAGAAACTCGATTGATTATTATTATCAGGATCACTGCAAAGAATATGCGATTCACAAACACATTGAAGATGGAGAGATATTATGGCATAACTTGTAGTTCAGTACAACTTAAACATTTTATTGTTATTATTATCTTTTATTTTCAGGTAGCATCATATATAGTCTTCAGTATATTTTTTGGATATGTTTTAACTGTGGTGAGCAGTTGTGTCAAATTTGACAGAATTCACGAAATTGTTTTCTGTGGTTCAATTTCCCTTTTTTATCAGTACCTTACCATCACAAGAGAAGCGTAAATGTATTTCCACATCGACTTTCTTTTTCTTTTTGAATTCTCTATATTCTGCTAAGAGAGTAGATGTGAACGGCATTCCAAATAATTCCAGATACATATTCATGTTTTCTTTATTATTATTATTATTATTGTATCCTTTAGTTCCTAGAGGAACATAGGGCTTCAGCTGCGCACCTCCATTGACTTCGGTTTTCTGACAACTTTTTCACCCTGCTCCAGGTCTGTCCACATGCTTTCATCTCCTCCTCGCATGACCTCCTCCAAGTCACCCTTGGACGACCAACTCGCCGCCTCCCTTTCGGGTTCCACTCGAGGGCTTGTCTAGTGATGTCACTTGATGGTTTCCTCAGCGTATGGCCAATCCATCTCCATTTCTTTCTGCCTATTTGTTTCACAATCGGTTCCTGATTGGTTCGCTCCCAGAGATCCCTGTTGCTGATCTTTTCTGGCCATCTGATCTTGAGTATTGAGCGGAGACAGTTGTTAATGAAGGTTTGAAGTTTGTTTGAGATGCTCTTTATGACTCGCCAAGTCTCTGATCCGTATAGTAGCACTGACTTCACATTGGAGTTGAAAATCCGGATCTTATTTTTGATGCTGAGTGCTGTTGACCTCCACACAGATTTGAGAGTAATGAAAGCTTGTCTTGCTTTTCCGATTCTGGCTTTGATGTCCTCGTCAGTTCCGCCTGTAGTTGAGACGATGCTTCCCAGGTAGGTGAAGGAGGTTGTTTCTTTCAGGTTCTTCCCATTTATGCTTATTGTGGTCTGTTGGTGTTGTTGATGTTGGCTAGGAATCTTCATCATCTCTGTTTTATCTATGTTCACGTGAAGTCCTATCTTTGATGCTTCTTCTGCCAACTTGTTACTTTTCACTTGCATATCTTCCAGTTTATGGGAAATCAGACATATATCATCGGCGAAATCCAGATCCTCCAAGTCTTTTGTGTCAGTCCATTTTATGCCTGTTCCCTCGTTGGTTGCCGTTGTCTGTCGCATTATCCAATCAATTGCAATCAGGAAGATCATTGGTGATAGTAGACAGCCTTGCCTCACTCCCGTCCTCACTTCGAAGGCTTCCGTAAGTTTCCCGTTGTGGATTACTTGGCATGCAGCATTGTCGTATAACTGTTGGATGAGGTGTATAATTGTCGATGGGACCCCGTAGTAGCGAAGTAGTTTCCAAATGACCTCTCGATCGACGCTGTCGAAGGCCTTTTCAAAGTCGATGAAGTTGAGATAGAGAGGTGACTGCCATTCCAAGCTTTGTTCAATGATGATCCGTAGAGTGGCGATTTGATCAATACATGATTTGTTTCTCCTGAATCCAGCCTGTTCCGGACGAAGTTTTTCATCTAGGGCTTGTTTGATTCTCTCCAGGATGATGCGACTTAGTATCTTGCTTGGAATGGACAGAAGCATAATTCCACGCCAGTTTTTACATTGACTTAAGTCTCCTTTCTTTGGAAGTTTGAATAAGTAACTGTTCTTCCAATCCTCGGGTACTTTGCCCTCTTTCCACACCTTCTCCAGCAGTGGTGTCATCAAGTCCGCTGTTGTCTCTGGGTCTATTTTCAAAGCCTCTGCTGGGATTCCATCTGGTCCCGGTGTTTTCCCAGCTTTAAGCATCTTGATTGCATTCAGGACTTCTGATTTCGTCGGGGGGTCAGTGTTCACTGGTAGTTCTGCTTCCGTTGTTGGTATTGCTGGACGTGTTGTAGGTGGCGGACGATTTAGAAGTCTTTTGAAGTGTTCAACCCAGTGCTTTCTCTGTTCCACCTCTTTGGTGATTGACTTTCCATTGTCGTCCTTTATTGGCTTAATCTGTGTCGAACGTTTGCCCGAAAGGTTCCTAGTTGTTTGGTAGAGTGTGGCGAGGTCTCCTTTGCCTGCAGCTTGTTCTGCTTCGTTTGCCATGGTTTCATAATATTTTCTTTTGTCTTCCCTGGCACTTTTCTTCACTCTTTTGTTCAGTGTATTGTAGCTTGCATTCAGCTCCTGTTTTTGTTGCTCGTCAGTGCACTGGATAATCTTTTGCTTCACTGTCCTTCTCTCTTCTATTAGTTTCCAAGTGTCCGTAGTGAGCCACTGTTTGTCCTGTCTCTTTTTTCTGCCTAGAATTTCTATGCAGGTTTGGCTCCACACCGTTTTCAAGTTGTTCCAGTGCTTTTCAACGCCGACCTTTTCGCTAGTGTTGATTTGTGTCTCGGCTTTGTCCTTTATGCTTGCAATGAAGATGTCCTTTGTAGCCTGGTCCTTCAGCTTTTGAGTGTTGAACTTGGCTTGTGGTCTATCTGCAGCTCCTGATTCCCTGAAAGCTTTTAATTTGATTTGGATTGTCCCTTGTACGAGATAGTGGTCTGAGCCAACGTCTGCTCCTCTTCTTGCTTTTGTGTCCAGTAGGCTGCGCCTCCACTTCCTTGAGATTGAGATGAAGTCGATTTGGTTTTTGGTTTGCCCGTCTGGTGACACCCATGTAGCCTTGTGGATATCTTTGTGCTTGTATACACTGCCACCAATCACCAGTTCGTTGAAGGCGCAGAAGTCGGCGAAGAGTTCTCCGTTTTCATTCATTTCTCCTAGAGCTTCTCTACCCATGATGAGTTCCCTTCCCGTATTGTCTGGTCCCAGTTTGGCGTTCATGTCTCCCATTAGTATTTTCATGTCGCCAGCTGGAGTATTGTCCATTGTTGCCTGTAGTTGCCTGTAGAATTCTTCTTTCTTCTCGAGGTCTGCGTTGTTTGTGGGTGCATAACATTGTATGATTGACACTTTCCTTCCTTTGGAGTTGAACCTGGCGGTCATTATCCTGGACGAAATCGCCTCCCATTGTATCAGGGCTTTCGTTGCCGTTGGTGACATCATGATAGCCACGCCCTCGGTGTGCGTGTGGTTATCTTCTGGGTGACCGGAGTAGATCACTGACTCACCTGTTGACAATTTGGTGAGTCCACTCCCATTCCATCTGCTCTCACATATTCCCAGCACTTGTATTCCGTATCTTTTCATCTCGTTGGCGATCTGGGCAGCTTTCCAGTCTCGTACATAGTTCGGACGTTCCATGTTCCTACACAGACTTTTTCTTTTGGTGCAAGGAGGTTCAACATACTGAAGTTTCTTTAGCAATTTTTGTTTACAGGGTGGGGTTGCTAGCCTCACGCCTGAGAAAAGAATGATTACATTAAGTAAAAGTTTAGAGAGAAGCAACTTTTTGGGTTGCTCCCCTCAAAATCAGAAAATAACGGACAAACAATGAGAACAACATCAACAAAGGAAACAGTTCACAGAAAAAAGGGCAAAAAGCGACGACAACTATACAATAAGACAACATGCAATATAGTTCAGTACATTTAACTAAAATGATATCTTAACCATAAACTCACTGACTTGGAGCAACTTGAACATATAAATCCAACAATATATACAATTATAGATGTGTTTATGTTTAAAAATTCCACAAATCCAAACAGTGGTTATGTGTATTATCTGTCAATAAGATTGTATTTTTTGGATTCAGTGTTCGAAAGGTTAATAATTGTGATAATTTCCGCAAACTCTTTGCATAAAATTTTAGAGTAATAAGAGATTTTATTTATGAGCAAAATGTAGCGTAATAGTCGAAAAGCGCGCCAGAGGTGTCTTTATAATAATAATAATTTGTATTTTCATATAAACATAAATTTACATGAAAATGCATGCCATTTTTACAGGCACGATCAAGTATGGTATAATGTCAAATCCTAAATTGTCTACAAGTTAATAATGTTTCAACAGTTAAATATTTGATATATGTATAATTACACTCATTGTCTGAACCAGGCCGTATAGTTATTGAATTGTACAGTTGTCCTCCAGGTTTCGCGGGAAAACCGACTTCGTTTCGTTTTCATCTCGTGATTGTAGGCATATGATAACCAACCAATATTGAGGAAAGTACAACGTTTACAAGAGATTGGAAGCTGTTTTAGAAAAGTTAAAGTGCTAAGATGAATCATTAAAGTGTAATAAATTAGGTAAGTGCAATATATCATTAATAAACACATTTATATAGAAAACAGAATGGGGAAGTAATTAATCCTTAGGCCGACAATGTTCATTTGCAATGTATAATAATATCAATATTCTTCGTACTATCATGATGTCCACTTTTGGCTTTAATACAATTATTTTCAAGCCAGTTGTTTTTATTTCATGCCTCTTTGTCTATTTGGGGCACAACCGCACCCTACAGAGAATAGGAATAGAATAAGTCGAATCAAATTTATATAGAGCTATAAAATGTTAGGTTTAATGGAATATAATGAGGATCAAGTAAAGACGTTATTAGAAAATAAATGAGATAAGACATTGTGAAGTGGTATTTAAAGATCTGACGATGGATAGCAAGTTAATTTATAAGATGCCTCATAAATCTGTGCAGGTCCCGCGTGGTCGAGCCCTCAAATTGCATATTGCTGTTCCTGCAGAAGGAGGTGATTCACCTTAGTGACCACCACCACATCTACTTATCAGATAGCGCCACCCTCCCTTCAATTCTTTAGTCAGATTAGAGCAGAAACAAATACTCAGATTTTCTCTATACTGTAATTGAAATGACAAGCCTCCTACTTGAAAAGTCGCTGCTTCAATAAACTGAAAATCTGATTCAATGCAAACGGTGATATCAGTTTCCAGAGAATGTGGGAATGTCGCGTAATTTGCTAGCTAATTCGTTTCCTAGCGAATCTTCCACCAGGAATGAAATGAATGGTTGACCATGAGGCAAATGACCCTGTTTCAGAAAATCGATCAAATTGTTGTAGAATGTTCAGTGCAGAAAAACGTTCAAGATCCAACAAGTCTGTATCTGATCCTGAGGATTAGTGAATGAATTCAGTGGTCCCGAAAAACAAAACACTAGTCAGTTGGATATTGCAGCCCTCGAAGACCTCTGTTTTATTAACAATCTTGTAACTTCAATTCATTTTTATGAATTCTAAAGTGTTATTTGAGGTTAACGAAGGCATTTTTCGCTGCTAAGTCCTACTTTAACTTACTCCGAATTATTTTACTGCAACTGTAGATAACTTTATAAATTTTTTCTGATGACTTTGTTAGTTGGCGAATGCTTTCCAGCTATGTTTCTTCCTACAGGCTGATGACCCTCAAAAAGATTAGATGATGATGAAAGTGCAGATATTGAATTAGGTTGGAACAAATAGCATGATCCGTACCTCCTTAACAAATTTTATCATAACTTAACGATGATTGAAAGAAGGTGTCATCAAGTCTTTGATGGTGAATTTGCTTTATGCAATTCAATTGATTGATTTTAGTAGTTCTGAATTTTCAGCAGAAGGGTTCTTTTTAATCTTCTGCATGTAAAGAGGTACAATGGAAAATAATATATTTGTTGAAGTGAAAATAGTCTCTTCAAAATGCAATTAATCCTTTGCACCTATCGACCCTACCCTACAAAGTCGAAATATCATTGATACAATAACAACATTTTCAGTTCCAGGTAGGTTGAATTTAACACTGCAACAGTTGTCAACAAATGCATTAGGAATAGACCGAGTGGATAAAAGTTACTCAATAATAACGTTATCTTTCTATTTAATTTAGTTAAATGTGCAAACTCATTCACAGTGAGTGCATAAGGTATTTTAAAAGTGTCTAGTGTCTGAATGGTTTGGTTTTATCTTGAAATGTGGAACTCTGGTTTCAATAATTATGATAATAACAACGATAATGGCATAATCACGAGAGAAAACGGAAACTTAATTAACTTTCTGAGGGACATCTAATATTCCATTACCTAATTTTCGATATTTTATAATATGGTGGAAACTAAGATTTTGTTAGTTTGTTTCTGTAAGCTAGCCTTCAGTACCTGATAGACTTCAATGACCGGCCTTTATTGATTCTTGATTCTGTCATACTGAAGGAAAAACGCAATACACGAGTCACGCAAACTTCTCGTCTAGAGAGATATTGATTGTGATATTATATTTACACCAGTGGATTGTTTTAATCACTGGTGTCAGAGTACACTGATTTACCAACCCTTCATTGTAGTTAACATCGATATCTTTTGTTTTAATTCTTTTCTTTGTTTGCCGAAGGCATTATTTCTAATGGCACAGTATTTGAAACTTTGCTCTCAGAGATCAAGAATCATTACTTTACCAGTTTAATTCGCTGTGATTACCAGGGCCTTGATAATTTTTTTATATCAATTAACGTTCTTCTGAAGGAATTACAAAGCTAATCTTCACTGTGAACAGTATCCTATTTTATGGATAAATTATCGTCTGATCGCTGACTGTATGTGTTGTTGTAATATACTGCAAAGTGAAATGCACTTCAGGATTATATTTGTATACTCTGTTCAACTCAGGTGAACAGCACATTTAAGCGAACAATATTGTTTTCAATTAGATCTCATCAAGCTTAACTCAAATATGTATAAGTTAGATGGTTGAAGGCGATCGGCAGGAAGCCTTGGACCTAGGTTTCTAATATATATATAAGTTTACAAATAAAAATTCAAATAGAAACCAGTCATGGTGTTTTGTATAAAGGATAATATGATCGTGAATATTAATTGTGCAATTAGTCATAATAGTAGTAACGATAATAATAATGGTTATAATAATAATGTCTTATCAGTAATAAGGATGAAAAGGTGAGGCAATTTGTGATAAAACGAATAGTGGAAAACACCATGATTAAACAAACAATTGTTCAGGTGGAAGTTGTCGATAAAGGCGAGTAAAAACAAATGAACCGATTACATAATATTAGATTGTAAGGGAAGGAAATGAAACACCTCTATAATGAAGATGTGATAAGCTTAAGGGATGGCAAGAAAGGGGGTGAAAATATAAATAAGGGGTGGTGTAGAAGTCTTAGGTTGGTTATGTCTTATTAGGCCAGGGGAGGGATAATGACTGTACGAACTTCTTTTGAATGCATAGTTTAGGTTTAATAGTTCGAATGCCTATCGCCTCAACTGTGTGCAGTTGACGAATACGAAGTCTATTAGAAAGATTCGGTGGGATACGTTGAATTACTTTGAAGGCTCTTGTTTTTTTTACTGCATGACCACTATCAATTAAAGGTGACAGAATTTAGCCGTGGATTGTTTTTGTCTGTCCTTTGCCAAGCCACGATGGGAGATGCTCACTAACACGTTGGCTAAGCTATCTAGTAGTACGCCCAACATAACTGTCACCGCAGGTGTAGTTGAATTGATAAATGCACATAGATGTGGCAAAACTATCAAGCTTATCCTTCGTTCCCGTCCCAATCATTCGTTGGCTAGAGAATGATAAACATAGGTGTGCTACGTAAAATGCTCCTTGAAAGTCTTTGGAATACAGTCGCACTTGATAAGTAACCATTAAATTGTAACTTAATAAATAGAAGTTTCTTATGTGAAGTCAGAGTCTCAGGTTTCTTCTCTGATGTTTTCATATGTTTTTTTATGAAACTACTCGGATAGCCCACCACCGTCAAGGAATCGTGAATATATTCAAATTCCTTTTGTAAAAGGTCATCCCTACATATCTTCCGTGCTCTGCTCGCAAGAGAGTTAACAACTTTTATTTTATATTTAATGGGCACGTAACTAAGGTGAACTGGTTTCGTCATACAGTTAATTACACCATTCAGTGTTTTGCGCAGATTTTAGTAACCATCCTTAACACAACCACCGTCTAATTAGGCTAATGTTGACGTCTCAGAAACGTTGAACAGTATATAATTTAAACTTCATTGGAATGTTTGTATGCAGTGGGTATGTGATTTGATGTGATGAAGGATAATTTGAATTTACTGATCCAGTAAGTCAGAATCAGGTGGATCACTAGAGATTATAAACAACCGTGTTCAGGGGTGTTTCCATGCCTGCTTGTGGTATTTTTTGACAACTTGATCGATTCCAGATTCCATTTCAGCGTTTCTTTTGTTTCGCCTATTCGGTGATTGGGTTTCTTCTATCAACTAGCATTGAAGTCACCTGAGTTATTCATTTCCTAGGCGACAACCTGGTTATTTTGTGCAATGTTTCATCTTCTGCTGCTGCATTCTTCTCGCTCCTGTTATCATCTCAGTGTCTGTAGAGCGCCATTTCTTCCCTTGACTCTTCTTTTTGACTAAAATTCAATTACACAACTGTTAATCTACACGGATTTCAAGCACATTTCCTCACAGATAAGGTAGTCAATGCGACTATTTCTTGGCTGCAGCAGTGAAGACTCTTTTTCCTACTGAATTACAAAAAAACGTTTTTTTCATATCTACACCGACTTTGGAGAATTTCAACTTGGTCATTCTAGTGCTTTGAACTACACAGTTATCCCAGTTTCGATCCACCTTAGTCAGTCCCCAACGTTCTTTAGACTGAGTTGAAGATCACGAGATTTATGTTTCACTGTCTGGTGAAGCACATTTCTATGTATTGATATTTTAATGCAAATATGCGCTTCTGAATGCAGTGCATAAAACCTGAGAGGCCAAGACGTCAACAAACCCTTTTCCATCCTCATTCGTTTCATGCAGTACCTTTCTATTTATGAGGAGTTCTCTTCTTGTGTTGTCTTCATTTATATGACCAACTGAAGATATAATGTCGAAGTCTGTATTGTTGTTAATTACTACCTACAGTATTCCTTTTTCTCTTTGTCCTCTCAGATTGTAGGCGAGTATCATGGAATAATTACATCTTGTTGTCACACCTCTCAACCTGATTGCTTTCCACTTCCCAACACTCTTGGTCGGTGAAATGACAACAGACTGCTACTCAGTGTGGCCACGGTTCTCGTCCAGGTTATCAGAATTGATCATTAGCTATCCAGTTCATAACTAGGAGAATCTACTTCTATTTTATCAGCTCTCATAAAATGGTAACACTTTTGCCACCATGTCTTGTTATTCTTCCTGCTATCTGAAGAGCGTTGATAAACTCAATACGTTGTCGACATTCTATAATTACAGGCTCAGTTTCACACTGAGAGAAGTCACGTTGGGCAACATAATTTTGATAGTTTTCACTTTATTGTTTCATGTGTCCTCAAAATACAAACAGTCTTCCTTATTTCAACTGGTAAATACTTTCATTGTTCCTGTGCTATACAATTTCATTATCGATCGGATTTTCTGATGATTGTGTTGCCAGTTCGATGCTGTCTCAGGCTTTTTGTTTTTCCCCTAGTAAACTGGGCGTGACTGATTTTGCAACTTTAGTAATCCACTGCTCGTTGTTGGTTTACTGTGTGTGAAAGCCTGCTGTAATCCATAATAACATTATGCACAAGAATGGTCGATTCTTTTCTCAGACTAACGGTTCACAGGCGCAGAAGGGTTGGCCTCAATAAGTTGGAAAGACTGCTTTGGTCCACTTATCCATATTATTAACAAATGTATTTTTACCACCGATGACTAATTCAACTCCGTGCACAGCGTTTGTCGCCGGCTGATTTCTCAGCGCGTGCCTTCTTTAACACTTCAAACATACTAAGTGGTTCACAATAAGTCCTATTTCAGTTCTAAGAGCTTGTATGTCATGCTCTTTATATGTTACAATGCACTGCTCGTGATTATTTATCGTGTCGATTCGCATAATTTGTAAAACGCTGTATTCAAAACGAAAGCTGTAAACTGATAGTGCTTGCTTCGTTTATTCCACATTCCTTTCGACGCGCAACAAAAAACATTGTAGAATGACTATGAAGTGAAGTGCCAGATGTTTAGAATTTTAGCATCACTTGATTTTGCGTTTGTCTAGAACAAACTTTCAACTGAAGTGGCGACACTGCACACTAAATCAAAACATCTCTTTCTGAAAGACCACAAATAAATAAAGTATTTGTGATGCGAAAGGAATGAAAGTAAACCAGTTTGCTATGCATAGACTCATAATTCATTGTCAATTCCTCAAGATTTGAATGGAGTGTATTTCTTATTCGTTATAATCAAGCCTTTATACTACGGTTCAAATCTTATGGCAAGAAGTCCATTGGAAAAGTTTTCGTTGTCTTCAGAAATTGTAGGTTTACAATTTTAGCATTTCTGTTTGTGCACATTTCAGAAAAATGTGACTAAAATCCCCTCCAATAATAGTTGTGTATCCACTCTGTAATACAGTAAATAATATTCAGGAAAAAACTGCGACCATCCACAAAGATTAGAAACCTCAGATTCCTGGTAATATGCACAATAAATAATGTGGAAAATACAAAGAGAGGGTTCCAGAGAGAAAAATTCGTTTTTCAACGAATAACCTACAAACCAACACTTGAATACCAATAAGATGCTCACTGGCGACTGGCCCTATTCAGGTAGGTAGTTACCTGGGTTCCAGTGGGAAGTCGTGACCAGTAGGGTGCAGCTGGTCGGGTGTGAGGACAAATACTCGCCGAAGACATTGGCTAGGGATCGCGCTATGTCGTGAATTGGCAGAAGTTAGAATTCAAGGACCATTGGATCGGGTCCCAGTGGCTTAATGGTATACGAGCTCGCTAGCCTTGTAACAGGAAGGTCCTGGGTTTGAATCCCGGTGGGTGCGTACTGCTGAAGAGTCCCAAACTAGGACGAAACAGCTGTCCAGTACTACCAGGTTTTCCAATGGTTCTCTAACTAATGTCAGCTCATGATGAAATCCTGGAATAACCTTCGCTTTTTCTTCGGAAGTGATAGAGCTTACTTTAGTGGATGCTAACTGGTGAATAATCTCAAACCGGGACCAAAATGCTGTCCAGTATTGCCTGGTTTTCCAATGGTTCTCCAACTGAATTCACATCGTGATCAGACATGAAGCTAGACCGACGCCTGCAGACCAACACTTGATAACTAATCCGATGCTAATTGGGGACTGTGTCTATTCGGGAAGTCATTATTAGTTGTACTGAGGAGTCGTCACAGATGGAAGTCACCAATTCAGATAAAAGAACAGTAACGTTTCTGTCAGTTGAGCAATATATATCGAATCATCTGGATTTGGAATTCATGTGCAGTGGACTCAAGCTCCAGTCTCAAAAATAGTTTCGTTCTGTTGTCCGAAGGTTCCAGGTTAGCACTGCGGTATATGCTTGGTACTCAAGAGTGCTCACCTGTTAAGATATTGCTGTTCAGTACTCTCCGGTATTCCATTGGTCCTCCACCTGGTGTTAACCTGTTACCGATCCTGCAACCGAGGAAATCCTTGCAAACAAACACTTGATAAATATCTTTCATCATTTCAAGTCGTTCACTTATTTTCGACAAACTTTACTGGGATTTATATATAAGGGATACTGTAATCAGAGGAAGTGACACTGTATGTTTATCAGTATGGAATCCTTCACTTTGCGACTACTCACTCCAATTACAGTCTTCACCCAGGTGACTGTTTAGTGAAAATTCTAGGATTTCCTTTGACATAAATTTATGAAGAGTTTTAATGCAGACGATTCGCTAACATGCTCCACTGTTGACCGTACAACAGAGAAACC
The DNA here is from genome assembly GCA_944472135.2 of Trichobilharzia regenti. Classification (NCBI taxonomy): domain Eukaryota; kingdom Metazoa; phylum Platyhelminthes; class Trematoda; order Strigeidida; family Schistosomatidae; genus Trichobilharzia; species Trichobilharzia regenti. Next base: position 69,294,164 of record OX235267.1, read on the forward strand.
TAATATCGTTTGCTCGAAATCAGATTTCGTCTAACGCTCAAACTCTGCACATTCATCTTTCGTATGGTGTTTGAATACAAGAGGATTTATGTTGAAAATACCCAGTGCAGTGGGATACGACACCTACTACGCAGTTATGAAAGTCCTAATTACATTGAAATGTGCACGGAATATGAACGTGGATCACTTTGATCAACATGCCTATACATTAGCCAAACTTACTTGACCCAAGTTTATACCGAATAATTAAAGTAAATTGTCGCATAGCAGCATACAACCAGCGTATTGATGTCCTAAGTATTTCTACGACCAACTGTCAGACAAAAATAAATTCATGGTCCTTTACATCACTATTTAATGCATTGTAAAAAAAACGTTAGCAGGAGATTCGACTTTACCGACAACTCACTCAAATACAACGTCATAAGAATGTGTTTCTGCAATTTAGCTATACAAACCGACTCACTTATTCATATTTAACTTGTGTAGACAGTTCTTATCATGGAATATCTGACAAAAAATTCTTCAAAGTAATCTTCTCACTTCGAAGAAACCTATGCGACCTTTGACTTTCATTTATTATTGAAACAGATTTTGAACTCAGTCCATCATAGCCATCAATCAGGTATACTCATCCCCAATCTTTTTCTATAATACCTTCTTTAAGTATTTAGTGGTATCAACAATGCACAGAATAGTCGCTATTTATGTTTTGTGAAAATGCTATTGTCAGAATAGCAGTTAATGGAGCAAGCTCACTGATGTTAAATACATGAAATGAACATTATTTTGGAGAATAATTCATACAACTTTATTTCCGCAACCACAATAATAGCTAACACTCAGATAGTATGTGATGTACAAACCAGTCTATTGAGAAATGGGATGTCACGGAAAGATGAACACTGCAATGAAATGTGACGCGGTAATATACTGCAGAAACACTAACGTCCAGGTGAGTAAAGCCAGCTTGAATGATAGTAAAGAGTCGGTCACCATATCATTACAACGTTTTAATTCTTGTCCGTTGAGAAGCAATGCCTGTCACGGGAAGAAGAAGTGAAATACGAACCACGATGAAGATATTGTAAGCACATCAACTGACATGAATCATGTGCGCAATACTGTAAACTACAGACTGATTCAGATGAATTCCTGAATAGATTGATTGATGCTCGGCTTCAAACTATCGAAAATGCAGCCCAGTGTTCAGATCGCTTCTAAAGTCTAGCTAACCTGCATTCACTGATGGTTGATGTGAGTCGCACACAACTAGTTATTTCAATCAATCACTAGCAAACAGTTTCACCTATTTATGGTCGCTTTCTTGAATAGCATTTACCTGATGAAGCAGATCAAATCGTGATCTGAATGTTTTTTAGTATCCAAAGGAAACTGTGGAAAGATTTCAACCTTCATGAAATGTACAAAGTGAAGATTGCGAATTCATTTTGACATAGATTATCCTTCAGTGATTTCATGTTAGAACTTTCACGTCAAATTGAGTTTATATCATAAACTAAATGATGAGTCCTTAATTTTGATTAATAAGCATTTAGGTCTATATACGGATTGCAAATTATTGTGCTTATACACGAGGTGAATGGGAACCATTAGCGTCCATGAATATATTGATTCTGTTATCTGCTATGTAGTACATCCTAGTGCGTTTTAGGAAATTTAAGGATAGACGCTGGATATGCAAATCATATACTTTAAAGTAACTTAACCCTTTAGCTACTGATTTGCATTGTGCTTATTGATACTGGATTTACCACTTCATCTTGTCTTCAAATAACAATACACATATAACTTAATAAAATATCAGAATTATTCACTATGAATTCTACTCCTAATCACCAAACTACATCATATGCAATACAAACAATAGTTAAACATATATTTGTGCACATGGTAGATACTAGTAACTTTTGGAAACATGGAGAAAATATTTATTACATAGAGCATCCCAGGTTATTGTGCAATAATTTTGCAAATACTAGCAGATTCTACAAACTAACTCACCACAATTAAACCGAGTACTAGAATCCCACTCAATACTGCATTGGCAATTGTCTGCAAGGAAAAGCAAGTAAGAAAGTCATGCTTATAAAGCGTTGATGTAACGGAAAAGTAACTGTCCATCTCAAAAATATGGTAACAAATTTAACAATGTTTACAATTTTCGGTAAGTTCGCAATGCACATGACGAAGCCGATGTAAACCAGTATTCAGCGTTTGTTAATATCTCAAGTGTGCATGGTGTATGATAATAGTAACTCCAATGGAAATCCACTAGTCTTCCGTGTGGTGAACATGAAGCACATAATGTCAATTCAAGATGTATGATGACAGTGATCGTTTTGCATGGTCAGAGTTGTCGAATTTCGTCTTCACAGAGCATAATGAATCAGTGACGCTAGTGACTCCAGTGATGACAAGAGCCATTTTGAAATATGACACTGTAGTAATCTCGGAAGTGTGATGCTATATAAGGTGTGATGATGCATTTCATGAGTTGTAGCATACTCTATGACTAACATTCATTTACGAGTAGTTCCATCTATCAATATATCCATCACGAATTGATCAGTAATAATTTCAGAGTTGTGTCTGTCGAACTAGTGAAATGATCAGGGCAGTCATTCTTCTGATCCAAATGCCACTTACTTGAAAGTGAAAAGAGAAAAATACGATGAAAGATATGGCACCGCTAAGCATCAATCCAAATATCACATCACCGATGACATAGTAGCCTTTCAGACCCAGACGCTTCATTTTGTACCCAAGTGTTATTGCAATCACTGCGAGGAATATAGTCACTGACCATGATAACAGACTCCACAATTGAATCGCTGACGTAGTGATTGCCAAAGCAAAGGACGAAATAAATACCTGCAATGTGGAAACATTATATATTCATGGCAAGTGTTAATTATGTTTCATTTCATGCTATACTTTTGACATCACAAGTTGGAATATTTTAAACACTGTGTTTATTGCCCACAAAAACAATTTGTTTCTGAAAAATTACCGCAATTATGGATTGAGTAACCAACTGATAATTCTTCCGATTTTCTTCAACAGCCCGTCGACAATTTAGCTCTTCTGTCTGCAATCCAGAATAATATCGGAAATCACAGGGATAAAGCAAACGCATACATAATTCAAGTGATGAAAATAAATTCCAGGTTAGATAGTTAATGCAGTTTTCGTTCAAATTATCCTGCAAATCACCATATTTTTTGCAGATAGGAGTAACACGGGAGAGTGTGCTGAAGTCGTCTGATGACGTTAAATAACCAGCAAAGCCAGAAATTTCGCAAAGCTGGTAAACATGAGGTATAATTGAGCATTTTCTGACATCGAGGTAATATGGATTCATTAGTTGCAACGTGAAATCCAACGTGAATCCTGAAATTACGAACCACAGTCGAATATGTTAGATCATGAATATAAAAGAGACGAGGGTAAATCAGCACCAGATTCTATGGCTTATTGAGTGGTATTTATGCATTCAGCCGAAGCATTTCCTTCTTTTGAAAAATTCTTAAAATAACTAGTTATACTTATAATGACTGTAAGTGGCTCACTACAAGCAACGGCATATAAAGTATGCGGTGTGAAGTTCTAAACACGTAGTGCAATACTGCGTGTGAAACCCTTATCATTACACAACATCATAATACGTGGAATTTCTGTACTGTGACATGGTTGAAGAAACAGTATCATTATTATCTACCCTTGGATCATCAGTGGAAAATAAAGATTCAGAAGAAAACCTGCACTTCATCCAGTATCTTATTGCACTATAAAGCTGATTCCAAGACTACCAATGGCCGTTCTTCATCTCTTTAGGTGTTCGCGTTTACGTCACACACAGATGCCCAATAGGTCAATCCCCTTTTCAGATTCCATTCGATGGCATACAAGGTGCGTGAATTCATTCGGTAGTCTCCTCAATGTATATCTCAATAGGTTCCTGTAAATTCGTTGGCCGATGGGTTTCTCGGTTGTTTCGCTTTCAGAATTCCCTGTTGTTAATCTTTTATGATTATCTGACCTTCAATTTTGAGGCAACAGTAAATGCTCGCGTCGATATATGCTTCAAGTCTTTGGAACACAAACAAACACTTACTTGTTCTGTGCGCTTATTGCAGCAGATTTCCTCAATGGTTTACATTACTGAATGTCTGTCTTCAACTTTAGATCTCATATCTGATTTTTCGTCATCTGTTCCGTGTGAAACTGTGTTGCCTGACGAGGAAACTGAAAGAGGTGATCTCCTTCAAACTGCGATTGCTACTGTCGATAGTGATTGTTGATGTTGTTCAGTAAGCACCCTTATCAACTCTGTCTTCTTCACGTTTATCTGAGGTCCTTACTTCACTGCTTCTCTCGACAAATTGTTCTCATTCACCCAAAGATCTTCAGATTTGTGTGACATTAAACGTAAATCGTCCACGAAATTCACTTCGTTTGGGTTCATTTTATCCCTTTGACATATTCCTGTCTTCTCAAAATGCATGAGAAGTTTTATTGACTTAACATTTTCACTGATTAAAAATGCCCATTAAAATTTTCAAAAGAATGGATACTGAACAAAGAGTACTCTTCTCGATAACCCCTTCCTCATCAGGCTCTACATTTATACATACATTATAGTGAATGAATGAATTAGTGTTGTGAACGACATTAATGTTTAAATAACATAGAATCAGTAATATTGACAGATTACAGCTAAAACTCATCAAAATAAAATAAGCTGAATGTCAGAAGAATTAGGAAAGATAATATTACAAATTCATGGTTTTATAGTTTCTACTCAAGGCCAGGATAATAGTAGGGGCGGGACTGCCAGATCACTGGTTCAGTCACCATATTCGATTACAAGTAATTATTTTGTTGACATTTATTTAGTGACAAGATATGTGGGTATCAGAAACAACCATAAACATTACTAGAAGTTACAGAATGATATACTTACGCTCACTGCAGCTAATATGTAGTTCACCGGGGATGTTCCTTCAAGATTTGGAACAAGTAGCAAGCCTAACGCGAGAATTCCACAGCTGAACCTGTAGGAGATTAGACTATTTCGATTAATCAGTCAACATCGTTCAATAAAATGGAGCAGTGTGCACTATCATCATCACATCACTCAACATGATTATGTTTGTTGGTGTTGGCCACTGGCACAAAAATATTTATTAAATTTGACAATATCTGAGGATTATGTGTGTTGTTACTGCATTTTAAAAGACTCACTCACATCAAAGTAGTGGATGTATTCTCCGGGATAGGAACATTTAGATCGTCTCTGAAACAGCAGTGTGAAGACAAACCATAATTTGAAATTCTTACATGCTCGATATCAACAAGGTGATGATCATCGTCACCGCGATCATCACGCATGAGATGATGATGTACTTCAATGGATTGTAGATTCGATCTTAAACAAACAACGTATCTTACCTTTATAAAACACCTTTTTGTAGACATTACTCCAGTGATTATATTCTAAAAATGAAGCTTGAATATATTTATGAAAACCTTTGACATTGCACTAGGGTACGCCTTCACAGGTTACGACGAAACAAGACTATCGGATTAATTGTCAGAATAAATGTTTGAAAATTTATTAAGTCTGCCTTACAAAAGTAACCTTACGTGAACACGTTTTTCATCACAAACTTCCAGAATTCACTCGATGAGTGTGCGTTGTGTGTCAATCTGATATTAAAATAAATCATAAATAGCAATGATTGGTAATGTGTCTCAAGGTTGTCTAGAACGTGATGTTTGAATACACATCATACGATGTTTGACGCCTACGCCAGTCTGACTATTTGAATATCCAATCATCCATGATCTAACACACTTGTTGTTCTGTAATAGCAAGGCAGTGCCTCAGTGTCTTATCTTGCATGATAAATGAACCACTGCCATCTTTCTACGAAAAATTTCTTGTTTTATACTCTACAGCCAAAATCTTTCGAAAATCCTAATCAATGGCCTGCGTTATAAATTGGAAGAAACTGATGAAAACAATCACATTACTATTTTAGGATATTTTCAAATAATAGACGTTGAAATTCTAAATCGTTGCATGTATATGATTTTATGGTGGTATGCTGCATATTTTGAACAGCCTGAATGTGTCTCACTTAATAAGGTCTGGTGAACACTTAAATGATGTTTGTGCATTTTGACACAATTTGTCAGTGTTTGTGTTATGATATGTGGGTCGCTCGTTAAATAAATATGTTGCTTATAATGTAGAAATGGAAATTAACGGGATAGCTCTCTCCGATTTTTACATAGGAAGGACTCATCGAAATCTACATGTAAAAAGCTTCAAAAGCTATGAGTCACCAGAACTCATTATTGGTGAGAACAGACCATTGGGCTGTTCTACTGCGAAACATATTATAGAGACCGGAAATTAAATCGGTACGTACTCGTCTTTTAAATCTATCTATAAAAATTGATTTGGGAGTATCCTTAAGTTTTTGGAAGTCTTACCAGTTAGGAAGTTCAAACCATCTTTCAAAGGTTCAAATACCATTCGTCGTCGCATTACATCTTCTTTGATAAACTAAGTTTTGATACCAGGAGAGATGTATGAATACTTATGTTGTTTGGTTAAGTGATCTGCCTTGTTATGTTGATTCTTAATATGTCCTTTTAAACTGACCTGAGTCTATTTTCTCACCCATTATCTCCCTATGATCCTCACATCAATATATATGTCTACTCCTTTGATAAGTCCATGTAAGATAAGAGTGTTTGAAGTGTGTTCCACAGATACACTACATGATTCAGTAAAAATGACGCATTCTTACTACTCTGACGAAATTTCTACAAAAGACTTACTGTTAAAAATTATTTTGATTATATGAAATACGAAAGCACATTGAAATTTCGTTTTCGAAAGAAAAATGGAAGGATCATAAAAGCTGTGGTGTAGAATACTTGAATAAATTCTGTCATCCAGTCAACTCAGTTAGTAATTTCCGGAATTCATTTAGACATCGGACGATTAAGGTGACTGTCTCGAATTTAGACAATTTGGATGTGTCTAGAAGGAAGCATTGATTTTCATCGCCAGTTGCTAACTACTGGTGTTAATCAGTAGTATGTTAGGAACTATTTGAAATTTTAACGTCACAGCATTCACATCCATTTGCCAGATACCCCGCTTTCATGAAAGGATAAGTACTTTATGTCACAGTTATTATCATTTTTAAATGAAAGTGACACAAAACACGCATCATGAGCATACGCTTTATATCTATTGGACTGTGTGAAGTTAACTGGGGGTCTCTCTCAACGGGTTCATACTGTATGGTATAATTTCATCCAGGTTTACTTCAGTTCACTGCGGGTTGCTGCATTTCTGTCGTCTGGTTAATTCGTTTGACATTAGGCTTCAGGGCTTATGATTATTTCGAAAAATCTTCCATTAGAAATCGGCTCATGAGAGAATACCGTGAAACTCTAAATTTTGTCGAATGCAGTGTAATTTAATAGTCAAACAGTTCCATTTACATTCTCACAAATCAATATTAATCGTTCGAAAGAAAAATGCTCAGGAGATGTTTACTGTCAGAGAAATTTGAGATTATTGCAGAAAACATTTTGTTAAGTAAGCTGATAGACTTATTCTGGACAGCATGTTTACACAATTCACGGAATATTCACCGTATTTGGTTGCATAATTTTACATATTCTGTTTATGCAGGATCTTCAAGTGGTACAGCAATCTGTAGCATAAGGTATCACAATGTTGGTCAGTATGAATCTTAAACCAACCAATTGAATGTGATTGTGAATTGTTTTATTGAAACCATTTTAGGAAGATAAACAATTCACTTATCTCATATATCCTTCTGAAAGGTATCGAATTGGATCATAACTTACAAAACTAGAAACTGCAAATTTATGAGAACCTGAACATAGGCATTGCAATTAGCGAAAAGTCTCTGAATAAATTAGTTTCGAAACAACGTACTTAATTTGTATCGACGTTGAAGCCAACAACTTAGAAGTTGCTCTTTACATAAACTACCTGAAGGAGCTATTTCTCAGATGTAGGTTTAATATCCACTTCAAATTCAATGAAGAATTCTGTGTACAGAAAGATGGTGTAGCCATAGGATTTCCTTTCGGTCCATTCCTAGCCGACTGCTTCATGGCGAGTCTCAAAAACAACATCCTAGATCCTTGGATAAATCAAGTGCAGTCATACAGGAAACACGTAGTTGATACTTTCATAATTTCTGATGGAAATCCTGAGTTAATTCACCTCATCAAAACCTTCAACGCAGCACACCCATCAATAAAATCCCTCTTGAAAGTAAACCAAACATGACAATTTCATTCCTTGATTTACTTCTTACCAGAAGACAAGATTGTACGCTCCAAAGATAGATGTATCGCAAGTCAACATGGACGAGAGAGTTTATGAAATGCCGGAGCTTTGTCCCACTGATCCGAAAGCGAAATCTGATACATACCTAATGTAAGTTCGGAAGTCATGATAGAAGAAAGTTTAAATTCAATGCGTGAATCCCTACTAGAAAATAGGTGTACACCAAGAATCATAGACAAAAACATGAAAGAGAAGCCTCTGTCGCGAAACATCGCAACTGTTCCTAAGAAAACTTTCTTCATGAACACCGAATTGAAAAGTGAAGTCGCAGCGGAAGTCTCAGAAACCGCCTTCCTATATATATGGAGAAGATATTTCAAGCACCCTCCTCACGTATCACATTCTCCAGCAGACAGCTAAGCTAGTCTAACAACTTCTGGCCACTCCACCTGTGTATTTATCATTTCACGTGCTCGTGTGGAGCGAAGTATATCGGCTGTACGCAACTTCAAGTCCACAACGTATACTAGATTAGTGTCAAGCTTGGTTAACCAGAGGAGAAGAAGGAGAATAGCAGCAGCTGTATCCTTGAACATCATATCATTTCCGGCCATCAAGTGACAATCGCCTGAATGGTTCACAGTGCTACACAGAATAACTCAATATCGTAAAAAAGGACTTCGCCTACGTCATCTGTATATAGTTAAAGCATAAACTATTGGAGATCTGAAATTTGACCCCTACATTCAAAAGCTTGACATACATTCTCTTGCCCTACCGTGGCCAGAGTAAAGTTCTAACTATAATCTTGCTTCTTTTCTCTTTTATTATGCGGGTATACCATTATTATCACAGTTATTACTACTATTATTTTATTATAATTATTATTCTCATCATCCATATTTTATTACCACTGTATTACTGCTTATTAATAACATTGGTTTTGCATGAGAACACTTTCTCACCTATCCACTTGTTTCTGTCCAATCTACACGAACTTATTGTTTAGCCATTATCCCACGCCTATTTCGTCGTGTCAATTTCTTCCCCCCCCTCCTATTCTAACTTCCGATTAGTCACCATATCTGTGTTACACCATAAACTACGTCATGTTTGTTAAAACAGCAGAAGACGTCAGCGCCTAAATTTTAATTTATAATTACACTCGCTAAATATGGACATCATATAAAGTCATCGGTTATATATATATATATATATATATATATATGTATATAAAATACTTCGCTTGTTTCATACAAAGTCATTACACATTCAGTTGTTTTTTATGCGACAATGCATACGTTGACGTTCAATCTTCTAAACAACCTCTCTATATATCTGATCCATTCCAAAAATCACTGAATTTTACCATCTCGGTAATAAATGAAGGTCCATTACAGAATCCAAGTATGTCTATGATTAGTTCAGGATGCTTTTGATTTCACAAGAATGTCGACGCACCACAAAATTATCAGTCCATTGTAACTTCAATCGGAGAGCTTAAATAAATTGACGCGTCCTCATTCCACTAGGATGTTATTGCATTGCTTACAATATGCACGTGATTTCTTCATTTATCGACATTCTTTTCTCTGTGATAGGTTTTACTCTGGTCGGTGAGCTTTGCTATCTTGTTCGAATCAATTAAATGGTTATGTGGATTGATATCACTGGGTATAACGATTGCGATAACAATTGTGGTGGTCTTTCTGGCTTGGAAACTACCACCATTGAATGTGAAGGGGTTTATCGTTTTCATTTCAATATCAATCACCATTGGCGTTTTGGCCATCATTGCGGTGATTTGTTATTACGTCTTCTGGAATGGAGACGAATTAAAAAGAAAGGTAAATTCATATAGATAAAAGGTAAATTATTATACACAGGCAACTCATGAAATAAGATGAAATCTCTCTCTCTTTGATTTCCTTTCTATTTCGCTTGTTGAATATATCTCTAAATTGAATGTGATATTATGAACCATAAGAACAATTACTTACAGATTACTGAAGCTCAGCTAAACGTTGATGTTGTCTACGCAATATAAATGGATATCGATTTGTTTCGCTACAATTTGTACAACTAAGTACAACATTCAAATGACATTGTAGCAACAACCAAAGAAATGAGTGTAATGTAAATAACTCCCAAATTAGACAGATTTCATTTCAGAAAGAGTTTTAAAATGACGAGCAATTAATTTGTTGAGTACGTGACTTACCTACATGTCATTCAGTATGTCACTAATAGCTGAGACTCTAAATTGCTTTTTCAGTGAGATGATGTTTGTGCATTACTGCGGGGACACTGTTAATTGCCTTGGAAGGCACAGCAACTAGGTTGTCAAATAGCAGCAAACCTGAGTACTTTCAATTGTGATTGACCAACCTTTCTACATATTTTTTCAATTTAGATAAGCTGCTTTACGATGGTTGTTTTAATCGGGCTATTTATAACCGTTGTAAGTTTGTAATTTTGTCAAATCATTGATCCCAATCTAATTTAGAGATAATTATTACATAAGACATAAGGTGTTTGATAGTAATACACTGTCAGCCTAAGTCTTCTAATTACTCAGATAATTCTTTGTTACTCTGAAGTTACCTGGTAACATATTTACGGCATGAATGAAATATTAATATTTGATTCCACACAGTATTCTTAGTACAAGTATGGATTTTTTAACATATGATATTGGTAGCCTAAATTCCTCAGGCCGACCATTGATATCAGAAGTGCGTTGGCAGTGGATCGAACGATGGACTGTGTGCATGGTCGGCGAGAATCCTAATCACATTGCCTTCGACTCCCAAAGAAAGTGAACTGAAAAAACTATTGAACTAAAACGAACATTCGAAATCCCAAGTTTTAAGGACATTTGACCAAGAAGAATGTGTGAATTATCGTCAATTCGAATATCAGCTGTAACTGATTTCTATGAATGTAGTTCTGCTGTAGGTGTGATGAATATTCATTGTAATAGCAGTCTGTGCAGGATTTCTCACTACGTCTGCACTATACAATTTGACAGATATGCATACAAATGTACCCTATCACGGAAAATTAATCCAGTCTGTATGAAAACCTCAAAGCATGAATAAAGATAAATAATAACTTAGAGGATAAATTACGTAGAAGGGTGAACCATTGAAGAAGCTAGTCAAGACACGCGTCTCAATCAATGACAGCAAACGTTATAGTAGGGACACGGAATTTACATACAATTTTCCAAAAGTAGCTTGTGAGATTCTGTGAGTGGTTTGAGTAAACAGAACTATATGACATATAAGGGCTTGCAGTATGTAAGAGTAGATGGTATCAAAGTAGACTCTACACAATTTCACCTGAAGAGTCAATAAAATACCCTTGTTTACTAGACCATAACTACAAATCTCCTAAGAAAGTGAGTATCATGATGTAACTAATAGAATCAAAAACTGTCATTGACTGGCAACTAATTTTCTCTCAAATCATGGCATGAAAAAAACTGCCCATGGTAATTAGAAAATCAGCCAGATGGCGTTTTCGAAATTTGTAAACGACTCTTTAGATATGTCTTTATTGTTCTCGCCATATGCGAATTTTTCTACAGATAGAATCATATTGTTGTTATGAACACGGTAAAAATAACACAGCTTACTGCTGTTGTGTATGTAATTCCTACAAACGCTCATAAACTTTTTGCCTCTCTTTTTCACTTGACAGATCATGTTCACTTGTGTCAGTGTCCGAAGATGGCTGATGTGGTGGTTTGCACCTCAACCTACAGAATTTATTCTGGCTGTCATGATTTGGTTTCTAATGCTGGGTCTCTTCACTGAAACGTATACTGGCTTACAGCAGTGCACTAAAGCTAAAAAGAAATGTTTTTCTGAAGATATCCGTAATAACCAGTGCAATATGTTTTCTTTCTGTGGATTGATGTGTGCTGTTGTGATTACCTAAACTTTTTGTAAAACGAGAATTGTTCAAACATCCAATACACAAAAAGAAGGGATAAGCATATGTATCTCCTTTTCACGTATCATTTTACTTCAGTGCACCCTAAATGAGTTATGTACTTCAGCATTGCCTGGAAAATGTCATCTGAATCTTTAGAATAGTTTATTCACGAGTAGGTTGACTATTCAGCCCCATAGGACATAATCCTAGTTTATCCATTTATCGATATGTAGCAAAGGCAACGAAGCAATTTCATCGATCCTCATGCTTAACTGGGTGGACGCTGCTGATTGCGGACTTTCAATAAAACTTCAGGCAACTTTATGCAATCCTTTGTCATTAGCCAGCAGACAACCAGACTTTGAGATTAATGAATCATTGAATTCCTACCAAGTGGCTGAATGCTATGAGGGCTATCTTTGTAAACTGAAGCTCCTGCGTTCGATCTGTTGAGAAGTGGTGTGCACTCACTGCTCGAAAATCTCAGGCGCAGACGACACAGTCATCCAACACTCAAACGTTTTCTGCGCTTGTCAAAATGAGGTTGATTTGCGATTAAAATTGAACCAATTGAATTTCCTGCAAAAGGAAACTTAAAAATTCCATGAATAATTTGCCAGTTTCTTTGTTTATCCCTTTAATATCCGCGAAGCAAATGAAACTCAGTAGCACATATTTTCTTATACAGAAATATGACGTGTAACAATGAGGCCATTATCATATACATTCTGGTTGCATAGGAACATTTACCTAAATATCTATTTTCAGTCTGAAACAAAACGCAGTGATAGTAAATGGATGCAAATACATTTGATACTTATGCTATTGGTTCCAGGTTAACATAAGATAATGCTTACCGCTTAGATATTTCTGATGTTTCTGAAAGCATGCTAGCCTTTATTATATCCTTTAATTCCTAGAGGAACATAGGGCTTCAGCTCCGCGTCTCCATTGCCTTTGTTTTCTCCAAATTTTTCACTCTGCTCCAAGTCTGCCCACATGCTTTCATTTCCTCTTCACATTACCTCCTCCAAGTCACCCTCACACTGACGACCAACTCGCTGCTTCCCTTTCGGGTTCCACTCGAGCGGTAGCTTGTCTAATGATGTCAGCGTATGGCCAATCCATCTCCATTCCTTCCTGCCTATTTGTTTCACAATCGGTTCCTGGCTGGTTCGCTCCAGAGATCTTTGTTGCTGATCTTTTCTAGCCAGCCATCTGATCTTGAGTATTGAGCGAAGACAACTGTTAATGAAGGTGTGAAGTTTAGTACATGGTGCGGACATTCCATGTCCCTACACAGAATTTTCCTTTTGGCGCAAAGAGATTCATCTTGCTGAAGTTTCTGTAGCAACTTTGTTTACAGGGTGGGGTTGCTAGCCTCACGCCTGAGAAAGGAATTTTACATTAAGATAAAGTTTAAAGAGAAGCGACCTTGTGAGTCGCTCCCCTTAAAATCGGAAAACAAGGAATACAAGGAATAAAACAATCAGAACAACACAAGCCAGTCCCAGAAGTCTCATGAAAATCGTTTCATCTTGAGATCTGCCAACATAATTCGTTGTCAAAATATTTTGTATTCACATGAGAAATCCTCAGATAAAGCATACAGGGAAATGTACACATTTTTAGCAAGGAGTTTAAATTTAATTATTTAATAGATTCATATAGTAATTCATTTTAAGTGAGTTTAACCAATTATGCAGCGAATGTAGCAGGGTAAAATAAATGCATTATTTATTTCATGGCTTATGTCTACAGCCCAATTAGGATAAAATTTTTCAACTTGATGAAGAACAGCCAGTCAGACCTATAAGTAAGTCCTATAAGAAGCTTGAATTGATTCTAGGTGTAAAATTGTTAGGAATAAAGAAAAACTAGAGTTTGAAACGATTGCCGAAGAGTTCGAGTCTCATTAGGTCTAATATCAACACTCAATGAAAATATGGATGCAAAGTTTCGAATATGGTGCATTGCTTGTCCTGTATTTTACTGTTAATCGTAGCCAATCAAAATAAATATCTGATGAAGCGTTTTAAGCAGGGGTTGAGATGTCAACGGAGACAAATTAAACGAATATTGAGAGAAAAAGATGGAAATCAATTTTTTTAGGATAAAAAAGCGTTTTACTATTAGTAGTCTTACCCGCAGTCTAATGTCCTCCTGCCAACGTACGTGTGTTCACACATACATGTAAATTACTAAACAAAATGAGATGTGACACTATCGTCCCGATAACACTGTCAGGGTTTACACGACAGCATAGCAGTATAATAATTTATATGAATTGCCAGTCTGAGTCTTTGTTTACCGACCAAACTTTGTTGATCATCCGTAAAATTCAAGGATATTTAAACATCCTTTTTGAGAGATTATTGGATCGGTAGAACTCTTTGGTTGACACTTCCGTAACGCCTAATATATCTCAGCGGGTAGTTGATATCTAACGATGTTACAGTGAGGTGTTGTCTTTCTACTTCAATTTTGTCAACACTTAACCAACGCCTTTTCATACTGTGGTGGACAGATACTATGATATATAGATACTGTCCGATTTTTTGAATTTTTCAGTATACATATAAAAAGGCGATTATCTCTCTCTGTGTGTCTGCCCCCTGTCTCTCCGCTTGAATGTGTTACATGCTGTCAGTATCCTAAAGCGTAATGCATAATCAATCGATTCGTGTTATCTGACTAAATTCATTCACTAATGTAACTCTTAAGGTATTACACAAATTCAAATAAACGATACATAAATTTATAATTTGTACCAAATTAGCTCACCTATCAGGCTAAATATTCGCTGATACTTAACAAATCTTATCTCGAATAATGGATTCCGATTTGCGGAACAAGTGAGCTTCAATGTGCTTGCTGAGACTATTGCTGCCGGACGGAATAAATATCAGAGTGAATGAATTAATAATTATGACGAACGTGTCCTTTTTCACAAAAATGAAACCTCTGTCAAATACTACGAATAAAATGCAATCAATTAGTTATGGAATGTATTCAATACTCCACGTGATCATTCTGTACGTTTTCGTCTGTTCTGCTAGTAACGAAAGCGTTCATGCTGAGAATCTCTTGTAAGTGAGTATAGACAAAATAATTTCTAGTTGATGTTGTTTTAACCTGGTATTCTTAACATGTGGTGTTTGGTTGTGTCATTTCCACAGGGATACACACATACATGCACACACACTGATTGTTGAACGTGTTCATTTCTCGTTTAATCTTCTATAAATTGAATGGCTGTTTGTCGGATATCCTTAGTCTGCCAGTGGTGTAAGCTGAATGGTCTTAAGTGAAATACATCAAAATGTCAGACTGTTGACTCTTCCTTTAGACCGTAACGTGATCTTCAACAACTGGCTAGTTACATGATGCTTGAATCATAGCGGGACTGAAGTTGAAACTAATTTTAACACAAAATACATTGGTATGCTTCTATCCTGTGACCTCACCTGATCAGTCATCGTATATCTTATCGATCTACAAGAAAATGTCCCATCTAAGCTGGTACATTAAGAAGCTAAAACAATCTGGAATCATCTACCTCACTCTATTTTGACAATTTGTTAACTCTTGTATTCTAACTACTGTACTTAAGTAGTCTACACCCCCCGCAACCCACCTTAGTCTTTCCTGTGGTACTTCATCAAAGATAACTATGTCATTTTTAGAAGAAGAACATTTAAATAGTGAGTATGCCAGGTGTTGTGCAACTAAGTCACTCAGCTTGTTACTACATAGTTAATTGATAGACATCTGAACAACTCACGCGAGAAACGGTCTCAATCCAAATTAGCCAAACTTCAGCACCCAGCTCAGCCTCATTTTCTCAACTCTACCCGAATTGTATAATTTGTATCTTGCCTCGTGGGACTAAGAGTCAGTAGAAAAGATTACGTGCTCCTGTTATGAAGTATAGGCACTGAATGATGCGGTGTTTGGCCGACCCGTGTTCTATGCGATAGAGACAATGTTGGGCGTGAAACCTGTAAATGAGTAGGAGTTAGAAAAATAACCGGCTCTTCTATTTGCAGTCTCCTATAGGTATTCAATGGTAAGACTGTTTCCTCAATGAAACTGACAATCTTGCCTACTGATGTTATTGTCATTATTATTTACGATTAGTTTCTTGTACGTGTTTATATAACTTCACTGTCATTAGAATTACCAAATGACAGCTACCACTAACAATCAATCCATCCTATTACATTATCTCTATAGCTATTTTCAATATTATTCGATAAAATGACATAGAATATTCTACGAAATGCTGAGAACTCCATGCTGTGTGCAGATAGAAGCAGGAGAGTACCAACATTAATTCGTTGAGTAGTTATCGGTTGCTGCTAACAGCCCACAAAACAAGTTTACCATAATTGCAAATGTGATATACATAAAAACAGTTCACAGGGCACTTCTCACTTCTCAATAAACATTGGTCAGAAATCATTCTTGTTCAACTAATACCAAATAAACAAGAGACAAACAGAGTTACAGGGTATAAAATGGAGGAGCCATTAAAGCTGTAGAGGAAGTAATCAAGTGAACGATGGAGAGTGGAATACAATGAAGACATCCAGTAGCCAAGCATTGCAGGACAAGAAAAAACTGATGGTGACTGCTCCTTCATGAACACACACAAATCGTATTTCAGGCGTTTGATAACGATTGCCTGAATGGGCAAACTTGAAGGGAAGTTAGTGTTAATAATTTTGAATAATTCCACAATGTCCACCTCATGATATGATGTCAAGTAATGGCTATTCAGTAAGCTCTTGTTTCCTTGAAACTCAGGCTTTTTAGGTTATCTTCAGAAAATCGACGTTTTATCCTCTCCTTTGTTCTCCTAATGTAGCTCAATATACTAGGAGGGCAGAGCTTCATGTAAATTTGTGCACACATTCGGAGTTGTTCACATGAGAAGATTATCTGTTGGCGCATGATCGCGCAACACAGCATTTTGCCTAGGATAAACAGGAGCCAACCTAACTACAGGATGAGTTCTGACTAGTGGGGTGTTAGCTTTAATATATAACACATCTATGATCAGGTGAAAAAGATGACTCCCTATAGTTTCAAATGTGTTGTAGACAGGCATACAGTTAGTGTTGAATTAGGGGATTATGTTGTTTTGATGAATGATATCACACACCCATCCATCTTGTGATGACGGTGACGATGCTGTTCACTGTCCAAATTAATCAAGCATTAGTCAGTTACGCATATAATAAACAGCCTCTCATTTGGATTACACTTTCTACTCAACTGATGCTATCCAGATAGAAATGTGGTGTGTATTCGATTGTCCGAGGTTACGAGAGTTTAGGTGAGACAGATGACTGTATCACATAATGCATACGATTCATAAGTGATATACACTACCTCCATAATATAGCCAATGAGTCGATGTTTAGAAAATTCGCTGCCGTCAAGCGATGCTTTTTATCAGTTGAGTAGAATAAAGTGTGTAGGTGAAAATTGATCGATTCAGTGAATTGTCAACCAAAACAACACTTGTTTATTTCTGAATAGTTACGCATTCATTGATATTGTCAATAACGTTTACGAGTATCCGAAGCACTAGAATGAGTTGCGTGTGTTAAGATGACCAGGATATATATGATGATGAGGTTGTTTAACATCATTTTTGCATAGACTGAGAATTGCTAGACACTTGAGGGTTATGTTCACTTCATGAGAATTATTTGAATGAATTTTGTATTCACTTTGTTCACAATATGTGTTTAAACAGAGTGACAGAGAGATCTTACATCTCACCTGCTTAACCAATAAGCAAGATGATTTTTCAAAATACGATAGTACACCTATTAAATTGTACTCTCAATATAGCGGGTTCCGTAGCTTCGGTGAAATTAGTAGATACACATACACGAGGAGAAGACGAAATAATATATTGTGTCCTTATTTCTCGGACAAGAATTTTAAAACAAAATGTGTCCCTTTATATATAAACTTTGTTATGTTAATTTCGATTAATTTCCCTGAAGAAGTTCGGACCAGATTGCCGAACGAAACGTTGGAATTAATCATTTCAATTTCGCTGAGATTTTACAAATATAACTTTATAAATGTCTACTTCTCACTCAGCGCTCAATTATTTTGCAACTATCCGATCAAATCTTGATCACAGTTCGTATGTATTATTATCTTGTTTATACCAAATTTTCATTTACGTGCTGCATACGCATCCTGATTACTTCAATGTTTCGTAAACAACTAATTGAAATAAATGCACTTATTCCTGCACACATCCTTCTATCATTCACTCTCGTTTCACAATGGTTTTTGTATCAATTTTCCACCCCGATTTGGAAACGTTTCTGAAATACTTATTCTCATTTCAAAATAGAATCAGTGGGCAGCAGAACAAATATGCAGGGAGAAGTATCATCATTATACGCCGTTTGATTCTGTGGAGTGTGTTGTTGTGGTTTGTGTCTAGTTCACTGTGCCTCACTCTCAAGTGAATGAGTATTCTGATAATTTCTAGTTCATGATAATTATAATATGTCACAAAACGTATTCCTATCGTATCCATAGCCAGGTCCACCTCACTTTGGGATTGATATTTTGACGTTTTAAGTAGAAGCCTCCGTTTCGAACGTAGAAATTCACCTCATCCACTATTTATGTTTATGTCTGTACAAACAGGCGTTTTATTTTACTAATTTGTTTTTAGTTATTCAGCTGACATCAATAAAGTGTCACCTTCTACATAGTATTCTCCTCCTGCACAGTGTTAATAAAAGTCTTTATGAGAATTAGACACTGCTATGTCTTCACACAAAATGAAATGGGGGGCCAATGAAACATAGTTTTGTTTTGCCTTTGAGAAATGGGAAGCCCTAATCCACCTGCTGTTTTTCGAAAGCGGACCGCAACGATATATGGAGGATAGGGATCAGGAGCGAGGTCTACTAGCTGTAAAGTTATCCTATGGTTTTAAATTGTACAACTGTGTCAGTGCCTGATTCTTATCGCATCAATGTGCGTAAAATGCGAACATATATGACAGTCTAAGCAAACAAAATTCACTGACGTCAACAAGATCTATCCACTGAAAAGCTTTCTCCTCAGTGCATGTTTGAGCATTCAATATATATCCACAACTTCAGTTTAATGCATTTAATGTAAACACGTATCAATTCTCGGAATGACAATTATTGTCACTGACTCATTGTATATATAAATATATATATATGAATAAATATTTAGTATAAACCTTATTTATTAATGATAGACGGAGCAACTATTTTCGTTGCGATCATCTGTTTTTCCATCGAATTATATAATAAAAGTTGAAATAAACTTGTGTTAGCGAAACCGAAACTAGAATATGAACAGACAATTACCACAACATGAAGATCAAGCAAGATGCAGAGAAAAATTGCATAAATTTCTGTTTCAAGTCTGTTGACATGGTCTTTGTGATTGGGGGGGGAATGATATGTAGTGCTTCTTTTATTTCACGGACGGTGAATACATCGAAATACAGACAAGTGAGCTGTGAACACTCTGTGATTCTGGCAAGAACATCTTATTCAGGATTCAGTGAATTAGGTTTGATTTTCCCAGTGGGTTAACGTATCCGCGGATTTTTCATATTCGTTCAAGAGGACATTTTGCAACGAAGTCAGTCACAATCAAAAAAAATCCAGCTGAGGTACAAATCTCCTCTATTCTTATTTATGAATCCTGAAGTCGTACTCCCGCTCTAAAAGAAGGAGTGAGGCTAAAAGCATGGATGTTGTTCATTTGTGATTGTCTTAAAAGCATTATATCGTCGATAACTACGTAACATTTCAAAGCCCAAAGAATCCTGATGTCGTAGTAAACTTGCCTCTGCTGTCATTCATTTAAAGAAAAATATGCAGTATTACTCATCCTTCCATGGATTCTCTATCTGTTCGAAACTAACACTCATTCGGTAACTACAGTAGAACAGAAATTTGTTTTTGTATCATGCGTAAAAACAGTGTGTTTGTATATTATTTGGGTAACAAGACATTTGAGATAATAACGTTTAGAGACTTGCAATATAAATTTTTCACATTTTGCTATCTGTATTTCATAAGGAATAAGACGAGATTGTCTGGGTAAAAGTCATTCCGCCCAGCTTCATCATGAATATTCAGACGATGATAAGTTCGTTTATTTCTTATTCCAGTCTAGAAGTCATGTAATTTAGTGATGAAATGTACAAAAATATGCTGTATTTCATGCCTATTATGCTAATTCATAAAGATACTTTTTTTATTACTTATTATAGAATGCATGCATGTAAAGAGACTTTTAAATTCTTTTCTAAGTATTAATTTACAAAAATACACGAGTGCGTTTCCCTGAATTATGCAGTCTATTTAGTCTCATATTCTGTACTTAAAAAATTAAAGTGAGTTATCAACATGGCTAATCATTGGGGAGGTTTTTTCCTAAATTGTGGACTCACATAGGTACACACTGTTTCAATCACTGATGCATATGTAGATGGCCTTTGTTGAATTTCTATAATTATTTATACATATGACTAATAAAATCAATGACTGTTGACTATAGCTCAGTACACCTACTGAAGTAGAACTACAAACAAGTATTCTCGCGTTGAGTGAAGCACATTCCGTTTAATATTTTTGTATTCACGATGATGTCTCTTTACGCCTTAAGAAGACGAACGTGTTTGCTCTCCAATGTGATACTGAATAAATAACTTTCCGCAATCATTGTAATACTTTTAACAATTCCAAGATGTTGTTTCATTCAAATCGTCGTGTTTAGTTAAGAAGACGCATATCTGCACAGATGTTATTTGATCTATGTGAAAAATCTCTTTAAATTACAC
The DNA here is from genome assembly GCA_944472135.2 of Trichobilharzia regenti. Lineage (NCBI taxonomy): Eukaryota > Metazoa > Platyhelminthes > Trematoda > Strigeidida > Schistosomatidae > Trichobilharzia > Trichobilharzia regenti. Next base: position 69,315,355 of record OX235267.1, read on the forward strand.
AAATACTACATTCAATCTCGCTCTGCCAATAGCTCCCAAAAGAGTGAAGATCAAGCTATTCATTATTGCATTTCATGTGAATCTAGTAGAAACTAAGCTCACTAACTAATTTGCGCATACTTTAACAATGAATCTGAGTTACTATCAATAATTTTTTGATTATTTTGAAGTTCAGCAGTTCTACGAATTCACCGCTTTTCTTCACTACATGGTGTAAAGTAAAATATTTATTTATTTTTTATTAAAGTCTTAACTGAATCTGCTCATAATTAGAAAGACTTTGATGTCAACTGAAACCTTTGGTAGCCTTTATTGAAAAATTCATCAAGAACACTAAAAAAAACTATCAATCAAAGTATAAATGATGAGATGGATATATATTCACGCACAAGTCAAACATTCCGCTTAGTGAATATTGTAACGTCTAAAGTAAGATGGCTTTATTTTCAGAGGTAAGCGATTCTGTTTTTATCATTTTCATGTTATTGTTATTTTCTTCACCTTATTAGAAACCTTCAAAGCTGCATTCCATGTACAATATTATTGTTTTGGATCTCATGATTTCATGGTTTATTTGGTGTAATACCTTATGCAATTATTAACCACTGATTCTAACACCATTCAAGTATAGCTTTGATGGATATTTTTTCTTTGGGGATTTCTAATATGTTTTTAATGTAATTTATTGGTATAAGATTTATTACATTAGAGGCAAATAAACCTGAGTATATCTAAATACGAACTTGGATTCAAAACAGTTTACATCTAACTACACGACTTGTATTGTGCATATGAAAAGAGTAAAATCATCTTTCATGGCTAATTAAGATTCTAAACTTAAGTCATAATTGTGAGTAGAGGTCAACTGAATCCTGGCTATGGTGAATTATGATGTTTCATTGGGAAACTGAAGGGTTTGCCTGTTTTCTGCTCATAGTGTGACAGATATGTAGGCATAAAGTCTTGAATGTCACGTATTTGCTTGTTATTTTTTATTTGACATCGATGTCTGGGTGTCGAAGTATATTAACTTTTATACAAACAGGACTTGTCTCACTTCTGAAGACAATCTATCTGTATCAAATATTCCTCCTGCATGCTAAAATATAATGATACATTTGCAATTGCTGCAGACTTGTCACCGTAGTGATTAACACTCAATGAAATATTTCTCAAGATTGTAAGAATCTATTTTCTTTGAATGTTGACAGTATAAATTCTCACATTTAATGAACACGTTATTTTTTCAGGTACTTGTTTTCAAATGGCAGGATTATACAGTAATCGCTTGCTTGTAAGTAATCTTTTCCCAAATCTTGCAGATGAGTGCTGTTAGTAGTATATAGTTGAAAACATGTTGACACTAGCTGGTGATTTAAATCTCAAGAATCATACATTTCATTTCTGGAAAACTAGAGTAATTGACTAATGCAAAATGTTAACCAAAATGATAGATGAGTTTTTAGATGTGTTTTGTCTACATGCTTATTAATTTTGCTGGATATGTGGCATCGCCAATGCTCATGGGCCATAATATTCCAGTAGACTCAACTGTGTGGGTTAAATACAATTATGTAGGAGCTTTGTAAATTCAATCAATATTGCCCTTGGGTCACCATCTTTATGCTCTAGGATTTGATTGCTAACAGTTGGAATATCATACAGAAAGACATATTCATGATTATCGTCATCATTACTGCTTATTTCAAATGTGTTATTATCGTTCGACTCACCTTTAATTATATTTATCATTTCTATGACCTGGTATTGGTTCTTAACGCCATGTGACTTGCTCTTTACTGGTCGGGGAAGTGTACCTGCACTGATACATTTTTTGGGTGCAGACTAGTGGGGATACTGGTCTTCTGAGAAATGAGGCAGAGCTATATCACGTGTGTCATTTAATAGAACATAAACAGAAACACTGAGGTGGGGCGTAAAAGTGAGGTTCTTTCACGTCCAGCATACATTTTGAGCCTAAGCTTTTTAAGTAGTATTAGAGGGCAAACAGAACGTTAATCGGCTGGTAAGTTATTCATCGGACTGTTGAGTGACATATTATTAACTAGAAGTAACAAAACGAACATACGTAAGAAAGAGATATTGAGTAGTCTTATGTTATCCCGAAATCGAATTTGTCTCCCCTCTTAATTATTTTTGAACAATCAAAATGATAACCTGAACATAATTAATATAATTATACTTTGTAAGTAAGTACGAAGGACTGTTCCACAGCCGTCCTCTATACACAAAAAATCCTCTTTTGGTGTAATTGAATCTTATGAAATGCAAATAAAATTATTAAAGAATAATGGATTTGCAGGTGAGACGTATACAATCATTTCCTTCTAAAATAGCATCCAGTTAATAAAGTATAATATCATACGCCTTGCAGTACCGAATGATCTCTTGTGAATAACTCTGTTTCAGCTTTTGAATCTCATTAGGGCTGTTTTCTGTTTGTATTTTAGAGCATTGATTGTGTTATTCTTTATGCTGATAGTCTTCAGATTCAGAAATAATTTAACAGTTGCACTGCTCCTGTTGGCAATAATAGTAAGTTTTTCAGAGTATCAAGTCAATGAGTTGAAGTCATCTCTTTATTATCTTTTTGTGTTTGTTATACCATGCTGTGGAAAAATGACTGACTTCAAACAAGTCACAAACGGCAATAATGGAGGATTTGATTCATTCATCAAGTTTCGCGCATTCCCCGAATCGGAAATGATTTTATTGAAGTAATGAAAACGAGTTAGGTTACACAAGCGATAGCTTTTAATGAATCAGTGATAATAATGAGGTGGAGTAATATGAAGAATAATTGAGAATAATAACATCAGGTAATAAATAGGGTATATTGCTATGGTAGATTCAGGGTGGTCATAAAATCAAATGCCGCAATCATAATACCGTTCAGACCAACCTGGATATTTGATTGGTAATAGTATTTTCCATATTTCAGGTATGAGTGACGAGTCATTCCTATTGCATGTGTTGGGTGTAGACTCGATGAACAAGGATTCAGTAATCAACCTCTCGCTTCACCAACCAGATAACTTTTAAGAATTACAACCCTCTCTCACCCTATTGTGTGGTTGTTTATTAGCTCATGCATTGCTATTGCTGAGCTTTTTTCTAAATTACTTATCTTCTCGGGGTCAACCATTCTTACCTGAGCTAAATTCTTATGCTCTGACAATCTGACTACCCCTGACCTACTAGCTTGACCTATGTAGTTGAACTCACAGTCATTGCATGGTATTTTGTAAATAATATTATTTTGTCTAATTGGGTCAACTGGGTCCTTTAACCTACAGAGCTTGTCCCTGAGTGAGTTTGTAGGTTTAAATGCCACCCTAATTCCTATTTTATTCAGAATCATACTTAGTGTCTCAGATGTCCCTTCTTTGCATGGTATAACTGTGGATGACTAATATTCTTTCTTATTTATGTTATTATTACTAGTTTCACAATTATGTTTATTTTGTTTTTGGCCTTTAATTACCTTCCTAATGAATTTTATAGGATAGTTATTCAACACCAACGCTTCTTCTATCTGTTTTATTTATTTATTTAGGTCCTTTCTTGTGCTGCTGCTGCTCGGTTTGTTAAACATTTAACTAAGCCTGCCTCAACAGTTAAAGGATGAGACGAATTAAAGTCTAAATATCTATTAGAATGCGTTGGTTTTCTATAAACACTAGTGTGTAGTTCGCCTTCTTCTATTCTTTTTATCTTACAATCTCACAGGGCTAATTCTCCCAGTTCATTTTCTGATTCAAATGTGAATTTTATTCCCTCAACTTGTGAATTTATATGTGTCAAGGAGCTGGAGATGTGTTCTGTTTTTAACACTGTGAAAGTGTCATCTACATATCTCCACCATATTTTCGGAGTAGGGTTAAATGTATTGAGGGCACTATTTTCCCAGCTGTCCATAAATATGTCTGCTACGATAGGGGATATTGATGATCCCATTGCTACATCTTCTGTTTGTCTATATACTTTGCCTTGGAACTTAAAGATAGTAGATGTGAGGCATAAGTGAATCCCTAAAATAATTTGTTCAATGGGCAGCTTTGTCCTATGATTCAGTTCAGGATCCGCAGTTAGCTCTTTTTTAACTGCTTCTAAGGCCATAATGACTGGTATATTAGTGTAAAGACTAGTTATATCAAAACTAACCATTTTTTCATCATTCTCTAGTTGAATGTCATTTAGCTTACTTTTCATCTCATATGAATTAGTTAGTCTAGAGTTTGAGCGATTTCTAATGGGACAAAGTATTAGAGGTAAGTGTTTTGATAATTCATAAGTGGGAGTATTTATAAAATCTACTATTGGTCTTATGAGGTAACCTGGCTTATGTATTTTTATGGTACCAAATATTCTACTAGCATTATTAGTTTAAGGCAACCTGGATATTTCTTCACGCGAAGACACTAAAGTCGATACACATAGCATGACGATCCGAGGATTATTGAAACAACCACTTGACGATATAAGAAAACCCACGTTTTGCAGGATAATAAGTTCTCTTGGTAGCTCAATCAAGTTATCGTTTGACCTCACCTTCTTTGTATTAGATATTTTTCCTCACGACAATATGAAAATTCCACCATGGCTTACTCTGTTCAGAATATTTATTGATGGATCAATTAGGCTGTCTATTCTTATCCCCCGAAGTCTTTATTTCATATCCAATTTTACTATCAATACTACCTTCTTTTGCTCGTTTCGCATTAAATACTACGTGTTTTGTTGTTAAGATTCAGGCGGCGACAGTTTAATTTTACTAATAAATTACCCACTTTTGATTCGCTTTCACAGACAATCAAAATAACACTCATAAATCTTAGATTTAATATCAATTTTCGTCTGTGCTGTTGCAAAATACCACTTTTAAGGCGATAAATGATTTAGTGAAATTCAGGTGTACGATTACCGAACACTCTCTACTATAAGCGACATACTTATTCTAAAATATATTCTCCATTATTCTTTAGTTATCTGCAAAAGGAATACTCGAGACCTAAGCGAACAAATGTTAAGCGTATAATGAAACTATGTGTATTCGCAGACATATGACTGTGACCTCAATGAATTTAAGTTGAATACCATTCTTGATAAATAGACGGGTTTAGAAGCATTATGGAAAACAAATGTATAATCTGTCACTGTAATATGCTTATCGATATTCAATGCTTGATATATACTCCCATGATGAATTGAATCTTCCAGACATTTAGGAGTATTTTTTTCTGCCCTGCAATGCATAGGTCGACTGATTCTTTGTATGTACGTGTGAGACAATATGCGCGTAAATTATCAAAAATACAGGGGAATAAGAAATCATCGCCTTCTCGCCAAAAACAAGAACTATGATTAAACATAGGGGAATTGTACAACAAATGAATGCCAGTTGGTAAATGCAAAATACATATCAAGGTTTCACTTCGGACTGTCCACATAACTCCAAGTAACAATGGGTTTTTGTGATTTAAATTTTAGCGTTATTTCGCATACGATTTGGTGGACGTTTTGATTTTATGAAAAAATATTTAAATGTTTATGTTAACATATTGAAATTGTTCGATTTATTTTGCCAACAGATTGCACTGTGGTCTGCAAGCATATATTTAGTGTGTTGCGAACAAACTGACTCCTACTGTTGGATTTTATTGGGTTTCATAATCCTGGAAGACGCGTTAACCATTATCTTCTGCATCATCATCAAGAGATTCAAACAATCAGTGATAACTGTCCTCCTCATTTTATCGACGGCATTCCTGATAGCTGTAGTGGTTTTGTTTGTTTTGGAGAAATTTGGTGTAGGTGATGTGAAAATTCAAGTGATATTTTGCATTTTAACATTATTTCCTTCATATGTTTGAATTGTAAGCATGGCTATAAATCACATTTAATTAGTCATTTACTAATCTATGTATTAGCGAAGTAGGTCATTTATAAATTAACGTGGAAGGAGAGATGGAAGAAGTGTACTTGTCAAGAAATTGATGATCAGCCGTGTATTCGCGAAACAGTCTGCCACGTTTTAGATATATCAAATTGTATACAGACATGTGAATACATAAAATAATGTGAACTCATTCTATAACATAATCGAGGGAGATGTGCAGATAAAATTTTGAATGGCAAGTGGCATCTCGGCACTTCTTTGGTTTACTCAATGCTCTGTTGAACTTGTGTGAAAACTTCATTCTTGTAGAGGCACCATTTGGCGTTCTCTATCATAACTGATCATTACAGCTGTAATTATCTGTTTAATTTGCCATAAAGTTTGGTCCACATTCTGAATATAATTTGTCTCATTATATTTCAGGAGCTGAAGAAACATTATTCATTTCTGTCACCCTTGGCTGGAGGCCTTTGGAACACTGCCTTGGCACTAGTAAGTTCACATAACAGCATTTGCTTTCTCTGAAATTGAATTCTGAATCAGCTTTAATATTTGAATTCATATGAGAAATCATATGTAAAAAATGTTAAGTGTATGTCAATAGAGCTTTGTCCCGTGGGCGAGGTGACTACGAATATTTCAGTCCTATTGAATAGATCTCATTGATCATCTTATTTATAAATGTAAATCATTGACAGCTATCCACCAATCAAATCAGCAAAGTGACATGAATGTGATTGAAACTCTGCACACTTTATGATGTGATACTTGTTATTTTCTTACTTTCAGGCGGCCCTAGTCTTCGCCAGTTTGCTGAAATAACTTCAATGTCACATGGCTCCAGATCATCGCGTCAGGCAGTTTTCACTGTAATTATTGTCTTATGCTTACGTATAAATCCATATCAAACGTAAATGAACGATAACTCACATTTTCAATTTTATGATAAATCGATGTTTGTGCATCAGGATTGTCATTTTATTTCTGTACAATGTGATTCTTCAGAAGATGAAGACTAGTATTTGTCATCTATTTATCCGTTCTCTTACTGACGCATTTTGAGTACCTGTCAGTGCTTCGCATAAGGTTATGAGATCCAACGATGAAAATATCGTCTGGATGTATGATTGAACCTGAAATGCAAAGATGTAAAATTCATATAATAATTATTGTTAGAGGAACACTCAAACACAACCAATACGCCTGGAAATAAAAAGAAAAATCGATTACCTTTAAGTGATCTTTTTAAAAGCCACTGAGGGAAACTACTTAGTGGCGGTTATTTATTCACTTTCGAGTGTTCTACGGCAGTTTGACTGTAATAAGGGATCATCAATTCGTGTTGATTGGTTTCGTGTGACAATTGCAGTCGTCTGTGTTTGATACATAATAGCTGACAACGTCGGATTCGCTGCTGTTTAGAATTCTGCACTGATATTTACCTCCTTAAAATAGCAAGTGAGGAAAGTTTTTCAAGTCATTGACTATCCTCCGTCATTATGTGTGATATGTTTTCACGTTTTTATACTATTCACACTGAGGTAAAGGCGATATATAACGAGTTACAGTTACTTTACTGCTCTGATTTTAGTAGAGAAAATGAAACTTCTAAATAATATTATTAGCTTCATTTCAAACAATATGATTACACACACTGACTGATTCTCAGCATTCCTAACTTGATTTCTTACTTTCCATAACTTTGATAAATCCATTACAACAAGTTTGATATCAATGAAACAGTCACAGTCAGTACTACTGAAAACGAATAAAACACTGTGAAACTGGACAAATTTTAGTCACGTTTTTCTGTGCAAAACAAGGTGGCTCGGTGGTATAGTCAAGGAACCAGAATCAGATTTGTCTGAGATTTAGTTTGACATTACTTTGTTGTCATGTCATTTTCCCTTATTACCTATGCAATTCTATAGTGAGATACAGATGGTATCAGATTCAGTTTGATGAAAATGCTACATTATTTTCGGATTTTGTAAAATCACCCATCAGGATATTAGCAAGACATTGTTCCTCCAATGAGGAATAATGTGCGCGGACCGTTCATAGAAACAAACTAAGGTGATAGTTTTCAATACAGATGAAGCAGAAATCATGCGAATGTGAAAACTAACAAATGATAATAATGCGTCCAGTTCTATCTGAGCTCTTATTTTTCATTCGTTTAAGTGTTTCTATTCCCTTCAATTCGCTTATCTTCAGTTAAGAGAGCTCTTGTCTCTGTAATGAATTTGTTTCTGTGCTCAACGTGTTTACACCTATATTCATTAAATGCAAGTATGACACATTTCGCTCAACATTCTCCTTATTCTATACAATTTTACTTTCAGTCCTTTTATAATCTGTATTCACACCTTCTAACATCCCTATTGACCTGAAAATTGTTACCACATTTATCCTTCTTTGTTATTATGTTGCAACTTTGTCAACATAAACATATCAGCGTTGTTTAACAGCTGTTGAGCTTTAGATCACCGTGGTGATATCTCTGTAGAGCTACTCGATATCCACTGTTACAAAATGTGCTGTTATGACACAAAATCTCTTTCTCAATAAAGGACAAAATCATTTGACCATAATATTGGGTGAAACAAACAGTAACCATTTGTGAAAACCCAGGTTGAACCAAGCTGTGTGTCGGTGGCACAGTGGTTAGGACTCTCACCGACCACGCACATGGTCCGACGTTCGATCCCATGCCGACGCACACCTGATATCTGTGGTCGGCCTACAAAATTTGGGCTACCGATATCCACGCTAAAAATTCAATACTTGTACCAAAAATACATTGTGGAATCAAGCTGTAATCAAAAATATAAAAAAATAATTCAATGTTGTGGTGTCATAGTTACCACGTTTTTTGTGTAAGGTTTTAACTGCTTACAAATCTTGTTACTTCTGAACTACATTATAGTACCGTAACATCTCTTGATCTATTCTATGAATCACATAGTCACTTATTTTTTCTCAAGATTCACATCCTCTTAAAAATATTCATTTAGATACGTATACACATAGCGATTAAATTTATTGGGTTATGATTTCAACTCAAGAAATCACCCTCTACGTTTTACTGTATAGCTGGCGAAACTTCGTCGACAAACGTGGTATGATACAACTTTAAAAACTCAGGGGAAACACGATTATTCTCCAATAAATTTTAAGCGAATCTATTAAATAACAATAACATCAGTATCAAATTTACAATGAAAGTGCTATAAGGCAGCTATACAGGCAATGCATTTTTCTGAACGCAAAGTTGAACACAACAAGAAAACATTTCATTGAAAAACGTTGGCCTGTACATTACAATCAAGGAGAGCATCCGCAACGAGTTCAGAACATAGGTTCAGTCCACAAGAATCACACTTTAAGCAGTCCTGAAGACAGCCACTGTTCACAATCACCTGTATTCACTCAAACAAGATCATACCGCTTAACAACACATTTTCAATGTACACAAAATCACAAAGAATTATTACCAATAAAGACTGAAAGAGGACAAAGGCAAATAATGAAGATTAACATCAACGTGTGATATGCAAATGTCAAACTACTGATACACAGTCTAGGAGAAATGTGTATGGTAAACAAAGAGTAAGCTGAAATGTCTGAATAAGCGTTGAATATTATAAACAGATCGCCAAAGAGGAATTTCTCAGATAGTTTGTGTAATGCAACGTCATCCCATGGAAAGAACGATACTACGGAAACTTAAGTAATCAGCTCCAAGCCCTTTGTTCCACTTACAGTGCTGTTATGTGCGAAAGCATGAGAGGAAATTGAAATCTCTCAGTGGAAATATTTGTGAGCACTACACGCATCCTCATAATCTCAATATGCCCTCATATGCCTATAATAACAATAATACTTTTACTCCAAACTGCATTTTGGTACAAATTGGAATTTTTTCAGCATGTATCGAATATTGAATCTAATTTTCTGATTAGTAACTACAGAGATAATAAGGTAACTGGGCATTAACACTGGTAATATTGCCAAATAGGTAACCGTTCAGCAAAATGAAATTGAATATTACGGACATTGAGACCATTAAAGAAAGAATGAAGATGGCAGTTTACTCAGTGTTCTGCATTAAGATAGTAGTATCTCTCATGACACTTCCCTCACTACATATGATGAGTGTGTGATGAACTATTGTAGAGTTTGTCTGTCTAGTTATATCATACAGTTTTATTATTGAACAGTTTCTTCCAGCTATACCTGATGTGATGTGAATAGAGAGTTTTAGAAAAGAAAGATGCTCTGATTCTGAAAAGATAGTATTCCCCAGTTTATCACTAATTCCATTTACAAAAATGTCTGGCATTGGCTCACCTATCAGCGTTGATTGTTTATTTCTATATTATTCTTGAAATATTTTCCTATCATAATTACCACCTTGTTGTGTATTGTTTGAATTGCTTACTAATCTCATCACCCCTAAACTACTTCATATTTAGGCATCTCTTGAACTACATCTTGAACTGCACCCACTTAATTCTTGTCAGAATTTAGATTCTTATAAAAGTGATATAAAGCAGTAGCTCATTAGTGACTAACTCTGTTTTTCTGGCATGAAGTATTACTCAGAAATATGTACAATAGGGTTAAGACAAGAATACATACATGCATCATTCCACCACTTTTTATTATGGATGTTGAAACAATGAAACGTTCGACTTCTCATTTCAATGAAGAATTATTACCATTTCACATAGGGCCTCAGTTGCACGTCTGCATTGCGTTTGCCTCTCAGCCAACGTTTTCACCTGGCTCCACGTCTGTCCAAGGGCTTTCATCTCATCTTCACATGACTTCCTCCATGTCACTCACGTTTCCTATTGGAATTCCACTCGGCAGCCTGGTGTGGGATGTCACATGATGGTTGGTTTTCCAAAGGACGGTAATGCACCTTAATTTCATCCTGCCTGTTTGTTATACAATTTGTTCATGGTTGGTTCGCTGCCTGAGATCCCTGTTGCTGATCGTTTCCAGCCGGCCGACTGAGTTTGAATAGGACTGAGCGAATACAGCTGTTGATCAAGGTCTGTAGTTTGTTCGAAGTGCCCTTCTTGAAGTAATAATTCTTCGATCTGTACAGTAGCGTCGACTTCACGTAGGAGTTAGATAAAATCCGGATTTTATTTTTCATGCTGAGGAGTGCTATTGATCTCCTCTACACACAGACTCGAGAGAAACGAAAGCCTTCGTCGCTTTCCTGGTCCTCGATTTTATATTTTCACTATTGCAGTCAGCCTGTACATAAAACGATGCTTCTCAGATCGGTAGGTAAAGTAGGTTGCTTCTTTCGGATTTCTCCTATTTATGCTGATTGTTTTTCATTGTTTTTACTGTTGCTGTTGGATAAGAATATCCATCACCTCTGTTTTCTATTTTTTCAACTGAAGTCCTATCTTCTCTGGATGCTTCTTCTGTCACAAATGTGTAACTTTTCACTTGCATATCCTAAAGATTGTGGGAGATCATACATATATGATATCTGTCTCTTCATTGCCTGCTGTCTGACGCATTATTCAGTCCACAGCTATCAGGAAGATCACTGGAGATAGCAGGCGGCCAGTTAGCCTTGTCTTACTCTCTTCTTCACTTCTTTGAAGTATTCTGTGAGTTTCCTGTTGTGGATTACTTGACATACAGCATTATTGTACAACTTTTGAATAAGGTGTATAATTGTTACCGACATCCTGTGGCAGAGAGGTTTCTCCCAAATCACCTCTCAATTGACGCTGTTGAAGCCCTTTTCAAAGTCAATGAAGTTGAAGTAAAGAGATGACTGCAATTCTAAGCTCTGTTCAATGATTATCTGTAGCGCTGTGATTTGATCGATTCATGACTTGTTTCTTCTGAATCGAGCCTGTCCCGGTTGAAGGTTTTCATGCAAAGCGTGTTTGAATACCCGCAGGATGATGTGGCACAGAATTTTGCTTGAGATAGATAGGAGCATAGTGGCATACCAGGTCATGAATCGAGCTTGAACACCTTTCTTTGGCAGTTTCAATGGGTAGCCTTCCTTCCAATCCCCAGGTACCTTGCCCTCTTCCCACACCATCTCCAGAAGTGATGTCATCAGATTCAATAATTTAATGAAACATAAGTCTATTGAACTGATTATTCAAAAGAACATACTACTCTGTATTTCAAAGTTTGTGCTAATTCACACACTTTTGATGATTCGCGACACCTGCTTACCTCTTGTGGTGTCAGGTGATGTAGCTGTAACACTGCATTACTACTTCTAAAAATGTGCAGCCTCAGCCTGCTTCGTTTATGGAGTGTATCAACCATGATAAGTATGTTTCAGCCATGTTATTACGTATTCATAATGCTACTTTGAGTTTCAGAAGAATTCATGAGTCTGCACTCCATTTTCAAATGAAATGGTATGATATTTTTTATTGAGATAATCATCCTTTGTTATCTCCTGGGGTATTTCTGAACCAGGAACTGATTCGAAAATACGAAAAACCACTTACTTTAATAAATCTCTATTGATAACTACATTACTTTATCAGATGTAAGGTATTTCGCCACAAAAGCACTTTACAAGTGATTCCTCACGAACTAAATATTTTCTAAACATCAAAATTTGAATGACTGACTGAATATTTTTCTATCCTGTTAAATATATCACCATCTTATATTTCAGTGAATTGCCTATTTCAAAATATTTGCATGTTTAAGCTTATTTAATGGATTTTATCTCATGTGATGATTCCACTGAGTTCGACGATAATTATGAATAGACGAAAATTAATAAATAATTTTCAAGTTCCTCAGGAGGCAGAATTCTTGACCTAGTTGAGAAAATCTTTAAAAACGAAAAGAATTTAGGGATGAAATATTTTCTATCCAATTTAACTCACGTCTTCGGTCAATCCTCTAACACCACAAACGAAATTTCAGCTCCGATTGAGGTCGGAAGAAAAAGTGTTTCATTAAAGTGATGTTATTTTGGAATACAATCAGGGAAATAGAACAAAGTTCCTGAATAACGCAGGAAAAGTACCATCCACTGTAGCAGGAGTACACCACCTCTTAACGACAATAAATATACTGGTAAGAAATAAGGATTAACTACGTCTCCTATATATATTTTTTTACAATTGCGACCACTCCTGCCAAGGTAGTTACCTCACGCGTTAAGTAAGGCAGGTTCAGCCTCTCATTTTTGAACATTTTCCAGCATACCTGGTCAAGATATACACATTAGGCATACCTTGTAGATAGATCTGACAATGAAAACAGGGGTAACTTAGAGTCCTTATTTGCTTTCAACGAGAGCGTCAGTCGCATTTATTTATTATGATCACAATGCCACCTTCCTCTGAGACATTGTAATACCAGTCGCATTCATGATGAAGTATACATTGATAACATTCTCTCTCATAATACCCTGAGGAAAGCTTTTCAGCCGTGGTAGAATGCATCTCAGCCGTTCCTACGATCGCGGAAAGGAGAAATTTAGCTCATTGGTTTACATAAAGATGAAACATCGAAGTGCACCTGGAGAAATAGAACCAGTATGCTCAGGAGAAAATTGAACACTAATTTTCTTTACTCTGGCTATCGTTAGGTGAATGCAAAACCTGACAATTTTCTCTCTCTCTCTGCAGATCTTTTCTACGCCACCATGTCGACAGGAAAACGCAAAATCCATTTGACGGGATATACACTTTTAATCAAAGGAATTATTAAAAAGACGGTTGCAGCTAAGAATTTTCCTTTTGATGATTTCATCAACTCGGCTGTACATTCGTATATTTTAAATGGGTGGGAAAGTTCCAGAGTAATTTCCACTTAGGGTCAAACTAATAAAATCACCATTGGTGGCTATAAATTTAGAAATAACAAAAAGAGACAGGATGTTTGGATAAAAACAGCTAGTGAGATCATAACTAATGTGACGAATAGTTGTTTATGCAATCAGGGATTAAGTATGTAGAAATATGAAAACGGCAAAATAGACAGGATCTTCGGATATGAAAATATGGTAGTGCAAATAGGGATGAAGAAAAACCTAAAAATAACATGAATAATTAGGAAGTTTCGATAAGAAAAACAACAGAATGGTCATTACGGAAATAATCACCTGTTTATCATGGCCATGGCAGAGACAAGTTTTGGACGTATTTCTTTCGGATGCATAGCGCGGGTTCGAGTATTTGGATAGCTTGTGCCTTGACAGTAAAGTTCAACGGAGATGCTACTCAAAAGACAACCTAGACAAGCTCAGATGCATGTTGAAAGACACTAACTGGGACTTATTTACAGAACAAACATTAGATGAAACAATCACAAACACTACTGATTATCTTAAATTCTGTTTCGAAATATGTTGTCCTAAAGAAACATTATTCATTCGATTTGATCGCTTATCTTCGCCATATCTCAAAAAGCTACGTAGAAATAAAGAACTGTTGTTCAAAACTAATGATAAGCCTGGTGTAAAAAAGTTAAACATGCTGATAAAACTGGAAATAAAAAGACTAAGTGTTTTATATAATCAAAGATTTTTGTCATGTAAAACCCCTTCTAATTTATGGAAACTTTTCAAAGAAATTACTAACGGTAAGCGATGTATTTCTGTTCCATCTCTTAATGTTGACACTCTTAATAAATCTTTCATACGCTCTTCTGTTGATACCCTTCCAAATGATACAAATCATATTGACAATAACTTTAGTGGTTTTAATACCCTTGATGTGCTTAAATGTCTCCGGTCTCTTAAGCCTTCTCAAAGCCTTGGTCCTGACGGCATACCTGCCATTGTCCTCAGGAATTGTGCTGATATTTTGTGTTATCCTCTTACTAACATTTTTAATGCCTCTTTTTCCGGTAACGTTCTACCTTTTGCATGGAAAAACATTAAAATTATCCCTATACCAAAACCATCTTCTGGTTCTGATATTAAATTTCGGCCTATTGCAATTACTTCCCCCTTTTTAAAATTGATGGAAAAATTACTTTTACTTCGTCTTGAACCCGCTTTGAAACCTTTTAATGATCCTAAACAATTTGCATACAAACATGGTAGAAGTACCTTGGATGCTGCGGTTGTCTTGTATCACAATGTTGTCTCTTGTTTAGACAAAGGTGCTAAATATGTTCGTAGTGCTTTCTTAGACTACACATCTGCTTTTGACTCTGTACC
This sequence comes from Trichobilharzia regenti, assembly GCA_944472135.2. NCBI lineage: Eukaryota > Metazoa > Platyhelminthes > Trematoda > Strigeidida > Schistosomatidae > Trichobilharzia > Trichobilharzia regenti. Next base: position 69,330,465 of record OX235267.1, read on the forward strand.
TAGGGGCCTTTTATTAAATAAGCTATCATTGACACAAACAGGATCCTGGGCTAAGAGTTGGTTGCATTCCTATTTTTCTGATAGAATGCAGTATACTGTATATAACGGCAAATCTTCTTCTACCTCGCTTACAAAATCCGGTGTTCCACAAGGTGCTGTCCTCTCTCCTTTTCTTTTTTCTTTCTTCCTACATGACCTCCCTCATTCAAACGAAACTAACTTTGTCAAATATGCAGATGATCTGACTGTATCACTGCCTATCACTTCCGAGTCTGACAGCTCCAAACTTAATAGCTTTCTGTTGGACATCAACAACTGGTCCAAGTCAAATGGTCTTATATTAAATCCTTCCAAATGTCAGGTGCTTGACTTTACTTTCAAGCATCGACGTGACTTACTTGAACTAGTTAACTCTCATGATCCCTGTAGCATAGATGGCACGGAAATTGAAACCAAATCAAGTATTAAATACCTTGGACTAGTTTTTTCCTCTGACCTTTCATGGTCATCCCATATCTTATCTATCTCTAAGAAAATGTTTCGTCTTACCTTCTACATTAAAAAGTTAAGACAATCAGGTATCAACCAACCTTTAGTTTTGCAATTTTTAAACTCCTGTATTTTACCTATTGTACTCTACTGCTCTCCATTAATCTTTCCTGGGCTTCTCAAAAAAGATTATATCATATTACGAAGAGTATTAAATGCTGTGAGTAGAGCTTGTGGTCTGCCACTGCATGAGCTCGCTAATACTATAGTCGAGAGGCATATAAATTCCTGTACGAAATGGGCAAAGGCTATAATGTCAGACCCTCTGCACCCCCTTTATTCACACCTGTCCCCTTGTATCTCATCAGGTAGGACGAGAAGTCAATATAAAAAGATATATGCTCGTACTACTAAGTATAGAAATTCTACAATACCCTATTTAGCGCGTACTTTATGTGACGAAGACTCTGTTAGACGTGAAACTTACAAGTTACTATGTAATTAGCACAGTGAATCGACCCTTTTATCGCTCATCTTTCTGTATTTTATGGTGTTACACTTTCTATCGTTTAAATCGTTACTCTGCTATTTTATATTAGTTGGTATTACTATTATTACTACAATTTTGTACTTTATACATATTTTTCTCCGTATGGCACACAGTATTTTGCTACGTAGCTGCTACAACAATCGTTTTATTACTATTATGTATTGTGTATTTTTAATTTTTTTTGTCGTTTTTGGGTAAATTAGATGCAATATTGTACTGAATGCTGAAAATTCCTTGCTGTATCATGAGTACTGTTTTTGGAATAAAGCAATTATTATTATTATTATTATTATTATTGACTATGCCCCGATGTCCTAATTTCACTCCCTTTGATAAGTTTGATTGAATTTTTATTTTTGCTCGAAGGATTATTTTGAAGGATGTTTCGAATGGCACCGAATGTCCTGAATTGACCAGATGTTCTATCACTGCACTATATACACTCTTTCTATCTCCTTTGACTATCCAAGCTGTATAGTGTTCATGAGCGAGTTTTTTTTTTGACTGGGTTACTTACTTTTGCGCAGCTGAGTAAATCGGCTGTACCATGCTAATTTGGGATGTACAAGCCAAAGTATCAAAGTATACTCGCATTTTATGGACTGGCGAATGACGTTGGTTGAGCATATACTTAAAATATCTACAACCAATCGGCGACAATTTATAACTGTTATTCTGCGGAGTCTTTCGCTCTTATTCTTTTCAAGCCACCTGATGCTAATCATTGCGTGAAGGACATCTGTCGGTGAAAGTCTGCAGGTTGTTGCGAAATTCTCTGGTGAAGTTCACAAACTGTTAGTAAACTAACATGAGTGTTTAAATTCACAGTTTACCCAGGGCTGAACGTTACAGACACTTCAAACTTATTACACAGTATTGAATACGTGAATGGTTATCGAAATCCTGACTGACTTTGATATCAACATCTGTGCCTCAAATGGTGAAACGTTCGCTGCCCAGATAGGTGAAAATTTGATTTCTTTCTACAGTTGACAGTAATTTTCGTTTATTGTCAGTTAAGCATCTTCAGCATCTCGGCTTTTCCTTTTATCTTCTGAAGTGTCACATTCCCAGTCTCTTATTCCGACTTGTCATTTTTTCGCTTTTTACTCGTTCACTTTGTAGTACACGACATGTAGAGCATTCAGAGTAAACTGATCTTCCAGTATCATTTCATAGGTCCAACATATTCACGTCTATAAGTCTTTGGGGTTTTTTGAATAAAGTTTTGTTTCACAATAAAGAAGATCATCAATGATATTTAACACACACGTTTTGACCCTGTTGCCAATCGAGGCGCTTTTACTTGCTAATTGCTTGACATCTAACATCACCACATGAGTGTCATTCGAGTATCAAAAATCTGCTGGCACTCCGCATTATTGAAGCAGTCACACGTTGAAACATACTACCAGAAGATAACGAGAGATAATTATCTAGATTTGAATATTATTCCACCTGTTTGGGAAAAATGGTTGAAGATTTCTCACGTTGTACTTAAAATTTGGCGTCACATTATGGTCACATCAAAACACGACTGAATCATACTTGTCATGGTCACTTCATTCCATGAGCGAAACAGGCTGAGACTACACATTCATACAAACAGTATGAAAACTACTCCATTTGGCGTCACAAGATGTGTACCAGTCTCGCAAATTAATGCAATACTAGAAATACAGGACAATACCCGCTTTTGATTCTTCTTTTCGACAGGCTACTTCTCCATTGACTTAAGTGTTGTTTGAGCATACACAATAAAGAGATGTAGGATGACGTGTTATTGTATAAATTTATGTCTCACTTCTGGATTTAGTGTATCTCAGTAATCGTTTACGCCAGAAAATATAATCTTAGGTGACAAGTGGGCTGTTGGTTATTAGGGTGAGTAGTAGTCCTACAGCTCGCCGAGTGGAACCTATTCATTGGAGCTGTTGAACAAGGTTTCCGTTGTGCTGTTTCCATAGGATGGAGTTGAAAAGGACTTCGAGATTCTTATATGCTTTTCAACTGGTCTATGTAACAGTAATTGCACATTGGCATGTCGTCCTTTGCTATTCGCCTTTGTTCAGTCTTCAATTGTTATGCTTCTTTGTGATTATGTGTACCATATCGACGAGTTATCTAACATGAGAGCTATTTTGAGTTAGAAAAAATCATTCCGAGCAAGCACTCTCTTCAAGATGACTTGAAGTATTATTCTGGTGGACTGTGCATTTATTACCGCCTCACTTTTAATATTCTGCTGTGGTCGAAGGTAGCTTTCACACCTGAAGTGAAGTACTATTTTCATACAGTGCTTGTTTTCTATTCAGAAACATGCATTGCCTGAATAGATGCCTCAAATCACTGTTGAGAGGAGTTTCAGTTCAATGTTATTGTGGTCGTCTTTCCCTCAGGTTTGAAAGTTTTTGTGATACTATGCGTCTTAAAGAATTCCGGCCAGCTGTAAAGTAAAACGTAGAACTCGATTTCTGGCGTTCGAAGTATAATCGAATAAATCTTATCGCTGCACGTAAAGAATAAAACAATCACAACAAATCATTTGTTTCAAATTCCGACACCGTACCGGATAATCGATTTCAGACAATATGGAGAAAGTTGTTAGGCAATGTTGTTCAAGGTGGTTAAAAAGTCGATGAACATTTAACTGCTTGAACCGGTGATTAGTTATGCCAGTTTCTTGTTTTCTTGAAACTGCATTACTGGAAGCTCCATTTCATATCACGAATCAAATAAGGAACTCATTTTGTTAGCATGGTTAGCTTGACGTCATTCAGTTGGTGGTGGTTAGCAGTGACGTTAAAGATTATGTTTTAACTCATATTTAAATTTTCAAGTTTGACTGTGGATTGATGTCACCGACAGAAGTACTGAAAAAAACTTTGGGTAGAAGCAAACGGCTGTTTCGTCCTAGTTTTGGACTCTTCATTAATAATCGCCCACTCAGGCACTTGCAGTTACAAGCTAGCTGACCCTATCTGATAGTTCTTTATTTGCTGATCACAAGCCGGAGTATACAGTAATCCTAGTGAAAATTCATGACCGGTAGGGGCTGGGTAAGATGACCATACCTTGTGGATGACATAGCCTGGTAGTTGAATTATTAGAACGTAGGATTTGTGGTAAATAAGATCAATTCTTAGTGGCTGAATTGTCTGCGAGCTTGCTTTATAACGAAAAGCAGTAGATCCTGACCATGGTTGGTGCATACTACCAAAACGTTCTGAACTCGAATCAAAAAGCCGTCCAGTAATCCACAGTTTTCTGTGATTCTGACATTCGTCTGTGATCGAATCTGAAACAAGTCAAATTCTTGCAAAGTATCTGGTGTGAAGTCGTTGGCTGAATTCACCTGCATATACCTGATATGAGATGTAGTAAGGAGTAATTGAATGGTCGACGGAAATCTAACGTGTCTTAGTTAATAATAAAATTGTAGATAAATTCACTGTGCAATTTGTTGGCGGAAAATATTGTTTTCTTCTACAGAACAACAATTTGATCGATTTTCCTGTACAAGTGACTGTACAATAACTGTTCAACTTGTGATAGACAACAGTGTACGTTCTCTTTTGATCCATTTTTCTTGTCCGTACACCACATGTATTCTCCCTTTCAAGTGCGTATTTCGGAAGTAGAATCTGTCATCATCAGTGTGTTCTATTGTGAAAGTGATGCATCCATGTGCATTATCATTAACCCTAGCAGATTCCATGCATGACTCAGAATGTTGTATCTAATGCATGGGTTATCTTCGAATCTCTGGCGGTATATTGTTTGATCAGTTTGAAACTCCAGGTTTGACTGCTCAGCATAATTCATGAAAACATCTACCGACACAGAACGTAATGGACTGCCGACTATATATCCTCCAATTTGACAGCACATTTCGTCGTCAACATATGGACGTTAAAAAGCACATGTTAACGTTTAGGTTAAAAAAGAGGTCAAAGTGGTGATAAGCGATGTATCATGATCTGCTTCAATAGGAAGGTCACGTTATTTCAGTTTTCTGTCAAAGTTAAATGACTTCAGGCAGCTGTTGTCAAACAGGTTCAAATATTTCATGATTAATAATGTAGGTTTCCTTGTGTTGGTTCTGTTAACTTAACTCGCACCAAATGAGATGCCTGAAGCTTCATTTCGTTGCAGGTGGAATCGTCAATCATTTCCTTCTGAAATAATTAACACTTTGTCGATTTCACCCTCACATTCAAAATGTGATTCCATAAAAGTCACGATTTGGTCCATAGAACATTTGCTTAATATCTTATTTCATATGTATTAACAGCAGGCGAGAAACGGATTTTCAACCAGCTCTTTTTCATAGACGATGACATTATGAGAATGATTTGGAAAAAATGGGGTGTCCTGAACAGATGATATCATGCAGCAAAACTAGTCTCTCGGCTCCGAAAATAATTCTGGCTGAGAAAGTCAACCTTTGACACGCACCCCTCTTATGTTGCAACCAACTGTGTATTTTGATTTACATGTAGCTACAATGGCAGTCACATTAAGAGGGCTAACAGTTGGGCCTATGTTGCACTTTTTAGCGTGTTCCAAAAAGAATTGTAGTTTGGACTTGTCAATAGCCAAACACGTGATGGGCAGAGGGCGGCAAGCTTAACATTAGAGGTATCCAAAATAATCAATAGACAAATCATCCGAAGTCTTCCCCAGTTTGCTGAGACAATCCCAATAGAAACGGATAAAATGTGACCTATGCAATCAAAATTAAATTCATAGTGAGAATTGTATTGACCCACAAAATTTCTCCTGATTGTCATGTCATTCCATGGTTTTACGCCAGACGTATATAAAAATTGATTTTGTTTGGTGTAAGTCTACTCAATCAGTTATCCTATTGACCACATTTATGTGGTTTTGGTGCAAAAGCGACGAAGTGATCTCCAATTCACACTGTATGACTGATGAAACTTCGCTGAGAAACACGCTATCACAAAACATCCCGAATGCGGGAAAACGAAGAATATTCTTCAACATTTCCACTGTTCTATTATCAATAATAACATCGAAACCGAAATTTGTGTCAGCAGTGATGTAAGGCAGATATCCAGGCAATGCTAGTTTCTAAATACAAAACTAGTACTGTAAGACAAAACGAGTTAACTATAGTTCAAATGTGAAAGGCAACTTATGGTGAAGGAGAGTATTTCTGACTAGTCATGATCAGAAGTTCTGTCCTCCAGAATCTCTCACCTAGGTTTCTCACAATCAGTCGTGGGTCAGAATGATCTTTATTCACTGTAACCAACTCATATCGTTAAACGACACATTCTCGACGTGTGCAAATTCACACAGGGAAGTATTACACAATTCAAGATCAAACAACGACAAGGACAAATTGTTGATCGTTTGTGTGCTGATTTCCACCACTGTTATTGATAAATCCTCAGAAGGAAATCCGTGTGGAAATTACAGAGTTAGGTAAGGAGTCTATATAAGTAGAAAAAATATAAGAAGATCGTTTGCGAAAGATTTTCCACACAAATTTTTCATTACAATTAGATGATCATCTTTTCGTTTGTCACCTTGGACACTAGGATTTTATTTTGGAATTCTGCCACCTTTAATCACTCTACCTCATCATCATTTATTGTACATTTGTCACTGACTTATTGCAATCTGAACAAGAAATGTGTTCATTTATCACTGGAAACTTCTTTCTTATGATATATATACATAAACGTAAACACGTAATTTGAGGTAAATTTTTCATCCATATGTTTTGTCTCATTATGATTTACTTATAAAAATCCTAACTGAAGAATCAATTCACGATGGTCAACACCATGTATGCAACAAATGTGTTACAACTAATTTTACTAAATATAACAGATTGTACTCAATCGATGTGAATCGACGGAATAAAGTGGATTTTTTATTATTCTGCATCGCTGAAATATGCTGGACACCGTGAATGCGCTTAATTTCTTTATTTTTCAAGACAGTCACGTAAGAGACATGAATTTCACTTTATAAGGCGAAATTGCTCATATCTCTTTTTATACACCATAACTGGGAAAACCAAGTTATTCAGATGCTTATTGAAGTGTGCTTGGAAGTTATTGTCAAACTGGACAGTACGAGCTTCGCTATCAGATTACCTAAGTAGAAGTAGAAAATTCCATGGAAGTCGTAGACCTTATTTGATCATCCCTTGCATCATTAAAAAATAACTAAATTACTTTTTTGAATTGAAATAATCGCCGTCCTGTGACTTACAACCTCTACACGCCTAATGACTGGTTCTCTTAACGTCTGAAAACCGTTTGCTGGTAAATATTATGTTCATGAAAACGTTGTAGTCTATGCCAACTCTTTTCTTTGATATCTGCGTGTGTGTGTGTGTTAGTGTGTACAGCATACAAAAATAACTAACAAAATTCGACTATTGTAACAAAGGTAATCTACTATGTAATGTGATAACATTCAACCACTATAAACGTACTATGATCAGTCAATAATTTTCATAAAAAATTCACTTTATTATATATTTGTGAGAAGATAAGTGGATTTTTTCAAAGGCTCACATTCGAAGAGAGAAGTTACTTCATGTGAGTGTGAAATAACAATGTATAGATCAGGTTATTCATTCGAATATTTCAGTTATTGTGGTGAACATGCTCAAAGTACGAAATTTGATATGAAAGTCCTCGAACGTTATTCTTGTTGAGCAGAAAAACAAAAATCAGGTTTAATGTAGCCCCTTTGAACTTTTCACTGATTGGTGTTTCTCATAGGGAGTATGTCATCGAATTTTTTTTAATAGTTTATGTCATTATTATAATTTATCAAGGAGGACCGATGGAACACTGAGGAGATATATTTATCAAAATCTGTTATGGGATGACAAACTAACACAATTCTACAGCTGGCTTCCCATTTGTCAAGAAAGAAACCCGATCCAGTTGCATGCCACTCAAATTTGACGCATATGAAGGTCTGAAACCATAAAGGACGAGTTGATTCTTTTGATAGACAGGGATATACATTAAAATTCAATGAAATGTGACTTAGAATCCCTTCTCAAGAAGCATTGAATTCAAAGGTGACTTGTTTTGCAATATCATTAAAAAATGGACCCTATAGTCTCTGGAAACAGCGTTACCTGCTAACTCGATGTGCGTCGGTAGAAGAGCTCCAGTGAACTGAGGGGAAAGATACCGCTGTTTACCATTTCTGTCTGAATTCATCAATCTAATTGTTCTTGTGAAGCTGGATATATAAGTTGTTTGAAACGAGTTTTGTCCAAGAAAGTGCAAGAACACTATCCTGCATGGTCACCAAGAGGTAAAACAGAAGCAATAAGAACGAAAACCATACCAACAAACGTAAAATAACTGTTCTCAAGACAGAAAAATTGGGATAAATTGAATAAAGACAAAGAGAGAAAAAGCACACACAGGGAAAACGAAAAAACTAAAAACTGGAGACCAAGTGAACATACAAAACAATGTTCATGGTATCGTGTAGGTTGGACTAATTTCTTTTGAACACAACGCTCCGGCTTATCGATGTATATTGTAAGGGCTTGTGTAGTACAGAGAAGTCAACTGTGTCTTACAAGGATATAATAATTCTTATGGTTCTGTTATTTTTACAAAGGAATTAGAAAACGATTCATGAGCTATTCCAAATATGACATTAATTGTTTTGTCACCTGACATTTAACTTTGATTACCATCACAAAAATTTCAGTTTTTTAATTGCATTTCATACTGCCATGATTATTTTATGCATTCACGCCTATGATTCAATTCCCTCACCGGATATAACTTATTAAAAAGAGCCTATATATATGACTGTACAGCTTGATGATAAATTCATTGAGAAGAGTCTCTTCGCTGAATCACTTGTTTTGATTTTCCATATGTTGCAAGGGGAATTTTCCTTGAGTTAAAATGCACGTCTCCACAAGCTGTACACCTTCAACCCTTTCGCTTTCTGTTTTCTTAGACAAGATTCTCAGTCAAAATCCAAACTTACGAGGAGAAATAGAAAAGTGTAAGCAAAGCGTATCTATTGAGACCATGGACAATCTATTTTAGATTTGAACTGCCTGAAAACTGCGTACAAAAACAAATGGGGATAAGTCACATTTATGAGTGCGTTCTGAAATATTCTTTTCATTAAAAAAAAACATAATTTTATTCGCGAAATTTAATCACTACTGTACACTGTGCTTCCATTTGATAAGTCAGAAGTCACTTTCGTGATACAGTCACAGTTGGTGATATGCTCTCTCACACCTATCATTTCAATAATATGCATCTATTCGAGTGCGGCGTGATGTATCTTTGCAAGGTTGTTAACTAAAAATTGTGCAGAGCCGCAATATATATGCCAACGTCTTTCTATCTTTTCTAGTGATCGACAACCATATCTACGGCCGTAAGCTGGATTTTTTGAATCATTTCTATAATTATCCACTATCGTAATTATTTTTTGTCAATATTTTGGCCAACAATCTTCACTTGGCCTAAATTCATGTGTTACCACCTCAACTATCATTATGTTACTCATGCATTTGATTTGCTTACGTCAAATAAATGTGGAGAATTTCCTCATGCACCGGATAAAAATGAGGAAGTGATTGACGACAGATGTTTGACTGGTGTATTTCTCATTTCGGATATTCGTTGGGAATCTGTCAACTAGTAAACAGAATTTTATTGGCCTAGATTGTGATTGTGTCTGCATTCGACCTGCATCAATGTGTATTCGTATTATATTGAAAACAAGACATTGATTGATATGTGTGACACTAATTTATTTACAGTCAGAGACGAAACACTGAGCGGTGTATGGAATTGTTCCCAACAAGAAGTCTCAGTATATAGTGGTAGGTAACATTTTATTACGCTAATAGGTTTGAATCATTTTGACTGTGTGGAATAACGATTTTCGAAACTGAAGTCTCTAACTAATGAAACTGTTTTCTTGCTATTACTCACCCACATATAGAAAAAATGATTCGACCCCTTTATACGAATGTCGCGAAATTGTACCTCCAGTGAATAAAGAAGGTATTCGCTTGTTACCTTTTTACATTCCCGATGAAATGAATAAAATTTCCTCATAAACCTACGATGAAGTTACATTTCTATATGTCACAATACCTCCATCATGATTTGAATTCACAAACATCCACCTCTTATTGTATGATTGTCTATGATGAGGATTATCCAAGAGCCGAAAAATAATATATGAAGGAGGCGGAACGAGTTTAATGTTTATGATGCTGCCAGTCACCTAGAAATGAAAATGGTGTGAATATGAGTAGAAACACACAGTGGAAGACAATTCGTTGAACGTGTAACTGAATGAGTACTAACATAGTGACATGATGATTGCAGTTTGGACATGGTGCAACGTTAACATCATGCAGGTGGATGAGGTTACCAAGTAGTCAATTGTTTGAGTCAGCGCGCGAAACATATTGTTTTGCTTCTTTTCATGTCACGTAATTTCGTGTTCAAATCACATAATTTTATTCTGAGAGATCCACTGTAGAAGATATATTCTGTCATGAATTATTTCAGATATGGAGAAATTGAAAAACGAAATTGAAGAAGTATTCTACCAGAACCAATTGTTTAGCATTCAGATTTGTGAGTTCATTTTCTCTGTATAATTAATAGTCAATGTCTGTCTGATTTTAGTTATTATATTAACGTAATGGTAGACAACAGTTCCTTTCAGTGGTCAATTCAAATATCTCACAATCTGTTCTGTCATTTCTAGTTTACAAGAACATGTACACAACGCAGTTGAAGATGTTGACAGGTGAGATATATTTTGCATCAAATTCCACTCTCAGTCATACGAAATCGACACACAAGGATAAGGTCTCGTAATGAAGTGCAGGCCAGAATCTGCACCACACGAAATGTGAGACAGTCAGGATGGAGGATGATGAATGAGCAAGGTACAACACAGAATTCGGATATACACTGCAACTGTTGGACAACATTTTTCACTGTCGACTATTCTCTCACCATACCTCACAAATAGAGGTCAATTAGTGTGTGGCTTAAATTGCAATCTCGAATACGCCTGTTCAATTGAATGGTGAAAGCATCATCATCAGTGGCAGTGTAAGTTACCGTGCGGATATCCGCCGATGAATAATATCATGTCAGTTCTAAATAGATGGTATCATGAATGTATGAGAATACACATGCACATTTTATGGGCGTCACTGGGGGTATACAAGCAAACCAGGGAAATCCGCACTATTCATGGTGAATTAATGAAAGATAGCAATTATCACTCACTGAAAATATTCAGAATTCTGAGATTGTATGAATGAGCACATATTTCAGCACCAATCATCCTACTCTCCAGGATGAGTGTTTCTGGATTATTTCATCACTTACATTTTTTATCCAGCAATATTGCTAACTGATTTTATTCTCATACAGAAAATTGAAGAGAGTAAGCAGGATGAATGTCAGAATCGGCGTACTACTGAATACATGTAGATTGTAGAAGCTTTCGTAAATATTTATTTTATTTTGAATCGCATTAAATAAATACCTTTTCCGCTACACTACTTTCTCTTCGTGAACTCAAACTTTATTGAACTGCTGGTTGTGATCAGGTGTGATCAATGTTTGAATTCGCGGTGAAATATTTTGTGGTGGGCTGTTGTGGTCGGGAATGTGGTAATGTGACACTGGTCATGAGGTGGCTGTTCTCAGCCTGAGTCTCTTCAGCAGAGTGTGAGTCAAATACTCCTGAGAGGAGGGGACGTTTTCATGGCTCAAATAGTTGGTTGCGTTATTCACACACATGAACCCTGTAGTAGATGCAATTATGTATGTTGGCAAACGAAAGTCTAGAAACATATACGCGTACCTGACCTTAAATAGAATACAACTGAGTCAAACTCTTAATCACGGATAACTTGGACCAGATGAACCAAGAGCGCGTAAAACAAGTTTCCAGGCGATTTGGAATCGAATAAGTGTTGGTGCCACATGTTAGTCCCTAATTCCAGTAACTTACCTAGTTATGACAGTCATGCACCTCATCATTAATACCAAATGCATACATCTGAATAAGGATACACCGGTTGATATCTAGATAGGCTGAAATGTCTGCATGTAATGAGCAATGCCGAATAGTTTGAGTGCGAACAGAGGAAAATGTCTGGCTATTCGAAACTTCCTCGAGAGACTTACAGTTACAAAGCTCTCCAAAGGCAGCTGAAAGTTTGCTATTCGTCGTAAAATGTACGTCGTTATATGGAACACCAAAAATAAAAAAGTGGAAAACTCAAAATAACCTGATCAGTGTCTATAGGCAGCTGTACAGGCAAAGGATATTTCAAGTACGCAACAAGTAGTGCAGGGTAGAATTAGTTAGCCGAAATTCAATCGTGTGAAGGACGTGAGAATCAGGTAGAATATTCACAACAACGTGGCATCCACACTCCAATCACACAGAATCACACATACCAACAGTTCACTACCTCAGTCCAGACTAAGAATAACCGTCATTCTTTCAAACTAAATCACATAGTTGGACAACACATTATCAGTGCATCGTACAACCACAAATAGAAGCATTGCGATTAGAGATCTCACAAGGAGAAAGGCCAGTAATAAGCAGGAAGTAAAAACATGATATCCGACAGTAAGAATAATGACGCGTAATCCAGGAAGAGAGAGGATGACAACTACAATATATGGAATATTCAAATAAGCAAAATTATCGCAAATAGATTGTTTACGAAGGAACTTCTCAACAACTACCCCGTCACACTGTAGCTTTATGTATTTGTTACAAATGGAATGGACTAGAGAATATGAGGGATTGAGAAATCGTCCAATCTTGAACTGAAACGTGAAGGATGATAAACGTGCTGGTGAGAAATCACACTATCCTTGAGTAAGTTTTCGAACAGTGAGTGCAGGAAACGCCGTAATGAGGTTTGAAAAAAATCGTTAATACTGACCAGTATTCGTCCAGTTCCCAGGATGCATTCCAAGTAGAAAATCCTTCACATAGAAAATAGCATTTCTCTATCCTGTATTTTTTTGTATTTCCTCCACGTTCTTAGTGGAACATAGGGCCTCAAGCTTATAGCTTGAAGTTTCTGTAGCAGTGTTTATTTTACAGGATGAGGTCGCTAGCCTCATGTCCAACCTTTACTCTTACCCCAAAATTATTTCTGGTTTAGGGAGGTGAAGGAGTGCGTCGGCCGGTGGTCGAACCTCGAACTATGTGCATGGTCGGCAAGCGTCTCAACCGCTGTGCCACCGACGCACTAATGAATGAATGATTAGTATTTCGGGATTCAGGTGAGGTTATTGAAATCGACAGAAATTTTCTCCATCTGACATCCGTCTTTCATCTTACTTCCACTTCACATCAAATTATCACAATATCTAACAAATTCACTGATGAAGTCATCAATCAGTTTTATACAATGTGTAATGCATCTCACATCATGTTAGCTCATTTGTGATTGTCCACAAACGGATATCGAATTGAAAAGCCTGAAACATAAGACGATGACATGTGAAGTATGCTTGTGTAAACAAGACATTGTAGCCTCCAGTGACATCAGGTCTCTCGGTCATTCCACGTCGGGTGAAACAACAGGATGATATGAAGAATTGGTTATGGATATTCACTAACACCATTTAAGGATATCTGTAAGTCACCTTGACACTTGAATTCGCAATTTCACATAATCCGTTATTCAGTCTCTAATCTCGTCTCTGCCATATTAGTCGTGTGGACATTTAACAACTTCGCTTCTCATTCAATTGCGATCTTATTCTTCACTGTATTTCAGACATTTACTTCATGACGTCGGTGCAGATTATGAATCGATATTCAATACATACAATTCACTCCCAATCAGCTGTGTGAATTGAAACATGAAGCTGTCTAATTACTCAATATTACACCAACTTTCGTTGTTTTAGTAAACCGAAAACAGTTGTACAGTCTCTCCACATAATGTCGTGAATGAACAGATAGTGAGGTGAATGGATACATGGTCAGAATGATTATGGAATTCTCCAGCTGATCACTACTCGCTATTCGTTAGTACGGATGGATTTCATGAGGACTTCAGCACACACACAGAATTAGTCAGTCTAAGAAGAAGATACGAATATCAATAAACTGGAGTGAAATGTGCGTAACCGGTGAAATGTGAGGAGCATGGGAATTGAACCCTTGTGAATTCACATAAGTCAGGGGAGTCCGGCAGTTCCGCAGAGATAACAAAACACTTTGTACATTAAATGCACGGAATGCAGTTTCATCATGAAAATCGGTGTACATGATATCTACACGGATTTTGAGGTTTGTAGTCGGATTATCAAGTTGAATCCATTCCACCAAACATGCATATGATCCCATCGATAACGTGTCGTTTACATATTGGGATTTGATAAATGCCTTCAACTATACGAAATATTGCGGCCACTGTGTTATTCAGGAATAACGGAAAAGAAACCCGTAGTTCAGCGAAGAGTCTCTTTGCGACGAATTCATTCACTTAGCTGTGCAATAGCAATTATATTTTGAAACAACTAGTCTCTTTTATAAATTTTGATAGCGTTATTAGAAGATGGAGACTGTCTGAAAAATGTGATGTATTAGCGCTATACATTTCGAACAATCTGATCACACATTTACTTGTCAAGTCAATATATATAGAAAGGTTAAATTAAACAAAGTGAGAGAAAACGGAATTAAGAATAATTAACACAAACGTTTGGTAATCCAATCAAATAAGGATTACCAAGGTAGGTTAAGAGTAATTACAAACTGTTTTTGAATACACAGGGGGGGCTTAAGTCTATGAATAGCTATAGCCTCAGCGTATTTCAGTAAACGCCCTTGACCGTTTTTATAGATGACCTTAAAGGCTGAGTTAACATCAATCTTATGGTTCATCTCGATTAGATGTTTAGCTATAGACGAATTTGGTAGTCTGCCACCTGCAGCTATTAGCTTGTCACAATTCATCTGTTTTTCTAACCATTTTGGGATATGCTCTCCCACCCTCACGTGCAAAGCGCGATTACTCCTCCCTATGTATGTATGTCCACACACACACGAAAATTAGTAAATTGTATGGGATGTGATATAATCAATTGTGCACTTTTGGGGTTTATAGTGAGTCGCCTATTAGACAGACTTTGCACAAAATCATATTAGTCTTACATGTGAGGAAGAAAGTCGCAACCAGCTAGCATTTTTAGATATACTTCTGAGTCGAAGAGATGATGGCTCAATAAGACGGTCTATCTACAGAAAGCCCACTTCGACAGGGAATACCTTAATTTTCACAGCTTTTGTCCATTACAGTATAAGAGGGGCTTGGTGAAGTGTCTATTTAAGAGGATTCAGCGTATTTGCACGGCTGATGTTATGGACAGAGAAAACGAAATAATAATGGATACTTTTGTTGAAAACGGATATCCTTTGAAATTTTTAAACAGGTGTAGAAGTCAACTAGTCTCTAAACCTACAATCCATACCGTCCCTAAGAAAAAGGTTTTTATCAAATTACCATATAACGGGGAAATAAACAGTAGGATTGTGAGACAAAGGTTGAATTCAATCATCCGTAGAACCTACTATGCAGCCCAGCTTGTAATTGTGGAAAAAGCTAAAAATATGCTTCATTTTTCATTTTTCAGACAGTCTCCGTCTTCTAATAACGCTATCAATATTATATTTTGAATTATTTTTGTATTTCCGATTGGAATAAAAATAAGTTTGGGATAGTCTTACCAAGATAATTAACTTAACCAACTGAATGTTATTCTTATCGGAAGAGCATAAGTTACACACAGCTACGTACAAAAATAGTTCTAAATACAAATTGCAACTGCACAGCTAAGTGGATGAGTTCATCGCAAAGAGACTTTTCGCTCAACTACCCATTTTGATTTAATTAATGTCTGAATGGAGATTATTCATGAATCATTTAGGATTGACTGCGGTTTTATATGATTGACACTTCTTACATAACTTGACGTAAATCTGTTTGATCTTCCATCTGATGATCAGTTCCATCGTAATGATGTTAGCGGTGATGCTGTCAATGGGAGCCTGGTACGTACTTCGCGATGAATGATGAAACGTGTTTATGTACATCACATGCGGAAAGTAAACAAGGCGCTTCAATTTCGACTGCGTTAAGCTGTCTCATGTGCCACAAGTGATGTAGATCAGTATGAGAGAGTAGACAAATTGATTCAGTCAATAAGGCTCCAAGTTCCACTGGTTTCACCAATAGATTCTAAACACTATCTAAAGTCCTATCGCTTCTCTTGATTCTCTGAGCTGATCATGCTGAAATCGGATATTTCTACAAATATTACTGTTCACAATAGAGCTTTCATTTTCGTCATTTTTGTAATTAAATTATTTCTGCAGTAAAGTACTCGGAAAGAGGAATACAAACGGGAGAGATACACAACATGTGATATTGACCTTAAGTAACACGGTTATTTCTTCATTCTGTGAACAATCATGGGTTAGGAAAATGGCCTCAATTGTAGGTTGTTCACAATCTTACTAATCTCTGTTCAACGAGCACACTTGTGCGTCGGTGGCACAGTGGTTATGACTCTCGCCGACCATGCATATGGTCCGGGGTTCGAGCACCCGCCGACGCACACCTGATATCCATGATCGGCTTGCAAAATTTGGGCCACCGATATCCGTGCTGAAAATTCCATACTTGTACCAAAAATACAGTGTGGAATCAAGCTGTAAATCAAAAAAAAAATTGTACCAAGCATTCTATGTAATTAGTTGGTGTGCGTGTGTGTGTGAAATAACACAGATATTTCTTCATTCTGTGAACGAACATGCGTTTATAATCAATATTCAGCTAGCACACTGGTTATTGATGAAACTTAGGTACATCTGCTCTTCCACCTATTATACGCTACTACTCCCCCAAACTTGGTTTGTCCTGATCAACTGGGAAAGGACTATGCCAATTAAGATGGGTATAAGCAGTTTTTATTAGCGCCAGTGATGTGAAACTTATTCATTCAGCTGATCACTTACTACATTAGTTGATAGATATTTGAGCGCATGAGATAAATGATCGAAATCCATGCTTAATCACCCTCAATAATCACCACGTCTATTCTCAACTCTCTACACACGTATATCTCATCTGGTAGAACTGCGAGTCAGTGCAAAAGAGTGTATGCTCGTGCCGCAAATTGTAGGAACTCAAAGATGTATTATTTGGTCTAATGCAAAATACCTCGGATTAGTTATATCTTCCGACCTTACTTGGTCATCTCATATCCAAATGATTTCCAAGAAAGTGTTTCGTCTAACCTACTACATTAAGAAACTCAGACTAACTGGAGTCACTCAACCTCTGCTTTCACAATTTGTCAACTCTCGTATCCTACCTATTCTACTTTACTGTTCCCCGTTAGTCTTTCCTGGGTTACTGAAAAAGGATTATACCATCCTGAGAAGGATGTTGAAGGTAGTTAGTAGGACTAGCGGTGTAAAACTCAGTCAGCTCGTCACAACATTAGTGGATATGCATCTGAATACATGTGAGAAATGGTCTAAAACCATACTCTCTGACTGCCAACACCCCCTCTATTCCCAACTCTCTCCTTGCATCTCATCAGGTAGAACCAGAAATCAGTACAAAATAATATATGCTCGTACAACCAAGTATAGGAACTCAACGATACCATATTTGGCCCGTGTTCTAAGTGACAGAGACAATGTTAGGCGTGAAACCTATGACTTGCTTTGTTGTTAATAACATAATTTTGGCCCTTGTTATTTCCCCCTTACACTCTCTTAGTTGTACTCTATAGTGAACAACCTTCTTAAACATACTTAGCTGCTTAAAATTATTATCATTGGCTTACTTTTTTATTCTTTATTCTATTCCTTCTTTATACATCTACTGGGTCCGACTGTATTATCACTATGATTATTAAAAATTGTCCCGTCATTAACCATCATGTAACATTAGTTTTGTGGTTGTTCTTTGTTCGGCACTATTTAACTGACAATCTTGTTTGTTATTGCCACTATCCACATCTTAAAAAAAAATTTTGTATTATACATGATTCCTCACACTACCACTACAAACAACCGCATTAGTGCTGACAATAAAAAAAAAACACAACCTGAAATGTTTATCTTATGATTGCTTAGTGTTGTTCAATCAGATTAACTGATCATCTTAGCTATAAACATTTTTTTAAGAACATCTCATAATTCCCCGTATGATTATAGCTGTTACTGTTCACCACGCATACTCATATCGTAGCTTCCACTAACCAATACTGAAATATTTTTTCATTATTTGTGTTTATCTTCCTTTTTACTTGGCATTTTTTATTGCATTTTTTTTGTTATTTCTGTGTTTCTTTTTGGTTTTTTTGTTGTTATTGTCTTTTTTGTTTTTTAAATATTTTATTTTTTTTTATAATACTCCTTTTAAATGCATGATGAAATTAGATGCAATATTGTAGATATGTGCTGAAAATTCCACACTGTACCACAAGTACTGTTTCTGGAATAAAGCGAAATTGTTATTGTTATTGTTATTGTTATTATGTGTTGTATGCGGATAAAGAGAATAATAACTGTGAAGCCTATGAATTACTAAGGTTATGCTAAAATAATCGGCTCTCTCATTATCTCCTACTTGTAATCTATGCTGACACTATCTCAATCAATCAACAATCTTATCTACTAACACGCATATTATTTCGGTGTATGTATGACTTCACTGTCACTACAAGCACCAAATGAGAACTTCCGCCAACAATCCTGTAGTTGGATCTTAGTTTTTGGTGTTTTTGCTATTCGATGAAAATTGAATGCAGTTCTCTTCCAAATGATGAGAATCCACACTGTATCGTTGGTTGTGTATGCGAAAAAAGCGAATTACTGTTATGGTCATCATCAAATGAGGTGATGAGTGCAGTATGGAAGCAATCGAAGCCATCTCATATGGTCTCTAGGAGAATCAGTGAAATGGTTTCATTTAAGGTGGAAATGATTCTTCGCTACAACTGGAATGATCGTCATCGTAGCTGAATCACACAAGTCATCCATCCGTTTCATCGGGTGAATTTCTGAGATAATGTGACCTGCATGTATCGTGTTTATTCAATCATATCATTGACATTCTGAAAATGTGAGTATAAACAATGTGAATGTAGACATTTTTGAAAGGTAATCGATCACCAGCCAACACATGAAAATAACACATGATACCTGCTTCACATCGTACGATGAAACTGCTTACACAGGGCAGAATTGTTTGTGTGATTTCAGGTCAACTCCACGGGTTGTTTATTTCAGGGAAATTTGTCAGTGTTACTAATTATTTGTATTTTAGAAGTAATTTCATAGAATCTTATAACTGACTATTTCGAAGAGTTCCTTTTAGAATGTATTGCTTATCATTCAAGCTCGTGCTAGACACCAGAAAACTTAATCAAATATTGAAGCAAATCCAATGATGATTGGTGAAATGCGTAGTTTGAGAAAAAGTTATCCTTATTTGCACGTGCATTATGCAACTCAATACACCGACGGTAGAGAAACTTTATAGAATCACCATTATGCAGCAGACATTTTTTCTGATTTGTAGATGGACAGTTGGTGTCGTTCGCGAATCAACTCCAATTTAGAGGTAACCTTGTGAACACAATCACCGCTTTCATCAAAGAAGTCAGTTCTACATCATTTATCTTTCCCAGCGAATAAGGATATATTCTATTTATTTCAGCTGAAAAGCACTTCTTCAATTGATCTAAAAACGTCTAGGGAAGAGACGATTAAATCATTGATGTTAACTACAAAATGCATGGGAAGAACACCAACAATTGGTCAATAAACTTAAGATGAACAGCAAACCATCGCTACATTTCGCTTCAAAATTATCCTGTATAAACTGAGAGCACGTTTATCAGAGTAAACATATATAAAATTAGCTTCAACGCTTTTATTTCCCGAAAGTATTCTCTCTTTAGGAAGCTCTTGTCTAAAATATCTCAGCGGGAAGAACTTGTAGTAACCATAAAGAACTTCATTTTTTGTCGACTCGTTGTGAAAATTCTACAAAACCTCATTTGGCACATATTTTGTTTGATGCTCAATGTTTAAGGCTTGAGCCTGTTAATGTATTGCAAACTACTTAATGAATAACTCATTTCATTCTTCAACGCATTAATACATAGTTATTAATAATTCCCCTCAAATTCTTAATTACTTTAATGTTTCACTGAAAACTTAAAATGATTCAGTGTGAAAGTAGAAATACCAGTTGATTTCACAGCCCAGAAGAAATGTCTTTCTGTCTAATTATCGCTAAGACGGAAATGGTGCTTACTCTGGAAAGTATATTTGAAGATATTACAGGATACCCACAGACTGCAGCTAAAACTGTTCAGTTGGAGAACAATCAGCCTGTTGAAATCCACGAAGAACAAAAAGGTTGCAAGAATAAATTTAACTTAACATCATCACTTTTCTGACTTCTCTGATATTCCAATGTTCCATGAAATAACCACGTTTTTGAAAAAGCACTAAGTGGTTCAAAGTAAAAAATATTTCCAGGCGTGATTTGAATAGTTAAATGAACACGTATGAGACGATTTTGTCATGTTCTTGAATAAAAACAAGCTTGATGTAAAGTGGAATTTTTATTACGAATTATTAAACACTTCATCAAGAATGTAAAAGAAGTTCGAATAAAACTTCCAAGAATGAGATGGATATATTAACATACACGTTGAGCATCATTACAAATCCATTCTATAACGTCCAGTGTTAGATGGTTGTCTTTGTGCAGGTTACCGATTCATTTCTAATGATTTGTTGTTATTATAATTTTCAGAACCTCATTATCTGCATTCTTCGTGTAGTCTTAGGCATTATGTGGCATAAAACGTGAAATCAAAATTGAACAGTAGTCACTGGGATAACATTTATCACATTATATTACTATGAAGTGGAACATATCTGAAGGTGTGCTTGGAGGATATATCCTCTACATCATGCAGCATACCTTGTATTCAGAGAGTGTGTGCGTCTCGTTTCGTTGTTTGCAATCCTGCACATGTCACATATGTGAGGGCTGGTTTTCGCAGGAATTTTTATGATAAATTAAAGCTACCATTTCATACACTGGGGATTATTATGTTCCCGTATACACATATATAGATATCTCAGGTTGAATTTTCGACTCTAGCCTGTGAGTTCCATCAGACATAACATTCTCATACGGACAATGTGTCCGTCGGTGCAATAGCTCATATATATGTGCAATGTTTATTTGTCAGACCATTTGTGTTCAGAAGTAAGGACATAATGGTTTTATCGAAATTCAACATTCCACAATTTTGTAGCCTATCACCATAACCTTTACGATTTGGTTTAGAATCGATTATCTGCAGATCACATGCTGACTCCATTATTGCAGAAGGGTTGGAAGGAGGTAAAGCCGCTTACTGACTGGAGGAAAGGTTACCTCGTTAAACTACCAAAGAAGGGCGACTCAGGACTCTGCAAGAACTGTCGAGGAATCATGCTCCTATCGACGCCAAGTAAAATCCTGAGTCGCATCATCCTGGAGAGATTAAAGGACGCACTGGATACAGGATTCCGACCAGAACAAGCTGGATTCAGGAAAGGCAAATCGTGTACTGACCAAATTGCAACTCTACGCATCATCATCACAGAACAAAGCAAGGAATGGTGATCAAACCTCTACCTCAACTTTATAGACTTTGAGAAGGTCTTCGACAGCGTTGATCGCGAAGTAATTTGGAAATTACTCGAGTACTACGGCGTACCCCAAAATATTCATCAACCTTATCCAACAGCTAAACGACAACCGCACATGACAAGTGATCCCAAACGGAAAACTCAGCATGGCGTTTGGAGTAAACACAGTAGTCAGGCAGACAAGGGTGCTTACAATCGCTAATGATATTCCTAATTGTGGTGGACTCGATCATTGAATTTTCTTCTTCAACTCTCTAACCATGTGCAATCTGTTTTCATTCCGTTTTGCCAACCACGCCCAAGTAAAGACGAAATGTCAGAACATTAGAGAAGTATAGGTTTTCCAGTGAAGAGAGATTTGTGATCTGGACGCGTAAAGAGAAATTAAGGGCACAGTTTTTATAACAGACAACCTCACCCAGAATACTAGCTCGCTAGTTTTCTGCCGCTCCCGAGCCCGGATAAATAGAAAGAGTTGTGGCGTGGTGCTAGCAACTCCACCCCCAAAACTTAAACAAATTGATACAGAAACTTCAGCGCATAAATAAATTAAAAAAACAAAACATATAAGCAATAAAGATTTCTTCATTCACCTATCTAGGGAGCTATCTCTCAACTACAGGAGGAGCGGACGAGGATGTCAAATCGAGCGAGAATCAGGAAGGCGAGAAACGCATTCATCAACCTGAAATCAATCTGGAAATCCTCGTCACTCAAGATCAACAAAAACAACAAAATTCGGATCTTTAATACAAACGTCAAGTCAGTTCTTCTATACTGATCAGAAACTTGGCGGGTCACAAAGAATATTTCCAACAGGTTGTAGACCTCTGTCATCCTTGACAGTTAAACTGAGTCAGGTAGGGAGATGCAGACTTCCGGGTTGGGGCCCTCGGGACTCTAGGAATCAATGGCTGGAGACAATAGGTGACATGGCTCAAAATCGTTGTCAATGGCGCAGATGTATTCAGTCTCTGTAATCTTTCATATTCCTTTCTACCATTACCCATTCTGTTTCACTCTTATACTTGTCAAACTCTATTAATTCTCTTCACTCATCTTCTTGTCTACCTCTGTGGGTTATTGGGACGTGGCAACTCGAACTGCTGCACTTCGGTGCCAAGTTCTATGTTGAATCCAGACAGACAGACCTCTGTCAGCAACTGTCTTTGCTCTACACTGATGATCAGATGGCCGGAAAGAATCACCAACACGAAACTATGAGAACAAACAAAACAAGAACCAATCGTCCAACAAATATGCAGGAGTAAGTGGATTGGATGGATTGGACACTCGCTGTGGAGGCCGCTGGGTGACATCGCACAACAGGACATTGCTCGAGTGAGGCCCGAAAGGGAAGCGGCGTGTGGGACGTCAGTGCAAGTGTGACATGGAGGAGATCGTGTGAAGAGGAGTTGAAAGAATATGGACTAACATGGATGCAGGTGAAAAGTACAGCAGAAAACAGAAGCAAGTTGATACGTGCAGTTGAATCCCCATGTTCCACTAGGATTCCAAGCGAGCAATAATAAATTCCTCTCTCACTTTGAATTGATTTGGCTGACCTCAACGGCATTGCATTTCTGACTCACTCATATAGCACTTTTTCCTTCTAAACAAAACAATGACTTGTAAATATTAGGAACACCAACGAGGAGTGAAACACTCTCAGTTAGAAAATTGATAAAATCGTGGAAGACATTAATTTATTAATTGCTTAATTTATTTATCATTTTATCCTCAAAATTGGGCAGGTGAATTGTCCTTGCCCACACACTGGAATCTAAATGTCTGTAAAATACTTGGTCAACAGTGCAAATTGCATGATACGCTTTGAAAGAGCCATTTGATATCAAAGTCGTTTCAGGGAGCTAACGAAAAGCAGAGCCAGCTGAAACAAACAAATAAATAAATATGACAAAATGAATGTACAGATTTTACGTTATATTGCTGAATGGATAACTATTCATAATTTACATCTCTGATTCATTTAATTCAAGAATTGTTATAGTTTCAACCATGATTTGAAGCTTCATCAAATTTAAATTTGCTTCTTTCTCATATTCTTTTTGCTCTGTAAGAAACAAGGATCAGCACTCAGACACTAATGCGTACTCAGAATATCATAAATATTTAAATCAGAGGTTTGGACTTACAATAACAACAGCAGTGTTCCAAAAAACACCGGCTAATGCACAAAATTGGTCCTGGAACATGACAAGGTAAATAAAATTCAGAATGTTGATCATGAGCTGTAGCAGATTAAATAAATGATACTTCAAATTGTGGTAAGTAGGTGATGCAACTTATTCATGTCTGATGAGACAAAACCGCTAATGGTGTGTTTATGAGTAAGACATTTCCGTACTATTTCATCAGAGTCGAACAGAAATGCTTCTTTTAATTATTACTTCAGCTTCACATTCCTTTGACTTTGTGAAGACAATTTCCCACTATTGTTGATTAACATGTCAGATAAGTGTGATGTTGTTTCTCACACAGGTTGGTGTGTTGAGATTCATGAACTGATTGGCAAATACTGAAATATTTTATTTATGCTTCCCTGTTAATGTAGACATTATAGATCTTAGAAATCCAAGGATATGTGAGTGACTGAAATACATCATGAGTAGTAGTCATGCTGAATACTTAATTCTGGTACATACGGAAATTATTGTTTTAATACAAAAGACTACTTAACATTTCAGTTGACTTACACTTCCCCGCTGCCAAAACA
This sequence comes from Trichobilharzia regenti, assembly GCA_944472135.2. Classification (NCBI taxonomy): domain Eukaryota; kingdom Metazoa; phylum Platyhelminthes; class Trematoda; order Strigeidida; family Schistosomatidae; genus Trichobilharzia; species Trichobilharzia regenti. The sequence goes on from OX235267.1 coordinate 69,355,046, forward strand.
ACAAAGTCACTCCAGTTATTAGAAAAGCCATCGATAAGAAAAACAGGACTGTGAACACTGCTGGTTTAAATCTTCTGATAAAGATGCACAAGATCATTGTGAATACGTCCTCCAGAATGATGAATCCAAGCAAAATATTACAATGAAATTCAACTTTCATTTTGCAGCACATAAGAAAGATATTCGCAGACGATAGTACAATCTGTTGGCAAAGTAAAGTGGATAGTTTCAATATGTGAGCATGACATTATAAGTTTTCAGACTGTTGGTGTTACGAATCGCCTAGAATAATGTGAGCGCCTAGTCAGATTGAATCATTCCAAATTATTTAAAATAATCCAGGCATCTTACAGGAAAATTAGGAACAGAATATTATGGGATGTTTCACTGTGTAAGTCAAAGCTGCTTCAGCAGAATTATTCAGATTTTATCAACTATCAAAAATAACATAATTTGTGGTCAGTTCATAAGATGGCCCCTTATTTTTATACCAAAAGGAACAGGTAAACAGACGTCACATGTTTGCACTGACCAATGTCATATTGTCATATGTTCTTATTTGTCTGCATTGGTGTGTTGTACTTTATGTGCAACAAAATATCAAACATGATGATATTTCATATAGGTCATAATATAGGATTGAACTTGTTTCCCCCATCATCTGTCTTGTTTCCTTAGAGTCTGCCATGTCCGTAATAAGTCTATCCCTTCAATCCAGTTTAATGCATTCGATATGGTCAACCTTCCTTTATGTGAATGAGGGTCCCTTATTAGAATTTCGACATTGCAGAAATGGATATTATGTCCTTTGTCCTCTACAGTATGAATTGCTATGGGTAATCTTTTAAATAGACTTTTTAATCCTACTTCGTCATTTCTAGGTGGACGTTTCGTGAATAGCCTGTATTCACTCACTTTGACTTTCGTCTGTCTACTGCTGTCCACTATATAGCAAGCTTCATATTCTGAACACTTTATCCTGTAGACACAATCACATTGTGTCATTTTGAAAAGCATATCCTTAACATTCATTAAAGCCTTCTCCAGAGAACTGTAATGCACGAAATAGACTTTAATATTATATGATGCTTAATGTGTCGTCTACATATTGTACCACATTCTAGGATGACACATAAAATTTGTCGGTGCTTTTCTTTCTAAAGCTTTCATACAGAGATTTGCTACAATTGTAGATGCTGGTGACCCCATTGCAACCGACAGTATTGTTTGTCCTTGAAGGTAAAATATGCACATTCTGAACTAAGTTTTAGGCAATTGCTAACGTCTTCTTTTGACAACGAAGATTTAGCTAATATTTCCTGATCGTTTATGAGTTCATATTTCATAATATGAAGTGAATCGCATATAGAAATACTAGCAAATAGAGAAAGCGCATCAAGACGTGTCACATTTTTTTCTTTTCCAACGATTATCTCCATCACTCTCCTTTTAAACTACTCAATAATTTTTTTATTCGAAGGAATATTGTACTGAAGTGGTTTCAATATTCGTGATACATGTTTTGCTAAAGTGTATGTAACTGAATTCGTGAAATCAATTATTTGTTTTAATAAGACGTCTATTTTTGTATTTTTGACCTTCCATAAAATCTCACGGCCGTGTGTGTTTTCGGAGCTGTTGAAAACCAATTTTCAGTTCCCTAAGTATATTGCATACTTGTGCTTTTACTTTGTTCATGGTACTCGACGTTTTCTTTATTGGTTTTTATGTGTATGGCTTTTTTTGATACGTTCAAGAATTTTTTTATAATCGTCGTTTTCAAAATCACAGTGGCTTACACAGTGAAACGTTTAGAAAAGATATTATTTTGACATTTCCTTAAACACACTGGGATAATTTGCATAATTTATGTGTAAATATAAATGTTTAGTATCTCAGTAAATTAAGAATCCCCACAGTGTGTCGAGAACGAGGTGATTGTAGGCGGACAATTTTTTTAGTCAAATTCATCCGCATGCTCTGCTGTCCTAAATCCTTGAGTATTATACTGAATACAGCTTTCAAAGGCATGTGAAAATAACATCGGGAATTTTATTGGGGTACACCTTCAGTTTTGGATTGATGGTTCGTCATTTTCTGTTGTTAAGTGAACGCATATAAATAGCGTGCAGTTATTTTATTTTGCTTATCAGTCTTTCATCCCTTAATGTATTATGGTTGATAAATGTAGGAATAAAGTATATTCTTGTATGTAATGTAATCGACCAAACCATTACACTGTAATTTCGTGCATCCACTTAACCCTGCTATTTAACTTGTTTACTTGTTTTGGTCTAACTATTGTTCGAGAAGATGGCACAGCAAACACGAAATGACCATGAGGAAATAAAGTTGACTCATAAAATTGATACTGGGAAAAACTTACTGTTATTCATACCAGGAGCAATACAATTTTAAGATTACTTCTGAACATGAAGAATAGTAATATACAGAGGAACACAATCACTACTCTAAAATACGAATAGAAAAACAGATCTTATGAATTATAAAGCTGGAATGGATTTGTGTTGTAAAACATATTTAATTTTATGTGGCCTTGTGATTTTATACCTCATTCGTTATCATATGAAGAAAGAAAATTGGTAACTGGATGTGCTGCTGTAGTGCTACATCCATCATCTGTCAATGGTTTTATTGTTTACTCAACAGAATAATTTACTGTTAGGGGAAGCACAAGTTTAGACGCAATGGAAGTGATTAAGGCAATATTCTCTGTTTATATCCAGACATAAGATTTCATAAGTAATGTTCTGGTTATGAGATTTTGATCCAACATGTAGTCTAAAATGAATCGGTTTCAAATAATGGATACTGTGAGAATATTCAATATCTTTTTCACAAAAATTTCTTATTTGTTCCATTTTAGTAATTATCTGTGAGTCGGTTGTCCTATGAGTCATTTCAATGCAACGTGTTTACTTTGTGTCACCTAATATGGGGTTCAAAAACAGGCCAGATTGTCTTCTTTCAGTGAGGTAGGTTTACGATTTGTTTTCAAAATATCTGTTCATGTTCTAGATAGCAACATTAGTGATAGGGCGTTTTGTGTCCCTAGAAGATCGTTCCTCGAAAAGTCTGCACTCAACAAATACAACGATGCAGATAAATTGACTAAGGCACAAGCCACACAGTGCTTAGCACAAACACCATATCAGCGAACTGATGAATATTATTACAAGTTTGTGAAAGGTTATGAACGTTTTTGAAATAGACAGTCACTAAGAGGATAATCGAAAGCCTATATATCATTTATGCAGCAATGAAAACCTCTTTTTCATACTTGAGTCGAGATTGTTGATGGTGCTGAGAATGACGCTGCAATTACCTGGCGTGAAGATGAAAGCTCCATTATTTTATTCAATCTACCAGTCGGTAAAATAGATGGTTATCACTGCTTATCAGCATTGACAACACTACATATTCTGCTTCAGTAACCAGTATGTTAACAGGAAACTGTCTGAAAATCAGTCGTTCATTTAGTCGAGTACTTTACTAGAGTCCACGGCTTTAAATTCCACGAGTGAGTGATTTGGTTCTAGAGGTTATAATCACCAGCTGACATAAACGTATTCACAACAATATACCACCAGTGGTGTTTTTCTCAAAGATTAAAGAAAGGCACACTTACAAGGAAGCGACTTGCGCATAATTCATCCATTCTTCAGGAATCTGAACCACCTGGAAGATAAAGTATTCACCAAAGAGAATTCATCATTTTGATTACATTAACAGATGATCAATAATGGCGAAACTGAGTAGACTGTCATGACGTGGTGTTCGCAATGGTTTCGAACCTGCAAAATGCTGAGTTTTCAACAAAAGCGTTTCATCTTAATGTCTTACATTGCAACATGAATATTCGACACGTTACGTTTGCTCACAGATGCAAGAGATGTGGTGTGATGCTCATTTTCGAATTTCCCATTCAATGAAACTCACACAGTACAATCCATATTAAAAAACAAATGGTATGCAAATCGTATACAAAATTCAGGAGACTCAGTCCTATATGATTATCGATTTCGGTATGAAGGCATAACGATTCTGAATGTGTGAGTTTACCAGGTTAATTCAATCTGAAGAAGCTCTCAGTGAGCATCACTCACGTGAGATACAGTTGAAAAGGCATATATAGCAACATAAATATATGTATATATATATATATATATATACTGCCAAGTGCACAAGTTGTGTTAAAGAGTGAAACTTGTTACGATTTCGATTGAATTTTCGTACATCCCGTAAATAGAATGACAATAAAATGCAAAGAGAAAATTAGAAAAAACGTGAAGAAACATATGCTCATTAGAGTAGGATTTCTCAGATATGAAAGTCACTGCTGTAGGATCATGTCAAGTAAGAAACCCGATAAACCATGAAACTATCATATTCTAATGCACAAAAATTCCAGAGAAATAATGAAAAGTAAATTTCTTACCTGCATGAAAATAGCCATCTCAAGCTAAACCTTATAGGATTGATCTGAAGAAATGTTCAATTAATGTATCAATATATATTCATCTAACTTTTGAAACTTTGGTTTGTATTGTTTTACATTTATGATGGCATGTTTTCTAATTGATAACAAAGTCCTCAATCAACATCGAAGTTTTCTTATTTTTGAGAATAATAAAGTCCTCAAAAGAATATTAAGTGAACATTTTAAATCATCACTAAAATTTTCTTACTTTGAACGACGTGCTGTTACTTGATAAAAACTGGTTGATTTATGGAGCACTTGATTGTGGAAAAATTAAAAACTACTGATGATACTTTAAATGTGTAGGATGGTTATTTGCGTACTCGTCAGCGCATTTGATATCTTCTAGATTTAAATGAAATAATATGAAGGACAGTTTGATCTCCACTCTTTCAGCATCTAGTGACATAGTAAAGTGGTTAATTTTAAAAGATATTTTAAATTGACTGTCTGAAGTCTGAATTGCAATGCGTCATCAGAATAAAACGTAATGATATGAATGAAACTGGATCAGTACCACATTAGATAGAAATCACTATTTGTAATTTGTTTATACCTTCTATGTTACCCAGATCTTTTCCACTTGAACGTTGAGGTTATGTGCTGTAGAATGTTCTTTAAAATCGCAGGTGATATATCTTAGGCGGATAACTTATGCGTCCTATAAAATGGCTGAATAAATAGCCGTATTTTCTAGTTATTTCTCCTTTTTCTTGGACCCATAAATCTTTCTCGTGTCTACTGTCCAACGTTTGCGAGTAATTTGCCAACCATCAGTCATACACTGTCACACTGTTGAGGTAATATCAGACCAAACTCACATATCAATATCCTTACAACAAGCCAGTTCAGAAATAATATATTGGATCAAATCAGTCACTGATGTTTCTCACAAAGCACCTATACGAATGCTGGTTATGAAGATTTTATTACAAAATATCGTAGAATTTTAAATTGTGACGAATTCGACAACGTTTCAACGATATTTGTGTAAGTAAAATCACACAGAAGTGTTCCGTGTGATATATATGTGTATATATATATAACAAAATAAGTGAGCAAAGAATATCTTTTTCGATATTTCCTCTTCTGACTCTACAATCGTAAAGGTATGCAGAATATTCTTGAATAGTAGCTCATAACGATATTCTATGTAATATTAACATATATATATATATTTATATTTATGTAATTGCAGAAAGAGAAGAGGAAAACATCTTTAAGGATATTTTTTTCTCAATTATTTTTTTATCGATGTCTGAATGAATATTTTTGCTGTATTTTTATTTGCTTATTTATTTAAATGACTGGAACGTGGAAGTTGAATATTTGAACACTAATGACATTTATCAATACCTCCACTTGGAACCCTTCCATTCAGTGAATCCTATCAGTATATAAGAAACAAAAGAGGGTTCTACACAAAGATATAAATGAGAAGAATATAGAATATTGTGTTCATGCAAAGTGAGACATGCATAAACAATCTGACTAGAACTCCTTCATCAATCAACAATGAACGGGACGTAGGATGCTGGGATGATTAACTAAAGAATTAGCTAGCGAAAAATGAATCACAAGAAAAATGATGTTAATGACAAATGAAAGAAGAAAATTGAACTTCTTACTTTTAGAACAGGGTGCAGTTAGTCAGCAGTATTAGTTAAATGAGTTACGAATGACGAACCCACCAGTATTTAATTACTAAATCTGAATACTTAAACTTGTCATTTGCTTTCCATTCATTTTGAAGGCTTTTTATTAGTCCCAAGTACTAAAGGTTTTAAGTATAATATGAATATAAGCAATAGCTTGCAGTCGAAGCGTCATCACTTAGTATTTCTGTATAACACTGTGTGATTTGTCAAAATAAAATCTTATCTATAATGGAGCTATATTGTACCACAGTGCTCAGGCTCTACACTTATTTCTCAGTATCCTATCAAACATATTCTAATAGTGTTGCTAATCAATTATTTATTTTAAGCAAATAACGACGTTTGTGGAAGCAAACTGTGAACACATAAATCCATGAATATTTGTGAAAAAACAGAAGACAAAATTGATAAACACCTATCAATATGTCTTGTGTTGAATCATTATAATATCGTTATGATGGAAGTTGTCTGTTCTCAGTATTTTAAAAAGATGTTCATTTACTCACACGGCATTCTAAGACTATTATCTGACGAAAATACGATATACCGAATAATTCTGCATGTGATATCAGCTTGATGAAGTAGTATTCACTCGGTGAATCCATGTTAAAGAAAAACCCCGAGAAATTCGAACTCGGTGTATCACATTTCATCCGTGCACTCTTAATATTCGGAATATGTGATGTGCATATTCACTGATTTCACACCAGAATACTTTAGCACAGAACCTGAGTTAAGTCAGCTAATGATTAACGAAACTATTTTTCCCGCCATGACGTGCATTTAACTGAAAAGCTATGGAATATCGATTGTTAAGATGTCACTTTAGAAAAGTTTTTGGAACGTATCACGTTACAACACTTATTTCGACATTCTCATAATGAGATTGAAATATTTTTACAAATTCCAAGGAAACCAAACTCTTTTGCCTGAAGTCTGCAATTTGTTTAGCATGTCAGACAGGTTGGTACTTGTTGTACAGATAGAAAAATCCTGGATTGTCACAGATTCAAAAAATATTGCTATATAGCTTGCGCATGGAAATTTGTCACGTGATTACAGATTTTTAAATCGCATAGACTTCGCAGCGTTAATAATAATAATAGTAACAGCTTTATTCCAAACGGTATTTGTGGTACAGGTATGGAATTTTCAGCGTCCATTACATTATATTGCATCTAATTACCTCAAAGATTATATAAGATTTTTAAAATCACAAGATAAATAAATAAAATAAATAAAAATTTTAAAAAAACAGCGTAGAGTTTACATTTCAAACAATGCACCACAGGATATGAAACATAAAGTTGTTGTGTGATAGAAGATGAGAACAACAGTGTAATAGTAACGAAGAAATGAAAACAAATCTGATGGGACTATTTGTTAGAGTGCCGCAGTAAGTTGATCGTGTCATACCTAACGGATTTCTCATCACATAACAGCTGTGCCAGATATGGTATTGTGTAGTTTTGTATTTGGTGGTCCTAGCATGTAGCCGTCTATACCTGCTTCTAGTTCTACCAGATGAAATGCAAGGAGACAGCTGCGTATAGAGAGGATGCTCGGGGTCCGACAATACTGTATTCGCTGGTTACTTACATGACATTATATGTCTATCCACAATAGTGTTAACCAGTTGGTTTAACGATATCCCACCTGCCCTACTAACGGCTTTTAGTGCCTTTCTCAGCGAAGCAAAGTCTTTCTTAAGTAGTCCAGGAAAGATTAATGGGGAGCTGTAAAGGGGGATTGGTAGAATACAAGAATTTACAAACTGAGAAAGCAAAGACTGCTTTATGCCAGACTGCCTAAATTTCCTAATGTAGAACGTTAAGCTAAACATTTTTGTAGTGACTAGCAAAATGTGGGAAGACCAGGAAAGATCGGCAGAAAAACTCAGCCCAAGGTATTTGACATTAGATGTGTTTTCAACCTGTGAAAACTGTGAAAGTTGATTCATTTTTGTTAAACAGGCGAAAACAGATCCATATGTGGCAGTTAGGATTTCATCATGATGGTGTTATCCTGATAAATAAACTTAGCCTTTAATTGACACCTTTGACAGACGATTACATCACAAACACGAATACTGGAAATGAATTAATATTTTTTGAAACCACTGTGGTTGCTTAAGTCGAGTAATTCCGCTCCTCTATTTCACTTCTGCTGTCTAAATTCGTGTCGTCGCTGCTCCAAGGTAGTGTGTCATGGTCATACCGTAAGAGGGATAATAGTCCTCGGAGAAATTCGGTAATTGTATTAAGCATTTCCATAGACTGCATGTTAAGCAAGATGAGGAGTGCATTCCTTAGTTTAACTGGTAGCGATCGTTATAATAAGGTTTGAAAATGTTACACACGGTGACATTTAAAATGTATTGCAGTTGTCTAAAATCTCGCAGTTTTAAATAGCACGAAGTAAAGTTGTACACATGGAAACGTATCACCCCACAGTTTAGATGACACTAGTCATATATGTTTGAATTTCTATACTCTTATTGAACATCCCCTTAACATCGATGTGTGTATTACACAAATGATTGAAATGAGACATGTGAAGAAACTTGGTGTTATTGATGAATAACTAGTCTATACTCAGATAAATGTGTCCAGAATAACAGTTTTACTTCCTATGTAAGTACACATATGATAAGCTGGTAAACAGTTGAAGCCTGTAATTCAAATCGTTATGAATGTGTTAACAAGAGAATAGGTGTGACACAAGACACTGCACAAGACATTGTTTTTTGAGGGTCAAGCAATAATTGAAAGGTGTAACTTTGATATTTTTATCACAAAAAATTGATAAACATCAACTGTATGTCATAATGGAAATAAGTCAACTGATATATTTAACAATAACATTCACGAATAATTCAGAGAGTATTCTAAAAGACCGGTGCGATTATACACTCAAAGTTTACTGACGACTTTTGTACAACCCGCATTTAGCCTGTACCAATTTTGGCTGAAATACACACACAAATGAACATAAAATAGTGACGTCAGTTTATTGATGAAAAATCGCATCTACTGACAAATATACAACGTATGAATCCATGGAACAGCTATAAGCACACATATGAGAATTTACAAGGCGTTTGTTCTCCTGTGGAACTTGATGAACGCAAAAAAACTAGAAGTTCGATTAGGGAAATATTTTATTGTGTAAAAAATTAAAAACGCAATTATCCTTTATTCAGCTGATAACATGCAGAGAATAGTGAACATCTTATCAAAACGCACGATTTGAGATTTGAACATCTCAATCTACTTTGTCAAATAGAAATCTGATGTTGTTCTTATTTGAGCATGTCTACAAAAATTACTGCGATCTAAAAACAAAAGAACAACGATAAGATATGATTGTTTAACATTGATAATACTTTCTTATCAATTTGTCAAATGTCTACCTTAATTTTATTATTTGTTTATAGCTTGAATCCACACAGTAATTTTGGTAGAAGTATGGAATTTTCAGCATTTCATATCGGCAGCCCGAATTTCGCAGGCCAATCAAATGATATCAGGTGTGCGTTGGCAGGGAGTCGAACCCCAGACTATGTGCATGGTCGGCGAGTGTCTTAATCACTGTGCCACCGACGTACATGCTACCGATGTATACTTGAGTAAATAAAAAAAATTATACTTTGACTATTATAAATGGTTCGAAAACTAGCAAGGATTATTTTCATGTGAAATTCTTTTTAGCGATTTAGAGAATGAATGTAGTCTAAACTCACCAAAGACAAAGTAGTGTTAAAGAAGGCGACCGCTATTACTGTGCAGATGGTCTGAAAAATAAAAGTTGGATCTGGTAAGCAATCAAGCGATAAGCAACTAAAAAGCGGCTGAAGGTAACGAAATTCACATGAATTCTACTTCGGCATTATTGAGCCGTAAAATTCAAAACTATGAAGAAAATAACGGCTACTGTAATAAGTGCATTCATTACTACTGCATCACACACATTCAGGCTGTAGTGCTGTAGGTTGAAGTACACACAGACATCAGCTCATCGATGCAAAATTGTGTGCGTCGACATATCCGAAACGTAAATGTTCAGCCATCATCATTAAAATTTCAATTTCAAAAATATGTATATTTCTGATGAACTGGATCCATGCAAGTGGAAGTTTCACTGAAGGTAAGTTATATTCATAAATCACGATTTCGGCTTACAATATTTCAACCAACTTTGCCACATACATATATGACAGTTGCTTTATTTGAGCATGTCTACAAAAATTATTGCGCTCTTAAAGCATATGAATGCAAGAGACATGTTGGTTAACATTCCCAGTTACTATCATATCAGTTTGTTAGCTTTGCCTCATCATTCAGTGTTTATATCGTGTAATAAATAAAATAAATGACTTGGTGTGTAGCAAATATGTTTTGAAAACACACATAATATTCATTCCCGCAAATTGGACGATGTCTCAACTTACCACACACGGAGTGTTGTTCGAAAAGTCACCTGCTAATACTGTGCAGACAACCTGAAAAATAAACAGTATTCTTTAAAATGATGGAAAATCTTTGAAAGAAGTTAAATTCTATGGACTCATATGCATACTTAAGTTAGTTGAATGTTGAAATTCAAAACTGCATAAAATATATTAACCACAAGAGTTGCTTATTCAGTCAGTATGAACAAATTCCATAAAAAATGAGGTGAGCCCTTCCATGGTTCCATGAAATTGAAGTGGGACCAGTATGCCTGTTGATTGTATTTACATCTTTGCCGTCAGAAGTCAATGTTCCAGTAGCGGTACTGAGGGAATGATTTAACATCCTACCAGGACACCATGTTACTCACAGAATAACATTAGTGTGCCTCATTCAAACACAGTAGTTGGGATGCGGAGTGAAGTTCGTGGTATTAAATACAACACTGCATCTAAGTTACTCAAAACTTACATGGTGAAGGTCATCAAAATAGATGGGAGGATCCTTTCTGGCTTTAGCAGTATAAATCATATCGAAAGTATCAAGGGATAAAGGAATATAATCATAATCAAAGAACAATAGTGTCATCATTAATCACAAGTAGAAAAACATGAAAAGGCCCTTTGTTTTGACAAGACGCATAAAGTTATAAAGTTTATGCATAACACTTTTGTGTGCACATAAAACGCCGTCCAAATAACGTTTCGTTAAGTTTTTGTATTTGTTCGAACAAGCATATACACATTAGTGATGCATTTTCAGTCCTGCCTGATCAGATTCAGAAAGACAGTTGTGGGTGTGTTTGGTGTTCAGAAAACATTTATTATGCATAAATACAATTTCACACATAATTTTAAGTGTTTGTTGAATACAGCAGTAATGAGCTGACTAATAGGTGTACCTTAAGCTAAACTATTATTCCTAATACGACTCCAGTGGGTTCTTAGCAAGACGTGGATACCCAACTAAACGTATCCACATGGTCATATTCTAGGCGGTCCTTTTAGCTTTGACTCACGATTGCCCAAGATCTCTCCTGGCTACACTTGCCCAATTCCACTCAGGGACTCAGCACTCTATGTTATTCGAGGGGCTACTTAGCGTGTTCTTAGTCCAACTCCATTTCCTTTGACATATTTACTGAGCACTGGTTAAATAATCGTTGCAGTTGAGGTAATGAATTTACAATCTTATCAGTTCACGAGTCTATTGTTGTAATCACTATTGGAAACGACATGATACGATGCCAGATAAAGTGCGACGTAGGAAGACACGAAAATAAGTCTGACTGTCAACATGATGATCTTTTACTGTTTCGTATCAACAGTGGAAATGATTTACAACGCTTTCTTATATATATTTATATATAATATGAAATTGAAATGGAACACTAATGACACTGAAAAATTGGAACAATCAATAACCAATATAATTCCGAATTCTATATAAAGGGTGCGGGAAATTTAAGTCATACATCAACAGACACCTTAAAATAAAATGTCAAAATTTAGATTAAATATTTCACAATCTAATTGTAATTGAACAATAACACTCGTATTTTTATTTCTGAATGTACATTCCAATATCTAATCGATTCCACATATGTATATAAATGAAAGAAAACGTTGTGTGAGAATCTTGATATGATTATGAGCAATGGTTATTGCTCGAAATGTCATCAGTTAATCTAACTTTACAACACTGTGTGATTTATCAGAATAAGATCTCCATAATGTAGTTATGCTCTACCACAGTGCCCGAGTTTTATACTTATATCGATTATTATCCAGCTTCTGACTGGTTCCAGTCAAGAAAGATGCTGATGGCAGCTGATCATCGTATCTTCTTAGTCAAAGTTTTTATACGCTTGTACGATGAAAGGACAGGGCATCAATACCATATATATAGAAAATATCTTCTCATATAAAACAAGAAAGTATTAACCGACGTATTTTCGCAAACAAAATATTATAGTGATTTGACTGCCTTGGCCAGTACACTTAACTCGTAAAACACCAGACTGATTTTACGCCACTATGCGGTATTTCCAAAACCTATAACTCCCTGGTGGCTCTATACCACAGAAGAATGCTTCAAGTGTATATTTCTACCAATCATTTCATTTTTATGCATCGGATAAAGACATTCTAATGATTCAGAAAATCGGAGCGATTTTCTTAAATTGTGTGAGTTTATTCATTTCAGCAAAAATGAGAAGTACTGCATGCAATAAACTTGAGCATTGATGGTTAACACTACCAAGTTATAGTGTATATAAAATAAATTTTACAGTGAAACATACCTTTTGTCGATATGACGTTAGATTCTTTTTTCATATCACGTCAGTCTATAGGTGTTTTAACCACGTACTTTATAGTACATATAGTATAGTTTCAATTTTAAGTATATAGAGATAAATGAATGTTTGACACTCTATGTGAATTGTAAATCACTTCAAGTGATTACAGGATTAATTGATTAAGTGCAACAATAATCTTGGAATGTGAATTCACTTACTCTTTCACATTTTACAACCATCAACACTATGGCAACAACAAGACTGACCAACGATAAACTCCATAGTGTAATTACTGCTTTCAGGTTTAATTTTCTTGTCAAGAAAATGAAGTTTATTGCTGTTGTGTCTTCCAAAATGATGAAGACAATTAGAAAAGAACACTTTGATATAGCTTTTTCACAAATCTCCAAGCATGTGCACGCGGAACATAATAGAAGCTGTCAGCAAAATAAGATGAAAACGATTTATTAAATGAAAGATATTCACAGAATGAATGCGTTCAGATTATTTTTAAAGGATGTAGCACCGTTACCGTACAGACGATGGTGACTTGAGATGATTCTTACTTATGTTTACTTATTGAAGAATATGCGCCTTGTATTTATTAGCTATTTCTGCACTTCATACTCGAAACGACTTATAGGAGGGTTGGTGTCCATTCTTAACGTAACTAAGCAGGATTCTGTGACTTCAACTGTACAAAAATCACTACTCATTGGGAAACACATAGGAGTCTCACCGCATACTGTAATGGCAGGTGAAATCACTAACATGCATTTGATAACACCCCATCACTTGAGGTAGAAAAGTGAAGCCAATATAATATGTTCTAATTTAGGCTTAATCAGGGTCAATTCTATCAGGCAAGTTAGTTGAACCTCACTTTATTTAAAATGGTAAGTCATCCAGAAATATAAGAGTGGACATAATAATGCTTTTAGTTCAAACCCTAGTTTTAGTATAAATGCGGAATTTGTAGCGTTGTGTACAGCATTGCATTTGACTTTCCCATTACAGGGGTATTAATTAAAACAGCCTACTCAGAATGAAAATAATATTCAGTATAAGGATGAATATAAAATCAAATCAAGTGAAAATATTAACGAAAGCTTTTCAATGAATAAAAATTGGGCTGTTTACTCAGCGTTACGCTCAGGATGGCAGTTGTCTTTTCCAATCACATAAAATGTGTGCCAAGTCAAGTTTCGTGGACTTTTTGTACATATAACAACAACATACAATCTCGTTTAATAGGTTTCAACAACGCTTCAACGCTTTAAGCACTCTTCACAGTGTAGCGAACTCTTTTGTAAATAGCATCGCAAAGACGAAGGGACCAGTCAGGGAGTATAGACACAATACAAGAGTTAACATACTGTACCGGTGGGGACACTATGATACTAAGTCGTTTTAATGTGCTTATTTAGAAAGTCAATAGGAATATCTTTCTGGAAATTGAAGACCAGAAAAGAACAGAGGACATACCCAATCCAAGGTATTTAACTTTTAATTTACTTTCAACTTCAATGACATGTTCAATAATGGAACCGTGAGTACTGACCGCTTTATGTTAGACTTGTTAGCGACTGAAAAGTAAATTAACAGCCTGACATACAGAAGGATTAAGTTTAAGACCATTAAGTAAGGAGCACTGACTTATTTCCAATAAAAATGTTATTGAGTATGGGACGGGCTGATTGAGAATTAGTGGATACAGAAACATTCAAATCATCGACATACTCAACAAAATTGGATTCCCCAGAATGCGGCAAGTCGTATAAGAATTTGCTTTCTACGAGTATAGTGGAAATAATATTTCACCCCAGAAAAAATGGGATATTTCGAAGTTTCGATTGAATATCAGAGTCATATTCGTATAATCTAGCTGGGACAGTAATCAGAGCACAAATGTGGAACTCTTCAAGAATGAATAGTTCTCCGCATATCAACGCTGAACTGAAATACCAGGGTGCGCAGAAACAATTGAAAAACGGATAAAAACTTTCTGATGTTTTTTTTTAAATTTTCCTGTACTACTGAGTGAATGACATCACAAAACGTAGTCACAGATGATTCTTTATGAAATACCTTCAAGGCGGACAACGTTTGTCGTCCATTTTTCTGGCCGTACACTCAGTAGACGAGATTGAAATGTTCCCTAATGACTAACGGGATAAACTGCCCATGCTATTGGAATAAGTTTAGGCACATTCTTTTGAAGTAGTTCATTTCCTGATATTCAGTTTTCCAGATTCATGTCTACAATCTGTTTTTACAAATTTTCCGCCTAAATAAACATAAAATACGCAGATCAGCTTAGATAAACGATAGAAAACCATATTTTCGATTCTCTGAAGAACTTACCAATACCGCAGTGAGTAAGCATGTAACTAGAAATTTACGCTTGAATCTGAAGAACAGTATTGAAACTAGGGTCACGACTACTGGTCTAAAATAAGGAAATACGGAAATACATACCCACTTCCTATGACAAAACTTATTTCAGTATGCATAAATATTCATTTTTTATGATTACACTTCGCATATTACACAATGAAACGTAGCTAATCTTTGTATGATGTATGGAAAAGAAACGCATCACTCTTATCCGCATCATTAAAAACTTTAGGCGAAACGTTTGTTTATGTTTACGTCTACAAAATCTGTTTACCGTACATATGCGGAAACGTTACAGCAATACAGGAGGTCAGCAGATGTACTTTCTCTGTCCACTGGACAAAAGAAACCTTCACTGACGAGTTATTTGTCAGCTTATCGAAATAGCATATGACGGATAAAATTAGATGATATTCAGGAGTTAACAGTGTATTCCTGATTACTAGTGTCCTCCATTCAATATGTCGCTTACTTCAATTGATGCTTTATACATGGAAACATGTGAAGTTATCAATTAAAATCATGCTGTGTGCAGACGATTTAGTATATTCTCATGAAATACTACTGAAGAATAAGGTAGTCTTAATACTAATTCAAAACTTGTTTAACACCAAATGTGATGCTTAATCCAATCCATCATTTGTACGGCAAAAATTTGGTTGTGATCACGATTTTAAATTGTAATCACCAAGAAAGACAAATAAATTCATTATCACAATATATCAATCGTGTTTGTGACTCAAATACAACAGACTATGGGACTCACAGGCAAATAATTGCTACTATGTACTTCGCATCCATTGAAAATAGATATCTAATTTAAAGAGTAAAACACGCATTGTCAGTGTTAAGCAGATTGCTGTTTCTGACACTAAAATTAGCAATATTCATTCGTTTATAGTGACCTTATCGTGTAATGCCTACAAACCGAAGGCTACTGTGTACTATTTATAAACTCAAATATTTCAAGAGAGTATCAGGTCTACTTATTTATTGTTTACTGTTCAGTGATTACTCGTAATTTGCCACTGTTTCACTGTGTGAGATATCTAATAAACAAATGAATGTGTTAAATTACCTGTTTTCTCATTATATAATGGTTCAACTATATTTGTATGCTGGGATTTTCTTTTTTTAAATTGATGTTGGGTTAAAAGTGATGTTATCATTCCAGGAATGTGAAACGCAAAACGTATTTTTGCATGAAAGGTGGTCATTACAGGAAAACTTGCTATTAACAGATTTATTATCCCTAACAGTAGTTATGGGAAACATAACATGCAGAGGTATCTCATGAGAGAATATAATCTTTATTAACCAAAGTTCATATTCTCTGAAACACACAACGAATCTTAGGAAACTACTACTACATAGCTTTATTCAACGATAATAAACGTGACATAATATGGAGATATATCAGATTGATGAGCTACCTGTCATTCCTTGATTATAAGAAGTCTCGTAAACACCAAAACACAATAATAAAGACACATCATGAGAAAAGCATTACTTACATATGATTGAAATGGTATGGGTCACCGATATTTACAAAAATTACATCCGTAAATAATACATGTACACGAATATATATATATATATATACTTCACACTTTGATCGAAAATTAAGCATGTTCATAATAATGTGAAATCTTTTATCAATGATATTCAAGCATTTTTACTTTGTTCGAAATGCTGTTTAACCTTCAAAAATCTCAAATAAAACACATCAGTCAATAATAATGATGTAAAGTTAATTCAAAAAGATATTTGTGTCTGTCTTCATTGTCTTTGATTTTTGTACGAATTTTTGAATGTGATACATTTTACTACTAATTCGAAAGCTTTATTTAATGCTGTAGAGTTTAATTTAACTCATAGATTTTACAACACCATGTTTCATCAGTTTAGATGCAAACAATGATAGGGTAGATCTTGCAGGTATATTGAATCAGATGTCGGTTAACATTTGCTTTACAACCTAATGTATCTCCATCATAGGCGAAGTATGCAGATATCGTGTCTATTTTTGATGACGAGTTTACTTCAGTCAGAAGTGTGTTGGACAAGCATTTGTTTCTTGTTCGAAACCCTTTAGCCACACGCAGACATGATTCCATTGAGGACCAGACCCACGCTATCCAAGTTACAAGGCCAATGAAAACTTGAGCTCAGTACACAATAGTTTTCCACTATTTGATTCACTATGTTCTCACGATGATACAATTCAAGTTGTCAGACAATAGTCCTACATTGTGAAGTGACGTTGCATCGATGAGTGTGAGGAACAGCTATTACAATAGGCAAACTATTTAAAGAAATCAGGAACAAATGTCTGTGCAGCATACGATGAGGTCATCACCTATTGAGTAGATTCCTCTTACGATTAAAAATAAATTAATTATTCTGAAGCAAAAAATGAGGGAAAGAAAAAGATTATGTAAACCAATGAGACGAAGAAAGTAAACATTAAACTCAAAATAGGTTCTGTAATACCACAATCTTTCGTTTTCCACACAGAACATTTTTCTTTCTGCCCACTGAAGTATTTTCGATAAGTCATGGTACGTAGACGTTTACCTGCAATGTCGTATTTCTACTTGAAATTAGTTAACCTTCAGAAAAGGCGATGGAGCTTTGCCATCCTTTTCTCCTTTTATCAGTTAAAAAGAATCCCTTTATAAGCACAAGCAATAATGCTCAAAAATAGTTTTTGACACGAAATATTCAGAACGGTGTGTGTACTTCAGATCTAAAGGAAAGCAAAGCTGAGAAAAGTACATGGAATTTCGCAGCTGCGGGGGTTTTTCTTTCAAGGTCCTAATCGACTTCAGTAGTCAAGAGTGCACTAACGTGTTCAGTTGTACAAAGGATTATATAATGAGACGAACTGTCATCTTTTTGTAATATTATCAAAAGTTGAATCTATTCAGAAACACAGTGTTTCTTTGATATGATTGTGACTATACTGTCAAATGGAGGCCTCTGATTTTCATTTGGAAACACCTATCAACAAAGTCTCCATTTAGAAAACAAGACGTGTCATCCAGTTCAAATCATCTACGGAGATATATGATTGAGTTTATATTGATGTGTGAGAGAACGACTAATACGAATCACATTTGCAAATGAAACATTTTAAATGAGTCGAATTATTGACAGGAAGCATCCTGGATAGGAAGATCCTCATCGTGATTTTTGCATAGTGAACTGAGTATTCCAGGTATGCCATTCTGTTAGTTAAGTGTTTCTAATGGAGATCTATTTCTTGCTAAATACAGAGTTTCGTTCTTCTGCGAAATTCGGTACGCTTCTTTGTGAGTAATAAGCTATCATTCTGTTCTGGAATCACTCAGGCGTTTCCTTTCTGAAATTATTTCACCCACCTATTATCATCAATTTATTCATTAACTTTGCATCTGAAATCATTCGGCAAGAAACTCGATATCAAACCTCCTTTAGAACCTGAGACAACATCCTTTCAATTACATTTGAGATATTTTATTTATCTTGTTATATCTCTGTTTTGTCCATTTTGTCGTCCCGAAGTTTGTTTATTTGCGTGTTGAAATAGCTCATCAAGAACATTTCTACTCACAGCAGTTACCGTGTTGTGGAGTTATACTTGCACGATATAATGATCCATTGAGGTCGCACAGTTATTTCTATGAGTGTTACAGTGATGGGATGTGAGAAGTTATTGAGGCCACATCTGTGAACCGTCAAAGAATAATCTGCCTAGTATTTACCTGCCGTTGAATATGGTGCTTCTTCGATCTTCGAGTATCTGAGTGTATTGATCTATGAAATAAGCAGTATAAATGGTTAACAAATATTGCTGTTTATAATTATCATTATCAATATGCAATCACCCACGTTCATACTTTGCAACAGATTATTGATTTTGTTTCTGAAATACTTATAAAATGCTTATAAATGCTTATAAAATTCACTAAATAATGTTAAAATCGGATAACAAGGTATAAAACAATCAGAACAACACCGGCAAAAGGAAAACAATTCACAGCAAAAAGGACAAGAAGCGAGAACAACGATACAATATAAGAACATGCAATATAGTTCAGCACAGTTAACTAAAATGATACGAAAACTATAGACTCACTGCCTTGTGACAACTTGAACATATAAATCCAACAATATATACAATTATAGGTATGAGTTACCGCTAAAAGTCACAAAATGTCAAAAACTTTGCTATAGGTAATAGTAGTCGATGATATTAAATCCAGAATTTAAGTGTTCGAAAGTAAACGGATTGCAATAATTTCCAGAACTTCGTGGTGAGCATTAACAAAGAAATGAGAGTTTTATATATCATAGCAAAAAGTAGCGCACTGATCGAAAAGCGCGCCATAGGACTTCAGGTGAACATAGATAAAACAGAGGTGATGAAGATTCCTGGCCAACACCAACAGCAACAAAAGTAACAGACAACAATCAGCATGAAAGGAAGGAACCTGAAGGAAACAACCTCCTTTAGCTAACCACCTGGGAAGCATCGTTTCAACTACAGGTGGGCGAAACTGACTAGGATATCAAAGCCAGAATCGGAAAAGCAAGACACGCTTTCATTACTCTTAAGACTGTGTGGAGATCAACAGCACTCAGTATCAAAAATAAGATCCGGATCTTCAAGTACTATGTGAAGTCAGTCAGTGCTACTATACGGATCAGAGACTCGGCGCGTCATAAAGAACATCTCAAACAAACGTCAGACCCTCATTAATAGTTGTCTTAGCTCAACACTCAAGATCAGATGGCCGGTCAGAAAAGATCAGCAACAGGGATCTCTGGGAGCGAATCAACCAGGAACTGATTATGAAACAAATAGGCAAGGAGAAAAGGGAATGGATTGGCCATACTCTGAGGAAACAAACCATCAAGTGACATCACTAGACAAGCAATTGCTCGAGTGGAACCCGAAAAATGAAACGGTGAGTTGGTTGTCAGTGTGAGGGTGACTTGGAGGAGGTTATGTGAAGACGAGATGAAAGTATGCTGGCAGATGTGGAGCAAGGTGAAAAGGTTGGCAGAAAACCGAAGGCAATGGAGACGCGTAGCTGAAGCCCTATGTTCCTCTAGGAATTAAAGGATATAATAATAATTTCTGTAGTAATGTTTGCAGCAGTAAGACATGAATTCGAAAGGTAGAACAACTTGTTGTGATGAGTCTTTCTTATTCTTTTACGATTGAGTAATTGGTGAAAACATCTGAGTAATGCAAAAGTCTAACTATCTATTTGTCAAACATAAAGATTGTATTTCTCATATTAGTGTGATACATTATGCATTTCTACTTAAAAGAATATAAGTTTTCTCTAAAAAGGGAACTGTTTGTTGATCTTTTTTAATATTTTTGATTACAGCCTGATTCCACACCATATTTTGGTGCATGCATGGAATGTCCAGTATGTGATATCGGTAGCCCGAATTTTGCAGGCCAACCATAGATATCAGGTGTGCGCCGGCAGAGGATGGAACCCGGACCAAGTGCATGGTCGGCGAGAGTTCTAACCACTGCAACACCGACGCTGATTGAGCATTCGGATTAATTTCACTGTTGGTTTCGTGCTCGATTGCCATTCAGACAAGTGTTTGAGAGTAGCTACACGTCACGATTAAACAGAAGCACAAATCCAGGAATCATTGATTTCTTTTCGAAGTGGCTTAAGTATTTAAGGAAATTGGACTTGAATCCTGTAGTTCCTCGATTCGAACACTGGTGGGTTGGTGAGTGAGCACTCATGAATAGTTGCAAAGTAGACTGTAACAGATGTTCAGTGCTCTCTCACTTTCAATCAGCTGTCTAACTGATGTCGGTCCCTAACAAAATCTAGATTCTAAGCTTGTTAAGTGTAAAAGCAACAATGCAACGTAAATCAGCGCATACTACTGCTTATATTTCAGTTCAGCATAATTTATGCATTTTACAGGTGCTTACTATGTCTTGTGAATTCGCCAGCCTAAGAAGATCTCTGCATTATTGGAGTGCGTTATCATGGATTTTGGCGATATTTCTAGCTGTGATAGTCGTGGTAGTTGGATACCAACTGAGGCAACTAAGTATTCTAGGGGACAACATTATGATAATTTCGGCCTTCGGACTGATGTTGTTAGGCAGTATTCTGTTAGCCGCTGTATACTTTTCCGGCTATAAAGTGAGTGGCATTTTGACTGAACAACTTGTTTTTTTTTCAAAGTTACCTGTATCACACCAATATATTTCTCATATCGCATACCTAGTGTGTTTTTCAGTGACGTCTAGTCAAACTGTCCACGATGCACTGAGCTGATGTCTCAAGTTACCAATTCGTTCCTTTCTTTGATCCTTCACAACATCAAAAATGAATGGTGGGAACGTTCATTGCTAAATTCCATGAGTACTTCATGTTATTCTCACGTAGCTATCTGGTGATCTAGATTTGTTGACGGTTTTGCAGTGATCCTGTCAATTGTACGTTGTGTTAACGTCAAGATTGGAACGATAAACTGTTAAGTAATTATTATAACTGCTCAAGTTTTCTTCAGATTGCTGAATGACTGAACCAGCGTCTTCTAACTCCGTTTACATGTTACCTTTTCATAAGGACGCTTCAACGACCTCTAAAGCTTGGAAAAGAAGAAAATTGATTTCGGGGAGCAATAAGATCAACTAGTTTTTGAATTTTATTTTTTTATTTTTGATTACATCGTGATTACACACTGTATTTTTGGTACAAGTATAGAAATTTCAGCATGGATATCAGTAGCCCAAATTTCGCGGGCCGACCATAGATATCAGGTGTGCGTCGGGAGGGGATCGAACCTCGGACCATGTTCATGGTCGGCGAGAGTCATAACCACAATGTCACTGACGCTGGGAGTGGGAGTTCTTGTGGTCCAATCTGTCTAGTGGATAACATGTTGATAACTTAGGAAATTGTCTCCGTGGGAACACCATCAAGCAACTACTAGGAATCGAAGATATTGCCAAATGATGTGTCTCAATTAAGACTAGATGCGTCACTATCTACAAAGAAACACGATTGATTATTGTTATTATTATCGGGATAACTGTAAATAATATGCAATACATAAGTACTATAAAAGATTGAGAAATGTTATGGTATAACCTGTAGTTCATTACAACTCAAAACTTTTAATGTTATCATCTTTTATTTTCAGGTAGTAGCGTATATAGTCTTCAGCGTATTTTTGGGACTAGGTTTAACCGTGGTAAGCAGTTGTGTCAAATTTGAAAATATTCATGAAATCATTTTTTGTAAATCAATGTCCCCTTTGTATTCAGTACCTTATCATCACAAGAGAAGCCTAAATGTAATTCCATATCGACTATTGTTTTCTCTTTAAATTCCCTATATGCTGTTCAGTGAGTAGATGTGGATTGCATTTCGAATAGTTCTGAATTATTAACCCTGTTTTCTTTAGTCAGATTAGAGCAGAAACAAATATTCAGCTTTTGTCTATACTGTTACTAGTATAATCAAAATGACAGGCCTCCTACATGAATAATTGTTCCTTCAATAAACTGAAAATTGCACTTAGTGGAAAATTTGATATCACTTGCCAGAGGATTTGAGAACGTCGCGTAGTTTACTAGATAATTCGTTTTTCAGCCAATATCCAACCAGCATAGGAAAAGGAGAGTGTGGCGTGATGCCAAAGAAACTGCTTTAGAAACTTCAATACAGAGGAGCGTTTAAGATGCAACACGCCAGTATCTCGTTCTGAAAAGTTTTCAATGGATTCAGTGGTCTGAAATAAGAAAACATTAAATATTAGTTGATTCAAACCCACGTAGGCCACAGTTTCATTGTCGATGTTTTGGTTTGAATCCTTCCTTATAAATTCAGAAGTGCTATCGATGATATACGTAAGCACTTACTGATAATGAGTCCTAATTCCACCTATATCGAATAACTCGTATGTAATCATTAAAACAATTAGTCCCATTGAAAAATTTGTATAAGGCAATTAGAGAACTAATTTCGCCAGATGATGTCATCATTTTATAGTTTCTTTACAATCACCTTACAACTAACATGGTACTTTGTGACGAAATAAAATGCATGATAGTTACTCGGTTATATAAAACAAAAGAACATTCGAATGACCGGTTATATTTAAGTAGGTTAAGTAGTCCGTAGTAGGCGAAGGTTGAAGTCTGTTGTTTTTGTACAAACAGTTTAGGATGTTTGCGATTAATCCAAATTACTTCGACCACTTTCAATAACCAGCCTTGAATTAGTGTTATGTGAAATAACTGTGAAACAGTCATTAATACTGAATTGTTACCTGACATTGATAAGTGCTTTGCATTGAATAATGATGGATTTCTATTCAGATTAATTGTATTGCGACTGTCGGTGTTTTAATAACCACTTTGGAGTATGTTCTTTTCGAAGACTACATTGGAAAATTTTATTGGGTTAACCTATATAGGTTTCACAGCAATTGTAGGTAAACTTGAAGATTCAGTTTGAAGTAGAGTTCACAGTGTTTTCTTCGTAGATACAGGGATCGAAAATGTTCGGTATGTGAAGGAAAGAGAGGAGGCATAGAATTTGTGCTTGATGGCTAACCGAAGTCTTTAATCTAGCTGTTAACTGCATAATCTTGTCACCCTTGAATTGTAAGTTAATAAAGATAGCTTTCTTTGGTAAAGAGGCTGTCTATTCTAGATGTGGTCTATCGTTACTGTGACAAGTGATAAAGTTTTCTGGATAACCATTGGCTAGTCTAACTGAATGTATATGTCAAAACTCATCCGTCAATGTGTCACTCGTTATTATTTTCGGGCCCTTGAGAACAAACATTTCACTAGGGAACGTTAATACTGATGATATTGTCCACTCCAAATCTGTTTACGAAAAATCGATCGCTGAATCATTCTATCATCTCCCCTGGTCATTGTAATATTCAGGAAACCGAGCTTGTTATTCGATTTGAGTTCGGAAGTCACTCGGATATTCTGATGAATGCGATTAAATAAGGTAATAAAGTTTTCAATAGATTTACTATTATTATCGACAATGAGTGTACCAATGAGTGAATCTAATATTTTCTGTACATATTAAGATGGTGTCTCTGAAAATAGCCTCTTCAAAATTCATTATAATTTCCAGACTTATCGTGCACTTCCTGATGTCTGAAAACCTCAAATCCAATGAAAATGCGGTAAATAAGAACAAACGATACAAAAGTTGTTAACTGTGTGAAGTAACTCGGTGGATGATATTCAAAGCGATAATAACAGTAACAGATCGATCGTAATAATCATAATACGCATAATAACAGAATCAAAGGACATTGGATGACATAAAACTAAACAAACATTTTCCTTCTCCCCATATAAAGTATTAACTGTCATAAATGTGCTGGAAATTTTGTGTAGAATGGTGAAAACTGAGGTTTGTCAGTATGGTTCTCTGCACTAGCGTTGAAACTCACCGGTGGTCCTCATTAGTCCTAAGGACTCATTGGACACAGATTGTTGATTCTTGTTTCGATCAAGATGAAATCTGTTCTGAAAAGATCATGAGACGATTGCCTCATTGTAGTTTTATTTGATGTCTGGTTTTATTTCATTTTTATTTTTTATTTTGCTTGTAACAGGCATTATTTCTAACTGCACAAGGTTTAAAACGTTGCTCTCGTAAGTCGAGAATCCACTGTGTTACCAGTTAAATTGGCTCTGATTACCTGGGTCTTGATAATTTTGTTATATCTGACCATATCAATCAACTTTGCTATGGAACAATGAAAGCATCCACAAGAAGCTTCTTTCCGAAGATCTGGACTTCCGTGTTAACTATTATTTGATATTTATTTATACATAAGACCATATATTGGCTACAGTTTGTTTTGTAAAATCGCTTATGAAATTAACTAAAATCTTCATTGCATTAATTGAGCAAACCTTGGCCTAATAAGTTCAATAGGAAGAGAGATGTTGACTAACTGATATATTCCATTTCTGTACACATAGCCTGATCGGAATAAAGTTCAATAACAGTGGTAAGAACGAGTGTTTTTTCTTTTCTTTATTCCTGTCACAGTGCATGACTGATGACTTCTCTGTGTATCGAAATATATTTTCTGTGCAATGATGATTTCTGCTGATACGAATAACAAACAATAACAGTATAACTCAATGTCTATTGAACTATTGCATAAACCCACATTATTTGTGATAAAGTATGGGTGAATTTTATCAGCGGGACACCCTTAATAGAAAATTTCTAACAAAAAGCATTGGTGGAGTCATTTCCATTATATGTCTCTAACACTTCATTGTTATCTTAAGTTGAATATGATGCTTCTTGGAATTTTGAGTATCTGGAAGTATGGATCTGTGAAATAAGGAGTATACTTTGTTAGCAGAATTTTATTGTTTATCACATCAGTGATCACTACAATATGAAATCCCTCACCGTAGAATTTTTATCACATCATTGATATTGTGTCTGCAATATGTGTGAACAGCTGCACTTTGAATTCACTAAATAATGTTAAAAATAATCAGGGTAAAGACCTCAGTATATAACTCAGTATAAAGATTTCAGTTTTTAAACTAGTCAAAATAAACTCTGCCAACGAACAAAAAATGGATTGCCATGTAAATATATGCAGCACACATCGCTCACATCGCAAAATCATAAGCCGAATGATGTAGAGTGAAAACCCAGAAAACTTCATTATTAGATACGGCAAAAATCAACGCAAGATACCCAATGCAGCCTCAATCAGCTAGAAGCCAATTCTCATAGAACTTGACTTCACAGAAGATTATATTATGAGAACCGTAGAAAAAACTAAGCACATTCCTGCGCAGAACTTATCCTGCGGCAAAGCTGGTTCTTCTTCGCCGAACATTCTCCTCTTTGGTGCAGTCAAAGGTCGATAATTAAAATCAGTTATATGGTCATTAGTCAGATTCTCTGATTATGTTTCCGATTGCTGCTGCCTGAAGGAGTTACTCAGCCTAAGCTCTTCATTTAGCAAACGTCCGATATACACAGGACATTGAGTAGATGCGCTGACATCATCCAAAATAATTAAAGACAAGATAGCGGACGTCTTCTGAGGTTTGCTGTCACTATTGCAATTATTTAGCTGAGACTTCACCTGTGTATCATACAGGAATTTGTCGATGGACTTCAGTTAGCCTGGTAACCAATCCCTTAATAAGTCTTTTCTTTCTAATCTAATCAAATTTGACATATTTAAAGGATAATTCTTCTTGAACTTATGAATTCTGCTCACGATATTACATGACAGTGTTTTCATCTGGTCTCCTGCACATCAAATGTTGGTCTTTTATTATCTAAATTCTTCAGGAAGGATGCAGAATTTCCATTCAGCATAATATTATTGTCGTTTTGTGAAATTGTCAACATATTAACACATTTTACGTTACTGAAAACGGGAGAGATGTGATTAAACACAGCAGTCGTTCAATGAGTCGAGCAGAAAGATGCTGTTGTATTTCCAGTGAAAAAATGTCTGTCGTTCATCATTCGCATAACTAATGTTTGCTTAAAACGGAACGAAAGGCACTCGATGGTAACACGACGTTTCAGAATAGACCTGACGACTAGACAGCTAGGTGACAAGAATAGCTTCAGCAACGTAACTTTAAATACATGAACCACTCTCGCAGATAAAATACTAATAAAGTTGCTTTATGTTAACGGTCACTCAGGTCATACAACATTTGTCCTTTCAGCACTAAAAAGATGTTTGTGCTGTTCTTTCAGCAGTAGTGGGTTGGATGCAGTATCAAAGGAGCAGACGATAGATCAGCACTTTTATATGCAGCAATGTTCAGTCATAGTTGAAACTGATGTGAAGGAGAAGAAACACATCTCATTTCTTGAGGGTGCATCTCAGTGGAAGTAGGTGACAGGATAGTGACAAAGGGTTCTTAGAAAAGGGAACATCACATTTGAAGGAAGGAATAATGCATCCAGTGAGGTTAAACAGGTTAGCTAATTTAATTGTGCCACTTTGGCTATCCTTATTGACCTTTATCTAATTGTTATTCGTTATACTGGGACTTGCTCGCACGATCCAGACATTTTCTGCTTCTCTCCACTTCAAACAGCTATTTCCGATGAAAATCAATTTCAGTCGTTTTAAAGTCTAAGTCTTCACTCCTTATATACTTATGAATAGCGAAATTAACTTGCACTGATTCTGATGTCACCTTTGATATGTGGATGGGATAGCAACAGTAATATAGACAAAAGACACATTAAAAGGGTGTGTGGTAGTTTTTCAACTATTTGACATTTTTGAATTTTCATCGAAGCACTGAGTGGTTACAATTTTGTCGAAAGGGAATTTCTTTATCTAGGCGTGTACCGAAGCAGTCGTTGTGGA
This sequence comes from Trichobilharzia regenti, assembly GCA_944472135.2. NCBI lineage: Eukaryota > Metazoa > Platyhelminthes > Trematoda > Strigeidida > Schistosomatidae > Trichobilharzia > Trichobilharzia regenti. The sequence continues at coordinate 69,382,754 of OX235267.1, forward strand.
TATGCACCTACAAAATTCAGACCGTGGAATACTCGGATAATGCCTTTTATTATTTTTGCTGTATTCTGATGCCGACATAGTATATGCAGGAATTCGAACAATCCTATTCACATAGTCCTCATTTCAGGATGTCCTCCAGAAGCTCCGCGAAGTTGTTTCTTGCTCAAAGTATTTCAGTGTTTCGGAAAGAATAATGGTGTCAGTCTCAATTTGATCAGTACGTGATTTGTCTTAACTGAATCCAGCCAGCTTGTACTATGGGGTTGTGTAATGGAACCTTTTCTCTCTCTCTCTCTCTCTATCTCCAGGATGACGTCACTAAGTATTTTACTTGTCGTGGACGAAATCATCAGTCCTTGAAGAGTGAGGCGTAATTCTACCTCCTTTGGTAGCTTGACAAGGTAGCTTTTCTGTTAATCAGTATGCACGTTCATTTCCTTTCAAACCTTTTCGAAAAATAACATGAACCACAGTCGCTGTGTCCGTTTTCAGTTCTTTTGAGGAAAAAATCCATCTGATTCTGCTGCATCCTCGATTTTCAGTAGTTTGGTTGCATTCAAGATTTCTGATCTCTTGGTGTGAGGACTGGTTTCCACTAGCAGGTTCTTATCTTCATGATATTGTTAATGATGGTGGTGATTTTATTTCCGGTTAACATTATAAACAAGTAGGCAAATTTATTTTGATTTAACTTCTAAAATCATCCTTAACTTAAACGAATAATAATCTTCCAGATACCTTGTGACTTCTCCTGATCATATAGTTATTCACAGAAGATATTTGCCTCTTAACATACGAAAGTACACACACTATAACCTATTGATAAGGATCAATGCCGAATCCAAATTAGTTACTCTACAGAATAGATGGTGACTTATGTTTTCTGAAAAATTATAACTTGACAAAGATTCTTCATTGAATGCACGACCCTCATAATCTTGCGGTATGACTAACCTTAGTTTTCAGACTCCTGAAAACTTGCAGCTAGTAAATAGTCAAAAAAACTAGATGCATCTCTGTCCTTTACGCCTATTTGGGGGACGTGATCAGCTAGAGACACCGTTTTTTCAATACAGTAAGTCAATGAGTGTATGCACTTCAAGTGTCGTAGATAAGTCACTTTAGACGTTGCATTATGAATTATCTCAGTCATCGTGATAATTAACCCAATCAGCGTGCCTTTAAACCTTGTACAGATAGTGTTGAATATCACGCTGTAAAAGGACACTATTCACTGGATACATTTTCATAGCCATTTAACACCTCTGCATGTTCAAAGAAAGTTCGTGTTCAATATTTTGCAAAACTTTCAGCTTTGATCATGTGTATCAGAGTTAGGGACGGGTGAAAAACATTCAAATAAAGCTTTCACACTTGAAGAAACTGATAGAGCGCAAGCTAAAATTGATGAAGTTGCTTGCTAGTCTACGAATTTCGTCTCCAGCTAATGACCTTCTCGGTGGCAGCATCTATGAATCCGTGTGTCACCCAAATGCAAACGTTAAATTTCACACTTGGTTCTGCAGATACTAAGAGATTTATCGACTGAACTTCGAGAGTACAAACGACGTATGAAATGCATTGAATTTCTAACTGCAGAAGTTGAGTGCGGCAGAGGTTGATAAATACTGCAACCCGATTGTACCCCAGAAGACCATTTATAGAACATTTGATAAGAATGTCCTCCAAACACTCTGTCAGCAGTCAGGTGACCACAAATCTTTGTTCAACATTCGTTAATGCTGCATGAGATGTGTACAAAACGAGAAGGACGACATTATTACTCAGCCTGATATTGCATACTACTGATGTAAGTGTTTCAAAATAAAGTCAGCTTGGAAGACCTATTCAGAGTTCTTATCTTCACTTGTGGTCTGGAGTCAATCAACTTCTCTGGCTTAAGAATTCGATTGTTGAACAGACTTGAACAATACCTGCAAATGAAGTTTGAAATTCATTGGTGAAGTATATCAGTGTCTAGCCAAACTTCGAGAGGTATCACGCTTATCCGTCTTTATGTCAATAATGAAGTTGAATTAAATGCGATGCATCCAGTACCGTCGACGTCTAACTCACAGCATCGTCAGCAGTAGACTCTTCCTTTGAACATACTAGCATTTCAGGGCTTGGCACTAAAAGCATGCCACATCGTTGGTTAAAGTGATGTATATTGTAGGCAGATTCGCGGACAAGTTTCATAAACCGATTCCATCGATGAACAGTGACGGCGACAATCAGTAAAATAGATGCCTAACACTTGAGCACGCCAACTTCATGTAATTGTATTGAGGTTAAAATCAACTCACAGCCTACTCGTCTGGAAACAGACACGGTATCCGACATTATCATAATATTAAAGGGCTACGGAGGAAATTAGGTGCTCCATATCGAGGAGGAATAACCAGACAGAAGTCAGTGCGTGTGGTGAAAAAGTCGCCTTGAAAGGGCGATTAAAGTGCAGTTTCGGGTTCCCTGAGATTCGATTAATCAAAATATGCTTTGTGACTGATGTAAAACTGGATTTGGATTGGTTTGAAAGCCATTGGATCTCAGAATTCCTTCTCCACAGTGTATGCGATAGAGTTGAAGCGAGAGATTCTTCGAGTTTCACTCAACAATTCGAAGCGTGATCCCAACCAGAATCATGACTTAGTAAAACCAACGTCATACCCCTTTTTCAATCAGTGAGACGCAACCGTAAGCCTGTCATTGCATCCTCCAACTCATTCGATTGCCACACCGGCCACACACTCGTCGATTACTATTCGCCTTCTACTAGAACGATGGTCTTGACTGAGCGCGGTGTCATTCTATGACCTCCTTAATTAAAGTAGGCTCAGTCAGTCAATTTCTGTTTTCTCCCAAACATTTGCTGGTCGATTGGCCCTTCGTTGGTTTGTTCATGGCCAGAGTTTTTTATCCTGATTCTCTCTGGCCGGCCGGTTAGATAGGTATTTGGTCTTCAGTAAAGAGCAGCTGTTAGTAAACGTCTGCAGCAGGCTTTTGGAAATGCTCTTCGTAATCCATGGGCCGACATTTTGACTTGCATAGAAGAAGTAACTGATTGACTGATTGATTTCACTGATAATTGTGTTGAAAGTGTGATTATTCTTGTTTCTGCTGAGGAGAACTGCAGGCGATTTCCAAACTGATTTCAAGTTGATGAAGGTGTATCTTTTCTCCGGAATTCTGGCTGGTTCGCTGGCTTTCACATCTTCATCCATTCCGATTGCCTGTGGTTTGAACCGTGCTGGTTGCCTAAATACGTGAATGAAGGAAGTAAGCTATTTCAACCTCTTTCTCCCGTTGATGGTAATTCGTGCTGGTTATTCTTGTCGTCATTGCAGTTGGTGGTCTCCGTCTCCATCTTCTCTATGTTCACCTGGATGAAATCAGTCCTGTCTTCTCCGCCGGCCAACTAGCCTTTGCAGCCTGTCTGTTGCCAGTTTTCGCTTGCCCCCTGCATGCAAGTCTTCGAGCTTGTGTTTGTGTGGCATTCATTGCCATAAATCATCCGCGAGCGAAATCCAAATCTTCTTCTGTCTTTCTCATCGGTCAACACAGGGCATTCTTGTCTTCTGACTGACTCAGTCCCCCTTCAACGAACAATCTAACTCATAATCCAGCCCACCACAATAATTTGTGTGAGCACACATATAATCTTTGCTATTAACGGCTTCCTGCTACTCCTACCTGTTTAGATTTCAGCGAGCATTCATTTAAGGGTTTTGAGTTGTGAATATTGAGGGCAGTGAGAGTGAGACAATGTGGGGCAAGTCGATTTTTCGCATGAGTTGTTCAGATATCTGTCAACTGCATGGAAAACGTGCTGACTTAATGGTGACATACCACTTTTACTGTACTGACACCTATGCGCCAGTTTTTTATATGTCACTTGAAAAAAGCCCCAATTGCTCAAGACATACTTCCTGAAATGCAGGATTTTACACGAAAAATTCACATTTGTCAAATTTCTGGCTAAAAGACTTCTGAGTAACTCTTACACCGCCCACACCTGCCTTATAGACCTAATTTTCCCCACCGCACGTATGATTGTCAGATCCTATTTGTTGTTGACCGGTGTAACTAATCAATGTTATCAGTGTCTCTAGGTCATCAGAAGCACGATACAGTAAAATCTCTCCACGTCAACATTCACACTTTTTTTCTTGTCTTCTCGCATCGCGTTTTTGTCGCTAATAGTGGCTCGCGAATCGACTACGAAAAAATGCGTAAATATCAATACCAAGTTTATTAACGGTCAAATCAAATTTGCGACGGTCATGTCATTATGATGTTCATTAACAATTATAAGAGATTTTGTATTTCACAATGCATAAAAAAGAAAACGATATTGGCGCTTTTACTGATGTTCACTATTATCAAAGTATTATCAAACTAGAATTTAAAAATTTACCATTAGATACGGCAACTCAATCATCCTTTTTATGATGATATAATCTGGTTTACGTTGTGAAGTTGGTCGATTGATAAAGATGACAGGACAAGGGGCAAGTCTTTGAATTTGATGAATGTATGGAATTATACAAAACAACAGCATGCGCTTACATAATGAAAATCGATTATCGCATTTGTGTTGATCATGTCACTTCATGCGAGAAACCAAAGCAAAATGAAATAAGGTTAAATTATGTCTTCAGTCCATCACTCCTATTCATCAGACAGTATGGATTCCATTTCATTTGAAGTTCTTCTCATATTAGAAATACTTTTTCATTTCTGAAGTTTTACTGGATGATGATATCAATATTGTAAGAATCAATTTTGTGACCTGATTCTATGGCGTAATGTGCAGACAACCTACGGCTGACGATTTTACAAGCTTTTCAAACGAATTTCTCGCTGGTCGAACAGATGCTCTAAGGTGTTCATTTTTTCTGATTACCTTGATTTTCTCTAGCAACGTTTGTCCATATATGTATTATCCCATCACATTCCAGGCATTTTATTTCGTAGACACACTGAGATAGCGAATCCTTTGGCGTATTGTCTTTTACATTCAAAAGGCTGCTTTATAGTATGTGTGCGTGCTTGATCTTTTAAAAAACCTTTTTAAAAGACTACTAATTATCTACATGCGTGCGACAAGATTAACAAATAATCCTTTCCTCGTGAGCATAATTCATTATCGAATCGATAATATATATATATATTTAAATTCAAATAAGGAAGGTAAGAAAGTCAATCTAACTATCCCCCACCACACCACAGTAAATGTAACGAAGAACAGCATTGATGAGATTAGGCGGAATTTATTTCAGAAAGTCGACTTCTTCATCTTAACATGATCACGATCGGAGCATCATGAGAAATTCTACTTGGCAAAGTTAGGCGGTCATTGAATGTCGTCAACATTCAGGAGTTCATTTTCGTATAGTCGGTGACCTAAAGGTACTAAAATGTTGTCAATTTCAGTATCAAATTTTGGCGGGACATCTACTGAACAAATTTCCTGCAGACAATAGAAAATATGAGAAAGAAAATCAATCAGCCTTGGTTTCTAATTGTGCAGAGTTTGGGTGAAAATGAGTAATTTCCCCCCCCAAAATAAATATCTGATCAGAGAAATTTACAATAAAAAAACTATATTAATTTGTTAGTTAGATATCACACAAATATACAGTCAGTGAAATAGTATTATTAATCGCTGGATGACTAAGTCTTTCGAAAACAATTTATCTATTTTTCATTGCGTCGGTGGCACAGTGGTTAGGACTCTCGCCGACCATGAACATGGTCCGAGGTTCGATCCCCTGCCGACACACACCAGATACATATGGCCGGCCTGCAAAATTTGGGCTACCGATATCCATGCTGAGAATTCCATACTTGTACCGAAAATTCAGTGTGGAATCAAGCTGTAATCAAAATAAAAAAATTTATAATCACACAAACTTTCAAAATGCCGCTTCTCAGTTATCTTTATGCCTGCTTTTTTTTCGAAGGTCGCAGTCGACAGTAAAATTTTTCAGATGTCGACGTGGACAGGAGTTGAATCACTCCTAAAGGACGACCTGCACCGTCTCGGTCGATTCAATAGACAAAAACTCAAACATTTAGCAGTCCTGCCATCTTCACCCTGTTATATCAGATTATATAGCCTTATCTTATTCCATTACCACAACATACTTTTTTATTCCTTTACGTTCCTAGTGGAACATAGGGCTTCAAGGTAGAGGACGTTTCAGTGGCGTTTATTTCACGGATTGAGATTGTTAGTCTCATGCCCAAACCTCCCTCACCAGTTTCATAACTGACCGCTAGCCAATTTTTCAGTGAGTGTTTGTCCTCACAGCCGACCTGATGCACCCAACTGGTCACAACTACATACTAGAAACCCAGGTACACTCCCATGTTCACCCACCGCCAAATAAATAATCGCTTCATCCGTATTATTCAGTGATGATGAAGGATAAACCTTGAAACACCTCCTTGATTCAAAGCAAGCCACCCATCACACCGCATCCATCAAATAAAACAGAATCTAACAAAATGGATGAACAGTTATCTCTTTACAATCTACAACATGAAAACATTGAAAAAACGAACATTTACTTCCTCGAATTTAATTATTGAATGATGACTAGCGGTGGAATCAAGGATGTGCATTTGGTCTTACTTGGGACTCGTCATCTGGATGTACCCAGATTTCTCAGTGAGTGATGATGTTCCCATCGAGCCTCGAAACCAGCGCCCATAGTTTCAAACGTCAAAGAGTTATCCACTAGACCACTTGTGGCACGACAGCTGGCATGTACATCCAAATAGGACGGAATTCGCATCCTTGATTCCACTACTGGTCACCATCCAACAATTAAATTCTTATTAAATGCTTAGACATCGTCGAAGCATCTGCACAAGAAGCCGACATGTCAACCCGAGACCTAGCGGTTCGGTCCAAACAATCTACGGGAAAATCAAAAAAATTTGATTTAATTTACTTACTCGAATAGCAGCGTCGATCTGCTTGCACACGCCATCCTTGTAATATACCTGATGAGTGAGAAGAAGACATTCATCATTTTACTCATCAGTCTTCTTCAGCAAAAGACATTTCAGAAAAAAATGAATACTGAACAGAGAATATTCACATTTTCGATCACTTGCTCTTCATCATCATCTGGAATTGATAGTATTCTCTGAGCTCCTTGGTTTAATTGCGGAGCTTTCATCGTCTTTCTGGACGACATCTTCAGCGCAGTATTTAGGATAGAGTGCAGACATTGTTTAGAAGAATTCAAACACATTGTAGCACACCAGAGTTGAAAAGAATGGAAGAAAGATACTTACAAACGGTGTTCAAGAAGAATGGTTATCCAAAAAATTTCATCAAAAAGTGTTTAAAATCGAATGAAAGCACCAACAAAGAACCATCACCAAAGACCAAAAAGCAATTCATCCTGCCATATATCAGAAACATCTCTGAAATAACGGCTAGAATAATGAAACCGTTTGATATAGATGTAGCACACAAATCAGCTGAATCGCTTAATTCTATCTTATGCAAACCGAAAGATCCGATAAAAAAGGGAGATAAAATTAACATTATTTACAAAATAAATTGTGTGAACTGTAACAAACATTACATCGGCCAAAGTGGGCGTCCCCTTCGAATAAGAATTCAGGAACACAAATCAGCCGTGAAAAGACATGATATAAATTCTTTAATATCAATACATTCAGACGATTATGGACATCAATTTGATTGGGATAATGTCAAAATCTTAAACAGAGGAAACACCAAGTGTGCCAGAGAATTCCTAGAAGCCTGGTACTCAAATGAAAACGCAATTAATAAACACGTTAATATAGATGAAATATACCAACTAATAAGAAGTAAATCAGGTGATCAGAAAGTTTAAAATCCCAATCAATAGAAAACGGTCAATAAATATCTAAAGATGGTTACCGAGAGACTCATGAAGAAATTTAAATCATTTCACTCTATCCTAAATACTGCTCTGAAGATGTCGTCCAGAAAGACGATGAAAGCTCCGCAATTAAACCAAGGAGCTCAGAGAACACTATCAATTCCAGATCATCCACCTGAGTTACAAATCTTTTCTATTACTTTATCATCATCCTCAGTTTCTACAGTTACATTCATCCACAATACGGAATGAATCAATTGGAGTTATTCACATGGTGAATTACGTTGTTTAAATAACATCGAATCAATGAGAATAATAATAAAAATACTAATGGATTACAGTACGATAGCGTTAACATGACACTAAACACAGAATGAATGCCAGACAAATTAGGAACAGTAATAACAATAATACAAATTGATGAATTTATTGGCTGCAGAGAGAGAAGGCCTACCAGGGAAATAGTAGTAGCAAAAGTGGCTGGCTGGTTTGACCTGTTTCGTCTGCACCCATACAAAGAGTCCCTATTTTTAGGCTATTTGTTCCGAGTATTTTGTTCCTGAATGCTTTTGGCGATTTGTTTAGTAGCTGATAGGTGATGATGCAGAAGAATTCTTTAATATTGGCTGTGTGGCCTGTCGGTTTGGATCAGGTGGTGTAATACCGTACCGTTGAAGGTTTTCACTATGCCTCCATTTAGCCACACCAAACTGATAGGTTTACACGGGTTAGCACAAAAATCAAGTTCTAAGAGTATCGGTCATTATAACTCGCTCCACCACAAACGCAGTTTGATTGGTAGATAAGATTAGAGGTGACCAGCTATTCCAGGTACTTATCTTTCAATGAAGGAATCACCGCCGGTCGTGTTGACAATACAACTTGTAGTTTACCAGAGTTAATATTCCTCTGATTAAATTTTCTCAACTTCTTGTAATTATTTTGCCAGGTATATCGTCCTTGAATTTCACTGGTAAAGGTGTAAATATTTCTTGTTCACCGATAGTGAATATTCATTTTCTACCTTCTTGGTCATGTCATTTCTGATGAACTTTTCTGGATAGCCATTTTCAATTAGGGTGTCATATGCTATGCGAAGTTCATCTTCAATTACATTTTTTGAGTATATAACCCTAAACCTGTGGCTGAGTCAGGTCCTTACTGAATTCTTTTGTACTGGAAAGGAGGGAAGCTAAGAATATGTGTATATTCTCCTGCTCACATACTATTGTTGTGTGCAGATTTCTCTTTTTACAACCATCAGGTTTTCTTGTAACGAAGACATCTAGGAAGATAATTCATTCAATTTTGGGATTCCTCTTCACACGTGAAACCGCTAGCAGCAGAGTACACTTCATTCAACTGAGTTTTCATTGTGTTTCTCTCCGAAACATTTTTGAATGAAATGATAAGTATTCTTTGTGTATGTGTGTGCGCAGATGAAACAGGTACATCTAACTAGCCGGACAATCTTGATTCTACAACGCTGGCCAGCCTTCTCTGTCTACAGCCTTTGAATTCATGAATTGTTTTTATTATTATTATTAATACTGTTCCTAGATTGTCTAATATTCATTCGGTGTGCAGTGTCATGTTGATGCATATGAACGCACCTAGAGTTGGTGTTCAATTGCAGTCCATTCATACTACCACTACTGCTAATGATTAATTCGATGTTATTCTGAACAACTACATTAATATTGTTCATAATACTAATTCTTTCATTCACTGTTATCGATGGACTAATGGATGGATACGTAACTGTGTAGAATCTCATGATGATGATGATAATGACGATAAAGTGTAGGTTATCGAAAGTGTGGGTATCCTTTGTCTGATAATTTTATTATTATAATCATAATCATTGTGATGATTATTGGCAAATGGTTAAAAGCCTAATTAGAGGAGTCACATAAAAGTAATACGAAGCAACACGATGTTAATTAACAAGAGCCTCATCTTACATGTTATGAACGGAACTGAGGCCTAGTGGACTATGAGCGAATGCTAACTTTTATGCGCTGGCTAATTTGTCCTTACAAAATAGTAATACCTCCAGACATCAAAAGGTAGAAGATAAGACTGAACGTCGATAATACGGCTTCTGCTATCTAAAAACAACAGTCAAAAGAGAAGGTTTACAGTGCTTGTGTATTTGTACGTTTAAGGTGACCTTGAAAACCACTGATTTCATTGGTAAATAGAGACAGGAACAACCAACAGGATTTCTAATGTCATAAGTGTGGTGAGAGAATAAGTTAATAATTCAGTTAGTGTGAGGGACTGATTGAAATACAAACAGACATGCAAGACGGACGTGTAGGACATTACGTCCACATATCATATCATATTTTCGGTTGGAGGAGACATCAGTTAGAGAATCACTGGAAAAAAGGAGACTACTGGATAGCTAGCTGGCTGGTGATCACTATAAAATCCCTAATAGCGAGGATGGGATTGATTCATGAACCATTACTTCGTTTCCCAGTGGCTGAATGCTCAAGGAGCTCCCCTTGTGACTTTTACATTCTGGGTGAATCCTTTGTGGGTGTGTATGTGTAGGCGTTCCAAAAAAGGAAGAAACAGCTGCTCAGTAACCACAGCTTCAGCACCATTCACACATTCCCTGATTTTCAATGGTTCTGTAAGTGACATTTGGAAAACGAATTTAAAGAAATAACACAGAAGTGAAATCAGGAAGAAATGTCTTTCATTCAACTAACAATAATATATGGGAGGAGGCTACTTTCAAAAACCAACAGAAAGCATACATGATCGATTGACGATACGAACATCATAACAGATTTGCATAAATGACTAGTTTGAAATTGTTTCTGTTGAACTGAAACTATTGAGGATACATTTTTGATGATGATTAATGAGGATGAAGCAAAGAATACCCACTGAAAAATCCAGCCATATTCATACTGCAAGAAATTGCTTCATGGGATTTGAGGAGAATCAAGCTCCGTTGTCTATTGATAATTTTAAATCATTTCGCGATTTCCAACTCTTGGCTCCTATCAAATAGATGCCTGACAATAGCACTCTGCACAAATCAGAGAATCCAGGTAAGCTCCCTGAGAAAACATGAATTTAGTTGCAAAACAAGTCAGTGGGGTAAGACCTTCAAATACACAACCATCTTAAATAAAACAGCGCGTCATCGGTGATAACATAAGCGAAGTACTAACTCAGCGAGGGCCTCAAGAATAATTCAGTTAAAAGTGGTTTTGATGTGGCAGAAATGATACGTTGTCTCTTCACTACCAGCACTATGTTACGTTTGAGAAATAAGGACACAATATATTATTTTGTCTTCTCCTCGTGTATGTGTATCTACTAATTTCACTGCTGCCGCGGAACTCGCTATATTGAGCGTACAATTAAGTAGGTGTACTATCGTGTTTTAAAAAATCATCTTGCATATTGGTTAAGCAGGTGAGATGTAAGATCTCTCTGTCACTCTGTTTAAACACATATTGTGAACAAAGTGAATACAAAATTCATTCAAATAATTCTCATGAAGTGAACATTACGCCCAAGTGTCTAGCAATTCTCAGTCTATGCAAAAATGATGTTAAACAATCTCATCACATATATCCTGGTCATCTTAACACACGCAACTCATTCTAGTTCTTCGGATACTCATAAACGTTATTGACAATATCAATGAATGCATAACTATTCAGAAATAAACAAGTGTTGCTTTGATCGACAAATCACTGAATCGATCAATTTTCACCTACACACTTTATTCTACTCAACTGATAAAAAGCATCACTTAACGGCAGCGAATTTCTAAACATCGACTCATTGGCTATATTATGGAGGTAGTGTATATCACTTATGAATCGTATGCATTATGTGATACAGTCATCTGACTCACCTAAACTCTCGTAATCTCGGACAATCGAATACACACCACATTTCTATCTGGATAGCATCAGTTGAGTAGAAAGTGTAATCCAAATAAGAGGCTGTTTATTATATGCGTAACTGGTTAATGCTCGATTAACTTGAACAATGAACAACATCGTCATCGTCATCACAAACGGATGGGTGTGTGATATCATTCATCAAAACAACATAATCCACTAATTCAACACTAACTGTATGCCTGTCTACAACACATTTGAAACTATAGGGAGTCATCTTTTTTCACCTGATTTTAGATGTGTTATATAATAAAGCTAAAACCTCCACTAGTCAGAACTCATCTTGTAGTTAAGTTGGCTCCTGTTTATCCCAGGCAACATGCTGTGTTGCGCGATCATGCGTCGACAGATAATCTTCTCATGTGAGCAACTCCAACTGTATGCGAAAATCTACATGAAGCTCTGCCCTCCTAGTGTAACAACAGAAGACAAGGGCGAAGCAACAGATCGTTTTATTATGAAAATCAACACGTATTTATACATCTTTCAACTACATTATTATAGACAAGCGCAGTCATCTGATTGGTTTTTAGGTAGACAAACGCAGGCTTCTGATTGGTTGTTTCGGGATTCCTTGACAAATAGAGTTCTCTCTGCGAATCATATTTTGCCACGTTAACTTGACTGTGAATAGCTCAGAACTCTCAGACGATGACGAATTAGTCATCCGACACTCAATGGTTTTCTGTAATGAGGTTGGTTTACGATTAAAATAAAAATAAGTGAAATACTTGCAAACCAAAACTTGGAAATCCTATGAGTAGTTTGCCAGTCTCACTGTGTACCCTTTTAATATCAGTGAAGCGAATGTAACAGAGTAATACACATTTCCTTACACATGAAAAAGATTTCAAATTCGGAAACAGAAGGATGATGTGGAACGATGAAACCATTATCATATATATTCCAGCTGCATACGTATATTTACGTGAATATCTACCGTTTAACCCAAAACAAAAGCAGTAATAGTAGATAGATGGAAATCCTTCTGATGTTTATGTCACTGATTGAAATTTACCACAATATAGCGCTTAACATAAAATAAATACAAGATTTATTTCTTGAATTCCGTTTACAACCCGAACAAAATAAAATATTTCAAATTGATTAGGAAAAACTGGTCAGAAACATAAATAATAGAAGTCTGTATTGATGTTAACTGGTTATTTATCAGGAATAAAAAAAACTGAAACGATTGCCGCATAGTTCGAATCTAACTGGGACTAAACCCACCAGTCGATGAAAATACAGGTAATATTTGGTTGATTAGTTTAATAAGAGGTGCATTGCACGTCCTATATTTCACTGCTAATCATATCCAATCACAATAACTGTCAGATGAATCGTAAAACAGCGTCGAAGCGTTTTCAGCAAGGGTTGACATGCCAAAGGAGACCTAATAATCCGTCTAACACTGTCAATTTGTTTAGGCACCAAAATAGCCTTTTACTACAAGAGTTATAAACGATGAGAGTGACATTAAAAGAAGGAGCAAAGGCGATTGGTGTTTAGCTGAAAACAAAACAATACTCTGACCAAAATCGAAGTTGTACGAGAAAACTTAAGTTAGTTCTGCTTTTTAAGTTTAACTTTCAGGGTGGTGAGACGTTCACCATTGTTGCTTTCTGTAAACCTTTACTAGTTTCAAGCATTCATCTCAGCAGAGGGTAAGGAGAAGTTCATTTAAATGCAATGCGTAAATTCAGATGAATCACCTATCTCTTTGAAAACATTTATATCCCGATACGAATTTAAAACAAGCAATAAAGGTTAATAAAGCAGGATTTTATGAATTCATCAAATTTCGGTAGAACTCGTCAGCTGAATACTCTGCATATACGGATATATATACTTTTGAAATTACATTGGGAGATATAAGACTGATAAGTAAACAAACTACATTGAATTAATCATGCAGAAAGACACGTACGAATGTCTTCCAGGTCACGTTCAAATAGATAAGAAGAGAGAGTATGAGAGATCAAAATTAAGATAAATTGCATTACGCTTCAATAACATCACTTAGATAAACAATTAGACCTTAGGGAATATAACAAGAATTGCAAACAGACTAATATCAATAGTAATAGTTATAATAACAATAATAATAATAGTGTTGAAGTGAGTTAAGATAATCTCGCTGATGAAGCATAGTTTTAAATGAATCAAGAATAATAATAATGATAATAATAACTATAATAGTAAGAAGAAGAGGAAGAATAATAGGAAAACAATACTATTAAATTTCCAGACGAGATAAAACAGTTCAAATGAAGTCCTCAAAATAGCGAAAACTTTATGATATGCACGAAATACAATAAAAAGTATTACATAGTGACACAAACTAAATCCAATGTTTTTTTCCATTTTTCTGTAGTTTGCAGTGGCTTTTCTTTGGATGACTGCGTGAAAAGTTGTTGAGGACTTCACCATTATAATTTGTTGTAAATGTAACATCGAATTTCGAAAGAATTTGTTTAAGGTTTTTACCATGTGCTACTGACAAGAACAGTCAGTAGTATATGGATATCAACTGATAGAAGGCAGACAAAATTAAAAGAAAACGTTTTAAGGCAAACGATACAAAAGTGCCAGAATTTAATCTTCAGGTATTGATATAGTTTACTTTATAGTCAGGGAATAGTCTCACTGCTAGAACGGCTTTTAGTAATTCAAGTTCTGAGTCAACTCAGTCAGGGCTATACATTTTTCGTATCCTGAAGCAGAAAGAACGACTTCAGTTCCTTGTACTGAGGTAAGGCAACCGACTCCATTCCATGAACATTTTCGGTTGATGGATCGTTCGAGAGATTCGTTATTGCGTTTAACAAGGCACACATCAAGAAAGAGTATGTTTGCTTCAGATTATTTTTCTAAAGTGAATTGTAAAGGAGGAGTAGAGTTGTTGAATGCAAACGTTTCACTCCTTATTACGATTATCATTTCTATTGTTATTACTATTATTATTGTAACCATTCTCACTTTGAATCGTTTATAACTGTCCCACTTGCTATATTAATCCGAAAATTATTTTACAATGTTGAATGCAATGTTTTCAAATTTCACACCATGTCAAGTGACGTTTTATGTTAGCCTACTCACACTATAGTTATACGCTCCTTTCCAACACCTAAACATCTTATGAACTGTTCTGTATAAGACAATAATTGTTTAGCCATTTGATATTTTGATTGCATTTCATACTATGAATATTTCATGTACTCACAACTTAGATTCAGTTCCCCCACCGGATAGGATTCCTTAAGGAGAACCGTCTGTGTATTTATACGTATATACTATTGAACTGCTCAATAACAATTTCTTTGAAAAAAGTCTCTTCATATAGTAAAGTTTTCTTAATTTACAATATGAATCGTCTAATTGTGTGATGAATTTACCAATCCAATATGTGACTAACTTACAAGATCTCTCAGGCACAACATCCCTGGATATTCTACAGTATATGACTGAAAAAACTTGAAGTGACTCAAATTTATAAATATTTATTTATTGGAAATGACATATAGTAACCAGAGTGAAAATAATAATGCCTTTTTATGATTTTTAACAAGCTCACTGAAATTTGTAAAAGGGAGCATACATTGCTGCAAACATTATGATCATTTCCAGCCACAAGCAGAATATGATTGTGCAGTAGACGTCTTTAAATGTGGTGCAAAATCTCAGTCTATTGACTGTCAAGAAAATAGCTTACAATATAAGAAGAGTAAGCGTTAATCAGATCAGTTATCAGTTCCAGTTGAAACAGTATGACTTACACAACATAAATGCCTCATTGACCAGTATTTTGCCAATAAAACTACCTCTTACACACATGTATGATAAGAGTAAACTGAAAGTACACCTTTCAGGAAATTCGATTATGGATAAATTTTTGTCTTGATGAAGTCTCACAGTGTTATACAGTAATGTTTGCTGATGACGTTTCGAGCACAATTTATTGCTCATAATCATATCCAGCAATTCGGTAGTATCCATTATGGTGATAAGTCTTAACTGTTATCACTGAAAATATTCTATTCCATTTGCTTCCATTAGTTATGATTTATTTAAAACTGTCCTTTATCAGCACCGTCATCTTAACTCCTTTCAACATTATCACTTTCACCATTATTATAAGCAGCAGTATTTTTCAGTTTGCAATTGTTCATATATTCAAATTGCTTCTCCGACAGCTAACTGTTTATTGAAGTGATGTGATTTGACTTAAATGTAATAAAACCTAAATTTTGGTTTCTAATACTCCCTTCCCCTCGAAATCGGCTTGTGACATTCAGTGTAGTTAATTTACTTATTAGTTTAACATTTTCCAATGTGATAATGATTATATGTGTATATATGTATATGTATATATACATATACGTCTATGTGCTATATTCAGCTGAAAAGTCCTACCGAAATATGATGAGTATATTAAAATCTGCTTGTTTTCTTCTTGATTTAATTTCACCTACTTTTGAGCAGGTGACTCCTATCAGGATCAACGCAATTCCCATATTTTTTCTGTATTTTAGGAACAGTAGCATACAGAGAATCACAATCAAGGCTCTAAATTCAAGTTCAAAGCAGCTTTATTGAATTTCAAAGGGTGAAAGGGAAAAAACATTGATTTCTTTGTCAGATTGTAGTGGTATGCCTTACTATGCTTTTACATGCAGGAAGAATGTTTCAATCGGATCTATCTCCATCGATCCACACCCATTATACGTTACGAGTGGAAAGTCCTACTAATTAAATTCGTTTACTATTAAATACAGCAGACGTTTCCACATATACCAAGACGTTGTGGAACTATTTTTAGTTAATAAACACTCATTAGATTCTACATTACAAAGCCATGGTTATCAGTTTATTCGTCGAATTGTTTATTTAGGGTGAGATGAATTCAATCATAGAATGCTGGCAAGATTTCCAGTATCCCTTAAGTTAAAGGGTCCTGCTTGTTATGTTTCACTGGTTTTCTGTTAGTTAATGCTCCCATGAATCATTTTTATTGTAACATGTTCACTATTTGCCCACTAATATTAGCTGCAGAAGCTGGGCAACATTGATGATGTAGCGTTTTTGTTCTTAGGTGACCGTTTCTTCAATTCTTGTTCATTCAACAAATATTTCGACGCAAATAAAATTTATTTTTAAGTGAGCAACTAGCTACACGGCATTACGCTGAAATATGAGATCAGCCAATTGATCAGTATTTAATCCAAGTGTGCAGAATGACAAGAACGCTTCCTGGATAAGCAATCACTTAGTAGGTGATCGTGAGTAGCACATTTCGTTCGCACCAAATTCAAAATTTCCATTTCAACTTGAATTCAAACTGTAGATATAGCTTAGGAGGATTTTGAGTTATTAGCAGTAAACTCACGGTTTGAAAACGCATTTCTACGCAGGTGTTATCTAATCTCTGTGAAAAAGTCTCTTTAAAGTAGATAAATGCCACATTCAATCTCACTCTGTCACTAGATCCTGAGAGATTAGAAATCAAGCGGATCATTATTCCACTTCATGTGAATCTAGTGGAAACTATGCTCACTGACTAATTTGGGCATAGTCAGTAGATGAATCGTCGTAGTTTTCATCATTAAATTTCGATTATTTTTAAGTTCTGCAGTTCCATGAATTCACCACTTTTTAACACTACATGGTTCAAAGTAAAATATTTATTGACTCCTGATTTAAAGTCCCTACTGAATATGCTCATAATTAGAAAGACTTTGATGTCAACTAAAACCTTTGATCGCATTTATTGAAAAATTTCATAAAGAACATTAAAAAGCTATAAATCAAAATATAAAGAATGAGACAGATTTATTCACACACACTTTGAACATTCCTCATAGTGAATAGTGTAACGTTTCAAGTAAGATGACTTTATAATAACAATAATAATTTGCTTTATTCCAAAAACAGTACTTATAATACAGAATGAAATTCTCAGCATTTGTCACGTCGGAGGTGAGCGATTTTATTCTTGTCGTTTGTCATTACTGTACTTTACCGTATTCAAAACATTTAAGGCTGCATTTCATGTGAAACATCATGGTTTCAAATCTCATGATTTCATGGTTTATTTGGTTTAATACTTGTATCATTATTTAGCGGTGATTCCAATTTCATTGAAGTAGTGATTTGGAGGAACATTTTTCTTTGCCTATTTCTAATATGTTTTTAGTGTAATTTATTTGTATACAATTTATTACATCAAATTCAAACAAACTGGAACATGAACCTTGATTCAAAACATCTTATACGTAACAATACGACTTAAAATGTCCATATGAATAGAGTTTTATCATCTTTTTTAATGGCTTATTAAGGTTCTAAAATTAGGTTACACTTTTGAGTAAAGTTCAGTGAAATCCTGGTTAAGGTGAATAATGAGGTTTCAATGGGAAACTAAGGGTTTCCATGTTTTCTGTTTATAAACTGACAGATACTCAGGAATAAATTCTTGAATGTTATGTATTCGCTTGCTATTCCGTATTCATTATCGACGTCTGTGTCTCAAAGTATATGCACTTTTTATACATACATCATTGTTTTATGACATCACTTACTTCTGCAGGCAGTCTCCCATCATAAAATATTCATGCTGCACAATTGAACATCAGGATCCTTTGATATTTTCTGCAGGATCGTCATATCGTGGTCAACTTTGAATGAAACTTTATCAATTTTTTTTAAATCGAATTTCTTCGAATACTATTAGAATAATTACTCACATTCAACGAACATTTTATTTTCAAGGTACCTACAAAAACTGTTCTCAACTGGCAGGATTATACAGTATTCGCTTGCTTGTGAGTCCCTCTCTCTTTTTTTAAGATGAGTGCTGTTAGTAGTATACGGTTGAAAGTGTGTTCACATTAACCGGTGATTACAATCTCAAGAATCATACAGTTCATTTCTGGAAAACTAGAGCCATGGACTAAAGCAAAATACTCACTTAAATTATAGATCAGTTTTCAGACACTTTTCTATCCCCGTTTTCATTATTTTATCAGGATATGTGGCGTTATAAAGGCTCATAGAACAAGAAATCATTAGGCCCACATGTGGGTTGAATAAAATTAGGCAGAATGTTATAGGTGATAGGAATGCATTCATGTGGTCACCTTCTTCACACTTGACAATTTTACTGCTAGCAGTTCAAATTACATCCAGCTAACATATTCACCTTCAAAATGAAGATGAGATTAGAGAATTCTACATGAATGACATGTGCTTATCGTGGTTATTATTATTAGTGTGATTGCTTATTTCAAGTGTTTTATTATCATTCTATCCACCTGTAATTATATTCCGCATTTCTCTGATTCTTAACGCCATGTGAATTGTTCTTTGCTGGTCGGTGAATTGTATCTGCATTGATACATCGTCTGAATGCAAACTAATGGCGATACTGGCCATCTGAGTAGTAAAGCGGCTTTGTGTCACCAGTGTTACTTACTAGAACAGGTCAGGACTTAAAAGTAAAGTTCTTTCACGTTAAGCTTGTAAATTGTGTTAGAGGGCAACAGGGCGTACATCGGCCAGTAAAGTATTCATCTGACTGTTGGCTAACATATTAGTGACGAGAAGTAACAAACCTAGCCTACATACGAAAGGGATATAGAGTAGTCTTACACCATCCCGTAATCAGATTTCTCTCATCCTAAACAATTTTTCGACAATCAAATTGATAGCCAGAACATTAATAATAGAATCTAATTTGTAAGCGAATACTTTGAACTGTTCCACAGCCATCTTCTTTACGCAAAAAACCTTCATTCGCTCTCAAGGATCTTATGAATAACTGTTGAAACTAATAACGATGATGGATATGTAAGTGATATGCAATGATTGTCAGGTCAAATACATAGGTCAAGCTAGTAGAACAGGGGCAGTCAGACTAGCCGAACATGAAAACCTAGCTAAAGCTAGATTGGTTGATCCGAATAAGATTAGAAATTTATAGAACAGTTCAGCTATAGCACTACATGCAGTTACACACAAACAGACAATAGGATAGGACAAGATGATAGTTTTAAAATCTAATGTCACAGGGTGAATCAACTGCAAACATGTGTGATAGGAATGATTCAACACCTGTCCCAGATATCTGGAAATTTCAACTACCCCTACGACCACAAATAGAAGAGAACAAAGAAAACTATAAAACTCAAGTTTCGAAGTCTTATGATTATAATTCATATGATTATGTACAATAATGGATTTTGTTCGAAACGTCATCCAATAAATAATACTGTATCACTCTGTGAAACATCTAATAAACAAACTAATATGGATTTTGTCTCTGTTCGTCGTATGCTTTTAAGCTGGTGATATATCACCAATGTTCCTTCTGAAAGGCAAGCAAAGAACAATAAGAGTGATAAATAATTTCAAACCAGACGCCATGCGATTTATAACAGCTAATTTAGTTTTGCATTTGTGTAAATATGTTTATATATGCAGTGAATATGCACACAAATTCTGAATTTTACTCTGGTAACATTTTACTCGGTTATATCTTCCGACCTTCATATGATAATGTTGATTCTAGATAATGAGATAAAGCCACCTTTAATATTGTTATCAATAGAACAACCAGAAATAATTGCCGGAAAATATTTTTCTTTCCTCAGTTATCAGTGTTAACCTTTGATTAACTCTAAAACAATCGTAAATTTTGAAATTGTGTAATTTTTTGTTGTTATCGTCATTCGGAATATTTGAAGTACTGATAATAATAATAAGAAGAAGAACAAGCGGGTTCCTTTTTTTGAGACTACAAAATGTTAAGCTGTGAAATGTGATTGACAAAAAGTATTCTCGTCACAACTTGGTGTGTGTGTGTGTAAAGTGTCGATTTACATCGATAAGAATGTTAACCGTTTGAATCAAGTTGCATGCACAGTGTGAGTTACATAATGTTGCGTCGCTGATGTAACTATATTGGCGATGCTGATTTTGTGGATTCACTACTAAAAGGGATTACTGACTACATCTGACCTTCAAAACCTTCAAAATTGAAGACGTGAATGACGTAGAAATTGGCACAGATGCGCAGCAGTTCAATCTGCCACAAAAAAACTAACGCTCAAAACAAGAGAAGCGAGTGAAGCGGGAATCGAAAGATAGATGATGAACACAAGTGTGAGTGAGGCAAGCATAATAGGAATACGGAAGAACGAAAGAATTTCATTGAATATTATACATCACAAAGATTTCATGCCTCTTCGTCATTGAGAACGAGGATTTTGAGACACATCGTCGACTTTCTCCATCCACTGGTTTTTATCATCTCGAGGACCGCAACGAGCGAGGACGTCTACACCTCCCTACGTGGATTTATTCTCCTGATGCCATGTTTTTGTTTTATCACAACTAGCCTACTCTTTTCCAACCTGATCACACATTAGCCAACATTGCCTGTCGGGGACTGCGATGGCTAGGTATGCGCAACACATGTCCTAACCATTTCAATAGGTGTAACATCATAACCTCGTCAAATGATTTCCCCTCGTTACCTAGCACTCGATGCCTAACCTCAATATTGCTCATCCTATTATACAACCTAACACGAGAGACAGAACACAGGCAGCTATGGTCAAAGACAGCCAGCTTTTTCAAATCTTCTACTTTCAATGGATATATGTCACAGCAAAACGTGAAGGAGGATGGGGCAGGCTGGGAAGCAGTATACACGCCATTTGGTCGACAGATGAACATCACTTCTACACCTAACAAGACTTCTGTATGTTTACAGATATTTCATCAACGATGAACCAGTTGCGGCTGATGCAACTACGCGAATAAGTGAAGTAGTCAATTCGCAACACCACTTCACTCCTTATCTTAAAGCTAGGAGTTGATGTAGTTTAGTCCAGTAGTATCACCTTACATTCAGCAGGAGCGAATTGCAAACCAAGCATTGGAAGACTGTTGCTCAGGGTGTTCAAAATACTCTTCGTTTTATCGGTTCGGTTTTATAGAAGGACCATTAGTATCATTATTCCCTTCAGTTCCAAGTGGAACATAGAAATTCAAGGACACATTTCCATTTTCTTCTATTTTATTGAAAAAAAAAAAAAAAAAAAAAAAAAAAAAAATAATCTCTCATCTACTCTGGATAGCAGGGTCTCCTCCACGTCACCCACGCACCGATGACCTATTCGTTGCTACCAACGGGGATTCCACTCAAAGAATGACTTGGACTGAGCACGATTTCATTCAATAGCTTCCTCAATGTATGCTCGATTCATCTCTATTTCCTCTCACATATCTGTTTGGCGACTGACCCTTGGTTGTTTTGTTCTCAGACAGAGGTACTTGTTACTAATTCTTTCTCGCCAGCTGGGCATTTTATCTTCTGTATGAAGCTATCGAAGGCGGCATCTGATGACAAACGTCTACAACAGCCTGTTGGAAATCCTTTTCATGATATGTAGTGCAAGTTTCTTGCTCGCATTGGATAACTGACTGACATAGAATCCGACTCTTGTTTTTTAGGCTGAGATGGAGGCGTAGCTTTGAATAATTTTTACTTTCCTTCTTCCTTTGGAGTTGAATCTTGCTGTCACGACCCTAGATGAAATTGGTTCTCATTTCACTATGATATCCACTCATTACCTCAATGTGCTCGCGGTTGTCGTCTCGTTGACTGGAGTAAATTAGTGGCTCACTAGTTTACTATTTTGGTAGTCCATATCATTGCCGTCTGCTCCCGCAGAAACCAACACTTTTATACCATATCTTCGCATGCGTATGGCTACCTGAGTAGCCGACTCTGTCTCTTACATTCTACGGACATTTCACATCCATTCTTAATTTTGCTTTTATCGAGAGAATACACATCAGCTGACTGGTTTCCTGAAGGCTTAGTTTTTCCAGCCCTTTGTGTCATTTCTCCTCTCCGATTACAGCGAATAATAAGTTTGTTTTCATAGTATATTTCATGTGCATTGAAGTTTTTTTAGCAGTTTGATTTGTCTGGCAGTGTATGGTCACAAGCATCACGGCCAGCCCTCCCTCTTTTTGCGCGAGCTTGAAACCGGCTAGAAAACTAGTAAGCTGGTAAACAAGGCGAAGTTCAGAAGGATTATATCATCTGCATATTTTAAATAAATGAGATTATTCTCTGGTAACATGTCAGTCCTTGGGTTGCCGAAGTCGTTTAGGTTTACATCCACTAGTACATCTATGATGAAATTATACAAAAATGGAGAGAGTCGGCATCCTCGATGGATACCACTGGTTTTCATCACTTCAGATGACAACTCGCTGTAAGTTCTCACCTAGCTGCATGAGTTCAAGTAGAGTGCCTTGTTCAATGTAATGCATTTTCTCGGTATTCCTATTTACAGCCAAACCACCAGAGTACCTTTCGGTCTACAGAAACGAATGCTGCCATTAGGCCAAGAAATATAACGGTTGTTGGACGCTAGTGAGTATGCCTATGTTCCAGAATCTGTCGGAGAGTGAATATATGATCAATACACCCTCTTCCTGGTCCAAAGCCTGCCTGATTCCTTCGTGTTTGCTCCTCTCAAAACCGCTTACTCTACGCATTATTATTAAGTCTATAACTTTAGATACCACATTGAAATAAGAAGAGAACTTGGGCACTGTGGTAGAGTATAATTCCATTATGAGTAAAATTTTTTTGGCAAAGTCTCACAGTGTTATACAGTAATATTTGCTGATGGCGTTTCAAGCACAATGTATTGCTTATAATCAAATCATGGTATTTGGCATTACTGCATAACACTGTAAGACTGTATCAAAATATATTTTACCCATAATGGAACCATATTGGTCAAACTAATCACCCAGTTATTATCACAGGAAGACTTGTCTTCATATCTGTATATCGGTATCCTCAACGACCCACCCCAGCCGTACAGTACTATCTCTGATTCCTAAACGCTACTTAATATCGTAGTTAACGCAGATAGTAAACTCTCTGCACCGTCCATAAAATGAAGATTTAAGAGAGACCGGTTCACGCCAGAGAGAACAATTCATTTTACTATGCAAAAATTCAGCGTTTACAAATGTTACTCATCCCGGAAATTAAAGCCCAGAAATAAACAGTATTCGGCTGCAACGTTATTGCGGTCGAGTTATACCGTGTTATTATGGTTAAAAGTGTCTGAACTTGTTTTAAATCTGTGTTGACCTGTTTAAGCTGACATAGATATGGTTGGACTGTATCCAGGCGCTTCTTTACACATTTCAATAAGCCGTTTTGATTTATATACCCACAATACTTGAAGAAAAGTGTCTGTTTGTGCACGCGTGTGTTGAAAAGCAGGTTTTAAGTCAGAATTCTCAGCACAGTCATTCAGTTTGCAGCAGTGATCAGCTACAGCCATTCTGCTTTTATTCAATGTAGTGTAATCGTCCCCACTAAATCTGTCCCTGTAATTATGTGGGGTAATCGGCTGCTTATTTGTCTGAGGTTAATTTACATCAGTTTGAATCAATGCGTTCAAGACAGAATAATACTTGTCACACTGAAACTTTTTCACTATGACTAAACGTCTGTTGACGAGTTTTCTTTATTTGGAGCGTGTGTGGTAGTCAATGTTCACTCTAGTTGGAATGAAACTCACCCAGGAAATTTCACATCGGAGGTTTGTCTTCAACCGAAGTTAGTGCTTATGATCATTTTAGATAAAAAATTTTTGAGATAGGCAATAAAGAATCCATTCGCTTAGCACTCAGTATTGTCAGATGTTCTTACTCAAAAATTGAACGCTTCCGTTCCATTGGCTTTAGGTTGGAGGAGGAAAGTGAACGACAGCTCCACTTTGTCTTTTCGGTGGATTGCCAACTCAGATACGCTGACAGTAGAATATGATTTGTAGTCTAGTGTAGTCTCAGATTCAAACTTTAATGAGCCTAAATCTGTCCTTCGCAAACAGATCTCTTTTGTTAGTTTCAATGACAGGTTGAAGCCTCTTATGGGGTGGATTTAATGTGTTATGGAAAATTGCTGTAAACTTAGTATGGTGTTACGAACTTGTCCAAGTTGGTCGCAGCGTTTACTACGAATTCGGAAGTACAATACCTTTCACAGGCAGGGGTATCCCAGCGTCATTACAATCCTCTCATTCATCCGAAACTGTTTCATACGTATGTATTCTTAATTTTGCATCACATCTTCAAGTAGCTTCTCTGTAATCTATATTGCTATACAATCTTATATTGTACGATTAGGTGGAAAACGTCTATTTCTCTAATCCTTATTGCTTCTGACCATTAAACCGTATCCATAGGTCTAAAAATGAACTAAAACATATTTCAGTTAGCTTTCAAAGTGCCAAGGTGGATTTCTCGGAAGCAAAACAGTAAGTTTCAGAATAAACAGCACCCTGTCGCGTGAAATACAACAGCTAATTATTTCGCTCGACGAAGCTGAATGAAGAGAAAATATTAAGTGACGCCATCTGCAGTGATTATATTTTTGTATTTTGTAACTAGCATCATGAGCTGTGGTATTCCAAGAACTATTAACAGAGACTATATTCCTATGTTGGAAAGTACAGAAGGAGAGTAGATGGAGGTTTTGGATAAGTCACACGTAGAAATACTCCGCCTCTCAATGACATTTAGAAATGTGGCTTCATCATCACACTGAGAAGTTACCGTAGAGGTTGAAGGCATAGTTTGCAATTTTATTAACGATTTAGAAAACAACAATATTCACAAAAATGCAGTTGTGAATCCTTCGAAGAATAAATGATTAACTCACAATTACAACAGTTGTTAAGCTACTGCTTTTCGCAAGGAACTGACAGCTAGTTTGATTTCTCACTGCCATCAGCAATAAATAACCATTAATACACATATATCGTCATAACTTTGGAATGTCCAACGGTATCCACGATCTAAGACCGTGTTTCACACCAGCTGCATCTGAAACATCAGACTATGAAATACAAATCTGTTCACAGTATGAGAACTTTGATCACAACATAGGTAAACATGGTCTAGGAAAGTTCACAGACATAAGGCAGTCTTCAGTGAATGACAGAAGCAGGAACTTTACAAAAGAACGTTTGTCGGATATGCAAGTACATTTCTAAGGTTAAGATTTGGAGTAGAAGGCAATGTACCACGGTCCGACCTCGAAGAAATCAAAAGAAATCTAGCAATATTTGATGACTGTCCCATTTACAGTGAGAACAGCGATACACTTGAAGGGCAGCCAAGTATAGATTCAAACTAGTTACTCCTAAACGCAGACATATAAACGGTATTGTGAATCTATTTCATTTGTTTACGATCGAAGTTCAGTACAATCTATTTAATAACAAAAATTTCCAGATAATATATAAATGGGTATTTGTTTTGATTCTACAGAAAATAAAGTTTGAGACTGTGATAAGTAAGTGGTGTTATCAACGTTATCACTAATAACATGAACCAAATATTCTACAATATCGGAGTACTTATAAACTTGAGTATCAACACTACTAAATTAGGTGTACAAAAGATGGATTTTGATGCAGATACGCTGACATCTATGTCATAAAGTTCACAGAACTTGTTAAATTAAATTCATTAACTATCATGTTCGTCTGTGCACCTAGCAGTTTCAAGCTCATAGATGTCATCGACTGACTGACCTACATGTGTCGATAAAACTGCAGGAATCAATATCACCGCCAGAATGCAGTTTGATTCCTTTGGCTCTGATTTCTTGCTCACAAAGAACAGTCAGGTGGGTTATACATGGATGAAGACTGCAGGAAGAATCATTTGACTTAGATAGTAGCCAGCGGTGGGAGTAATGTGAGGAGCAAATTTGAACGAATGAAGTTAACTTCTTGACGGAAAATTCTGTGAACCAGATGCTGTGAACTTAAATTCAGAACCAGTTTTCCCAGCATTCGTGAATAGCGTAGTGTTCAGCCAACACTTCTTGATTCAAAATTAAACTAAAATTAATGAATATTGCAAATTCAGAAGCGATTTTTGCTGGCCATTGTGTCCTACCCTATTCATCACTCCCCAAATAACGTTCAGCCTTATTCACAGTGGTTCAGAGAAACTCTTACTGACTAAATGACATATACACATCTGTTCATTGGGCGCTACACATGTCATACTATTCAGGTATTTTAATTCCGGCTGCAAATGGATATGTTTTCCTTCTATTTTCTTTCTATGTTTATCCTTTAAAGTGCATTTGTATTATAATTCAGGAATTATTTACAGAGAAGGAACAATGTCAGCGGAGTGTTCAACATCGTCCAGTTTGAAAGAATCGCCATTGCACACAAAAATAAGCCGATATCTGTTTTACTTCATCTGGGTAATTAAAGCCACTATCACTATTCCACATTCCTATAATGAATCATACAGATGTTAGTCGACACATTATTTTTTGTTCTGGGGACTGTGTGCATGATTTTAGTCGTGAGCAATTCGTAAGTCTTCGAAGTGAATAATTCTATTTTTATGCTCAAGGGAGGCAGTTACAGATTATTTCGCCAGTCATCCTAACGCGCCGACTATTTTAATGTAAGTCAATTTTTTTTCACGATATGTTTGACTGATGACCATTTCTTTGTGAACCTTATGTTCATATGACATAACTTCTGAGTAGAACACTGGGATTCAGGCTTGGAATTCTTGCTGACAGTAGCGTTGTTTATAGACCGTGAGTTTACTGGTCATACGTTTAGCTCTCTCCTTGTTTCCTGGGTAGGAATTTACGCTAAGCTTATTCAGAGTTTGTCATCCTGGAGTTAATACTGCACCACATACTTCCGTTTAACTACCGTTGTAAAGTTGAGTCAGTTAATCCTGTTTCGTCATCGAGAAATGTGCGAAATTAGCAACCATTCCATCTAAAAGTGTGCGTAAGTAAACGTGTTGACCAACGGACATAATGAAACGCCTCAATTGATGAATAGAAGATCGAGCGCCTCAAGTTTTCAAGCAGGTCGCCCTTTTCATTTATAGGATATAGTTTCTACATGAAATAGCCTTTGATTCTCACAACCAATGTAATTCCTCGATGTAAGACACATCTGTTATCCTTCCAGTCAAGCAGTTGCAATTTCAAAGATAACCTGGATTCTTGGCGATGACCATTTTTCATTATGGGTAAATTTTGTCTGGATAAAGTCTCACAGTGTTATACAGTACTCACACGACTTCCTAAATTCATTTATATAGTTCCATTGCTTTTCTCTTGATTTTCACTTGATTTGATTGGTAGTATTATTTTCAATATATCCGGTATGAGTGATGAATCATTTCTATTGCATGTGTTGGGTGTAGACTCGATTAACAAGGATTCAGTAATCAACCTCTCTCTCCCTCTACTTAGATTACGTTTTAGAATTTTAACCCTCTCTCACCCTATTGAGTCGCTGTGTGTTAATGCATGCGTCGCAATTGCTGAGATTTTTTCTAAATTACTGATCTTTTCAGGGTCAACCATTTTTGCCTTAGCTAAATTCTTATGTTCCGACAATCTGACTACCCCTTACCTATAGATAAGATTTTTATTTTGATAAATCGCACAGTGTTTACAGTTATATGAACTGATGACGTTTCGAGCACAATTTATTGCTCATAATCATATCAAGGTAATCACACGACTTCCTAAATTCATTTATATAGTTTCATTGTTTTTCTCTTGATTTTCACTTGATTTGATTGGTAATAGTATTTTCCATATTTCAGGTATGAGTGACGAGTCATTCCTATTGCATGTGTTGGGTGTAGACTCGATGATATGATTATGAGCAATAAATTGTGCTCGAAACGTCATCAGTTCATATAACTGTAAACACTGTGCGATTTATCAAAATAAAAATCTTATCTATAATGGAATTATACTCTACCACAGTGCCCACGTTTTATACTTATACCCCTTACCTACTATTTTGACCTATGTAGTTCACAAAACTCACAGTCATTGCAGGGTATTTTGTAAATTATATTATTTTGTCTATTTGGGTCAACAAACAAACTCACTCAGGGACAAGCTTTGTAGGTCAAAGGACCCAGTTGATTACTGAATCCTTGTTCATCGAGCCTACACCCAACACATGTAATAGGAATGAGTCATCGCTCATACCGGAAATTTTGAAAATACTACTACCAATCAAATCAAGTGAAAAACAATGGAACTATATATATAAATGAAGTTGAAAAGTGGTATGTGTACCTTGATAAGATTATGAACAATAAATTGTGCTCGAAATGTGGTCATCAGTAAACATTACTGTATAACACTGTGAGACTTTATCCAAACAAAATTTACTCATAATGTAATTACACTCTACCACATTGCACTAATTTTATACTTATATCGTTGACCATTTTCGCGTCAGTGATATGAAAGTGTTTCAGTTTTCTTTTCAGAGCTTTAGGAATAGC
The DNA here is from genome assembly GCA_944472135.2 of Trichobilharzia regenti. Classification (NCBI taxonomy): domain Eukaryota; kingdom Metazoa; phylum Platyhelminthes; class Trematoda; order Strigeidida; family Schistosomatidae; genus Trichobilharzia; species Trichobilharzia regenti. The sequence continues at coordinate 69,411,996 of OX235267.1, forward strand.
GGCAACTATAGTTCTCGTATTACTCAGGAGATTCAAATATGAAAATGTGGTTGATCATCTTCTGATCCTAATAGGTGTAAGTTTACTCACTTTATTTTATCTCTTTTTGCCACATGTTTGCTAAAAAATGTAATCACGATCCAGCATCACATGGGGGACTGGAAAATATTAGGAAATAATACAGTCTTTTCTTCTCTGAATTTGAGAATTCAGAGATATGTCACTCTAACTAGAAGTCGAGACATAGACTCTAGACCATTGTGTTGCGATACTTTCAGTGCAGATATTCATACCTCGACCATTTAAGTTCACTAATGCTAGTTGTAATGTGCGTCGGTGGTATGGCGGTCACGACGCTCGCCGGCCATGCACATGGTCTGAAGTTCGATCCCCGGCCGACGCATTCCTACACCTCACTAAGCTATAAATAATCCTTGTAAAAAGGTAAGGTTGGGCATGAAGCTAGCCACCCCTTCCTGTAAAATAAACACTGCTACAGAAACTTCATGCCACTAGAGTGTCAAACTTGCGTCGCTTCAGCATGTCAGAATTAAGCTAAGTCTGTCTGACAGTCAGTTAAATTGTATGAGGATGCTTAACATTTATAGTGCTTCAACCACTTTCTTGGTAGATTTAGTCATGTGGTATTAAAAGGGTTTGAGGAATAAGGCAGTATGTTCACTGGGTAAATTTTAGTTGCGCTTGAATTACGAGATCTCAGGGTTGTTGTGAGTTCAAATATTCCATGACGACACTTATGAAATTAGTGATGACAGCACTGAGCTTTTCTACCAGTGACAGTGCCTTGGCTGGAATTACATCTATGATTACGATTTGGCACACCCATTGGGGATGTTGTGCTGATTTCTACCTTAAACAGAATGTCGGCTGTGGAGGATAATAAATAATTATCTATTATCTTTGCCATTTGATACGATTGATAAAGTGCTGTTTATCGAGAAAGTGTATGACGTCGTTCATGTGGCGTTCTTGTTATCATATGTCTAGAAGAATGGATGTATTAATTTCGTTGGACTGATTGAAACTATATCAGTTTTAACTACTGATCAATTCTGTTGCATGATACACATCGTGCAACTGATATGTTTTTGTGCGCATCAATGTAAATGATTTACTAATACAATTCTTTACTTATTTCCAGTATCTACTGATCTCATTTGGCTTCGCTGGCGCGTTTCTGTATATTCAATTGTTTTGCTCCCTCATATCGCTCCTTGTGACAGTAACGGTCAGTGGAATTGTGACTTTTTTGGGTCTTGCATTCAAAGCTGTACAGATAACGTTCACTGTGATTATCTTCATTGTTGGGTGTGTTTTCGCTGGGATTGGTGTTCTCATGATCATTTTTCGACAGTTTGTACCAGATTCAGTAAAAGTAGGTTTTTATGACTAACCAAAACTGCATTTTTCATTTTCTGAACTCATTTTGTATGATTTTATAAGTTCAGCCATTCATCACCGAAATATGGATCAATTTATCTATCAGATAAGGAATACCAATTCTGTTGCATTTCCCTACTGAGTTTAGCAAAAAACTGTAGTGTATAGTGTTCAAAATATCAGCAGGTGTGATGTCCACATATGTTTAAAAACCTGGCAACATAGCAATATACTATTTCCCACGGATTCGTCTGCTCGACATATCACACGGTGAAATAGTACTAGTTACCGGATGACTTTTCGATCAAAACGTATTGCTCATAATCGTTACTGTTCTCACTTCCTTCTCATTTTTCGTGGAGGTTGAAAAATATTCAGCTGTGTGGGTTAGCTGTTGAATCATTCTTGCCGCACAAGTTCTCAAATAATTAACAATCTCCATTTTCGGTGTATTGCATTCGATTTCAGTACTGCCAATTTTTGTCTAATCCAATTTTATGGTACTATGTGACCGTGTGCTAAGTTATTGTTCACCTGTATTTTAAATTCTTCATATTATTCGTGTCAGCTTACCCAGATTTCGCTAGGTACTTATGCTGAATGAATCTAATCCACCCTCGCCTCTCACTTTACCAAAGCATATGAAGTTGCAATAATTGTAGGATTGCAGGTAATTTATATGATGATTTTGTTTAATGTGCTCTGCAGAATGCTCTAGCAGTTGTTCTTTAGTTATGAGTCTTTTGATCTGAATGCCTTGATCTTGTCTTGTGAGGAATCCTCTGTAACGTCGATGACATTCTCTGTTCGCTTAGTAGCATCTGTAGTATTTAATTTTCTGTTGTTAAGATTGTCCTCTGACTGTGAATGTTCGCCATTAATATCGTGATTATATATTCGCTTTAAGTGTTGTTCTTGCAATTCACCATATAAATCCTGAAAATCTTGTCCCAATAAATACACAGCATCAAAGTTGAACGTAACACTAATCCTATTTCTCAAATGAATTCCAAACTTGGGTTAAAATTTTATATTTTATGCAAATTCTGACGTTTAACTTCCCAGTTTTTTGTTTTCCTGATAATATGCATTACTGGAAGCTCCTATTCATATTACAAATCAAGTTTTGAAGTTGTCCAGTTACAGTTTATACTGTTATAAACAGTAAATTATGTTGGAAATGTCATCCAGTGGATAATGCTGCTTCACGGAAAATAAAAGCAGATTGCACGTCGGATTTGTGATGGATCAATGCAAAACCCTCCGTAGGGATATATCATATCAATATGAACCAATGAAATGTAAGGTATCGGAAGAGAACGTTATAGATAATAATACAAATTATCATAGAATATTAGGATATACGGGCACTTGAGTGGAAAGTTTTCTCTATTCAGAATTCGTTTAGCGTGCGTCTGAAGCTACATAAGTCCGAAAAGAATTTGGTGAAACGAAATTACCTTATCTTATTCCTCTGAAGCAACCGCTTTCCCTTCATTCGAATTCATACTCTGCATAACTCATGTGTTCAGATGCAGCATCCCATAATTTTTATAAACCTCGTTATACTGTTATTTCTTCTTATAATTATTCATTGTTTCGACATTTTCAGAAACCTTACATGATAGTATTTTCTCTGTGTATGAGTCTCTGCGCAATACTAGTAAGTTCAATCATTAACCTATTTAATAAATCCTGTCGATCTACATATTATGGTTTATTTTTTTATATGTGTCAGTGCCACATAAAAAGTTTATTATCCACAGTCGCATTATTCCCTTGTCTTTGGGATATGGTGCTAAAGCCAGCGAAAGATTCTAACCTATCTCGTTGAGGCGAATGTCTTTCTAATCTGATTTGAAGGACTGCAGCGCCTTTCGTGAAGTCAAATTGAAATTCAGCTCCCAGCAACTGCAAAGTGTGTATCAATACTAGGCACATTCACTGCCCAACACTTTGACCCACATAACCTAGTCATAGACATTTGAGTGTTATCATCGAGATATTTGGAACAAAATCAAGAGGATTCAATTGTTTGTTAAAGGTTTTTTGAGGATGGACTGTTTTAAGGCCTAAACGTTCACTGAAATGATGCATGGAGGCAGTTTGATGTTATCAGCCTGATAAAGTACCCGGAGATGGCACAGTTTAACTTAAGCTAATCTTTAACCACACACAATCAGCACACGGATAGGCTTATTATTCCATTCGTCTAACGATAATAATGGAATAACATCAGGTCACATATGAACAGTTGCTCTTATATAAGGAAGTTTCGAAACGTCAACAGGATGGTACACATACTATATGGATTTGTCTAGCATATCGAATTTCGAGAATAATAAATATCCCATTCACCGAAAATACCCATCGAGTCATGAAGAAAATAAAAGGCAGATTCGGTGAAGAAAATTTTCTTTATCGACAAAATCATCTTCAGAGGTTGTACAGTCGTATTTATACTTAGAAAAATGTATAGTGGTCTATTATTAAGTAATAGGGGGGTGACATAATTCATGTAATTAATCATAAGTGGCTTTAGAAGTGAAAATTAAAAGTTGTAAATTACATGGTACTCAACGGCACAAAGATAGAAATTTGATAAGGTTAAAATTGCCCTTGAGTGACAGTAAAGGCATTCGAGTGTCAATTGAACAAGTGTGAAGAGGGTGCGAAAATATACAAAAGGAGCATATTAGAGTGATGATTGTGAATTAATTATTAAAGCAAAAGAAAAGTAAAATTGAAAATTAAAAAAGAAAAGAAAACACGAAAATATTTTTACAGGGACTAATTAGTGAAGAGGTTAAGACCAAGGTAGAATAAGAGACTGGACAAACGTTTTCTGTATGCAGACTTCAGGGTTGTATTGATGAATCGCCAGCGCCTCCTCCATGCACGAAAGCCGAAACCTGACGCTCTTTGTACCATTTGGCTTCACTTTGTAGATGATCTTGAAAGACAACTCTGGTGGAGCTACGTGGCCTGAGTTCACCAATTGCTCAGGAATTGAGCTAGTAATTGTCTTACATTGTCCCTTTGCTAACCATGCCGGATATTGTCCAGAGATACATTTGGAAAGCGTGCGCTTTGTGCGGGCGGTCAATATAACAAGCTTCACACGAGCAGGTGAATTTATAAAAACACATTGAGGTGTGTGTGGCGACTCAGACAAGTTCTCATAGGGAATGGATATCCTCCAAAATTTATCGAGAAAAACATCAAGTTAATGGAAAAGCTTGAAAGAACACAGACGGTGCCGAAGAAACTGTCATTTATGAGTGTTGAATTAAGACATAATATTCCTGTCTAAAAATCAGATTTTCATTAACCATATAGCAAGATTTGATTTCTTCTGATTGAGTTTGGGTATTCACGACTAGTTTTCACGAATTCTTCATTTTACTCGAACAACTATCCATGGGGTGATATAAGCACAGATTGAAAATTTATTTGAATATGCAGTTAATTAATAATGGAGCACACTGCAAAAATTAATTAAAACAAGACACGTAAACGAACAATACTGTTGTTTTCGATTAGATCTTTTTCAGGCTTTACTCCAATTTACATAGGTTTATATATTAATATTTTTAACCAATGATTGAGAATTTGTGGATCAAATAATAATAATTTTAATGTGGTAAATGTTTTGAACGTAGTTAATAACGATAATTATAAGGATAATACATACTGATAATACGATTTATGCAGGTGGCGATAAGAATAGCAAAGATAGTAATATGTGTATGTGTAGACAATTCAATAAAAGAATGGATATTGAACAAAGAGTACTCCTTTTGATACATTCATCATCAGGCTCAATAGTTATATATACATCATAGTGAATGAATGAATGAATTAGTGTAATGAACAAAATTAATGTTGTTTAAATAACATCAAATAAATTATTTTTAAGTAACTTTTAATATTTGACCTAATTTATTTATTGAATTGTCTACATATACACCTAATAATACTTTTGCTATTCTTATCGCCACCTGCATAAACCTTATTATTAATATTTTGTTATCATTATAATCATCGTTATTAACCATGTTCGAAACATTAATCACATTAGAATTATTATTATTTGATCCACAAAATCGCAATCATTGGTTAAAAATTGTTACATATAAATCTATGTAAATTAGAGTAAAGCTTGAAGAAGATCTATTCGAAAACAATTCTGTTCGCTTATGTGTATTTATGTGATATCAAAAATTTGTATATATAAAGATTTGAAAATTAATTTGAAGTACTCAAGTTTCGGTACATGTCATATCACTTGAAGAACCACTGAAAACCCAGTAGTACTGAGCAGCTGTTATGTCCTAGTTCGCATCACTTCATCTGTGCGCACCCATGGAAACACTAAGGATAGAAAAGATGCCAACAGTGAAGCATAGAAGCATGTCACGTCTTTCTATCCTTACTGAATTCTGAACACTGAGCAGTGTAACGTGGAGCTTTGATTAAACATTTCTCAATACTGATATGCAGTAGGTTCAGTGCGAGGTTGTTTACTCGCCCATGATTTTGGCGATAACTGACAGCTGAACGACTGACAAAGTTACCTCAAAACCTGAAGCTGTCACTGCGCACTAATGAAGTGTACGAAATTTGGATGAAGTGACTGTCCAGCATTAACAGATTTTACAGTGGTTCTCATAACAATTTCACTTCATGACTAGACGTGAAACCCGTCACATTTCTGGAAAATGTTACTAAAATGAACTTATTTGTTTTCCCCGATTTATTTTATCATTTCAGTTCATTTTCATGACGATAAATCGAATGAGATTATGTATCTCATATAATGTCTTCTATTGTTCAATAATATTCCGAGCATTCTGTTTGTGGTTAGAATTGCTTGTAATGTTCACATCAGTATACTACTTCCAGGATACAGTGTCTGATAAATGCAAAAGCACATCGTGACAATCCATACTAAAATAGGCAATTATATTTGTTATGTGGAGCTTTCAATGTGTTGCGACATTATACAAATAAATAAATAAATTATATTCACAAAACAGCGAGAAGTTTCTGTGTATCCATTTTCACTGACATGTTCCCATGGAAGATGTTTAAATACTTTATAGGCCAACAAACGTTATATGGCTTAAATACTTCACCTTTGATGTCCTTAATACACTATATGTTATACTTGAAAATTGAAACATTAATTGTCAACGATCTAATCGAAGTCGAAGGAAGGGTTTTCGTGATCATGTACAGTGCATCAAAATCAATAATAATGGAAATGGAATGGCGGCCTGTTTGACATCTGGGCTACCTTTTTCCTGCATCTACATATTGCATCTAATAAGTCATGTTTTCATTCCTAATTTTAATAAAATATGATCACAAATCGCATAAAATACAGTAATTCATTCATTAAACGTTTTAAACCATATGACTTTCATGCAACTAATAATGCATCTAATAAATCTAAGAGAAAACATCACGCTGGCTGGCAGCGTGCACTTAAACAGACACCTTTATATCGTACAACCATTCCTGTTATTGTCACTTCAAACTGCCGTTCACTTCCCAACAAAATTATGCATCTCCAGTCTCTCTTATCATCTGATACTTATCACAATACGGCGATTGTTGCATTACAAGAAACATGGCTCCATGAACTCTATGATGACAATCTGGTTTCCCTAAATGGTTTTACATTGTTTAGACAAGATCGACTATGCTCCAGAAAGAAAAGAGGTGGAGGTGTTGCAACTTTCATTCATTCTCAATGGTCAACTTCAAATAATGTATGTTTTTCTTACTCTAATGACTTTATTGATTGTATAACGGTCAAATGCCGCCCGAAACATTTATCCAAATTTAAATACGTCTTCATCTCTAACATTTATGTTACTCCTGGCTGTTCTGCATCTGATCTATCTGATTTTGCTGATGAATTCACTGAATTCGCCGTTACACATCTTGAAAACTCTTTATCAGTTGTCACAGGAGATTTTAACTGCTGTGATTGTTCTTTCCTCGTATCATTAGGTCATGCCAATATTGTTAAATTCCCTACTCGACTTGATAAAACCCTTGACCTGGTGTTCATTAATGATGAGGAAATATATGAAGTACGCCGACGTGCTCCTATCATGAACTCAGATCATTGTATTATTCGGATATTACCTAAGATATACAGCAGATCTCACTTTAATATCTTCTCAAATCTGTCCAAGAAAACACAGCAAAGGTGTTACTCACAAGAAAATATGCTCAAACTAAGATGCATGCTAAATGACACTAACTGGGAACTTTTCAACGAACACAAACTGGATGATACTATTTCCAATTTGACTGACTATCTTAAATTCTGTCTTGATATATGCTGTCCAAAACAGATAATTTTCAAAAGAATGGATCGTTTCTCTTCCCCTCATCTCAAAAAACTTCGTAGAGAAAAAGAGAAGCTGTACAAGACAAAGAATAAATCTGGTCTTAAGAAGATAAACACCCAAATTAAATCTGAAATCAAGAGACTAAACAACATTTATAATCAAACAATACTATCTTGTAAAACATCAGAAAACATATGGAAGCTTTTTAGAGAAATTACTGGTTGTGGTAAGCATAATAATTTTGCCTCTTCTATTGATGTAAATACTCTCAATAGATCTTTCATCCGCCCTCCAAATGTCCTTTCTGCCTTCAATTTAACTAATAACACGACCAGTGACTTTCATCGTTTCAATACTTCTGATGTTCTTAAATGTTTGAAATCTCTTAAACCTTCCCAGAGTCTAGGCCCTGATGGTATACCTGCCATTGTTTTAAAGAAATGTGCTGATATTTTAAGTAACCCACTTACAAGCATTTTCAATACTTCTTTTTCTAATAATAATGTACCTTCTCTGTGGAAAGATATTAAAATCATCCCTGTACCCAAGTCTGGTTCTGGAGATAGTGTTAAGTTTAGACCAATTGCCATTACCTCTCCTTTTTTGAAACTGATGGAGAAATTACTGTTACAAAAACTCATTCCCTCCCTAAGCTTCTCAAACGATCCAAAGCAGTTTGCTTACAAACAGGGTAGAAGTACTTTGGATGCTGCTGCTGTGTTTCATCACAACATTGTATCCTCCTTAGACAAAGGGGCCAAGTATGTCCGTTGTACTTTCCTTGATTACACATCTGCTTTTGACTCTGTACCTAGAGGCCTTTTGTTAAACAAGCTTAGCCTTACACAAACTGAGTCCTGGGCTATCAACTGGCTGCACTCTTACTTCTCCAATAGGATGCAGTACACGGTATATAATGGTGTAGCTTCCTCTCCTTTGCTTACTGAAGCTGGTGTTCCTCAGGGTGCTGTTCTCTCGCCGTTTCTCTTTTCCTTCTTCTTACATGACTTACCTCTCTCAGACGAAATCAACTTCGTCAAATATGCAGATGACCTGACTGTTTCGCTTCCCGTTAAGTCTCAGTCAGACTGCTTCAAATTAAATAGCTTCCTGTCGGACATCAGTCAGTGGTCTAAACTAAATGGCCTAACGCTGAATCCCTCAAAATGCCAGACTGTCGACTTCTCCTTTAGGCATAAACGAGATCTACAAACACTAGTAAGCACTCATGATGTCTGTAGAATTGAGGGGACTATAATTGAAACAAAGTCTAATGCAAAATACCTCGGATTAGTTATATCTTCCGACCTTACTTGGTCATCTCATATCCAAATGATTTCCAAGAAAGTGTTTCGTCTAACCTACTACATTAAGAAACTCAGACTAACTGGAGTCACTCAACCTCTGCTTTCACAATTTGTCAACTCTCGTATCCTACCTATTCTACTTTACTGTTCCCCGTTAGTCTTTCCTGGGTTACTGAAAAAGGATTATACCATCCTGAGAAGGATGTTGAAGGTAGTTAGTAGGACTAGCGGTGTAAAACTCAGTCAGCTCGTCACAACATTAGTGGATAAGCATCTGAATACATGTGAGAAATGGTCTAAAACCATACTCTCTGACTGCCAACACCCCCTCTATTCCCAACTCTCTCCTTGCATCTCATCAGGTAGAACCAGAAATCAGTACAAAATAATATATGCTCGTACAACCAAGTATAGGAACTCAACGATACCATATTTGGCCCGTGTTCTAAGTGACAGAGACAATGTTAGGCGTGAAACCTATGACTTGCTTTGTTGTTAATAACATAATTTTGGCCCTTGTTATTTCCCCCTTACACTCTCTTATTTGTACTCTATAGTGAACAACCTTCTTAAACATACTTAGCTGCTTAAAATTATTATCATTGGCTTACTTTTTTATTCTTTATTCTATTCCTTCTTTATACATCTACTGGGTCCGACTGTATTATCACTATGATTATTAAAAATTGTCCCGTCATTAACCATCATGTAACATTAGTTTTGTGGTTGTTCTTTGTTCGGCACTATTTAACTGACAATCTTGTTTGTTATTGCCACTATCCACATCTTAAAAAATTTTGTATTATACATGATTCCTCACACTACCACTACAAACAACCGCATTAGTGCTGACAATAAAAAAAAACACAACCTGAAATGTTTATCTTATGATTGCTTAGTGTTGTTCAATCAGATTAACTGATCATCTTAGCTATAAACATTTTTTTAAGAACATCTCATAATTCCCCGTATGATTATAGCTGTTACTGTTCACCACGCATACTCATATCGTAGCTTCCACTAACCAATACTGAAATATTTTTTCATTATTTGTGTTTATCTTCCTTTTTACTTGGCATTTTTTATTGCATTTTTTTGTTATTTCTGTGTTTCTTTTTGGTTTTTTTGTTGTTATTGTCTTTTTTGTTTTTTTTTAAATATTTTATTTTTTTTATAATACTCCTTTTAAATGCATGATGAAATTAGATGCAATATTGTAGATATGTGCTGAAAATTCCACACTGTACCACAAGTACTGTTTCTGGAATAAAGCGAAATTGTTATTGTTATTGTTATTGTTAATAATGATTTACTTTATTCTAAAAACACACAGTAAGAAACACAGGAGTCAGACAAAGGTGCCTATTATCACCAATGATATTCCTAATTGTGGTGGACTGACTGGTTTTTGCGTCAGACAGTGGGAAACGAGAAGACAGGAATATCCTGAATCCACAGACGTGAGAAACCTAGAAGACCTGGATTTTGCGCGTGGATGATTTGTGTTTGATGTCACACAAATTCGAAGAGTTACAAGTGAAAACCGACGAACTGGCCGAAGACGCAGCCGGCGAAGACAGGACTCCAAGTGAACATAGAAAAGACGGAGGTGATGAAAATAACCAACAACACCAACAACAGCAGCAGCAACATCGAGCGTCAATCACCATCAATGGGAGGGATTTGAAAGAGGTAACTGCATTCTCTCACTTATCTAGGGAGCGTTGTCTCAATCTTCGTCACTCAGTCAGCATCGGCAACAAAATTCAGTCGGATTTTCAATACAAACGTCAAGTCAGTCAGTTCTTCTAAACGGATCAGAAACTTGGCCGGCGGGTAACAAAGAATATTTCCAACGGCCTGTTGCAGACCTTTATCAACAACTGTCTTCGTTGGATCTTTACGGAAGATCAGATGGCCGGGCCGGAAAGAATCATCAGCAAGAAACTATGGGAACTATCAAACAAAGCAAGAACCAATCGCCCAACAAATATGCAGGAGAAAGTTGAGATGGATTCGGCACTCGCTGAGGAGACCGCTGGGTGACATCGCGCGTCGGACCATTGCTCGAGTGGAACCCGAAAAGTGAAGCGGCGAGTGGGACGTCGGTGCATAGGGTGAAATGGAGGAGATCGTGTGGAGAGGAGTTGAAAGAGTATGGACTAACATGGATGCAGGTGAAAAGTACACTAGATGGAAGACAGAAGCAAATGAAGACGTGCATTTGAAGCCCTTTGTTCCACTAGGAACCCAAGGGAGCAATAATAATAATAATAATTCCAAAAACAGTACTTGTGATACAGAATAGAATTTTTGGAATGAATCACAATATTGCATCGAATTTCCCCTAATTATAAATGAAATTCATCACATAGAAAATTTTCCACATGTACAATAGAGGTAGTGTCAAAAACATGCAGCCTATTGATTGGAAATAATAATAATAATGATAACCGCTAAGGTAATAATATTAATACAAGTGAAAATTACTGTGGGCTTGTTTCACACTGTATTGGCAATGCGGTATAGAAATCCTAGCATGTTTAAAAATATCGAATATAATATTCTCTTTACATGATATAGTGAGGGGAAAAACAAGGATTACAGCAGTCATAGAGGTAACTTGGTGTTTGCACTTTTGAGAGTAAAACAAGGAAGCAACAGGACCATAAATATAATAGAAGTAATTAAAGTAAAACTTGAAGGTATATGAGAATGGATGGAGGAAATTGTTTGCTTACTAGATGAAAAACGTTCGTTAATTCTTTCTATAGTCTGGTTTGTAAGGGTCTGTTCTTTTTTTACGAGTTGATCACAGACTGATATCAGTTAGATAACCATTGAAAACCAGGGAGTGCTGGACAGCTGCTGTTTCATCCTAGTTTGGGAATCGTGGGTAATTGTTGCATGACACTATTTTCACTATCACATAAAATACGTGCCAAGTATGGTATCATAGAATTTCTATACTTAGACTTGCGAGCATACAGTTTTCTGAAGTTACTTCTTGTTCTACCTGAGCAGATGCAAGACGTAAGCTGAGGGTAAAGCGGATGCTTCAAGTCAGAGAAAATCCCTCTAGCAAATTTATTGCACGAAATCAAGGCCTATCTATAACAACGTTACCTATGTGGTCCACTGGGACACCACTCACCCTACTGACAGTCTTCAGTATTCTACAAATTGTGACATAGTCTTTTTTAAGGAAATCAGGAAAGAATTAGGGTGAACAGTAAAGAAGAATAGGTAGGATGCAAGAGTTTATGAATTAACTGTAAGAGGAGGGGTTGAGTTATACTCGAGTGTCTTAACTTCTTAATGTAAAATGTCACGTGGAATATTTTACTGAAGATCGCTAAGACATGGGAAGACCAGGAGAGATGAGAAGACAGAATAAGTCCAAGATATTTAATTTCTGATTTAATTTATTGTCATCAATCTTACATCTGTCATGAGAATCGATGACTTCTTTTAACTGTCTTTTACATCTTCAGCTGAAATTGACAGTTTGACATTTAGAAGGATTCAGTATGAGATCGTTGGACTAAGACCATTTGCTGACTCCTGACAGAAAGCTTTTTATTTTAGTACAATCTAGCTGAGAGTTAACAGCCATTAAAACCGTTAAATCATCAGCGTATTTTACAAAGTTTATTTTATCAGAGTGAGGACATAACTGAATGTACTCAGGTAATGCGATTCAAAATATTACCGACAGTATCTTCTCCATAGTGACTTACTCCTTAAGTTAAGAAATAATACGCTATATTCCTGTCATTTGTGAAATGAAATTTCAAGGTATCTTCCACGTTCGTAAATGTGAATCATATTTTGATGTGGTTGTGTTCTCTGAGCTGGATAGTCAATTTGCGCAAATTAGCGATCCAGCTCAGCGAACACAACCACATCGAAAATCATCAACCTGAGCTACAAATCTTCTCTCTCGTGTGTGAATCATATAGATGAGTAGGCTGAGACACATCTTAGGACGTCTGAGTCTACATTCGTGGGATGCCAAAGATACGTGGACACCGAATTAGCTGTATTCGTTTAAGGGTAATCATGGCATATTCCTTAAACATAGTGACTTATTGGTAGACATGATCCATTTCGTCTTTTGGTTGCAAAGTTTTGCTGGTGTATAAAAGAAGACATAACTAGTAACTATTGCTTTAATAAATCTTCCCAGTATTATGCTGAAGATTATTCGGGATAATGTAAAATTTTCGATAAGTAACGACATTATTAGCAAGTATATGCATGAGCTCAAGTACATCAAAATGAGGTAATTCGAAATACTCATAGTACGACAACACAGAGGAGGAAAACCTGATCATTTGAGTGAAACGCATTAAAGACAGGAAAGTATTTATTAAAATCCCTGTTCCAACAATCATACAACTGAGAAAGAAAAAATGATGAACCGAACTAGACAAGATAACAGCTCATTGCACGTAATATTTTAGGTCGATTTGGAGATGGAATACAACAGGAATTCAATGGAAAGATGGAGATCAAAATGAAATCTTCATTGAGCACAACATAACTTCATATAAAAATCTTCTATAACCGAATAATCGTATGTGAAAATAGCTTGATATCTAGAATGGAACTCTCAGTGAACAGAATGGTGCACAGTAAGTAATAGCCTGATACGAATACCCGAATCCGGACTGATGCGATCGGACAACGGAAGACATCATGTCAATCAGTTGTTTCGACATCATCTGAATACTGTAACTTTAGTTCTAAAGGAGAATCAAGTTCTTGATCAGATTCTTACAGTAAGATGCTGATCAGTTAAATAACTGTTTGCATATCTTAATAGGCTGGAAGTTTCCTAATAATAAGCGACATTGGCTTTCCTTAGATTAATTCACCTTTGTCTTAACAATTTGTGTTATGGTGATTAGTCGTAACAAGACAGATAAAGCACTTCCGATAACGTGCTGTTTACAACGAGCAGACTGACTAAAGTTGTCAGTGAGTGAAAAGATTCACACGTTTATTCAGAATCTACGTCTCAGAGAACAGTTGAGTGAAAATTCATCTTGTGAAATTCAAGAAACGCCTTGATGTCACTGTGAAAATTGAAGCAGAATTGTGCTTAATTAAAAGAGATTTAACTTGATAGGATCTAATTGGAACCTCAGAAAACGGACATCGGACGTACCCACAGCGCTAATGCATAACGTATAAAAGTATTTTCAGAGTTTGCTGTCCAATGAAACACAAGTTAACTTGACAAACTACCAAACATTTTTGACCTTACACTAAAAAAGAACTGAGGTTGATCTGAATTGATTTGAGCATAAATGTTCTCTAATGTCACTAACTAGTGGTAGAGCTATACACCTGATTAAACAGGTGTTAGTTAGAAATTAGAAGCCATCGGATTCCATCTCAATGTCTAATCGCTGATCAAGGTAATCTCATGAACTGAAGATTCCAAGATCATTGCTCACTAGTTTCATGAGAAAACGAAGTCAGTTCGAACTGCTATCGTCAAGCATGTACTTCTGCATGGTTCATAGTCCTGATACACACGAGATCAAACTAATTTTCAGATGACAGCTTGCGTGTATCAGCATCTATGATACGAAAGATGGCTCGTCAGAACAGATAAGCGATACAGAACTCTAGCAGAGAGGTTCAGTGAGGAAACTGTTGCCCAACAAATATGTATAAACAAAAACAAAAAGATTGGACCCCACGCCATGACGTCTTCTAAAATGCCTCATTATGGCCGCTTTATTGAGACGATAAAAAGAATGTGACCATTTTGGCATGTATTTCGATGAACTGCTTATATTATTTTTGAATTAATCCTTTGAACATCGTATGGTTTGATATAATGTGGTCATCGAACTCATACAACAAGATGAAAACGGCTAGATTTGCATCACTTCTGGTATGTAATAACAGTGTTCAGTATGATGAGTACAGGTTGGACAATTTGCAAGAAACCCTAAATTTGACCGAATATTATAATGTCAAGTTGAGCTAAAATTTTCTCTCGTGAGCACAGAAACCAATTATTTCACTGTTTTAAAATGCCTAATTCACAACTAATCGCTCCATTACCATCTCACAGTGCTCCATCCGATTCGTTTAATGTCACGTCATGTAACAAAAACAACAGTAACTTTTTGAAGTATGTTTCCAAATACACGTATGAACAAGTTATCATGCCAACCGCCGAATTCAGACATTGCTTAAATGAAACTTTTGTCAGGATAGTAGCTAATTGTCAACGAATGAGTACAAAGTAATTCATAAGTTAATGAGCACACTTACTGTGACGGTAAATTTATTAGGTATAGTAAGGAACCGATGATTGCTGGGGGGACGCGACTAACTTAGCCTTATCTGACTACGCATAGGACCATTATTTTAGTGAATAATGTTCATTTTACTGAATAACGGATTTGCTTTTAAATCGAACCAGTCGATTTATTCGTCTCTACAATGAAAATGTAGGTTTCATTCGACCTGTTCACCTTCAATCTTTTATATCTGAAATTTTGTTCAGTTCTTAATTGAAACGGATTCTAATCCTAAACATTTGTAGACTGCCGTTTAGACCAGTGCACAATGGTAGATCATGAAAGTGTCAGGGATACAATTTTGAGGCATAAAATTCTTAGACACTTCATACTCATTTAGCCCGTCTAATTATTATACACTAAGTCCGATTAATTCTACTCAGATTGAGTTTGCTTATTGTTGAAAGGGATAGCAGTTTTGTTATCTCTTCGCGAAACCAGTTTGTTTCACCAAATACTCAAATGACTAGTAAAACGAAGAACAAACCTGGAAGAAGCAAGATCTGTTAGACGTCCATAATCATTCAACTAAAAATCCACAGAACTTTTATTCCCTTTCGGAACCTGTGTCATGCAAACAGAAGTGGAAGATTTGCTTCAGAATTATTATATTTTAATAAAAATGTAAAATGTTGATCGTCATACATTCAACTGGCAATAAACATGTTTGAAAACACTCATCAGCAGAATACAGGCATCACAACAGGATTCGGATATTAGTTTGTAGCATACCCATCTGATACAAGACTTATTTCAAGCTGTCCAAGAAAATCAGCGTTAACTGGAAAAAGAAACATTATGAGAACAGGGATGTTTAGAATTGGTGGATGGTGGCTAGAAGTGGAATCCAGGATGCGCATTTCGTCCTATTTGGGACTCGTCATCCGGATGTAACGAAGCTCGAACCCAGTACCCATAGTTTCAAACGCCAAAGCGTTTTGATTTTCGACGGAAAAATCAAAAATTCAGTCCAATGATAATATGACCCGTTGCACAAGAGGTGGCTGTCGTGACCCAAGTGGTCTAGTGGATAACGCTTTGGCGTTTGAAACTATGGGTACTGGGTTCGAGCTTCGGTGGGAACATCATCAATCACTGAGAAATGCAGGTACATCCAGTTGACAAGTCCCAAATAGGACGGAATGCGCATCCTGGATTCCACTGCTAGCCACCATCCACCAATTGTATACTAATTAAATGCTCAGACATCGTCAAAGCATCTGCACAAGAAGCCGACATGTCAACCTGAGACCGAGCCTTTCGGTACAATCAATCGACGGAAAAATCAAAAATTCAATTCAGGGATGTTTAGAGTTCCAATTATTTTCTAGTAAGTTTGTTAACCCGTTGTTTCATAACAACGCAATCATTCAATTTATTTCAGTCATGTCTAAGACGTGACAAATTTGAAATATGATTTGTAATTCTTTCGTAATTTTGCCTTGGATTTGGATGACAATGATATATCAAAGAAGCATATTAGGATATATTCGACGTTTTTTCAAGAAAATGTGTAAGAGATTAATCAACTTGAACTTACCAGACACATGGCCGTGTTCCAGAAGCCACCGGAAATATCCTGAAATATGTTTGCGAGAACTCAATTCTAGTTACAAAATTAGAATTTTGAGTGTCCATATGTATATTTTAAAACGATTTAAGTGACTCACAAATTCGTACCTGCATGAATCATTGTCGATGGAAGAATAAGGACAATACTCCTCGGGTGAACAAAGGATTAAATATTTCAGTCAGTTTGGTTGGATGGTGGCTCCAGTGACTCCATACTTGAAGTCCGTGTTTTCAAATGGCGTATGACTGAAATGTCAACCTCGTATAGTTTACTTATTTACTTTGTGATCCTGAGCACCGGAAATGAAAGTTGTTAGAAAAGATCATTACGACTCCACAGAAAATCAGTTCCATCGCTGCAGTCGTTTCAAAGGTGAGAAACATTATTTAAAAAAAGGTTTATGCTACACTTGAATCGGATATATGAAATAATGACTGCTGACGAAAGCCTTCAGGAAGTCAGGCAAGAAATGTGTCATCTTTTGATGAGAGTAAAAATAATTTTTAGGACATGGAATGTCCGCATTATATCTGAAACCAGCAAGGCAGCTCATAGTGCAAAAGAAGTCAGTCCAATTGAGTAGACTGAATGAATGTGAAATTTCCAAATTGTTAACCGTAATCTTTCCTGATCACCAAAAGGACACACACAAATACACTAACCGTATGTCTATTTCGACGTCAGTGGCTTTTTATTTACTTTAGGCTGATATCAACGGGAATAATTACAGCAAGTTTTACTCGAAAGTAATGAAGAGTTAACAGAAGGTGTAACTAAGTTATAGTGACGATTTGTCAAATATCACTTTGAATAAACGTTCCAATATTCTTATTCATTCTTAAGTGACTCAGTGGAGGGTCTATTCCACGAACTTAATGCCAAACAATTCTCTCATATGTTAGTATGATATTAAATAATGACACCTCCCGAGGAGACCTAATCAAAAGGTTGAGTATTGCTACTAATACTGGTACTGATAATAATCATAATATGGAGTAGGACAGTGACAAACAGCAGAAATATTTTGGCATAAATTATAAAGTATTTGATAGAAATTTCGGTGAAACCCACTCAAATAAAATAATTAAGTGGAACTAAGCAACACATTTCTTCTGTATAAAGATTTAGTGATTTTCTGTTTCCCAACCCTAAGTTTTAGTAGCGCAGATGAGACCAGTGTTGAATCAACTCATCAAACCACTGTTTAGATAACTGTCAATATAGCTGATTAGCAGAATAAATCTTTTGATATGCAAAATTACATGAGACATGTTTAGTTCACTTACCGTTTTCTTAGAGTACAACACTAGGCCAACTACAAAACAGACGACTGCTACAACGAGCACTGTGATTAACGCTGCACTTTGGAATCTTCTTTTTAAGAGACATAACCAAGCTGTAACTAAATCTTCGAAAACGCAGACGCCGATTAATATGAAACAGAGTAGTCCTCATTTTGAGCAACAAGTTAAACAGATCGTCAATGTCAACAATGCAATCTAACCACAAACAAAATTGAAGAAGATGAAGAGGAGAAATTAATTTGTC
Organism: Trichobilharzia regenti; assembly: GCA_944472135.2. Classification (NCBI taxonomy): domain Eukaryota; kingdom Metazoa; phylum Platyhelminthes; class Trematoda; order Strigeidida; family Schistosomatidae; genus Trichobilharzia; species Trichobilharzia regenti. The sequence continues at coordinate 69,430,519 of OX235267.1, forward strand.
TCTGAACCATTTCTGGATAACAAACATTCTAAAGAAAGCAACACTGACGACTTTTACTGCAAATAAATACGCTTAAAACCTACGTGGTGAACAACAGACGTTAGAACAATTAATTTTGGTTGCATTTATTACCTGCTGTTTGAAGGTGACTGTCAGATTAACCTGAACTTGAAAATTGTGCTTGTGGTCACATGTCAGCATTAAAAATTGAAACCTCTGTGATAGGCGTTTTTAGACTGGCCTTCCCTTCTGCTACAACAAAATGTCCTCCTTTAAAGCTTATGGCTCCAACGATTGTCACTCTGAAGGTCTGATGTGAAAGCAGTCCAATTTTTCTATTTCTAAACTGTGCCGACCTTATTCCGTAAGAACTTTGCCTGCATGTATTTCTCACAATATAAAATATACACCTCAACGTTTGATATAAAGAAAACCATAGGTCAGATAAAATTAAAATAAGTAAAGGTTAGTGTGTAGGTTTTCAAAATAATAAATAACTGAGAATGAAGTGACCATTTGATTATCGCGGTTGAACTTAGGCCATAATCAGAAGAGTTAAAAGAAAATTCACAAGTTAAAAAAAAATTTAAACTGCTCATCGTAGCAGCGGAAGGTTTGAAATCACGTCTATGAAATACCATCTGATTTAGGTAGTTTCTGCTAGTAACCATCCGCCAGTTAACTTCTAATCACATGCCTAGACATCGTTGAAGCATTTTCACATGTCAATCTGAGACCGAGCATTTCCAAACAATCAATCGATTAGAAAATCTTAAATTCACTTAAAATGATCGATTTGACTCGTTGCCTAAGAAGTGGCTCTCGTGGCCCAAGTGGTCTGGTGGATAACGCATTGACGTTTCAAACTATGGGCACTTGGTTCGAGCCTAGGTGGAACATCATTACTCACTGTGGAATGCAGGTGCATCCAGTGGTCGAGTACTCGCTGTGACGTTGTGCGCATTATGGATTCCACTTTGAGTCACCGTCTACCAGTGCTTTTCTCATCAGAGTCTATTAATATTTTCATAATTAACTTCTTTTTTATTTATTTCTGTTTTGAATAACTCAATATGGACATGTTTCCTAACACATGATACTGATGAGTTGGGGTATCATGAAGTACCTCCTATCGTGTGGGTCACTTCAACATATTAACTTGCCCGCATTCTCTTCTTAGATTTATGAATTGCTCAGTTGATATCGGATGAGCAATGATGACTATGAATTTCCTCCTGAATACGAAACATAGTATTCTGAGCAGAACGATAAATACTCTGAAATATGAAAGCAAAATGCCAAAGTGAATCTTTAAATGACACTATAATAATGGAATCATTGTTTGCATTTCTTTTGGATTCTCAGTGGAATATTGAGTTTCAAGGTCTGAGCGTCTAACTTTCATTAGCAGCGTTGGGTATTGGCAGTAAAGTTACTAGTATCTATCTCGACTTTATCTCATTACTGGATCTACAACCAGCTAGGTTATTCTCACAGATGCGCAAGCGAAGGATCAAACTCTCACCACGTTTGATTATTTGATTAGCATTCTACCACAAAATCAACAACGCAAGGTACCACGCCGCTATATCTAGACGGTTGGGGTATTAGCATGTAGACATATCGCTTTATTTACTGATTACATTTTCACTGCAATACCCTGTAGGTTTAAAACACGGGTACATTCTTAATACGTGACTATATATCAGCATGATATGCCGTATGAAGCACACACACACTGCCGGTATTGACCAAATTCGACAAAATTTCTCATCGAAGTTTGTTTAATTCTAGCTTGCCACTGAGTTAAAGTTTGAACCATGAAGGATAACTTCAAATTCATGTGACCTTCTAATTACCTCCCTACTCCTCATACATTCATGTGACAGTATTAACTTTGAGATTATCATTGCATCTCACATATGTATTCCTACACAGTATTTGATATAATTTGAATTAGGCTTTACTGGCATGCTATTTGTCTTCTTATAATTAAACAGCGAAATTATCTGCGAATTATGTTATAGTCAACTGAGTTGTAGAATTCTGCTCAAGTAGTATGCCTTTCAAGATTTCTGTTTGCTTATTTCAGAAATTGTAGTCAATAGTTAACAATGATGAGTTTATAAGATCATACTACTCATGTTATAATTCAACATCGCAGAAGGCAAACCTTACGAGCAAATGAATGATGCAGTGTGTTTCGGCTCAATTGTCCAGTTGTCCATTTCATCTTCCTAAATAAAAAACGTCATATTCAGTACTAATGAAAACAACAATGTTTCTGTAATTTTATTCTCAAACCATTTGTACTTATAGATTTAAGAAAACGCATGAGTACCTGACTACCACATGTCGTTTGTGACGGTACAAATAAGCAAGGAATTGTCACATTCAGTCAATTCGTCTCCGGTTGTCTAGATTCTTGATGAATTTACATTATTAGGCGCTGTTTTTCTAAAGGTGAAAATATTTGGTTTGGATTTTCAGCGACACTGTTCCGTTAAGGAAATTTCTAAATTAACTAATGGAACGTAAACTTTAAATGTTTCATCAATAACAATAGTTGCCATCTTTACAGCTAGAATCCTTTCTCTCGACAAATTCTGCCAGAACACAGAGAATTTTGCATATAAACATATGTGATAATAACAATAAGATTGTGTTTATGGAGAGTGTTGATATTCTCTGAGACATGCGTTAAAAACTAACTAGACCATCTTCATTCATCACCGCTAAACGGTACACAATATGTAGATATACTCAATTCATAAATTAGCTAGCGCGTTATGAGTGACATGAAAAATGAATCGCTTGAATGAGAAGAAGTGTTACTCAGTAGCAGTTGATAAACCACGTAAGAAGATCTTAGGATTATTTAAATATATTTATCTTAGTGTGTGTATACTTTGATTTCTAATGTTTTCCATCATTTTTGCTGACATGTTTTATAATGAATACCAAAAATTCTAAGTAGCATGACAGGTATATTGTAGTATTACTGTTTATCAAATTTTCTGTGAACTAAGTTCAAAAGTTTGTTGAAGAAATTCTGTGAACCAGCAAAACAATAACATTTAAAAAAATAGCAAACAAATAACCACGTGAAATATGATCAAATATTGCCTAATATATCGGAAGTGCATGTTCATCTTATCGATATGCTGATATTAATTTGTTCTCAGATTGTCTACCAGATTCAAAGGTGATGCATATGTTGAGCTGCAAGCATAGACCTTTGAATTTTTTGTTGAGCTGGCAGAAATCGTAAACTCGAAGAGAACAACATAGAAAGAGATTTCATCATGGGTCGGGAAGCTACCGCCGAAATGATTTGGTGATTTGATGTAGCATGTACAAGCACAAGGATATACACAGGGCTAGTTGGATTTAACCTGACTGACAAACGGAAACCAGACAGACATTATCCCAATAGTGTTCAGGAAAGTAGAGATGTGCGTTTCTGAGTATTAAATCGAGAAAAAATAGATATGGTCACAGACGGTTATCTGATGCAAAGAACCCTGAAGGTCAAGCTGAAATCCTTCACAGCAAAGGAAGAAAGATCGCAATTAAGTCAACTCTCAGAAACTGAAGAGCATATTTTCTCCAGGCACTAGAGAATTCTTACAGACACTGCATGACATCTCTGAGGAGACTTGTGTGGAAGCACAGTGGAACTCTCTCAAAACGATTTTAAAGCAAACGTATGCAGCTAATTTTGACGGATCAATTCGAAAAAAAAGAGTGGCTATCTGTTTGCAGTTTGAAGTCACTAGAATTGAGGAAGATAGTGAAACAAAGGGTGAAACAACTCGAAGATAGACCAGGAGAGAAGGATTGAGATCGCTGTACAACACACTGGAGACAGAAGCAGAACAGCCAGGCAGCACATACAAGCGAGTTGAATACAGTATATGTGATAAGCAGATCTCAATCCAGGGAGAGATAAACGCAGATGTAATCAACAAATGATGATAAAGAGAACATCGTTACTAAAGCGGTTACCAAGAATTTAGTTGAATTTTACTGGTCACCAAAAGTTTTGATAATGCCTACGTACACCCTTAGTAATATAGAACTTGGAAGATTTGATATCTTTGAATCGTCTATTATGATTCATTTTGTTATTTGGTGTCCATAGTTACTCTTTTAATCTAATGTTCTAATTCGCGCAGGAAAAACCATTTTAGATTCAAGTGGCTCATATTTGTTTTCTTTGAAACCCATGAGTTGCATACAGCATCATATTCAGAACAATGGAAATCACAAATATATAAATAAAACGAACGGTTCGTCACTCATGCCAATCAGTATTGATGATTCCTCATTGTTTATTATGTGATGAATACCAAGCATTCATGAGTTTATAATAACATATTAGTTTTGTTTAACTTCAATATTAAAGAATGGTCGATTTACGAGCAAAGGAGTGATACAATGTCCTTACGATTCATCAGAAACATTTCACCTATTCAAAGAATAAAATATGTATTCAACGGTAAAAAGTAAAACCATATTTCCATTACTTTCGTTTGGCATTCCTCAATCACTGTACTTACATGATCTAGAAGACTGACAAGCACTAGTTCAAAAAATAATGTTTGTGGAGGGAGGCTTTTGAACTTTCGTCTCATCGATCTTATTTTGGTGTCTCGGTGTTGGATGATACATGAGGGTTGCCTATTTTTCGGAAACTACACAGCTGAAAGAGCTTTTTCTAGGGACGGTTATTATTGCTTTGGATTTTTAGCTGTAATGATCGATTAGTGAAGCTTTCATTTACAGGTTTGAATATTTCAACACTAGTAACAGTACGTCATACCTACACTGAGAAGCATTCCATTTCAATGAGTGTAGTCGGAAAACAAGTAAGAATGTAGTGTTCTACACTTGGATATAAGCGATAATAAGGCTACGTTATATTGATTCTATGCAGGGTGTTGATACCCTCTGAGAAATATAAGAACAATCTGGCAAGATCAGCCCTATGCATTGACATTTAATGAGACAAAATATGCAGATATGCTAAATTCAAGAATACTTTCGTGAGTAATGAGTGACACGAAAGATGATGTAAATGACAAATGAAGAAAAGTGAATTGCTTACTTCAGAATCGAGTTATGTTGTTAGTCAGTTCTATTAGTTATAGCAGACATGTCTGACTATCTCACAAGTATTTAAATCCATTCACCTCAGTCTCTGTACTTAGGAGAACAATAATTACACAAATTGCACAGCAGTAGTGCTGTGCATTAGTGCACATTTTAACTCGCGAAATTCTGTGATAGAATGTAAGATTTTGCTATATCAAATCACATAGTGATCACATAGCGATCATTACCCATAGAAATATTAACACGTTCAAGATATTTCAAACGTTAGCAGAGTTATTATCAGTGTATATTTTTACTCAGTCTACCGAATGAAGAAGTCTCGATTATCAGTGTAACAACGAAGCTGTTGATATTTTTAATTTAACACATACGAGTGAATGACTTGTGATTTCTCAAGAATCTCTGACTACTTATATTTTGAATTAATTCCCCACCCAAAATTGATATCTTGATATCTTTGTGACATGAAGATTGTCGAAGACAACTGAACATCCAGAAAAAATAACAGTTGAAAACGATTAAAATTACTACTCAAGACAAATCATGATCAAATTCGTGTTCCATAATCACTCGTTAACATCAACAAAATCATAGTCATACTGCATTACTGGCGCTTTAGTCTCAAATGAAGAAAAATGTTAAACTCACATGCACATGATCCCTACAGTGTGCTGCCGAACACATCAATAATATTTCTTTGACCTTAAGAAGAACAAATTGGTCATAACTCGAGTAACACACTATATTCTCAATAGTTCCTTAATTAATCACCAGACAGTTCACTTATATAATAGAGAATATTCCTGAAGATTGGGTCATCAGACCCACGTCTTGACTAATTGTATACATTCTTGCATCTGCGTACACATTGTAGATATACTGAGAAAAATAGGTAGAGTGAAATGTGACCATTTTCAAATATATTCATGAATTTTGCCTCCCTCGTACGATACTCAGATATACTGAAAGAATACAAAGAACTTATGAACACTATTAGCTATTAGATTTTCATTGTTGACAGTGAGATTTGTATTACAGGCAATCGATTTAAGGTGGAGAGCTTAATTGTGAATCGAAAAAGTCGTCTCATATGCGGAAAAATAATTATGCACAATTATATATATATATACCTCACTTTTCAAAACCTTGATCTGAAGTTCAAAATATACACATTTGCGTAAAACCTTAAACCTACAATATAAAAGCTGAGACTGAGCACTGTGAAATTTAGAAAACAATATGAGGCAGACAAATATGAATAGAAGTAACGAATATTGACGTTAGCTTAATTCATCGTAATTCTTATGTTTATGTTTTTCTAAATGGATAGATCAGTAGATCACTTCGCTCAAGTGGGGAATGATTTCTATATCACTTTTGACTAACTAACTCTCACATTCTTAAAGACTCATTTCAAATTGAAACAAGGAAGCATCTTTAGTCGTTCAGACTTTGTCCCAAGATGTATACATCATGATGAAAACATTGTTGTTTATTCTGTGATTTGGCTCGCAATGCGTCATTTGTGACAGACTGTGTTTTGTAACTGTGAGCAATAAAGACTGGGAATTGATATCATTCTTTTGATGTCAAACCTAGTGGCGTTGGAGCAAGATTGAATATCTGTAGGCAACATGAGAAATGAGCTAATTCCTTTACCTTAACTGTGGCCAAGGGAATACGATAGGGACCGGTGTCATTGGAAAAAAATAATAGCGAATTCAGCAGAATAAAATACTTCTGATATACGTGTTTACATATATGTAACTGGCGTGACGTAGTGAATAAGTTTTTCATCTTTTAATGTTGTCTGCCTCTTTATGCGTATAAAATTTACGGATTTTAGGGATCCGCGAAAGTGAAGATTTTCATGAGCTGCTTGTTTAACTTCTACAAAGGGCGACTTGGGACTATACAAGAACTAGCTCGGAATCATGCTGTTTTCAATGGTGAAAGGAAATAAAAATCATGTCATTCTGAAGAGATTCAAAGTTGCTTTGAATGAAGAAATGCACTCAGAACAAGACGGATTCGAGAAAATTATATCAAATACACAATAAATAACCCTTTACGTGCCATCTTCGAACAGATCATAGAAAGGCAGACAACTATCTACTCTAATTTCTTAGACTTTAAATTGTAAGTAATATGCTACACCACTATGTAGTACAGTTAGCTAAAATTTATCAACATCATTCTTACGGTATATGATGGTGACAGCGAAGTATATTGGACACTACTCTAACAATATGGAATGCGTAAAATCATTATTAATCTCATATTACATCACCTGTTAGGCGATCCACAATGAAAATGTAGCGAGATCTTTGAAGAGAAGAAAGCAGTTAGAGAAGGCTACCTAATTTCTATGATGATATTCCTAATTGTGGACGGTTCGATTATGCAAACGTGTGCAGAGTAAGTGCAGATAGGAATGCACTGAACCGATAATAGACTGGTCGATCTGGATTTTGCGGATGATTTGTGTCCATCACACAAACCTGAAGATTCACAGGCGAAAACCGGCAAAATGGCACCAACGACTAGTCACAAACGCACTCACACAGTACGGATTTGCATTAAATGTTGCATTTGTGAACACAAAGTTTTGATGTTAGTACACGTTATGTGGAAATACGCCTCAGATTCTCGAGTGAAAGCGCAGTGAAAAACAGCGATGACAGAGAGAGAAATGAAATATGTATCGTTAAATTCACCTATTAGGCTGCATCTGTAAAATAGCAACAACAGAAAATGAATCTCAAAATCAAGGAAAAACAAGTGGAGTCAGCCAACTCTCAGAAATTGTCAATGTTAAGCTCTTACTACGATGGACCTCACTCTGTCCTTGGAAGACTTTCAGAAACAATTTGTATTAACCAATGCGAAAAACCAGAGCACAGATTGACGACTCGAGAATCCTTTATTCTTACGCCAACATGTAACCAACAATAAGGTTATTATACACAAAATCTAAGAAAAAATATTATGACAATAAATCACGATAATACTTCTGATATTATTTCTGTCTTCCACCGAACGGCCAACGACGAATCGATGACTGTCGGATTGATGACTCCCGCGGAAAATATGGAGTTGGTTTTGAGGAAACCACCATGAATTGATCGTTTTACCTTCATCTACATTGACACTCCCCGGCAAAATAGGGATCTATCCCTTTTTTCCTTCACGACCAATACATGTTGACTTGGATGTCAGTGGGAGAACGTCGGTCATGCGGAGAAAGCTAAAATGGAAAACAAACAGTAAAGCCAACACACCACAAGCATACCTACAACACAATCTCACTCATCGACGACGACCTACGCCTTCCAGTTTAAGGCATCCTCTTGACATCTTGCAACACAATTGCCACTTTCTAGAATGACTCTTGAAGAAAGGAACGTGACCATAGCAGCATCTCATAATACTCTTCACACATCCTCGTATCTATTCACTATCGATTACCACTGCAATCTCTTGTCTTTCATTTTGCCTCAGTTCTAGCAATAGTGACGTATACAAGCCTCAGTCGTCTACACTCTTGCTCCCCGGCGTGTGGGACCACGGCCTAAATAGAAATATTCATTCCCAATCATTGATTCCACAGCTAATCCTTATCTCCGTGTACAAACCAATCTGAGAACTAGCTTTCCGGCGTTTTGTTTTGTAACGAAATAGTATCAGATGTCAGACACTATAGTGTACTCTTCATCTGATAAAAATTCATAGGAGAGGTATGAACTTAAAGTAATAACAGCAGTGTTCCAAATGCCTCCGGCCAACGCAGACAAAGATTCCTACAATATGATAAGGTAAATAATATTCAGAGTGTTGAGCTGTAGCTGATTAAATAAGTGATACTAAAAATCGTAATAATTAGGCGATAAAATTTATTTATGCCCGAATGAACGAAACTGCTAATGGTGTGCTCACGAGTGCCGGAGTTACACACTTATTCAACGAAGCCGTACACAAATACTTCTTTTAATTATAATTTCAGCTTCACATTCCTAAAATTATGACAAGATATTTTCACATTATTGTTTATTTGCATAGGAAATAGTTGTCATGCTGTTTCTCACACAAGTGAACACGCTGCGATTCATTAACTGATGGGCAAGCACTGAATCACTGATTTTTTCTTCCCAACATGTTTGATCTCAGAAATACACGGATAAGTGAGTAAGTGAAGTTAATTATGAATTGTAGACATGTTAAATTGTTAGATCTAGTAATCACTGAAATTATTGTTTAAATACAAAAGACCGCTTGACTTTTCAGTTGACTTACACTATTCCACCAAGAAAACAACAAAGCCATTTCAGTTATCAGAAAAGCAATCGATAAGGAAAGCAGGACTGTGAACACTGCTGGATTATATCATCTGATAAAAATGAATTAATTAAAATAGACCACAATGCAAGTTCAACACTCGGAAACTGAAGGACAAAACCACAAAAGACACTTTCACTGCAACTGTCAGAGCAAAGCAGGAAACACTACGCGACAGCACTGAAGAATCATGCGTGGAAGAACATTAGAAGTCTCTGAAGGCGATTCTCAACGAAACGTGTTCAACGGTTCTAGGAAGAAAGAAGAGATAAGACAGGGAATGGCTCTCAACGGACACTTGGAAATTAATAGAAGAGAGGAGAATGATGACAGAGAAAATGATTCAATGCAAGGACGGACAGGAGAAGTAGACGCTGAGCTCAACTTACACAGCACTGGACAAAGAAGTGAAGAAGAATTCTAGGAAGGACAAAAGACGATTCTACGACAACCTGGCCACTGAAGCTGAGAAGGCAGCAGGCAAAAGAGACCTGAGGGCACTATATCAGATAACCAAATCTCTATCCGGGAACAGATCAACACAAGCGAAACCTATAAAAGACAGCCAAGGGAACCCAATTACCAAGGAAGAAAAACAGATTAAACAATGGGCGGATCACTTCAAAGGACTCTTGAACCGACCATCACCTGCAACCCGTCCAGAAATACCAACTACAGCGCACACACAACTGCAAGTTGACACCAATCCTCCAACGAGAGCTGAAGTCTTGAACGCAATCAAGCTTTTGAAAGCTGGAAAGGCAGCCGGACCAGATGAAATACCCCCTGAAGCACTGAAAGCGGACCCAGAGACGACAGCAGACATGCTGACTCCATTATTGCAAAAAGTCTGGAAGGAGGGGAAGGTGCCTACTGACTGGAGGAAAGGTTACCTCGTGAAACTACTAAAGAAGGGCGACTTAGGCGTCACTCTGCAAGACTTGGCGAGGAATCACGCTCCTGTCGACGCCAAGTATATTTCTCAGTCGCATCATCGTAGAAAGATTAAAGGACGCACTGGAGACAGAACTCCGACCAGAACAAGCTGGATTCAGAAAAGCCAAATCATGTACTGACCAAATCGCGACTCAACGCATCATCATCATAGAACAAAGCATGGAATGGCAATAAAACCTCTACCTCAACTTTATAGACTTTGAGAAGGCCTTTGACAGACAGCGTTGACCGTGAAGTAATTTGGAGATTACTCGAGTATTATGGCGTACCCCAAATATTCATCAACCTTATTCAACAGCTGTACGACAATGGCACATGTCAAGTGATCCACAACGGAAAACTCAGCAAGGCATTTGGAGTAAACACAGGAGTCAAAAAAGGGTGCTTACTATCACCGATGATATTCCTAATTGTGGTGGACTGACTGGATTATTCGTCAGACAGTGGGAAACGAGAAGACAGGAATATCGTGGATCGACGTGAAGAACCTAGAAGACCTGGATTTCGCGCGTGGATGATTTCTGTTTGATATCACACCTAATCGGAGACTTACAAGCGAAAACTGACAAATCGGTCGAAGAAGCAGCCGGCGAAGACTCCAGGTAAACATAGACAAGACGGAGGTTATGAAAATAACCAACCAACAACAGCAACAACATCCAACGTCAATCACCATCAACGGGAGGGATTTGAAAAAGGTTACTTCATTCACTTATCTAGGGAGCATTGTCTCACCTACAGGAGGAGCGGACGAGGATATCAAATCGAGAATCGGGAAAGCGAGAAACACATTCACTCATCAACCTGAAACCAATCTGGAAATCTTGGTCACTCAGCATCACCAACAAAATTCGGATTTTCAATACAAACGTAAAGTAAGATCTTCTATACGGATCAGAAACTTGGCGGGCGGGTCACAAAGAATATTTCCAAAAGGCTGCAGACCTTTATTAACAACTGTCTTCGCTCTATACTGAAGATCAGATGGCCGGAAAGAATCACTAACAAGAAACTATGGGAACAAACAATGCAAGAACCCATCGCCCAACTTATATGCAGGAGAAAGTAGAGATGGATCGGACACTCGCTAAGGAGACCGCTGGGTGACATCGCGTGTCAAGTCCTCGAGTGGAACCCGATAGAGAAGCGGCGTGTTGGACGTCGAAGGGTGTCATGGAGGAGATCGTGTGAAGAGGAGTTGAAGGAAGATGGATTAACATGGATGCAGGCGAAAAGTATAGCAGAAGACAGAAGAAAATGGAGACGTGCAGTTGAAGCCCTATGTTCCACTAGGAACCCAAGGGAGCAATAATAATTGATGAGAATAGTTAAGTTGTCGTTCCAACATTCATTTGAGACTTTTTAACACGACGGAAAATGTTTCACTTTGAACCCTGTCGTGTTATTCGATAAAAAGTGGTCAATTCATAAACAAAATTGAAGTAAGTCAAGAATAAAAAATAATTGATGTTAGTTAAACTTTATAGGACGTTCATTAATGGATACCAAAGGCTACACTTCAAACAAAATTAATTTTCTTTGTGAGTATAATGGAGTCGTTATTTAAACATTCAGTTAAGATTTTTTGTCACAACTGAAAATATTTCACTTTGAACTATGTGGTTTTATATGATTAAAAGTGGTGAATTCATAAAAAATGCGAAACAGGTGAAGGATCAAAATTTACTGATGTTAACTTAAATGTTTGAGGTGATTGTTTGCGTGGTAGTCGTCAGTGCGTTTAATGTGTACCTGGATTCACATCAAATAACACGGTCAGCAGTTTCGTCTCCACTCCTTTGACATCTTGTGAAAAATTGAGATTTAATGTGGCGTGTGGTTAATTTTACGCGGTATCTGGAAGCGTATAAAGGAAATTTGCATATAAGGTGAACAACAGAATTTCGTGCAACGAAAATGATGAAGCATTTCCATCAGATAAGGGGAGTGAATTTGTGCAGATTGTAGCAGGTTGAGAAATAATTAAAATAATCCGCTTCTCCAGCGGAATTGCTCGAGTTTCAGCAAACATAAAACTAAACGAAATTTAAGTCAGTTCATTTGAAGGCCAATTGTCGGTAGACATTTGTAGCCAAAAAAGGAATGCGCAAATAGTAATCGTATATTTTGAATGACTGATGCCGAAATGCCGTATTTTCCTGATAGTCTACATGATCATGTATTGATTGTTATGTAAAAAAGCCTCACAACATGGTAAACTTCTTTAACGTTCATAAAACATGATTAAAGTTGTTTTTCCTCATCCTCTGTGTAACTTCTTCAGAGTCTGTCATATAGGTCAAAATTTTGCCCTTTTTCTCCTCCTTACCTCATTTGATGAGCTTGAAATCTACAGGACTTCAGAGGTCGATCTTGTTTTATATATGAATGAAAGCCCCTTCAAAGAACTTCTAAAATGTCAAAACGAATCCTTTTGTCGCTTGTATATAGTATGCCTTACTATACCTGATCTTTTTTCCAGACTTCTTAATTCTTCATTATTTATCGTTGGACGTTTCGTGCAAAGTTTATGTTCATTCATTGTGACTTTCTCCTGTCTCACATTCTGAACACTTTATCCTATTAACACAATTACTTTGTGACATTTTTAGGAACCATATATTTGACATTCACCAAAGCGCCGCCATATATGCGCAACAATCAATTTTGTTTCACTGTTTCCCCGCTGACAAAGATGGGCAATAGTTATCTTTTCTCGTCTCTTCGTCTTTGTCAACGTCACCTGACAATTTCATATTGATGCGTAAGTCTTCTAGTTTATTTTATTTTAGACATGATTCATATAAAGAGTCTAGATGTTCTGAACTCTTCTTATCAGCTGAAAGTTTTCCGCTCATTCCGTGTCAGTTCGTTGATGGTTGGTTTTCAAATCACCGTATTTCGCTGTATAACACTTGAGTTGAAGTCTACATGCAACAATTCCAATGTCTTTATATATGTTCTTGAAGATATCTGGACCTTCATGTATTTCTCTTCCGAACCTTCTGTTCTGTAGACACCCTTCCCGTTTTACAACATTTCAGAACATCTGGTATTTATGTGTATGTTTGACAAACATTCTTTTTTGGAGTATAATGACACAGAGTGCTTCGATGGAAGAGCATTTGAATGCACGCCGACCATACATGTGGTCCGGAGTCCACTTCCCGTCCAGCACACTCCCTTGATTCGCTTAGACGATTATATAAATTCTAAAGACCTAATGTTGGGTATGAGGCTAGCAACCCTATCACGTGAAAGTAAACATCACTGTTACCGACACTTCAAACCACAGGCTTGAAGTCCTATATTCTGCTGGGAACTTAAAAGAATAAAGAAAATAACGACAGGGAGTGAATAACGTCATCTCTGAAACAAAACTCTGCATCACCGTTTCAGTAGCGTGTTGATTTCGACTTCATTTAGATTAGGACATAAAAATGATGGGTTCAGTATGAAAGCATCAACTGAATGGTGGAGATCCGTTAACCGTGGGTCATGCTGAAGTCATAATCCCATATATCTTAGTCCTTATAAAAAAAGTCAATATCGACTTCGTTATAAAATAACTATACGGTACTGGGTTTATTTGAGATGATTTCATTACCTTAGGCAATATCTTCAGTGAATACTTCAATTCATCTTGGTATCATCTACCTGAGCTACAAATCTTCTCCATCTTATCTAACCTCAAGTATATTTCATTTCAGATGTAACTGGTAGCCACCTGTGACATTGAATATGGTAAAAAGTGTCGAATTTCTTATGGTACATGTATAAAAGTTTTATACGAATTGTATAAATGTTAAACATGAAAATAGGTAGCGTAGGGCTATCACAACTTGAATCACAACAAGTACAACCACTCTAACATTAAACCGAAGAATCATAAGATTTACTCTACAAGAAATAATTCTTTTAGTCCAGTCGAACATAAATATAAACAATGAAAATATCATAGTCATCTATCACGTGCATGTTTTTCAGTCAACAATATGATATATAAATATATTATATTGAATAATATGTATAATATTAAAGTCTATTTGCACATTCATTGTAATCAGAAGTTTGAAAACGAGACAGGTGAGAGCGGATCGATAGAACCATTACTGTTTTCATCATGCATTTCAAATTTGCTCATATCTGCATTCGTAAATACTATAAGGATAGTCTAAACAGGTGAAATCAGGCTGTATACACCGTGATTATGCATTCCTGTCGACGTCTTTCATGTTTCCTACATGTTTCAGAAGTTATGTAGTTTGACAATGAGGAGAAAACATGATGGCTGTACCGTTGTACAAAATAAAAACACTTCTACTAGTATCTACAAACGCTTTCTCAGTAAGAAATATATCACTGCAAGATAAATACAGCAAAAATACATCTTCTAACGCCTTTGATAAAAAGAATTTGTCAAAGGTGCCAGACAGGTCAACGTTCTCTCTAATGTCAACTGAACGCACTGTTCTTCTGACTAGGTTATCAATGAATTCGAAGGACTGTAAAGCGACTACTGAAAAATGATTTCCTTAACCGTGGTCAATCATATGACATACAACCATTAGCCTTAGAATTTCATTTCTAGCAGTTACATGGAAAATTTGATTTCATAGTCTAACACCTGTGTGCACATATATCACATTCCATTTTCTATCAATTTACTGTGTATTATTCGTTCACCATGGAGATACCGTATTTCCTTCAACATTCTGTAGATTACAAAATGTCAAGTAAAACTGTGAGATCGCACATTTTGAAAAAGTCAAGTTTTAGTCTACGACCAGGCAGCTTCCTGCACTTCTTCATCTGGGTAGGAAAACAATTATTTCTTCTGAAACCGTTTTACATAGATGCTGACTGATACCTTCCTAATGCTTTTAATGACAGCGGGAATGCTTGCCATGGTGAATAAAATGTAAGACTGAAATCACTACTATGGTGAGACCTTTGTTTTTCGTTTCATAGAAAAGACCTATGTGACTGGATAACGGAGAATAAATGGATCTCAATTCTTTTGATGTAAGTCAACTTTAAGATGCTAACACTTAATATTTATGTGCGGTTTTTTACATACACTCAATGTTTTGTCGAATGTAGGATGAGTTGACCGTCAGTAGACAGCAGATTCTATGAAACTACAGATGTCTGAATATATCTGCTTTCTTGATCACACACACTCACTTTGTTGTACAATCTACTCACTAACTATAATAATTGAGAATAACTGTTGATTAGGAATTATTGATCGTTCTTCTTATTCCTGCGTTACACTATAACTCCATCAGATATGATTCACTACACACCACATTGAAGCACAATACAAGTATAACAATAATGAAGTGAATATCTTTCAATGTTTTGTATACAGAAAGAACAATAACTTTTGCAGAAGAACATGTTACCGTTATCTTCTCATGTTTATCTTCTCATTATCTGCTTACTGCCTAAATAAATTGTTAAACTCCAGAAAATTTTTATCATTCTTGCAAAGTTTACAAGATATCAGTCGACAGAAGGTTCCAGAATCGGTTAACAGTGCACAGAAAATTACGCTTATATAGCTATAACATAGGAAGTTCAAGTTAAAAAGAAGTATATGTATGCATGTTGTGCGTCGGTGGCACAGAGGTTAGAACGCTCGCCGACCATACATATGGTCCGCGGTTTGATGCCAGGCTGACGTACTCCTTTACCTCGCCAAGACAGAAATAATGGTGACAAAAAGAAAAGGTTGAGCATATTCTTTCCACCCTATACGATAGTGAATAATATATATACATACTATACATTGGGCTACCGAAATTACTTTCCTCCAAAATGCTTAATTTAATCTAGATTTATAATTGTTTTAATCGTCCAGTTATATCAGATGACCTATGCATAAACTTGCGCGGTGATTTAACTTGCTCCCAAATATACTTCAGATTAATACTTCACATGTGAATCCTGTGTGAAGAAAAAAGTACGTTGGAATTGAATACGCTGAAAATTTTTGTACCGTATATTCGCATACTGTCTTAAATAAAGCTTTACCATTATTATTATTATACATATACATTATATACATTGTTTGTTATAGCATAGACACCGTATTATTGAATACGATATACTTTCTATAGTTTGGTTTGTAAGGATTAGTTATGTTTTACGAGTTGATCACGGATTGATATCAGTTAGAGAACCATTGAAAACCAGGGAGTACTGGGTTCGAAACCCAGTGGGTGCGTACTGCCGATGATTCCCAAACTAGGATGAAACAGCAGCTGTCCAGTACTCCCTGGTTTTCAATGGTTCTCTAACTGATATCAATCCGTGATCAACTCGTAAAGAATACGATATAGTTATCTAACTCGATAAGCATTGCTCCTAATCTTGATTTTGATGTGGTTTTGTTCTCTGGGCTGGATGGTTAGTTTGCGAAGCTTTCATCACCTTACTGGGTGACATCTTCAGCGCATACTTCAAATTGAAGTATGCGCTGAAGATGTCACCCAGTAAGGTGATGAAAGCTTCGCAAACTAACCATCCAGCCCAGAGAACAAAACCACATCAAAATCATCCACCTGAGCTACAAATCTTCCCTATATTACTCCTAATCCCTTGTCAGGAAGCAATATGACGAGTTTTTCATTATATCTGAGAGCTTTTAATACTCTCTGATGCTCTACGGAAAGGATTTGGTAATATATGGTTTTGAAATGGGGTATTGGTTTGTAACGCCAAGCAGCTTACATTCGAATCAGCTCCTCTTGTTCTCAACAACTGCAGTAAGGTCATCCAGTTAGTAGAAGAAGTAATCGAATTAAATGCGACATAGCTTCTTTTGAAAAAGTTACTGAGGATATGTAAGTTCAATCCAAGGGAAGGCAGTTCCATTTCAATGTAATCACAGGTAGACTCCTCAGGATCTTCTGTGAAGACGTCATACAATTTTTTCTTTGTTGGGGATTTCGGTAGAGTTTTATCAAACATTGCACACGTTAAAGCTACTGAATAAAACTGATGCACTTGATACTTCTTAATTCTGTTGATTCAATAAGCAATTCGTATTCCGTCGAATGAGAGAGGGAGGAAATTAGCAAGTGCATAGTGGCTTAATGAGATGGAGAAGCAGTAAGACTGAAAGTATTCTCCGTAAAACTTCATTTAAGTCAATCATATAAATATCCTGCAGCGAATTACTACCAGCTGACTCAGGGATTTGAAAGATTCTGGGGTAGGATGATTATTCAGAAACAGTTGCTATAAGAATCACTTCTCGACAACCACTCCTTGCTAATAACATGATTTTGTTTTCGCTTTCACACGGATATTGTAAGCACTGTAATAAATTAACCTGTTTGCATTACTTTTCAGACTACTTGCAGCACTTCCGATGTTCATCCTCGCACTGCTCAAAATACTTAACATTCGCCGTGATGTTGATCATTTTCTGATAGGATTCAGTGTAAGTTTTCTTGAGTCATTGTTATCCCAAGTTACCTGAATGACGATTTTATAACTAAAGCTGAATTGACATTTGTTTGCTTCAGACGAACATACAGTTGATATCCATTTTTGTCCCTCTTGTAGTGCATTTACCACGAATTTTTGTATAATTTTTAATTATCTGAGAAAATCACATATTAGAATTGGTGTCGCATGATAAATTGCATAGCTGATGCATGTTTCTAGCTGTGGAGGGTTGAGTAGTTCATCACCACGCAGCAAACATAACAATGACATCAATAGAAATAATAATCGCTGTATGATTTTTGATAAGAATTATATTTGTATGTTAACAAACAGAGCTAAGCATGCGGCCAAATGCAATTAACTCACAGACAAATCAGTCAAATGAAATGTGGACAAATCATTATTAACATTTTTCAGTGTTTTTATATGTATCAACAGCTGACAAAAAACCCTATACAAACATTAGATAACAAAATCAGAAAAACGCTAAATAAACTAACGAAATCAGGACAAGTTACAGAACAAGATCAATGGCGATTGAAATCTAACGAACCTATTCTGCCTCGATTCTATGGTAGACCAAAACTACACAAACCAAACATTCCTTTACGACCAGTCGTTTCGCTTCCAGGAACACCAATCTATCCAAAGAATTTTTCAGGAAATTAAATTACCTAACAGAATCATGCAACCATTCTATTAATTCGTCAATCCAATGTTTAGAGAAAATCAAAAACATTCAAGTAGAAGACAATGAAATAATGGTGTCCTTTGATGTCACAGCATTATATACTTCAATTAGTCCAAAACTAGCAACAAAAACTATGCAACGATTACTCTATAGTGGTGAAAACATAAAAACGCAATGTTCAAATTGGATAGAACTCATAAAGTTATGCCTTACAACATAATTCCACTTCAATACTCAAATATATGAACAAATAAAAGGAACACCAATGGGATTGCCCATATCAGGATTAATAGCTGAAGCCGTCATGCAAAGATTACAATTAATAGTCCTACCTACCTATATTTAAACCAAAAATATGGACAGGTACGTAACGTTGATGATAAATTCGTAATGATTAAGAGAAATGATTTAGACTATACGCATAAATTAATAAACAAAATATTTGAAGACATCAAATTCACAAGAGAAGAAGAATTAGATAACAAAGTCCCATTTTTAGATGTCTTAATCAGGAGAACCAACACAGGAAATTTAGAAACACAAGCATATAGAAAATCAACGCACACAGATCAAACGCTCAACTATACTAGCAATAGTCCTAATACTCACAAACAAAACTGTGTGAAAACATTGTTTAAAAGAGTTCAAACACATTGTAGCACTACAGAGGTGAAAAATTTGAAAGAAAACTACCTATAAACGGTCTTCAAAAAGAATGGTTACCCACAAAGTTTCATGAAAAAGTGTTTAAGGTCTAATCAAAACACCAAAAGAGAACCATCATCAAAGATCACAAGAAAATTCATTTAAGGATACATGAGAAATATCTCTGAGATAACAGCTAGAACACTGAAACCGTTTGATATACATAAAGCACACAAGCCAGTAAAATCGCTTCATTCCATACTATGCAAACCAAAAGATCCAATAGAAAGAGGAGATAAAATTAACAGCATTTACAAAATAAATTGTATGAATTTTAACAGACATTATATCGGCCAAAGTAGGCGTCCGCCTCGAATTAGAATCCAAGAACACAAATCAGCCGTGAAAAGACACGATATATGTTCTTTAGTACCAATGCATGTAGACAATTATGGACATCAGTTCTATTGGGAAAATGTCGAAATCTTAGACAGAGGAAACATCAAAATCCCCGGGAATTCCCAGAAGCCTGGCACTCAAACGAAAGTGCAATTAACATACACGTTAGTAGAGACCAAATTTACCAAATAATAAAACGTAGATCAGGTGACCAGAAAGTCTGAAATCCAAGTCAATAGACAAATGGTCAGTACATATGTAAAGATAGTTACCGGGAGACGCAATTATATCATTCATGAAGAAGAATTTAAATCATTTCACTTTATGCTAAATACTGAGCTGAAGATGCTGTCTAGAAGGACGACGAAAGCTCCGCAACTAAACCAACCAGCTCAGAGAACACTATTAATTGCAAAAGACATATTTGTATGTTGACACACAGAGATAATCATGCAGTTAACTCACAGACAAATCAGTGAACTGAAATGTGGACAAATCATTACTAACATTTTTCAGTATTCTGATGACAATTCTTACGAAGTCAGTCGACCACGTATCGATGGAACAAAAGACGCTGTAGATGTTTACAGGTTTCTTTTTACCAGGTATGCACTAAATCAGACCCTCAATAGATTATGCTATTCACGTTTGTGTTGAGACACCTACATCGCCGAAATTCCTAGTTCACTCATGTCAGCTAAATAGAAAAAAACTTCTCCCTCTTAAGTAGGCACAATATTTTATTCCCCCGTCAAATAGTGTAGCCGATTGATAGCTCTCATGGTGGCCAGAATTTTTAGTAGCTGAGAAATATCCCAGTACGTTAAATGTCACAATAGTTTACCTTTGTATACAAGTAGGAGGGAGTTCCTGAAATGATGAACTTGTAATAAATCAGTCGAAGAAATCTACAAATCTGAGTTGCATTGATATATGCTGCATTGCAATAAATAAATAATTTAATGCTCAGATGTTTTTCTAGTTCCTATTATGTTCTATGGGATTCGCAACTATGTACCGTGGTTTCAACATCTTCATTGCTTCAATATCCTTCGGTGTGACGATAGCAGTAACTACATTTGTGATCATTTTGGCTTTATACCTAAGAAATTCATCCACTACTCTGACCATTACACTATTCACACTCATGTGCATTTCGGTGATCATTGGAGTCATTGTATACGTTGTTCAGATCATACAACATGCATCCCAGGTAAGATTTAAATAATCGGATTCTATCATAGCCTCACGATGTATCATTCGCATTGACACTACCTGACTGGTGACTGTTGATTTAAATAGTGCTACATATGGAAAACAAAGACGTGGATTTCATGTATTTAGGAGGTTATACCTGCATGACTATAGACCATTTCATGAAATTAGAGAAGATGAATCCTGAGAAAATCGTCGTAAACTGGACTATTGTTTCATTCCTTTCAGTCCTCTGTTACGGTCCTTGAGAGTCGTCAAAATAAGTACCACGGTATTTTGAATATATCTGTCCACCCATCTAATACAGTATTCCACCATATACTTGATAACATATGAAGGCGTTTATTCTATTGAAAATAAACTGACTGAATTCGCAGTCATGCACTATCAACAGTGTTAATTAACTTTTATGAGGTTAGAGTACATCAGATGAATGTAAAGTAATATCTTCCAGGAATTATAGTAATGATAGCATAGGTGCAGCACATCCATCAGCGATTCTAGTAGTGGAGTGGAACTTCAGTGACAATGAATGAAAGACATTTCAGCTAACTAATACAAAATTCTGATTTTGTTTAAAGTTTAACAAGACAGTTTCTGATGTTGAATTTTTTTTGCATAATTTTAGCGGATTTACACAAATACCATTGCAGTTTGCTTCGGTATCGCTGTGGTTTTAGTAAGTTCAAATTCAATACCTGTGTAATCTGGAGTGAGCCAACTTATTATAATGATGTTTTAATGTTTCTATACCGATATCTTGTGTAAAATGTAGCGTTTGTTAATTCATCTCCTACTGTTTAGGACGTTTGTTTTCAATGCATAGCAACAAATATTGTTAGCAGAATGGGACTCGTTAGCTTTAAATCTTGCGAATTTCCACACACACGCATAATTTAGTGATGATGTGTGATGTGAAGTATGAATTATTTTTAACAGTCCACACCACTCAGAAACATGCATTCAGTTCACTAGCCAGAGATGTTATTATTCACCCGGGACCGCATTGTGAACCTATTCCGTCGGGCAATTGTAGCATATTGGGTTATCCTAGGTTTCAAAGGTCAGTTTAGTTTTATCGAATGCACTATTCACCGTTTGACATCTACAAATTCATGAATCATATGGTGCACTGATTAAAATACTTTGTATTGGCAAAAATGTCTCAATTAGTAGATTTGATTCATTCATCGTTGTTTATTTTCCCACATTTCAAGCTATTTTCTTGACAATGAACAGACTGCAGCTTTGTATCTCATACAAGAGTACTTATTGCACAATTATATTTCGAGCATTCTGTTTATGGTTGGAAATTCTTGGACTGTTCACAGCAATATACTCTATCTTTGAAAATGCGAATCCACCATGCCCACAAAACCTATTGACATTCGTGGGTGCATAAATATCTTTTAACTGGAATATGATATTTTTTCCAAATAATAATTAATTAAAACATGGATTCTGAACATGCTTTTTATCAACTGAGTTAGAATCAGTAAGAAATCAGCATCACGTTGGCTGTTGATTTCCGAACTCTACCCATGGCAATTTGAATATCAATAAATGTGTGGTTTGAGGTCAATCATTGTTTAATTGCTACTTTCATATTGCATCTAAATAATTGATGAAAGCATTTCCTGAAAGGTTGATATATGAATAAAACTGGTGCACTGTGGTAGAGTATAATTCCATTATGGGTAAATTTTTGTTTTGATAAAGTCTCACAGTGTTATACAGCAATATTTACTGATGGAGTTTCGAGCACAACTTATTGCTCATAATCAAATCGAGCAATAAATTGTGCTCGAAACGTCATCAGTAAACATTACTGTATAACACTGTGAGACTTTATCAAGACAAAAATTTATCCATCAAGGAATTTCCTGAAAGGTGTACTTTCAGTTTACTCTTATCATACATGTGTGTAAGAGGTAGTTTTATTGGCAAAATACTGGTCAATGAGGCATTTATGTTGTGTAAGTCATACTGTTTTAACTGGAACTGATAACTGATCTGATTACCGCTTACTCTTCTTATATTGTAGGCTATTTTCTTGACAGTCAATAGACTGAGATTTTGCACCGCATTTAGAGACGTCTACTGCACAATCATATTTCGAGCATTCTGTTTGTGGCTGGAAATGATCATAATGTTTGCTGCAATGTATGCTCCATTTTATAAATTTCAGTGAGCTTGTTAAAAATCATAAAAAGGCATTATTATTTTCACTCTGGTTACTATATGCCATTTCCAATAAATAAATACATATAAATTTGAGTCACTTCAAGTTTTTTTCAGTCATATGCTGCAGAATATCCAGTGATGTTGCGCCTGAGAAATCTTGTAAGTTGGTCACATGATGGATTGGTAAATTCCTCACACAATTAGACGATTCATATTGTAAATTAAGAAAACTTTACTATATGAAGAGACTTTTTTCAAAGAATTTGTTATTGAGCAGTTCAATAGTATATATGCATAAATACACAGACGGTTCTCCTTAAGGAATCCTATCCGGTGGGGGAACTGAATCTAAATTGTGAGTACATGAAATATTCATAGTATGAAATGCAGTCAAATTATCAAGTGACTAAACAATTATTGTCGTATACAGAACAGTTCATAAGATGTTTAGGTGCTGGAATGGAGCGTATAACTATAGTGTGAGTGGGCTAATATAAAACGTCACTTGACATGGTGTGAAATTTTAAAACATTGCCTTCAACATTGTAAAATAATTTTCGGATTAATATAACAAGTGGGACAGTTGTAAACGATTCAAAGTGAGAATGGTTACAATAATAATAGTAATAATAATAGAAATGATAATCGTAATAAGGAGTGAAACGTTTGCATTCAACAACTCTACTCCTCCTTTACAATTCACTTTAGAAAAATAATCTGAAGCAAACATACTCTTTCTTGATGTGTGCCTTATTAAACGCAATAACGAATCTCTCGAACGATCCATCAACCGAAAATGTACATAGAATGGATAAATAACTAACTGTAGTCGGTTGCCTTACCTCAGTACAAGGAACTGAAGTCGTTCTGTCTGCTTTAGGATAAGAAAAATGTATAGCCCTGATTGAGTTGACTCAGAACTTGATTCACTAAAAGCCGTTCTAGCAGAAAGCTGTTACGCCAACTCAATCATTGACAGAATTACGGAAGAGTAGCACTTTAAACTAGTAACCTAGTCGTTTTCGAAGAAAATCATAGTCATGAACTGGGAATTTAGAGGTGATCAAGCCACAGATATGCTCGAAATGATCTTCTCGAATCAGTCGGTGAAACGTTCTTTGCTTCGAAATTACAAATGGAATTCACTAGCCGTAAGTGTTCTCCACTTTTTTGAGAGATACGCTCTTTCGTTCATCTGCCTCCATTTACATCTATCAAGTTAACCTGCTCTTGTGGAGCAAGGCACATTGGCCGTAGCATCGGGACGTTCTTCACACGGATGATATTACACATTTCAGCATGGCTTTACAAGGGAGAAAAGAAAAGTGTTCGTAGCTCTATTCTGCAATACATCTGTTTGATACCTGTCACTCTATCAACCCTGAACCCTGTTGAAAGATCACCTATGGAATCCATGCTTGATGCTGCGTATCTTTCGGCATAAACTAATGGATTCTCTAGAAACCTTGACCATTCATGCATTTAAGCCAGTAATTCCTGTAAAAACGACTGATGTACATTTCTTACTTCTGCCTTGTCCGTAGAATGATGAACATTTATTTATTTTGCCCATTTACTCAATCTAAGTACCTTTCACTCCTTACTACGCTTATCATGTCTATTATTATTACTGCTATTATTATTGTAACCATTCTCACTTTGAATCGTTTACAGTTCTCTCACTTGTCATACCTAATCCGAAAATACTTAACATTGTTGAATGCAATCTTATCACATTTCACACCATGTCAAGTGACGTTTCATGTAAGCCTACTCACACTATAATTATGCACCCCTTTTTAACACCTAAACATCTTAGGAACTGTTCTGTATATGACAATAATTGTTTTGTCAGTTGATATTTAACCGTGATTATGATCAAGGATATTTTGATTGCATTTCATGCTATGAATATTTGATGTATTCACACCTTAGATTCAGTCCCCTCACCGGATATAATTTGTTTCATGTTAAATAGGAAGTTAACTTGGGTGGAGGTTGAAGAAAAAGAAAAAAGCAAGCGGAATTCTTTTTCGTAAACGTACATATTCCATATATATATCAGTATGTGTATTCCGATAAGGTATTTAGTTAAGTACTTTTATGTCGTATGACGACACTGTATCGTTCAATAAACTTCGGAGACATTAGTCATTCTAGAGAGTTTTCTTGAGGTTTGTATTTTACAATATAATTCCTTGATTGAAATACATAACTGCAATCCATGCATTGTCATATAAAAAGCCCACAATGTTAGAAAATAGGAGTGAAATGTTACTTTTTCTGCAGTCTAACCGCCTGTTCACCTGAGCTGTATTTTACTGAGAAGTCTTTCAAGGTGACATGCATGATCTCAGTGAGCTCATTGCAGACCATAAGCAAAGTGTTTCTCATTGCTAATCAACCTGATTCAAACCGTTTAGGGAGAAATGAAAAGATTTAACAAATAAAAATAAAACAGCATATATATAACATATGAAACAAGCAGATATCTCGTTGTTGGCTGATCGATGGTCAACGCAGGATTTTTTTTACAGTACGCTTGCGGATGCTTGTAAATTTTTCTGTAAAGTGTTCTTCTTAAAGTGTTGATAGAGTTCAGCATGAATGCAAATAAAATGGATTACAGCTTCATTTATTGCTTGAATTCTTGTTTCTAGTTTTCTTTTGATGGGTACCTTGGGCTGTAGTAGGCAGTTGCAATAATTTGATTAGCCCTTAATATGAATGATAAGACGTGAATTAAGAGTTAAGCATGAATGAGAACAGAAAAGCGCACATTTTGGCCACATTATGCAAAAGGAAGCAACATATTAGTGCACAATATGAATCCTGACAAAGGCGATTTATGTTGTCTTGTTACACGCACCATAATTTTCTTCATCTTTTTCACCAATTTTCAGAAGTATTTCATTATTATTACACATATCTTTTCAGTGTGATTAGATATTCACTTTATTTTGCTATATCCATATTTCTTGTTCAGTCATATACGCATTGCATAGTTTCTTTCTAAGATCTTATATTATGAGAGACATCAAGAAATTCTAAACTTCCTGCCAAAAAAACGTGAGAAACGTAACAAGAGACACATAATACTCTTTTATTCTGAAATCAAAGAAATCGAAAATGACTTCAATGTCAATTTCTTATAAAAAATAGTGTATACTCAAAGGTTAGTGAGGCCACTGTCAATAATAGTGATGAAGAAGAAAGAAATGACAGTACATAGAATTTTATTGGTGGATGGTGACTACCAGTGGAATCCAGGATAAGGCGCATTTCGTCGTATTTGGGAGTCGTCCGCCAGCTGGATGTACCTGCATACCCCAGTGATTGATTGAACATGTTCCCACAGCGGCTCGAACCCAGTGCTCATGGTTTCATACGACAAAGCGTTATCCACTAGACCACTCGAGCCACGAGAGCTGGCCACCTCTTGTGAGACGGGAAAATATAAAATTCAATTGGAAAATAACACTACGATTATAAAAATGATTATAAGGACAAAATGGAAAATAATTTTGACGGCTATTAGTATCATGATTATCATAATGATGAAGTAAGTTACCTAAGTATAGCGAGCAGGCGAGCGAGCGCGCGAGCATTGCTTGCTTGCTTGCATTGTAAACATCATCACGTTGGTTCTTGTCACCACCACCATCATCAACATCATCTTCATCCTCATCATCATGACCTAACATCCGATGAGCCGCCAATCTTAGAATTCACCAGCTCTCCTAGAATCTTTCCGACTACATGCCATACCTACACAGTCATCACATCATGTCACACCACATCACATCACATCACATCTCGTCACACTTCGTCATATCACGTCACCCGATTCATTAGCAAATATAAATTTCCAACTACATTCATATCGGTCGATTCGAAGTAGTCAAGACGAGCAGAAATACATGACGATGCATCAAACAAATAACTAACTGATCAACTCACTTACTCACTGACTAACTGACTAACTAACTAACTGGGCAGTTGATGAGAACACTGAATAAATAAGTGACTGAATAACTAACTTACTTTGTAAATAAATCGCTGACCAACTAACTGTCTGACTGAATATCTGACTGACTAAATAACCCAATAAATATCTGACCAACTGAATAACCAATCTACTCACTTACTTACTAACTAACTAACTAACTAAATAAATAAATAAATAAATAAACAACTAACCAACTAATTAATTAAGTGAATAATTTAAGTGTAGAACTTGGCCACTCTGGTACAGTGCAATTCCATATAAGATTATTTCATTTTATTTTGTTTTATTTTATTAATCACACAATGATTTCGTAGTATTAGGAACACAAATGCAGTTGATAAAACTGCATCACTGTATGATTGCTAAAATAAACCTATTTATTATGGAATAACAAAACAAACCAATTAACCAACCAACCAACCTACCAACATACCTACCTACCTACCTACCAACTAACTAACTGACTAACTAATCAAACAACCGACTCACATTTGATCTCACCAAGTCATCAACGAACGAATCATCGGACCAAGGAAGGAAAGAAGGAGGGAGAGAAGAAGTAGTTGTAGGAGAAGAAGAAGAAGAAGAAGGAGCCAACATTCAGTCGAACTGATTCACTGACAGACTGAGTCCCGAATACGAAAATGATTTATCCTCATCACAGAGTGAATGTGTGAATAAGGAAGAGTCAATCCACGCACAAAACAGCACAGTCAACAAACTAAACAAACAACTGGCCAACTAACCAACCGAGAATCAAGCAATCAAGCAACCAGCCAGTCAGTCGATCAATAAATCGAACAATCAACCAACCTATCAACCAATCAATCAATCACATCAATCAATCAATCAATCAATGAAGCCATCATGAGTCAGTCGAATGAGGGGGAAGAGCGAATAAGTGAATGAAACTCACATTCCTCGTGTTCATTGATTATATCGGTTGGTTGGTAGGTAGGGTAGGTCACTCACCTGTGTTTGAGTGTGACCACGTGTTCGCTTGCTTCACAGGTGAACTTCGAGTATAAATAGGAAGGTGGGAGTAAGTTTCAAGTAGTAGTTTCAAGTTGACAGTAAACCACAACAACAACAACAACAACAATGCAGATGTTCACTGTATGTCCGAATACTCTTGTCTAATATTGTATGCCTCCATGATGGTGATTTCTTTCATTTCAGCTCGTCTTAGTTGTACTGGTTGTATCATTTGAATGTGAAATGGGAGGTAAGTCATCCTCATCTCTTTTTCGTCTCCACATATCAGATAGTCGATCAGACAAATCACCTGCTCACCCCAACCATCCATGCATGCATACATTCAAACCCTCTTCTAATGCAGAGATTTGTCGATTATTGCTAATAACACCAACACCAACACCACGACCACCACTATTACTAAGACTAATAATGCTACCACCACCACTACTACTAACACTGATATCTATCAGTACTAATATGACAATGCTACCGCGACAACAACATGGACGAATTCCATTGTGAATGCTTCTCATACAACTGGTGCTAATTTCACTCACTCACTCACTATTGCAATTGTTATCAATATTGCTGATAAATTTTTGTATAACGACAACGACTAGATAGATAGATAGATGATTGGGAGACAGAAAGTGAAGGTGATTGCAGCATTGAAAGTAGCCGACTGGGTTTTTCAATTCATTCATCACACAATCACACAGGCTTCCGAATAAGGAGGTAGGCTGGAAGTGAGTGACACTGATTTCTGGGAAGCGGGTGACAACCCACTTCATTACTCATTGACTCATTCACTCACTCAATCACGCATCCAGTCAGACAGCCAAGCAGGCAGTCAGACAGTCAGTCAGTCAGTCAATCGGGGAGTCAGTGAGTGAGTGAGTGAGTGAGTGAGTGAAGCAGTCACCTGATCACACAGTGACATGCATTCGAGGCAAGTGAATTTGTTAATCGGCCGGCTAATGGAATGGTGGAGGAATGCAGAATTAAAGGAAGGAAGGAAGGAAGGAAGGGAGGACGGTTGGAAGCTGGTCAGAAAGAAAGAATGAATGAATGGATGAATGAATGAATGATAAATAATTAAATAAATAAATAAATAAGTGAATGTGGTATCTTGTTGCTTTATTTTCAGCTATCGCAGGTCCAGTCCCAGAACCAGCCGCCGCCGCTGCAGCAAACAGTGGTTGTCCTGGCTGTCCCGGTGGATGCCCTAATTGCCCTAGGTGTTGTGGATGCCGTGGATGTCGAGGTGGAAAGTGTCCAGGAGGCTGCTGCAGAGGCTGTCGAAGAAAATAAACCACCAACATCAAACACCGAATTCAGACAAACAAGTCTTCTGTCCTACCTGAACAAATTCTTGTCGTCATCATCATTATTTCAAGTCGGTGGGCGACCAATGCAGTGTACTTTCAAATCTCCACTCTCCATACTAAATTATTGATAAATAAACAAATAAATAAATACACTCGTATTATCTCAATCATCCCACATTTCAGACGTCTTATTCTTCTTCTTCCTACTCGATGAACAAATAATCAGTCGGTGGGTGTGGCGGTGTTCTCGGCGTTTCTGGTGGTCGAGTCGACGCCGACAGCTCGATTCTCCCACTGACGGAAACTTGCATGCAGCCATCTTGTGGGAATTTCTCCGCCTTTCAATCTGTCAGCTTGTTAGTCTTTTTGTTAATGAAGAATAAGCGAGTGAATCAGTAGTCAGTAGTAGTTTAGTGTGTCAGTGCATAGAGTCGATTTCGCAATACTTCGCTGAGCCAGCCAGCCAGCCAGCCAACCAGCTAGGTAGCTGTCTAGTTATTATTCAGATATTGAAACACTCACTCTCTTGGTTTGGTTATCGGTAATTTAACTGAGTGGCATAATTAGTTAGTTATGTGAGTTGGTGAGTCAGTTAGTCATTCGGTCTCTCAGTGAACCAGCCTTCAACTCGACCACAACAACAAGCTTTCTCACTCACGATCGCAAATTCTATATAATGAAATTCTAATGAAATCAGTCGTTGAAGGAGAATGAATGTGTGACCAGCATACACAGACAAACGGATAGACTACGAGTAGAAAGACTGACATACAGCCAGCCAGACCCAACGCACGCACACACACACACACACTCGAACAAGCATACAAGCACAAGAACAAACACACAAGCACACTCACGCTCACACTGCCCAATCGCTAGTTAGTCGCCTTCCTTCACGCTCACATACACTGCAAACAAACACGCACACACACATCGTCAATAATAATAATAATAATAAGTTGCTTTATTCCAGAAGCAGTACTAGTGATACAGTGTGGAATTTTCAGCACATTTCTACAATATTGCATCTAATTTCGTCCAACATTTAAAAGGTGTATTTCAAAAAATAAATTTGAAAAACAACAACAATAAAAACACAAAAAACACAAAGAATTACAAAAATAATCCGAAAAATACCAAAAAGTAGAAAGGAAAATAAACAACATGATAAATAATATCTCAGTATTGGGTAGTGGAAGCTATGATATGTTTATGCGTGATGACAATAAAGCTTTAATCATACAAGAAGTTATGAAATGATATTAAGAATGTTTATCGCCAAGATGATCAGTTAATTTGGTTGAACAACACTAAACAATCGTAAAATGAACATTTCAGGTTTTTTTATTGTCAGCTCTAATCCGGTGTTTGTAGTGGTAGTGTGAGTAATCCTGCATAATACAAAATTTTTAAAATGGTGATAATGGCGTTCACAACGAAGACTGTCAGTTAACATTGCCGACCAAAAACAATCACAAAACTAATATTACATGATGGTTAATGACAGGACAACTTTGTAACACTCATAGTGATAATATAGTCGGAACCAGTAGATACACAAAAGAAGGAATAGAATAAAGTACAAAAAAGTAAGCCAATGTTAATATTTTAGGCAGCTAAGTATGTTTAAGAAGGTGTTCACTATAGAATACAAATAAGAGAGAAATAAAAGAGCCAAAATTATGTTATTAACAACAAAGCAAGTCACAGGTTTCGCGCTTAACATTGTCTCTGTCACTTAGAACACGGCTGGCCGAATATGGTATCGTTGAGTTCCTATACTTGGTTCTATGAGCATATATTATTTTGTACTGATTTCTGGTTCTACCTGATCAGAAACAAGCAGAGAGTTAGGAATAGAGGGAGTGTTGGTGGTCGGAGAGTATGGTTTCACACCATTTTTCGCAAGTATTCACATGCCTTTCCACCAATGTAGTGACGAGCTGACTGAGTCTTACACCACTAGTCCTACTAACTACCTTCAACATCCTTCTCAGGATGGTATAGTCCTTCTTCAGTAGTCCAGGAAAGACTGAGGGGGAGCAGTAGAGTAGAATAGGTGAGATACGAGAGTTGACATGTTGTGAAAGTAGAGGTTGGGTGATTCCAGATAGTCTGAGTTTCCTAATGTATTAGGTTGAACGGAAGAACTTCTTAGAAATCGTTAGGATATGAGATGACCAAGTAAGGTCGGAAGATAGAACTAGTCCGAGGTATTTTGCATTAGACTTAGTCTAATTGCAATACTCATGTCCACGAACCACTTTCAGACAGACAGACAGACAGCTATGCAACAAGGATAGTCGCGTGAAATCGAGACAACCACAAATTGATCTCACTTGATGAATCACCTCACTGACAACATCTCGTCACATCTCGTCGAATTTCTGTCATGTCGACCGGATCTAGCTAGCTGGGTCACACATTCTGTTGTTTGTTCATCCTCGCGATTCAGATCTCCTTCAATCGTCATCATCATCATCATCATCCTCAGAAGCTGCAGCAGCAGCATCCTACTGCCAACTAACTCCACTGACACTGTCACCATATTGACACACTGAGTAGAATAACCACCACCAGCAGCAGCAGCAGCAGGTTGTCGAGAATTGACCAGAGTTCCGATGAAATTACTAACGACACCAGTCACAATACCTGTGATGAGCATAGTTCAACTAAGAATAATAATAATAATAAAAATAATAATAATTATAGCAGTCATAATAATATTGTCAATATAACTAATGACCAGTAATAATTAGAATAATGCTTTTGATTGCAGTATTGCAACAACAGAGAGCAAGACACGGGAGTCAGTGTATATTTTTCATTAATCAAAACTCTGTCGTTCATAGATCTACAGTTTATATTCGTAAACCAACCAATTCGTTAACTGACTGAGGAGCGTGTGATTTCGGTTCACATCAAACAACACGAAATAGAATTTTCAAATATATATATATATATATACATATACATAGTATTCTGTTTTTTTTCTAATGCAGTGTTGAACTGTGGGAATAACCTTCTCACTCTACTCGACTCTACTCTACTCTACTCTACTCTAACATCATCACATAGAATGTTCAAATGGATAGATATATGGTATTGTGTTTTTGTTGTTCCGAACTGAACTGTGAGAAGATATGAGAATAATAACATTGCGTTGGCACACATTGTCGTCTGTATCACACCACCACCATCATCACCACCACCACCACCACAATATGTGTCAGTATGAGTGAATTTCCTAATGGATGGAATTCAAAGAAGTGGCGTAGTCCAGTGTATGTAATATAATAATGAAAAGCAGGATAATTTTAGCAACAATAATAATGACTGACGATACAAATGAAATGAAATAAGTAAGTGAGGCCACTGTCAATAATAGTGATGAAGAAGAAAGAAATGACAGTACATAGAATTTTATTGGTGGATGGTGACTACCAGTGGAATCCAGGATAAGGCGCATTTCGTCGTATTTGGGAGTCGTCCGCCAGCTGGATGTACCTGCATACCCCAGTGATTGATTGAACATGTTCCCACAGCGGCTCGAACCCAGTGCTCATGGTTTCATACGACAAAGCGTTATCCACTAGACCACTCGAGCCACGAGAGCTGGCCACCTCTTGTGAGACGGGAAAATATAAAATTCAATTGGAAAATAACACTACGATTATAAAAATGATTATAAGGACAAAATGGAAAATAATTTTGACGGCTATTAGTATCATGATTATCATAATGATGAAGTAAGTTACCTAAGTATAGCGAGCAGGCGAGCGAGCGAGCGCGCGAGCATTGCTTGCTTGCTTGCTTGCATTGTAAACATCATCACGTTGGTTCTTGTCACCACCACCATCATCAACATCATCTTCATCCTCATCATCATGACCTAACATCCGATGAGCCGCCAATCTTAGAATTCACCAGCTCTCCTAGAATCTTTCCGACTACATGCCATACCTACACAGTCATCACATCATGTCACACCACATCACATCACATCACATCTCGTCACACTTCGTCATATCACGTCACCCGATTCATTAGCAAATATAAATTTCCAACTACATTCATATCGGTCGATTCGAAGTAGTCAAGACGAGCAGAAATACATGACGATGCATCAAACAAATAACTAACTGATCAACTCACTTACTCACTGACTAACTGACTAACTAACTAACTGGGCAGTTGATGAGAACACTGAATAAATAAGTGACTGAATAACTAACTTACTTTGTAAATAAATCGCTGACCAACTAACTGTCTGACTGAATATCTGACTGACTAAATAACCCAATAAATATCTGACCAACTGAATAACCAATCTACTCACTTACTTACTATACTAACTAACTAAATAAATAAATAAATAAATAAACAACTAACCAACTAATTAATTAAGTGAATAATTTAAGTGTAGAACTTGGCCACTCTGGTACAGTGCAATTCCATATAAGATTATTTCATTTTATTTTGTTTGATTTTATTAATCACACAATGATTTCGTAGTATTAGGAACACAAATGCAGTTGATAAAACTGCATCACTGTATGATTGCTAAAATAAACCTATTTATTATGGAATAACAAAACAAACCAATTAACCAACCAACAACAACCAACCAACCAACAAACCAACCTACCTACCTACCTACCTACCAACTAACTAACTGACTGACTACTAATCAAACAACCGACTCACATTTGATCTCACCAAGTCATCAACGAACGAATCATCGGACCAAGGAAGGAAAGAAGGAGGGAGAGAAGAAGTAGTTGTAGGAGAAGAAGAAGAAGAAGAAGCCAACATTCAGTCGAACTGATTCACTGACAGACTGAGTCCCGAATACGAAAATGATTTATCCTCATCACAGAGTGAATGTGTGAATAAGGAAGAGTCAATCCACGCACAAAACAGCACAGTCAACAAACTAAACAAACAACTGGCCAACTAACCAACCGAGAATCAAGCAATCAAGCAACCAGCCAGTCAGTCGATCAATAAATCGAACAATCAACCAACCTATCAACCAATCAATCAATCATTCAATCAATCAATCAATCAATCAATCAATGAAGCCATCATGAGTCAGTCGAATGAGGGGGAAGAGCGAATAAGTGAATGAAACTCACATTCCTCGTGTTCATTGATTATATCGGTTGGTTGGTAGGTAGGGTAGGTCACTCACCTGTGTTTGAGTGTGACCACGTGTTCGCTTGCTTCACAGGTGAACTTCGAGTATAAATAGGAAGGTGGGAGTAAGTTTCAAGTAGTAGTTTCAAGTTGACAGTAAACCACAACAACAACAACAACAACAATGCAGATGTTCACTGTATGTCCGAATACTCTTGTCTAATATTGTATGCCTCCATGATGGTGATTTCTTTCATTTCAGCTCGTCTTAGTTGTACTGGTTGTATCATTTGAATGTGAAATGGGAGGTAAGTCATCCTCATCTCTTTTTCGTCTCCACATATCAGATAGTCGATCAGACAAATCACCTGCTCACCCCAACCATCCATGCATGCATACATTCAAACCCTCTTCTAATGCAGAGATTTGTCGATTATTGCTAATAACACCAACACCAACACCACGACCACCACTATTACTAAGACTAATAATGCTACCACCACCACTACTACTAACACTGATATCTATCAGTACTAATATGACAATGCTACCGCGACAACAACATGGACGAATTCCATTGTGAATGCTTCTCATACAACTGGTGCTAATTTCACTCACTCACTCACTATTGCAATTGTTATCAATATTGCTGATAAATTTTTGTATAACGACAACGACTAGATAGATAGATAGATGATTGGGAGACAGAAAGTGAAGGTGATTGCAGCATTGAAAGTAGCCGACTGGGTTTTTCAATTCATTCATCACACAATCACACAGGCTTCCGAATAAGGAGGTAGGCTGGAAGTGAGTGACACTGATTTCTGGGAAGCGGGTGACAACCCACTTCATTACTCATTGACTCATTCACTCACTCAATCACGCATCCAGTCAGACAGCCAAGCAGGCAGTCAGACAGTCAGTCAGTCAGTCAATCGGGGAGTCAGTGAGTGAGTGAGTGAGTGAGTGAGTGAGTGAAGCAGTCACCTGATCACACAGTGACATGCATTCGAGGCAAGTGAATTTGTTAATCGGCCGGCTAATGGAATGGTGGAGGAATGCAGAATTAAAGGAAGGAAGGAAGGAAGGAAGGGAGGACGGTTGGAAGCTGGTCAGAAAGAAAGAATGAATGAATGGATGAATGAATGAATCGATAAATAATTAAATAAATAAATAAATAAATAAGTGAATGTGGTATCTTGTTGCTTTATTTTCAGCTATCGCAGGTCCAGTCCCAGAACCAGCCGCCGCCGCTGCAGCAAACAGTGGTTGTCCTGGCTGTCCCGGTGGATGCCCTAATTGCCCTAGGTGTTGTGGATGCCGTGGATGTCGAGGTGGAAAGTGTCCAGGAGGCTGCTGCAGAGGCTGTCGAAGAAAATAAACCACCAACATCAAACACCGAATTCAGACAAACAAGTCTTCTGTCCTACCTGAACAAATTCTTGTCGTCATCATCATTATTTCAAGTCGGTGGGCGACCAATGCAGTGTACTTTCAAATCTCCACTCTCCATACTAAATTATTGATAAATAAACAAATAAATAAATACACTCGTATTATCTCAATCATCCCACATTTCAGACGTCTTATTCTCTTCTTCTTCCTACTCGATGAACAAATAATCAGTCGGTGGGTGTGGCGGTGTTCTCGGCGTTTCTGGTGGTCGAGTCGACGCCGACAGCTCGATTCTCCCACTGACGGAAACTTGCATGCAGCCATCTTGTGGGAATTTCTCCGCCTTTCAATCTGTCAGCTTGTTAGTCTTTTTGTTAATGAAGAATAAGCGAGTGAATCAGTAGTCAGTAGTAGTTTAGTGTGTCAGTGCATAGAGTCGATTTCGCAATACTTCGCTGAGCCAGCCAGCCAGCCAGCCAACCAGCTAGGTAGCTGTCTAGTTATTATTCAGATATTGAAACACTCACTCTCTTGGTTTGGTTATCGGTAATTTAACTGAGTGGCATAATTAGTTAGTTATGTGAGTTGGTGAGTCAGTTAGTCATTCGGTCTCTCAGTGAACCAGCCTTCAACTCGACCACAACAACAAGCTTTCTCACTCACGATCGCAAATTCTATATAATGAAATTCTAATGAAATCAGTCGTTGAAGGAGAATGAATGTGTGACCAGCATACACAGACAAACGGATAGACTACGAGTAGAAAGACTGACATACAGCCAGCCAGACCCAACGCACACGCACACACACACACACACGAACAAGCATACAAGCACAAGAACAAACACACAAGCACACTCACGCTCACACTGCCCAATCGCTAGTTAGTCGCCTTCCTTCACGCTCACATACACTGCAAACAAACACGC
The DNA here is from genome assembly GCA_944472135.2 of Trichobilharzia regenti. Taxonomy (NCBI): domain Eukaryota; kingdom Metazoa; phylum Platyhelminthes; class Trematoda; order Strigeidida; family Schistosomatidae; genus Trichobilharzia; species Trichobilharzia regenti. The sequence goes on from OX235267.1 coordinate 69,467,302, forward strand.
ACACACACATCGTCAATAATAATAATAATAATAATAATAAGTTGCTTTATTCCAGAAGCAGTACTAGTGATACAGTGTGGAATTTTCAGCACATTTCTACAATATTGCATCTAATTTCGTCCAACATTTAAAAGGTGTATTTCAAAAAATAAATTTGAAAAACAACAACAATAAAAACACAAAACAACACAAAGAATTACAAAAATAATCCGAAAAATACCAAAAAGTAGAAAGGAAAATAAACAACATGATAAATAATATCTCAGTATTGGGTAGTGGAAGCTATGATATGTTTATGCGTGATGACAATAAAGCTTTAATCATACAAGAAGTTATGAAATGATATTAAGAATGTTTATCGCCAAGATGATCAGTTAATTTGGTTGAACAACACTAAACAATCGTAAAATGAACATTTCAGGTTTTTTTATTGTCAGCTCTAATCCGGTGTTTGTAGTGGTAGTGTGAGTAATCCTGCATAATACAAAATTTTTAAAATGGTGATAATGGCGTTCACAACGAAGACTGTCAGTTAACATTGCCGACCAAAAACAATCACAAAACTAATATTACATGATGGTTAATGACAGGACAACTTTGTAACACTCATAGTGATAATATAGTCGGAACCAGTAGATACACAAAAGAAGGAATAGAATAAAGTACAAAAAAGTAAGCCAATGTTAATATTTTAGGCAGCTAAGTATGTTTAAGAAGGTGTTCACTATAGAATACAAATAAGAGAGAAATAAAAGAGCCAAAATTATGTTATTAACAACAAAGCAAGTCACAGGTTTCGCGCTTAACATTGTCTCTGTCACTTAGAACACGGCTGGCCGAATATGGTATCGTTGAGTTCCTATACTTGGTTCTATGAGCATATATTATTTTGTACTGATTTCTGGTTCTACCTGATCAGAAACAAGCAGAGAGTTAGGAATAGAGGGAGTGTTGGTGGTCGGAGAGTATGGTTTCACACCATTTTTCGCAAGTATTCACATGCCTTTCCACCAATGTAGTGACGAGCTGACTGAGTCTTACACCACTAGTCCTACTAACTACCTTCAACATCCTTCTCAGGATGGTATAGTCCTTCTTCAGTAGTCCAGGAAAGACTGAGGGGGAGCAGTAGAGTAGAATAGGTGAGATACGAGAGTTGACATGTTGTGAAAGTAGAGGTTGGGTGATTCCAGATAGTCTGAGTTTCCTAATGTATTAGGTTGAACGGAAGAACTTCTTAGAAATCGTTAGGATATGAGATGACCAAGTAAGGTCGGAAGATAGAACTAGTCCGAGGTATTTTGCATTAGACTTAGTCTAATTGCAATACTCATGTCCACGAACCACTTTCAGACAGACAGACAGACAGCTATGCAACAAGGATAGTCGCGTGAAATCGAGACAACCACAAATTGATCTCACTTGATGAATCACCTCACTGACAACATCTCGTCACATCTCGTCGAATTTCTGTCATGTCGACCGGATCTAGCTAGCTGGGTCACACATTCTGTTGTTTGTTCATCCTCGCGATTCAGATCTCCTTCAATCGTCATCATCATCATCATCATCCTCAGAAGCTGCAGCAGCAGCATCCTACTGCCAACTAACTCCACTGACACTGTCACCATATTGACACACTGAGTAGAATAACCACCACCAGCAGCAGCAGCAGCAGGTTGTCGAGAATTGACCAGAGTTCCGATGAAATTACTAACGACACCAGTCACAATACCTGTGATGAGCATAGTTCAACTAAGAATAATAATAATAAAATAATAATAATTATAGCAGTCATAATAATATTGTCAATATAACTAATGACCAGTAATAATTAGAATAATGCTTTTGATTGCAGTATTGCAACAACAGAGAGCAAGACACGGGAGTCAGTGTATATTTTTCATTAATCAAAACTCTGTCGTTCATAGATCTACAGTTTATATTCGTAAACCAACCAATTCGTTAACTGACTGAGGAGCGTGTGATTTCGGTTCACATCAAACAACACGAAATAGAATTTTCAAATATATATATATATATATACATATACATAGTATTCTGTTTTTTTTCTAATGCAGTGTTGAACTGTGGGAATAACCTTCTCACTCTACTCGACTCTACTCTACTCTACTCTACTCTAACATCATCACATAGAATGTTCAAATGGATAGATATATGGTATTGTGTTTTTGTTGTTCCGAACTGAACTGTGAGAAGATATGAGAATAATAACATTGCGTTGGCACACATTGTCGTCTGTATCACACCACCATCACCATCACCATCACCACCACCACCACCACCACAATATGTGTCAGTATGAGTGAATTTCCTAATGGATGGAATTCAAAGAAGTGGCGTAGTCCAGTGTATGTAATATAATAATGAAAAGCAGGATAATTTTAGCAACAATAATAATGACTGACGATACAAATGAAATGAAATAAGTAAGTGAGGCCACTGTCAATAATAGTGATGAAGAAGAAAGAAATGACAGTACATAGAATTTTATTGGTGGATGGTGACTACCAGTGGAATCCAGGATAAGGCGCATTTCGTCGTATTTGGGAGTCGTCCGCCAGCTGGATGTACCTGCATACCCCAGTGATTGATTGAACATGTTCCCACAGCGGCTCGAACCCAGTGCTCATGGTTTCATACGACAAAGCGTTATCCACTAGACCACTCGAGCCACGAGAGCTGGCCACCTCTTGTGAGACGGGAAAATATAAAATTCAATTGGAAAATAACACTACGATTATAAAAATGATTATAAGGACAAAATGGAAAATAATTTTGACGGCTATTAGTATCATGATTATCATAATGATGAAGTAAGTTACCTAAGTATAGCGAGCAGGCGAGCGAGCGAGCGCGCGAGCATTGCTTGCTTGCTTGCTTGCATTGTAAACATCATCACGTTGGTTCTTGTCACCACCACCATCATCAACATCATCTTCATCCTCATCATCATGACCTAACATCCGATGAGCCGCCAATCTTAGAATTCACCAGCTCTCCTAGAATCTTTCCGACTACATGCCATACCTACACAGTCATCACATCATGTCACACCACATCACATCACATCACATCTCGTCACACTTCGTCATATCACGTCACCCGATTCATTAGCAAATATAAATTTCCAACTACATTCATATCGGTCGATTCGAAGTAGTCAAGACGAGCAGAAATACATGACGATGCATCAAACAAATAACTAACTGATCAACTCACTTACTCACTGACTAACTGACTAACTAACTAACTAACTGGGCAGTTGATGAGAACACTGAATAAATAAGTGACTGAATAACTAACTTACTTTGTAAATAAATCGCTGACCAACTAACTGTCTGACTGAATATCTGACTGACTAAATAACCCAATAAATATCTGACCAACTGAATAACCAATCTACTCACTTACTTACTTACTAACTAACTAAAACTAAATAAATAAATAAATAAACAACTAACCAACTAATTAATTAAGTGAATAATTTAAGTGTAGAACTTGGCCACTCTGGTACAGTGCAATTCCATATAAGATTATTTCATTTTATTTTGTTTGATTTTATTAATCACACAATGATTTCGTAGTATTAGGAACACAAATGCAGTTGATAAAACTGCATCACTGTATGATTGCTAAAATAAACCTATTTATTATGGAATAACAAAACAAACCAATTAACCAACCAACAACAAACCAACCAACCAACAAACCAACTACCTACCTACCTACCTACCAACTAACTAACTGACTAACTAATCAAACAACCGACTCACATTTGATCTCACCAAGTCATCAACGAACGAATCATCGGACCAAGGAAGGAAAGAAGGAGGGAGAGAAGAAGTAGTTGTAGGAGAAGAGAAGAAGAAGAAGGAGCCAACATTCAGTCGAACTGATTCACTGACAGACTGAGTCCCGAATACGAAAATGATTTATCCTCATCACAGAGTGAATGTGTGAATAAGGAAGAGTCAATCCACGCACAAAACAGCACAGAGAACAAACTAAACAAACAACTGGCCAACTAACCAACCGAGAATCAAGCAATCAAGCAACCAGCCAGTCAGTCGATCAATAAATCGAACAATCAACCAACCTATCAACCAATCAATCAATCAATCAATGAAGCCATCATGAGTCAGTCGAATGAGGGGGAAGAGCGAATAAGTGAATGAAACTCACATTCCTCGTGTTCATTGATTATATCGGTTGGTTGGTAGGTAGGGTAGGTCACTCACCTGTGTTTGAGTGTGACCACGTGTTCGCTTGCTTCACAGGTGAACTTCGAGTATAAATAGGAAGGTGGGAGTAAGTTTCAAGTAGTAGTTTCAAGTTGACAGTAAACCACAACAACAACAACAACAATGCAGATGTTCACTGTATGTCCGAATACTCTTGTCTAATATTGTATGCCTCCATGATGGTGATTTCTTTCATTTCAGCTCGTCTTAGTTGTACTGGTTGTATCATTTGAATGTGAAATGGGAGGTAAGTCATCCTCATCTCTTTTTCGTCTCCACATATCAGATAGTCGATCAGACAAATCATCACCTGCTCACCCCAACCATCCATGCATGCATACATTCAAACCCTCTTCTAATGCAGAGATTTGTCGATTATTGCTAATAACACCAACACCAACACCACGACCACCACTATTACTAAGACTAATAATGCTACCACCACCACTACTACTAACACTGATATCTATCAGTACTAATATGACAATGCTACCGCGACAACAACATGGACGAATTCCATTGTGAATGCTTCTCATACAACTGGTGCTAATTTCACTCACTCACTCACTCACTATTGCAATTGTTATCAATATTGCTGATAAATTTTTGTATAACGACAACGACTAGATAGATAGATAGATGATTGGGAGACAGAAAGTGAAGGTGATTGCAGCATTGAAAGTAGCCGACTGGGTTTTTCAATTCATTCATCACACAATCACACAGGCTTCCGAATAAGGAGGTAGGCTGGAAGTGAGTGACACTGATTTCTGGGAAGCGGGTGACAACCCACTTCATTACTCATTGACTCATTCACTCACTCAATCACGCATCCAGTCAGACAGCCAAGCAGGCAGTCAGACAGTCAGTCAGTCAATCGGGGAGTCAGTGAGTGAGTGAGTGAGTGAGTGAGTGAGTGAAGCAGTCACCTGATCACACAGTGACATGCATTCGAGGCAAGTGAATTTGTTAATCGGCCGGCTAATGGAATGGTGGAGGAATGCAGAATTAAAGGAAGGAAGGAAGGAAGGGAGGACGGTTGGAAGCTGGTCAGAAAGAAAGAATGAATGAATGGATGAATGAATGAATCGATAAATAATTAAATAAATAAATAAATAAATAAGTGAATGTGGTATCTTGTTGCTTTATTTTCAGCTATCGCAGGTCCAGTCCCAGAACCAGCCGCCGCCGCTGCAGCAAACAGTGGTTGTCCTGGCTGTCCCGGTGGATGCCCTAATTGCCCTAGGTGTTGTGGATGCCGTGGATGTCGAGGTGGAAAGTGTCCAGGAGGCTGCTGCAGAGGCTGTCGAAGAAAATAAACCACCAACATCAAACACCGAATTCAGACAAACAAGTCTTCTGTCCTACCTGAACAAATTCTTGTCGTCATCATCATTATTTCAAGTCGGTGGGCGACCAATGCAGTGTACTTTCAAATCTCCACTCTCCATACTAAATTATTGATAAATAAACAAATAAATAAATACACTCGTATTATCTCAATCATCCCACATTTCAGACGTCTTATTCTTCTTCTTCTTCCTACTCGATGAACAAATAATCAGTCGGTGGGTGTGGCGGTGTTCTCGGCGTTTCTGGTGGTCGAGTCGACGCCGACAGCTCGATTCTCCCACTGACGGAAACTTGCATGCAGCCATCTTGTGGGAATTTCTCCGCCTTTCAATCTGTCAGCTTGTTAGTCTTTTTGTTAATGAAGAATAAGCGAGTGAATCAGTAGTCAGTAGTAGTTTAGTGTGTCAGTGCATAGAGTCGATTTCGCAATACTTCGCTGAGCCAGCCAGCCAGCCAGCCAGCCAACCAGCTAGGTAGCTGTCTAGTTATTATTCAGATATTGAAACACTCACTCTCTTGGTTTGGTTATCGGTAATTTAACTGAGTGGCATAATTAGTTAGTTATGTGAGTTGGTGAGTCAGTTAGTCATTCGGTCTCTCAGTGAACCAGCCTTCAACTCGACCACAACAACAAGCTTTCTCACTCACGATCGCAAATTCTATATAATGAAATTCTAATGAAATCAGTCGTTGAAGGAGAATGAATGTGTGACCAGCATACACAGACAAACGGATAGACTACGAGTAGAAAGACTGACATACAGCCAGCCAGACCCAACGCACGCACACACACACACACACTGAACAAGCATACAAGCACAAGAACAAACACACAAGCACACTCACGCTCACACTGCCCAATCGCTAGTTAGTCGCCTTCCTTCACGCTCACATACACTGCAAACAAACACGCACACACACATCGTCAATAATAATAATAATAATAAGTTGCTTTATTCCAGAAGCAGTACTAGTGATACAGTGTGGAATTTTCAGCACATTTCTACAATATTGCATCTAATTTCGTCCAACATTTAAAAGGTGTATTTCAAAAAATAAATTTGAAAAACAACAACAATAAAAACACAAAAAACACAAAGAATTACAAAAATAATCCGAAAAATACCAAAAAGTAGAAAGGAAAATAAACAACATGATAAATAATATCTCAGTATTGGGTAGTGGAAGCTATGATATGTTTATGCGTGATGACAATAAAGCTTTAATCATACAAGAAGTTATGAAATGATATTAAGAATGTTTATCGCCAAGATGATCAGTTAATTTGGTTGAACAACACTAAACAATCGTAAAATGAACATTTCAGGTTTTTTTATTGTCAGCTCTAATCCGGTGTTTGTAGTGGTAGTGTGAGTAATCCTGCATAATACAAAATTTTTAAAATGGTGATAATGGCGTTCACAACGAAGACTGTCAGTTAACATTGCCGACCAAAAACAATCACAAAACTAATATTACATGATGGTTAATGACAGGACAACTTTGTAACACTCATAGTGATAATATAGTCGGAACCAGTAGATACACAAAAGAAGGAATAGAATAAAGTACAAAAAAGTAAGCCAATGTTAATATTTTAGGCAGCTAAGTATGTTTAAGAAGGTGTTCACTATAGAATACAAATAAGAGAGAAATAAAAGAGCCAAAATTATGTTATTAACAACAAAGCAAGTCACAGGTTTCGCGCTTAACATTGTCTCTGTCACTTAGAACACGGGCCGAATATGGTATCGTTGAGTTCCTATACTTGGTTCTATGAGCATATATTATTTTGTACTGATTTCTGGTTCTACCTGATCAGAAACAAGCAGAGAGTTAGGAATAGAGGGAGTGTTGGTGGTCGGAGAGTATGGTTTCACACCATTTTTCGCAAGTATTCACATGCCTTTCCACCAATGTAGTGACGAGCTGACTGAGTCTTACACCACTAGTCCTACTAACTACCTTCAACATCCTTCTCAGGATGGTATAGTCCTTCTTCAGTAGTCCAGGAAAGACTGAGGGGGAGCAGTAGAGTAGAATAGGTGAGATACGAGAGTTGACATGTTGTGAAAGTAGAGGTTGGGTGATTCCAGATAGTCTGAGTTTCCTAATGTATTAGGTTGAACGGAAGAACTTCTTAGAAATCGTTAGGATATGAGATGACCAAGTAAGGTCGGAAGATAGAACTAGTCCGAGGTATTTTGCATTAGACTTAGTCTAATTGCAATACTCATGTCCACGAACCACTTTCAGACAGACAGACAGACAGCTATGCAACAAGGATAGTCGCGTGAAATCGAGACAACCACAAATTGATCTCACTTGATGAATCACCTCACTGACAACATCTCGTCACATCTCGTCGAATTTCTGTCATGTCGACCGGATCTAGCTAGCTGGGTCACACATTCTGTTGTTTGTTCATCCTCGCGATTCAGATCTCCTTCAATCGTCATCATCATCATCATCATCCTCAGAAGCTGCAGCAGCAGCATCCTACTGCCAACTAACTCCACTGACACTGTCACCATATTGACACACTGAGTAGAATAACCACCACCAGCAGCAGCAGCAGCAGGTTGTCGAGAATTGACCAGAGTTCCGATGAAATTACTAACGACACCAGTCACAATACCTGTGATGAGCATAGTTCAACTAAGAATAATAATAATAAAATAATAATAATTATAGCAGTCATAATAATATTGTCAATATAACTAATGACCAGTAATAATTAGAATAATGCTTTTGATTGCAGTATTGCAACAACAGAGAGCAAGACACGGGAGTCAGTGTATATTTTTCATTAATCAAAACTCTGTCGTTCATAGATCTACAGTTTATATTCGTAAACCAACCAATTCGTTAACTGACTGAGGAGCGTGTGATTTCGGTTCACATCAAACAACACGAAATAGAACGTTCAAATATATGTATTTAAATAAATATATATAGTATTCTGTTTTTTTTCTAATGCAGTGTTGAACTGTGGGAATAACCTTCTCACTCTACTCTACTCTAACATCATCACATAGAATGTTCAAATGGATAGATATATGGTATTGTGTTTTTGTTGTTCCGAACTGAACTGTGAGAAGATATGAGAATAATAACATTGCGTTGGCACACATTGTCGTCTGTATCACACCACCATCACCATCACCATCACCACCACCACCACCACCACAATATGTGTCAGTATGAGTGAATTTCCTAATGGATGGAATTCAAAGAAGTGGCGTAGTCCAGTGTATGTAATATAATAATGAAAAGCAGGATAATTTTAGCAACAATAATAATGACTGACGATACAAATGAAATGAAATAAGTAAGTGAGGCCACTGTCAATAATAGTGATGAAGAAGAAAGAAATGACAGTACATAGAATTTTATTGGTGGATGGTGACTACCAGTGGAATCCAGGATAAGGCGCATTTCGTCGTATTTGGGAGTCGTCCGCCAGCTGGATGTACCTGCATACCCCAGTGATTGATTGAACATGTTCCCACAGCGGCTCGAACCCAGTGCTCATGGTTTCATACGACAAAGCGTTATCCACTAGACCACTCGAGCCACGAGAGCTGGCCACCTCTTGTGAGACGGGAAAATATAAAATTCAATTGGAAAATAACACTACGATTATAAAAATGATTATAAGGACAAAATGGAAAATAATTTTGACGGCTATTAGTATCATGATTATCATAATGATGAAGTAAGTTACCTAAGTATAGCGAGCAGGCGAGCGAGCGAGCGCGCGAGCATTGCTTGCTTGCTTGCATTGTAAACATCATCACGTTGGTTCTTGTCACCACCACCATCATCAACATCATCTTCATCCTCATCATCATGACCTAACATCCGATGAGCCGCCAATCTTAGAATTCACCAGCTCTCCTAGAATCTTTCCGACTACATGCCATACCTACACAGTCATCACATCATGTCACACCACATCACATCACATCACATCTCGTCACACTTCGTCATATCACGTCACCCGATTCATTAGCAAATATAAATTTCCAACTACATTCATATCGGTCGATTCGAAGTAGTCAAGACGAGCAGAAATACATGACGATGCATCAAACAAATAACTAACTGATCAACTCACTTACTCACTGACTAACTGACTAACTAACTAACTAACTGGGCAGTTGATGAGAACACTGAATAAATAAGTGACTGAATAACTAACTTACTTTGTAAATAAATCGCTGACCAACTAACTGTCTGACTGAATATCTGACTGACTAAATAACCCAATAAATATCTGACCAACTGAATAACCAAACCACTCACTTACTTACTTACTAACTAACTAACTAATTAAATAAATAAATAAATAAACAACTAACCAACTAATTAATTAAGTGAATAATTTAAGTGTAGAACTTGGCCACTCTGGTACAGTGCAATTCCATATAAGATTATTTCATTTTATTTTGTTTGATTTTATTAATCACACAATGATTTCGTAGTATTAGGAACACAAATGCAGTTGATAAAACTGCATCACTGTATGATTGCTAAAATAAACCTATTTATTATGGAATAACAAAACAAACCAATTAACCAACCAACCAACAAACCAACCTACCTACCTACCTACCTACCTACCTACCTACCAACTAACTAACTGACTAACTTATCAAACAACCGACTCACATTTGATCTCACCAAGTCATCAACGAACGAATCATCGGACCAAGGAAGGAAAGAAGGAGGGAGAGAAGAAGTAGTTGTAGGAGAAGTAGAAGAAGAAGAAGGAGCCAACATTCAGTCGAACTGATTCACTGACAGACTGAGTCCCGAATACGAAAATGATTTATCCTCATCACAGAGTGAATGTGTGAATAAGGAAGAGTCAATCCACGCACAAAAGAGCACAGAGAACAAACTAAACAAACAACTGGCCAACTAACCATCCGAGAATCAAGCAATCAAGCAACCAGCCAGTCAGTCGATCAATAAATCGAACAATCAACCAACCTATCAACCAATCAATCAATCATTCAATCAAACAATCAATCAATCAATCAAACAATCGATCAATCAATGAAGCCATCATGAGTCAGTCGAATGAGGGGGAAGAGCGAATAAGTGAATGAAACTGATATGTATCCATATATATATTTATGTGTGTGTGTGCATGTTGGTCTCTCTTTCTGTTTGCTCGGTTAGTCTGTGACCACTTCACTTGTATGGACTTGTCTCCTTTAATAATGTGTATTCTCCTTATATTATATTATATATAATATGAGTGCTTGTTGACAGTCCATTGCTTGGTGACATATATCCATATATGTTTGTTGACATGTCTGCTATATTCGCTATGTATAATTGGATCGACACTCCATTATAATTAGCCATTCATGTTAAGACTGTCTAATGATTTTTCCCACGCTTGTCTGAATTATTTATATATATTCGCATCCACAATTTGTGTGAACTACTTTACAACTACTTTACTTACTTACCACTTTGGTGTGAGACCATTTATTTTCGTCTCCTTGTGTTTGGACAATAGAAGTATCATCGCAAACCAAGTGGTCTTCTGAATTCCGCCTTCTCGCGTCAGGACTATTAGTTTCTCGACCAGTCCATAACAATAATTCAGCGACGAGTACATAACAATTTGGCGACGGGGAAAAACTACTATTAACCACACAGCAGCAACAACATAACAATTTACTATGGATCCTATTAAATTGGAATTATTGTTTGAACGACAAATGAAATTAATGGAAATGTTCGTCAACCAACAGACTGGTCCAGCTCCACCTTCAAGCAATCCCAATCATACCATGCTACCATCTGTCGACGGAATTGTGAACAGCATTTCACAGTTCAATTATGACCCAGAGGCTAATGTCACTTTTGACACATGGTATCAACGTTATGAGGATTTATTCACTGTTGATCTCGCCTCACAAGACGATGCCTGGAAGGTGCGAGTTTTGCTACGTAAATTGGGTCCGGCAGAATATGAACGGTACTGCAACCTAATTTTACCACAGAAACCACGTGACAATTGTTTCGATGATACAATAAAGTTGCTGCGTGAACATTTCGGAGACCACTCCTCATTATTCAGTATACGTTATCGTTTCCTCAAGCTGGCAATGAATGAAAATGATGATTTTCTTACTCACGTTGGCACAGTCAACCGAGAATGTGAGAGATTTCGACTCAGGTCCTTAACAGATGATCAGTTCAAAGGCTTGATTCTCATATGCAGTCTCCAATCTCCTCGTTTCACAGATATCCGAACTCGACTGCTCAATCAGCTAGAACAAAATCCCAAGTTAACATTACATGACATAGCTGATGAATATCAACGGCTGATTAATCTGCAGAAAGACACACACTTGGTCGAATCAACACCTTCGAGAAGCTCTGATATTCGTGCATTACGAAAGAGCGAAAATCTCTCATCATCCAGTCCTGACCCACCTACTTCTCTTAATGTCCCGCGGAAATCTATACATACTCATCCAACTTCACAAAATACGACAAAGAAGACCCCTCCATCACCATGCTGGCACTGTGGCGCGTGGCACTTTGTAAAGTCTTGTCCATACAAAAATCATCGTTGCAGCAAGTGCAAGATCATCGGTCACAAAAATGGTTTTTGTCAGCCACGCAAACCCAGATGTCAAAATCCAGCGAAAGCTCGACAAAATGTTGGTCCTGAATCCCCCAAAAAGTCATTGAGTCTACGCGCAACCCGTCAAGTCACAACACCAGCTATGCGGAAATATATTGACCTTCAGATGAATGGTCATGATACTCGTCTGCAGCTAGATACTGCCTCTGATATTACTGTTATATCAGAGAAACTTTGGAATGATATTGGCAGACCACCTATCACCAACACTTCCCAGTCTCTTCTCAGCGCCTGTGGTGGGCGGCTCAAACTAATTGGTGAACTCAAATGTTCTGTTTCCTTCCGCAATACCAAATTCACAGGAATTTGTTACGTCACGAAGAATGAATTAAATGTTTTGGGACTTGATTGGTTCGATCGTTTGCATCTGGCTGATGTCCCACTAAATTCTCTACGCAATACAGCGAAGAAGCATAAAATGCTAGACAATTCCGGACGGAGCCGAAGCCGCAAACCCAACAGTCATACGAAACGACAGGCGTCAACAACAAGCACAAAGGTCCCAGATAAACCCCCAGGTAAACATCCTACTAATCATCCATCTTCTCAAAAGGGGGGGTGATATGTATCCACATATATATATTTATGTGTGTGTGTGCATGTTGGTCTCTCTTTCTGTTTGCTCGGTTAGTCTGTGACCACTTCACTTGTATGGACTTGTCTCCTTTAATAATGTGTATTCTCCTTATATTATATTATATATAATATGAGTGCTTGTTGACAGTCCATTGCTTGGTGACATATATCCATATATGTTTGTTGACATGTCTGCTATATTCGCTATGTATAATTGGATCGACACTCCATTATAATTAGCCATTCATGTTAAGACTGTCTAATGATTTTTCCCACGCTTGTCTGAATTATTTATATATATTCGCATCCACAATTTGTGTGAACTACTTTACAACTACTTTACTTACTTACCACTTTGGTGTGAGACCATTTATTTTCATCTCCTTGTGTTTGGACAATAGAAGTATCATCGCAAACCAAGTGGTCTTCTGAATTCCGCCTTCTCGCGTCAGGACTATTAGTTTCTCGACCAGTCCATAACAATAATTCAGCGACGAGTACATAACAGAAACTCACATTCCTCGTGTTCATTGATTATATCGGTTGGTTGGTAGGTAGGGTAGGTCACTCACCTGTGTTTGAGTGTGACCACGTGTTCGCTTGCTTCACAGGTGAACTTCGAGTATAAATAGGAAGGTGGGAGTAAGTTTCAAGTAGTAGTTTCAAGTTGACAGTAAACCACAACAACAACAACAACAACAACAACAACAATGCAGATGTTCACTGTATGTCCGAATACTCTTGTCTAATATTGTATGCCTCCATGATGGTGATTTCTTTCATTTCAGCTCGTCTTAGTTGTACTGGTTGTATCATTTGAATGTGAAATGGGAGGTAAGTCATCCTCATCTCTTTTTCGTCTCCACATATCAGATAGTCGATCAGACAAATCATCACCTGCTCACCCCAACCATCCATGCATGCATACATTCAAATCCTCTTCTAATGCAGAGATTTGTCGATTATTGCTAATAACACCAACACCAACACCACGACCACCACTATTACTAAGACTAATAATGCTACCACCACCACTACTACTAACACTGATATCTATCAGTACTAATATGACAATGCTACCGCGACAACAACATGGACGAATTCCATTGTGAATGCTTCTCATACAACTGGTGCTAATTTCACTCACTCACTCACTCACTATTGCAATTGTTATCAATATTGCTGATAACTTTTTGTATAACGACAACGACTAGATAGATAGATAGATGATTGGGAGACAGAAAGTGAAGGTGATTGCAGCATTGAAAGTAGCCGACTGGGTTTTTCAATTCATTCATCACACAATCACACAGGCTTCCGAATAAGGAGGTAGGCTGGAAGTGAGTGACACTGATTTCTGGGAAGCGGGTGACAACCCACTTCATTACTCATTGACTCATTCACTCACTCAATCACGCATCCAGTCAGACAGCCAAGCAGGCAGTCAGACAGTCAGTCGGTCAATCGGGGAGTCAGTGAGTGAGTGAGTGAGTGAGTGAAGCAGTCACCTGATCACACAGCGACATGCATTCGAGGCAAGTGAATTTGTTAATCGGCCGGCTAATGGAATGGTGGAGGAATGCAGAATTAAAGGAAGGAAGGAAGGAAGGGAGGACGGTTGGAAGCTGGTCAGAAAGAAAGAATGAATGAATGGATGAATGAATGAATCGATAAATAATTAAATAAATAAATAAATAAATAAGTGAATGTGGTATCTTGTTGCTTTATTTTCAGCTATCGCAGGTCCAGTCCCAGAACCAGCCGCCGCCGCTGCAGCAAACAGTGGTTGTCCTGGCTGTCCCGGTGGATGCCCTAATTGCCCTAGGTGTTGTGGATGCCGTGGATGTCGAGGTGGAAAGTGTCCAGGAGGCTGCTGCAGAGGCTGTCGAAGAAAATAAACCACCAACATCAAACACCGAATTCAGACAAACAAGTCTTCTGTCCTACCTGAACAAATTCTTGTCGTCATCATCATTATTTCAAGTCGGTGGGCGACCAATGCAGTGTACTTTCAAATCTCCACTCTCCATACTAAATTATTGATAAATAAACAAATAAATAAATACACTCGTATTATCTCAATCATCCCACATTTCAGACGTCTTATTCTTCTTCTTCTTCCTACTCGATGAACAAATAATCAGTCGGTGGGTGTGGCGGTGTTCTCGGCGTTTCTGGTGGTCGAGTCGACGCCGACAGCTCGATTCTCCCACTGACGGAAACTTGCATGCAGCCATCTTGTGGGAATTTCTCCGCCTTTCAATCTGTCAGCTTGTTAGTCTTTTTGTTAATGAAGAATAAGCGAGTGAATCAGTAGTCAGTAGTAGTTTAGTGTGTCAGTGCATAGAGTCGATTTCGCAATACTTCGCTGAGCCAGCCAGCCAGCCAGCCAGCCAACCAGCTAGGTAGCTGTCTAGTTATTATTCAGATATTGAAACACTCACTCTCTTGGTTTGGTTATCGGTAATTTAACTGAGTGGCATAATTAGTTAGTTATGTGAGTTGGTGAGTCAGTTAGTCATTCGGTCTCTCAGTGAACCAGCCTTCAACTCGACCACAACAACAAGCTTTCTCACTCACGATCGCAAATTCTATATAATGAAATTCTAATGAAATCAGTCGTTGAAGGAGAATGAATGTGTGACCAGCATACACAGACAAACGGATAGACTAATAGTAGAAAGACTGACATACAGCCAGCCAGACCCAACGCACGCACACACACACACTCGAACAAGCATACAAGCACAAGAACAAACACACAAGCACACTCACGCTCACACTGCCCAATCGCTAGTTAGTCGCCTTCCTTCACGCTCACATACACTGCAAACAAACACGCACACACACATCGTCAATAATAATAATAATAATAATAATGTTGCTTTATTCCAGAAGCAGTACTAGTGATACAGTGTGGAATTTTCAGCACATTTCTACAATATTGCATCTAATTTCGTCCAACATTTAAAAGGTGTATTTCAAAAAATAAATTTGAAAAACAACAACAATAAAAACACAAAAAACACAAAGAATTACAAAAATAATCCGAAAAATACCAAAAAGTAGAAAGGAAAATAAACAACATGATAAATAATATCTCAGTATTGGGTAGTGGAAGCTATGATATGTTTATGCGTGATGACAATAAAGCTTTAATCATACAAGAAGTTATGAAATGATATTAAGAATGTTTATCGCCAAGATGATCAGTTAATTTGGTTGAACAACACTAAACAATCGTAAAATGAAGATTTCAGGTTTTTTTATTGTCAGCTCTAATCCGGTGTTTGTAGTGGTAGTGTGAGTAATCCTGCATAATACAAAATTTTTAAAATGGTGATAATGGCGTTCACAACGAAGACTGTCAGTTAACATTGCCGACCAAAAACAATCACAAAACTAATATTACATGATGGTTAATGACAGGACAACTTTGTAACACTCATAGTGATAATATAGTCGGAACCAGTAGATACACAAAAGAAGGAATAGAATAAAGTACAAAAAAGTAAGCCAATGTTAATATTTTAGGCAGCTAAGTATGTTTAAGAAGGTGTTCACTATAGAATACAAATAAGAGAGAAATAAAAGAGCCAAAATTATGTTATTAACAACAAAGCAAGTCACAGGTTTCGCGCTTAACATTGTCTCTGTCACTTAGAACACGGGCCGAATATGGTATCGTTGAGTTCCTATACTTGGTTCTATGAGCATATATTATTTTGTACTGATTTCTGGTTCTACCTGATCAGAAAGAAGCAGAGAGTTAGGAATAGAGGGAGTGTTGGTGGTCGGAGAGTATGGTTTCACACCATTTTTCGCAAGTATTCACATGCCTTTCCACCAATGTAGTGACGAGCTGACTGAGTCTTACACCACTAGTCCTACTAACTACCTTCAACATCCTTCTCAGGATGGTATAGTCCTTCTTCAGTAGTCCAGGAAAGACTGAGGGGGAGCAGTAGAGTAGAATAGGTGAGATACGAGAGTTGACATGTTGTGAAAGTAGAGGTTGGGTGATTCCAGATAGTCTGAGTTTCCTAATGTATTAGGTTGAACGGAAGAACTTCTTAGAAATCGTTAGGATATGAGATGACCAAGTAAGGTCGGAAGATAGAACTAGTCCGAGGTATTTTGCATTAGACTTAGTCTAATTGCAATACTCATGTCCACGAACCACTTTCAGACAGACAGACAGACAGCTATGCATCAAGGATAGTCGCGTGAAATCGAGACAACCACAAATTGATCTCACTTGATGAATCACCTCACTGACAACATCTCGTCACATCTCGTCGAATTTCTGTCATGTCGACCGGATCTAGCTAGCTGGGTCACACATTCTGTTGTTTGTTCATCCTCGCGATTCAGATCTCCTTCAATCGTCATCATCATCATCATCATCCTCAGAAGCTGCAGCAGCAGCATCCTACTGCCAACTAACTCCACTGACACTGTCACCATATTGACACACTGAGTAGAATAACCACCACCAGCAGCAGCAGCAGCAGGTTGTCGAGAATTGACCAGAGTTCCGATGAAATTACTAACGACACCAGTCACAATACCTGTGATGAGCATAGTTCAACTAAGAATAATAATAATAAAATAATAATAATTATAGCAGTCATAATAATATTGTCAATATAACTAATGACCAGTAATAATTAGAATAATGCTTTTGATTGCAGTATTGCAACAACAGAGAGCAAGACACGGGAGTCAGTGTATATTTTTCATTAATCAAAACTCTGTCGTTCATAGATCTACAGTTTATATTCGTAAACCAACCAATTCGTTAACTGACTGAGGAGCGTGTGATTTCGGTTCACATCAAACAACACGAAATAGAACGTTCTAATATATGTATTTCAAATAAATATATATAGTATTCTGTTTTTTTTCTAATGCAGTGTTGAACTGTGGGAATAACCTTCAAACTCTACTCTACTCTAACATCATCACATAGAATGTTCAAATGGATAGATATATGGTATTGTGTTTTTGTTGTTCCGAACTGAACTGTGAGAAGATATGAGAATAATAACATTGCGTTGGCACACATTGTCGTCTGTATCACACCACCATCACCATCACCATCACCACCACCACCACCACCACAATATGTGTCAGTATGAGTGAATTTCCTAATGGATGGAATTCAAAGAAGTGGCGTAGTCCAGTGTATGTAATATAATAATGAAAAGCAGGATAATTTTAGCAACAATAATAATGACTGACGATACAAATGAAATGAAATAAGTAAGTGAGGCCACTGTCAATAATAGTGATGAAGAAGAAAGAAATGACAGTACATAGAATTTTATTGGTGGATGGTGACTACCAGTGGAATCCAGGATAAGGCGCATTTCGTCGTATTTGGGAGTCGTCCGCCAGCTGGATGTACCTGCATACCCCAGTGATTGATTGAACATGTTCCCACAGCGGCTCGAACCCAGTGCTCATGGTTTCATACGACAAAGCGTTATCCACTAGACCACTCGAGCCACGAGAGCTGGCCACCTCTTGTGAGACGGGAAAATATAAAATTCAATTGGAAAATAACACTACGATTATAAAAATGATTATAAGGACAAAATGGAAAATAATTTTGACGGCTATTAGTATCATGATTATCATAATGATGAAGTAAGTTACCTAAGTATAGCGAGCAGGCGAGCGAGCGAGCGCGCGAGCATTGCTTGCTTGCTTGCATTGTAAACATCATCACGTTGGTTCTTGTCACCACCACCATCATCAACATCATCTTCATCCTCATCATCATGACCTAACATCCGATGAGCCGCCAATCTTAGAATTCACCAGCTCTCCTAGAATCTTTCCGACTACATGCCATACCTACACAGTCATCACATCATGTCACACCACATCACATCACATCTCGTCACACTTCGTCATATCACGTCACCCGATTCATTAGCAAATATAAATTTCCAACTACATTCATATCGGTCGATTCGAAGTAGTCAAGACGAGCAGAAATACATGACGATGCATCAAACAAATAACTAACTGATCAACTCACTTACTCACTGACTAACTGACTAACTAACTAACTACTGGGCAGTTGATGAGAACACTGAATAAATAAGTGACTGAATAACTAACTTACTTTGTAAATAAATCGCTGACCAACTAACTGTCTGACTGAATATCTGACTGACTAAATAACCCAATAAATATCTGACCAACTGAATAACCAAACCACTCACTTACTTACTTACTAACTAACAAACTATAACTAAAAATAAATAAATAAATAAACAACTAACCAACTAATTAATTAAGTGAATAATTTAAGTGTAGAACTTGGCCACTCTGGTACAGTGCAATTCCATATAAGATTATTTCATTTTATTTTGTTTGATTTTATTAATCACACAATGATTTCGTAGTATTAGGAACACAAATGCAGTTGATAAAACTGCATCACTGTATGATTGCTAAAATAAACCTATTTATTATGGAATAACAAAACAAACCAATTAACCAACCAACCAACAAACCAACCTACCAACCACTACCTACATACCTACCTACCTACCAACTAACTAACTGACTAACTAATCAAACAACCGACTCACATTTGATCTCACCAAGTCATCAACGAACGAATCATCGGACCAAGGAAGGAAAGAAGGAGGGAGAGAAGAAGTAGTTGTAGGAGAAGTAGAAGAAGAAGAAGGAGCCAACATTCAGTCGAACTGATTCACTGACAGACTGAGTCCCGAATACGAAAATGATTTATCCTCATCACAGAGTGAATGTGTGAATAAGGAAGAGTCAATCCACGCAAAAAAGAGCACAGAGAACAAACTAAACAAACAACTGGCCAACTAACCAACCGAGAATCAAGCAATCAAGCAACCAGCCAGTCAGTCGATCAATAAATCGAACAATCAACCAACCTATCAACCAATCAATCAATCATTCAATCAATCAATCAATCAATGAAGCCATCATGAGTCAGTCGAATGAGGGGGAAGAGCGAATAAGTGAATGAAACTCACATTCCTCGTGTTCATTGATTATATCGGTTGGTTGGTAGGTAGGGTAGGTCACTCACCTGTGTTTGAGTGTGACCACGTGTTCGCTTGCTTCACAGGTGAACTTCGAGTATAAATAGGAAGGTGGGAGTAAGTTTCAAGTAGTAGTTTCAAGTTGACAGTAAACCACAACAACAACAACAACAACAACAATGCAGATGTTCACTGTATGTCCGAATACTCTTGTCTAATATTGTATGCCTCCATGATGGTGATTTCTTTCATTTCAGCTCGTCTTAGTTGTACTGGTTGTATCATTTGAATGTGAAATGGGAGGTAAGTCATCCTCATCTCTTTTTCGTCTCCACATATCAGATAGTCGATCAGACAAATCATCACCTGCTCACCCCAACCATCCATGCATGCATACATTCAAACCCTCTTCTAATGCAGAGATTTGTCGATTATTGCTAATAACACCAACACCAACACCACGACCACCACTATTACTAAGACTAATAATGCTACCACCACCACTACTACTAACACTGATATCTATCAGTACTAATATGACAATGCTACCGCGACAACAACATGGACGAATTCCATTGTGAATGCTTCTCATACAACTGGTGCTAATTTCACTCACTCACTCACTCACTATTGCAATTGTTATCAATATTGCTGATAACTTTTTGTATAACGACAACGACTAGATAGATAGATAGATGATTGGGAGACAGAAAGTGAAGGTGATTGCAGCATTGAAAGTAGCCGACTGGGTTTTTCAATTCATTCATCACACAATCACACAGGCTTCCGAATAAGGAGGTAGGCTGGAAGTGAGTGACACTGATTTCTGGGAAGCGGGTGACAACCCACTTCATTACTCATTGACTCATTCACTCACTCAATCACGCATCCAGTCAGACAGCCAAGCAGGCAGTCAGACAGTCAGTCGGTCAATCGGGGAGTCAGTGAGTGAGTGAGTGAGTGAGTGAGTGAGTGAGTGAAGCAGTCACCTGATCACACAGCGACATGCATTCGAGGCAAGTGAATTTGTTAATCGGCCGGCTAATGGAATGGTGGAGGAATGCAGAATTAAAGGAAGGAAGGAAGGAAGGGGAGGACGGTTGGAAGCTGGTCAGAAAGAAAGAATGAATGAATGGATGAATGAATGAATCGATAAATAATTAAATAAATAAATAAATAAATAAGTGAATGTGGTATCTTGTTGCTTTATTTTCAGCTATCGCAGGTCCAGTCCCAGAACCAGCCGCCGCCGCTGCAGCAAACAGTGGTTGTCCTGGCTGTCCCGGTGGATGCCCTAATTGCCCTAGGTGTTGTGGATGCCGTGGATGTCGAGGTGGAAAGTGTCCAGGAGGCTGCTGCAGAGGCTGTCGAAGAAAATAAACCACCAACATCAAACACCGAATTCAGACAAACAAGTCTTCTGTCCTACCTGAACAAATTCTTGTCGTCATCATCATTATTTCAAGTCGGTGGGCGACCAATGCAGTGTACTTTCAAATCTCCACTCTCCATACTAAATTATTGATAAATAAACAAATAAATAAATACACTCGTATTATCTCAATCATCCCACATTTCAGACGTCTTATTCTTCTTCTTCTTCCTACTCGATGAACAAATAATCAGTCGGTGGGTGTGGCGGTGTTCTCGGCGTTTCTGGTGGTCGAGTCGACGCCGACAGCTCGATTCTCCCACTGACGGAAACTTGCATGCAGCCATCTTGTGGGAATTTCTCCGCCTTTCAATCTGTCAGCTTGTTAGTCTTTTTGTTAATGAAGAATAAGCGAGTGAATCAGTAGTCAGTAGTAGTTTAGTGTGTCAGTGCATAGAGTCGATTTCGCAATACTTCGCTGAGCCAGCCAGCCAGCCAGCCAGCCAACCAGCTAGGTAGCTGTCTAGTTATTATTCAGATATTGAAACACTCACTCTCTTGGTTTGGTTATCGGTAATTTAACTGAGTGGCATAATTAGTTAGTTATGTGAGTTGGTGAGTCAGTTAGTCATTCGGTCTCTCAGTGAACCAGCCTTCAACTCGACCACAACAACAAGCTTTCTCACTCACGATCGCAAATTCTATATAATGAAATTCTAATGAAATCAGTCGTTGAAGGAGAATGAATGTGTGACCAGCATACACAGACAAACGGATAGACTACGAGTAGAAAGACTGACATACAGCCAGCCAGACCCAACGCACGCACACACACACACACTCGAACAAGCATACAAGCACAAGAACAAACACACAAGCACACTCACGCTCACACTGCCCAATCGCTAGTTAGTCGCCTTCCTTCACGCTCACATACACTGCAAACAAACACACACACACACATCGTCAATAATAATAATAATATTAAGTTGCTTTATTCCAGAAGCAGTACTAGTGATACAGTGTGGAATTTTCAGCACATTTCTACAATATTGCATCTAATTTCGTCCAACATTTAAAAGGTGTATTTCAAAAAATAAATTTGAAAAACAACAACAATAAAAACACAAAACAACACAAAGAATTACAAAAATAATCCGAAAAATACCAAAAAGTAGAAAGGAAAATAAACAACATGATAAATAATATCTCAGTATTGGGTAGTGGAAGCTATGATATGTTTATGCGTGATGACAATAAAGCTTTAATCATACAAGAAGTTATGAAATGATATTAAGAATGTTTATCGCCAAGATGATCAGTTAATTTGGTTGAACAACACTAAACAATCGTAAAATGAAGATTTCAGGTTTTTTTATTGTCAGCTCTAATCCGGTGTTTGTAGTGGTAGTGTGAGTAATCCTGCATAATACAAAATTTTTAAAATGGTGATAATGGCGTTCACAACGAAGACTGTCAGTTAACATTGCCGACCAAAAACAATCACAAAACTAATATTACATGATGGTTAATGACAGGACAACTTTGTAACACTCATAGTGATAATATAGTCGGAACCAGTAGATACACAAAAGAAGGAATAGAATAAAGTACAAAAAAGTAAGCCAATGTTAATATTTTAGGCAGCTAAGTATGTTTAAGAAGGTGTTCACTATAGAATACAAATAAGAGAGAAATAAAAGAGCCAAAATTATGTTATTAACAACAAAGCAAGTCACAGGTTTCGCGCTTAACATTGTCTCTGTCACTTAGAACACGGGCCGAATATGGTATCGTTGAGTTCCTATACTTGGTTCTATGAGCATATATTATTTTGTACTGATTTCTGGTTCTACCTGATCAGAAAGAAGCAGAGAGTTAGGAATAGAGGGAGTGTTGGTGGTCGGAGAGTATGGTTTCACACCATTTTTCGCAAGTATTCACATGCCTTTCCACCAATGTAGTGACGAGCTGACTGAGTCTTACACCACTAGTCCTACTAACTACCTTCAACATCCTTCTCAGGATGGTATAGTCCTTCTTCAGTAGTCCAGGAAAGACTGAGGGGGAGCAGTAGAGTAGAATAGGTGAGATACGAGAGTTGACATGTTGTGAAAGTAGAGGTTGGGTGATTCCAGATAGTCTGAGTTTCCTAATGTATTAGGTTGAACGGAAGAACTTCTTAGAAATCGTTAGGATATGAGATGACCAAGTAAGGTCGGAAGATAGAACTAGTCCGAGGTATTTTGCATTAGACTTAGTCTAATTGCAATACTCATGTCCACGAACCACTTTCAGACAGACAGACAGACAGCTATGCATCAAGGATAGTCGCGTGAAATCGAGACAACCACAAATTGATCTCACTTGATGAATCACCTCACTGACAACATCTCGTCACATCTCGTCGAATTTCTGTCATGTCGACCGGATCTAGCTAGCTGGGTCACACATTCTGTTGTTTGTTCATCCTCGCGATTCAGATCTCCTTCAATCGTCATCATCATCATCATCATCCTCAGAAGCTGCAGCAGCAGCATCCTACTGCCAACTAACTCCACTGACACTGTCACCATATTGACACACTGAGTAGAATAACCACCACCAGCAGCAGCAGCAGCAGGTTGTCGAGAATTGACCAGAGTTCCGATGAAATTACTAACGACACCAGTCACAATACCTGTGATGAGCATAGTTCAACTAAGAATAATAATAATAAAATAATAATAATTATAGCAGTCATAATAATATTGTCAATATAACTAATGACCAGTAATAATTAGAATAATGCTTTTGATTGCAGTATTGCAACAACAGAGAGCAAGACACGGGAGTCAGTGTATATTTTTCATTAATCAAAACTCTGTCGTTCATAGATCTACAGTTTATATTCGTAAACCAACCAATTCGTTAACTGACTGAGGAGCGTGTGATTTCGGTTCACATCAAACAACACGAAATAGAACGTTCAAATATATGTATTTCATATACATATACATAGTATTCTGTTTTTTTTCTAATGCAGTGTTGAACTGTGGGAATAACCTTCTCACTCTACTCGACTCTACTCTACTCTACTCTACTCTAACATCATCACATAGAATGTTCAAATGGATAGATATATGGTATTGTGTTTTTGTTGTTCCGAACTGAACTGTGAGAAGATATGAGAATAATAACATTGCGTTGGCACACATTGTCGTCTGTATCACACCACCATCACCATCACCATCACCACCACCACAATATGTGTCAGTATGAGTGAATTTCCTAATGGATGGAATTCAAAGAAGTGGCGTAGTCCAGTGTATGTAATATAATAATGAAAAGCAGGATAATTTTAGCAACAATAATAATGACTGACGATACAAATGAAATGAAATAAGTAAGTGAGGCCACTGTCAATAATAGTGATGAAGAAGAAAGAAATGACAGTACATAGAATTTTATTGGTGGATGGTGACTACCAGTGGAATCCAGGATAAGGCGCATTTCGTCGTATTTGGGAGTCGTCCGCCAGCTGGATGTACCTGCATACCCCAGTGATTGATTGAACATGTTCCCACAGCGGCTCGAACCCAGTGCTCATGGTTTCATACGACAAAGCGTTATCCACTAGACCACTCGAGCCACGAGAGCTGGCCACCTCTTGTGAGACGGGAAAATATAAAATTCAATTGGAAAATAACACTACGATTATAAAAATGATTATAAGGACAAAATGGAAAATAATTTTGACGGCTATTAGTATCATGATTATCATAATGATGAAGTAAGTTACCTAAGTATAGCGAGCAGGCGAGCGAGCGAGCGCGCGAGCATTGCTTGCTTGCTTGCTTGCATTGTAAACATCATCACGTTGGTTCTTGTCACCACCACCATCATCAACATCATCTTCATCCTCATCATCATGACCTAACATCCGATGAGCCGCCAATCTTAGAATTCACCAGCTCTCCTAGAATCTTTCCGACTACATGCCATACCTACACAGTCATCACATCATGTCACACCACATCACATCACATCACATCTCGTCACACTTCGTCATATCACGTCACCCGATTCATTAGCAAATATAAATTTCCAACTACATTCATATCGGTCGATTCGAAGTAGTCAAGACGAGCAGAAATACATGACGATGCATCAAACAAATAACTAACTGATCAACTCACTTACTCACTGACTAACTGACTAACTAACTGGGCAGTTGATGAGAACACTGAATAAATAAGTGACTGAATAACTAACTTACTTTGTAAATAAATCGCTGACCAACTAACTGTCTGACTGAATATCTGACTGACTAAATAACCCAATAAATATCTGACCAACTGAATAACCAATCTACTCACTTACTTACTAACTAACTAACTAACTCTAACTAAATAAATAAATAAATAAATAAACAACTAACCAACTAATTAATTAAGTGAATAATTTAAGTGTAGAACTTGGCCACTCTGGTACAGTGCAATTCCATATAAGATTATTTCATTTTATTTTGTTTGATTTTATTAATCACACAATGATTTCGTAGTATTAGGAACACAAATGCAGTTGATAAAACTGCATCACTGTATGATTGCTAAAATAAACCTATTTATTATGGAATAACAAAACAAACCAATTAACCAACCAAACAACAAACCAACCTACCTACCTACCTACCTACCAACTAACTAACTGACTAACTAATCAAACAACCGACTCACATTTGATCTCACCAAGTCATCAACGAACGAATCATCGGACCAAGGAAGGAAAGAAGGAGGGAGAGAAGAAGTAGTTGTAGGAGAAGAAGAAGAAGAAGAAGGAGCCAACATTCAGTCGAACTGATTCACTGACAGACTGAGTCCCGAATACGAAAATGATTTATCCTCATCACAGAGTGAATGTGTGAATAAGGAAGAGTCAATCCACGCACAAAACAGCACAGTCAACAAACTAAACAAACAACTGGCCAACTAACCAACCGAGAATCAAGCAATCAAGCAACCAGCCAGTCAGTCGATCAATAAATCGAACAATCAACCAACCTATCAACCAATCAATCAATCATTCAATCAAACAATCAATCAATGAAGCCATCATGAGTCAGTCGAATGAGGGGGAAGAGCGAATAAGTGAATGAAACTCACATTCCTCGTGTTCATTGATTATATCGGTTGGTTGGTAGGTAGGGTAGGTCACTCACCTGTGTTTGAGTGTGACCACGTGTTCGCTTGCTTCACAGGTGAACTTCGAGTATAAATAGGAAGGTGGGAGTAAGTTTCAAGTAGTAGTTTCAAGTTGACAGTAAACCACAACAACAACAACAACAACAACAATGCAGATGTTCACTGTATGTCCGAATACTCTTGTCTAATATTGTATGCCTCCATGATGGTGATTTCTTTCATTTCAGCTCGTCTTAGTTGTACTGGTTGTATCATTTGAATGTGAAATGGGAGGTAAGTCATCCTCATCTCTTTTTCGTCTCCACATATCAGATAGTCGATCAGACAAATCACCTGCTCACCCCAACCATCCATGCATGCATACATTCAAACCCTCTTCTAATGCAGAGATTTGTCGATTATTGCTAATAACACCAACACCAACACCACGACCACCACTATTACTAAGACTAATAATGCTACCACCACCACTACTACTAACACTGATATCTATCAGTACTAATATGACAATGCTACCGCGACAACAACATGGACGAATTCCATTGTGAATGCTTCTCATACAACTGGTGCTAATTTCACTCACTCACTCACTATTGCAATTGTTATCAATATTGCTGATAAATTTTTGTATAACGACAACGACTAGATAGATAGATAGATGATTGGGAGACAGAAAGTGAAGGTGATTGCAGCATTGAAAGTAGCCGACTGGGTTTTTCAATTCATTCATCACACAATCACACAGGCTTCCGAATAAGGAGGTAGGCTGGAAGTGAGTGACACTGATTTCTGGGAAGCGGGTGACAACCCACTTCATTACTCATTGACTCATTCACTCACTCAATCACGCATCCAGTCAGACAGCCAAGCAGGCAGTCAGACAGTCAGTCAGTCAATCGGGGAGTCAGTGAGTGAGTGAGTGAGTGAGTGAGTGAGTGAAGCAGTCACCTGATCACACAGCGACATGCATTCGAGGCAAGTGAATTTGTTAATCGGCCGGCTAATGGAATGGTGGAGGAATGCAGAATTAAAGGAAGGAAGGAAGGAAGGGAGGACGGTTGGAAGCTGGTCAGAAAGAAAGAATGAATGAATGGATGAATGAATGAATCGATAAATAATTAAATAAAAATAAATAAATAAGTGAATGTGGTATCTTGTTGCTTTATTTTCAGCTATCGCAGGTCCAGTCCCAGAACCAGCCGCCGCCGCTGCAGCAAACAGTGGTTGTCCTGGCTGTCCCGGTGGATGCCCTAATTGCCCTAGGTGTTGTGGATGCCGTGGATGTCGAGGTGGAAAGTGTCCAGGAGGCTGCTGCAGAGGCTGTCGAAGAAAATAAACCACCAACATCAAACACCGAATTCAGACAAACAAGTCTTCTGTCCTACCTGAACAAATTCTTGTCGTCATCATCATTATTTCAAGTCGGTGGGCGACCAATGCAGTGTACTTTCAAATCTCCACTCTCCATACTAAATTATTGATAAATAAACAAATAAATAAATACACTCGTATTATCTCAATCATCCCACATTTCAGACGTCTTATTCTTCTTCTTCTTCCTACTCGATGAACAAATAATCAGTCGGTGGGTGTGGCGGTGTTCTCGGCGTTTCTGGTGGTCGAGTCGACGCCGACAGCTCGATTCTCCCACTGACGGAAACTTGCATGCAGCCATCTTGTGGGAATTTCTCCGCCTTTCAATCTGTCAGCTTGTTAGTCTTTTTGTTAATGAAGAATAAGCGAGTGAATCAGTAGTCAGTAGTAGTTTAGTGTGTCAGTGCATAGAGTCGATTTCGCAATACTTCGCTGAGCCAGCCAGCCAGCCAGCCAGCCAACCAGCTAGGTAGCTGTCTAGTTATTATTCAGATATTGAAACACTCACTCTCTTGGTTTGGTTATCGGTAATTTAACTGAGTGGCATAATTAGTTAGTTATGTGAGTTGGTGAGTCAGTTAGTCATTCGGTCTCTCAGTGAACCAGCCTTCAACTCGACCACAACAACAAGCTTTCTCACTCACGATCGCAAATTCTATATAATGAAATTCTAATGAAATCAGTCGTTGAAGGAGAATGAATGTGTGACCAGCATACACAGACAAACGGATAGACTAATAGTAGAAAGACTGACATACAGCCAGCCAGACCCAACGCACGCACACACACACACACTCGAACAAGCATACAAGCACAAGAACAAACACACAAGCACACTCACGCTCACACTGCCCAATCGCTAGTTAGTCGCCTTCCTTCACGCTCACATACACTGCAAACAAACACGCACACACACATCGTCAATAATAATAATAATAATAATAATAAGT
Source organism: Trichobilharzia regenti (assembly GCA_944472135.2). NCBI lineage: Eukaryota > Metazoa > Platyhelminthes > Trematoda > Strigeidida > Schistosomatidae > Trichobilharzia > Trichobilharzia regenti. The sequence continues at coordinate 69,496,094 of OX235267.1, forward strand.
TGCTTTATTCCAGAAGCAGTACTAGTGATACAGTGTGGAATTTTCAGCACATTTCTACAATATTGCATCTAATTTCGTCCAACATTTAAAAGGTGTATTTCAAAAAATAAATTTGAAAAACAACAACAATAAAAACACAAAAAACACAAAGAATTACAAAAATAATCCGAAAAATACCAAAAAGTAGAAAGGAAAATAAACAACATGATAAATAATATCTCAGTATTGGGTAGTGGAAGCTATGATATGTTTATGCGTGATGACAATAAAGCTTTAATCATACAAGAAGTTATGAAATGATATTAAGAATGTTTATCGCCAAGATGATCAGTTAATTTGGTTGAACAACACTAAACAATCGTAAAATGAAGATTTCAGGTTTTTTTATTGTCAGCTCTAATCCGGTGTTTGTAGTGGTAGTGTGAGTAATCCTGCATAATACAAAATTTTTAAAATGGTGATAATGGCGTTCACAACGAAGACTGTCAGTTAACATTGCCGACCAAAAACAATCACAAAACTAATATTACATGATGGTTAATGACAGGACAACTTTGTAACACTCATAGTGATAATATAGTCGGAACCAGTAGATACACAAAAGAAGGAATAGAATAAAGTACAAAAAAGTAAGCCAATGTTAATATTTTAGGCAGCTAAGTATGTTTAAGAAGGTGTTCACTATAGAATACAAATAAGAGAGAAATAAAAGAGCCAAAATTATGTTATTAACAACAAAGCAAGTCACAGGTTTCGCGCTTAACATTGTCTCTGTCACTTAGAACACGGGCCGAATATGGTATCGTTGAGTTCCTATACTTGGTTCTATGAGCATATATTATTTTGTACTGATTTCTGGTTCTACCTGATCAGAAACAAGCAGAGAGTTAGGAATAGAGGGAGTGTTGGTGGTCGGAGAGTATGGTTTCACACCATTTTTCGCAAGTATTCACATGCCTTTCCACCAATGTAGTGACGAGCTGACTGAGTCTTACACCACTAGTCCTACTAACTACCTTCAACATCCTTCTCAGGATGGTATAGTCCTTCTTCAGTAGTCCAGGAAAGACTGAGGGGGAGCAGTAGAGTAGAATAGGTGAGATACGAGAGTTGACATGTTGTGAAAGTAGAGGTTGGGTGATTCCAGATAGTCTGAGTTTCCTAATGTATTAGGTTGAACGGAAGAACTTCTTAGAAATCGTTAGGATATGAGATGACCAAGTAAGGTCGGAAGATAGAACTAGTCCGAGGTATTTTGCATTAGACTTAGTCTAATTGCAATACTCATGTCCACGAACCACTTTCAGACAGACAGACAGACAGCTATGCATCAAGGATAGTCGCGTGAAATCGAGACAACCACAAATTGATCTCACTTGATGAATCACCTCACTGACAACATCTCGTCACATCTCGTCGAATTTCTGTCATGTCGACCGGATCTAGCTAGCTGGGTCACACATTCTGTTGTTTGTTCATCCTCGCGATTCAGATCTCCTTCAATCGTCATCATCATCATCATCATCCTCAGAAGCTGCAGCAGCAGCATCCTACTGCCAACTAACTCCACTGACACTGTCACCATATTGACACACTGAGTAGAATAACCACCACCAGCAGCAGCAGCAGCAGGTTGTCGAGAATTGACCAGAGTTCCGATGAAATTACTAACGACACCAGTCACAATACCTGTGATGAGCATAGTTCAACTAAGAATAATAATAATAAAATAATAATAATTATAGCAGTCATAATAATATTGTCAATATAACTAATGACCAGTAATAATTAGAATAATGCTTTTGATTGCAGTATTGCAACAACAGAGAGCAAGACACGGGAGTCAGTGTATATTTTTCATTAATCAAAACTCTGTCGTTCATAGATCTACAGTTTATATTCGTAAACCAACCAATTCGTTAACTGACTGAGGAGCGTGTGATTTCGGTTCACATCAAACAACACGAAATAGAACGTTCAAATATATGTATTTCATATACATATACATAGTATTCTGTTTTTTTTCTAATGCAGTGTTGAACTGTGGGAATAACCTTCTCACTCTACTCGACTCTACTCTACTCTACTCTACTCTAACATCATCACATAGAATGTTCAAATGGATAGATATATGGTATTGTGTTTTTGTTGTTCCGAACTGAACTGTGAGAAGATATGAGAATAATAACATTGCGTTGGCACACATTGTCGTCTGTATCACACCACCATCACCATCACCACCACCACCACCACAATATGTGTCAGTATGAGTGAATTTCCTAATGGATGGAATTCAAAGAAGTGGCGTAGTCCAGTGTATGTAATATAATAATGAAAAGCAGGATAATTTTAGCAACAATAATAATGACTGACGATACAAATGAAATGAAATAAGTAAGTGAGGCCACTGTCAATAATAGTGATGAAGAAGAAAGAAATGACAGTACATAGAATTTTATTGGTGGATGGTGACTACCAGTGGAATCCAGGATAAGGCGCATTTCGTCGTATTTGGGAGTCGTCCGCCAGCTGGATGTACCTGCATACCCCAGTGATTGATTGAACATGTTCCCACAGCGGCTCGAACCCAGTGCTCATGGTTTCATACGACAAAGCGTTATCCACTAGACCACTCGAGCCACGAGAGCTGGCCACCTCTTGTGAGACGGGAAAATATAAAATTCAATTGGAAAATAACACTACGATTATAAAAATGATTATAAGGACAAAATGGAAAATAATTTTGACGGCTATTAGTATCATGATTATCATAATGATGAAGTAAGTTACCTAAGTATAGCGAGCAGGCGAGCGAGCGAGCGCGCGAGCATTGCTTGCTTGCTTGCTTGCATTGTAAACATCATCACGTTGGTTCTTGTCACCACCACCATCATCAACATCATCTTCATCCTCATCATCATGACCTAACATCCGATGAGCCGCCAATCTTAGAATTCACCAGCTCTCCTAGAATCTTTCCGACTACATGCCATACCTACACAGTCATCACATCATGTCACACCACATCACATCACATCACATCTCGTCACACTTCGTCATATCACGTCACCCGATTCATTAGCAAATATAAATTTCCAACTACATTCATATCGGTCGATTCGAAGTAGTCAAGACGAGCAGAAATACATGACGATGCATCAAACAAATAACTAACTGATCAACTCACTTACTCACTGACTAACTGACTAACTAACTAACTAACTGGGCAGTTGATGAGAACACTGAATAAATAAGTGACTGAATAACTAACTTACTTTGTAAATAAATCGCTGACCAACTAACTGTCTGACTGAATATCTGACTGACTAAATAACCCAATAAATATCTGACCAACTGAATAACCAATCTACTCACTTACTTACTTACTAACTAACTAATAACTAAAAAAATAAATATATAAACAACTAACCAACCAATTAATTAAGTGAATAATTTAAGTGTAGAACTTGGCCACTCTGGTACAGTGCAATTCCATATAAGATTATTTCATTTTATTTTGTTTGATTTTATTAATCACACAATGATTTCGTAGTATTAGGAACACAAATGCAGTTGATAAAACTGCATCACTGTATGATTGCTAAAATAAACCTATTTATTATGGAATAACAAAACAAACCAATTAACCAACCAAACAACAAACCAACCTACCTACCTACCTACTAACTAACTAACTGACTAACTTATCAAACAACCGACTCACATTTGATCTCACCAAGTCATCAACGAACGAATCATCGGACCAAGGAAGGAAAGAAGGAGGGAGAGAAGAAGTAGTTGTAGGAGAAGTTGAAGAAGAAGAAGGAGCCAACATTCAGTCGAACTGATTCACTGACAGACTGAGTCCCGAATACGAAAATGATTTATCCTCATCACAGAGTGAATGTGTGAATAAGGAAGAGTCAATCCACGCACAAAACAGCACAGTCAACAAACTAAACAAACAACTGGCCAACTAACCAAACGAGAATCAAGCAATCAAGCAACCAGCCAGTCAGTCGATCAATAAATCGAACAATCAACCAACCTATCAACCAATCAATCAATCATTCAATCAATCAATCAATCAATGAATCCATCATGAGTCAGTCGAATGAGGGGAAGAGCGAATAAGTGAATGAAACTCACATTCCTCGTGTTCATTGATTATATCGGTTGGTTGGTAGGTAGGGTAGGTCACTCACCTGTGTTTGAGTGTGACCACGTGTTCGCTTGCTTCACAGGTGAACTTCGAGTATAAATAGGAAGGTGGGAGTAAGTTTCAAGTAGTAGTTTCAAGTTGACAGTAAACCACAACAACAACAACAACAACAATGCAGATGTTCACTGTATGTCCGAATACTCTTGTCTAATATTGTATGCCTCCATGATGGTGATTTCTTTCATTTCAGCTCGTCTTAGTTGTACTGGTTGTATCATTTGAATGTGAAATGGGAGGTAAGTCATCCTCATCTCTTTTTCGTCTCCACATATCAGATAGTCGATCAGACAAATCATCACCTGCTCACCCCAACCATCCATGCATGCATACATTCAAATCCTCTTCTAATGCAGAGATTTGTCGATTATTGCTAATAACACCAACACCAACACCACGACCACCACTATTACTAAGACTAATAATGCTACCACCACCACTACTACTAACACTGATATCTATCAGTACTAATATGACAATGCTACCGCGACAACAACATGGACGAATTCCATTGTGAATGCTTCTCATACAACTGGTGCTAATTTCACTCACTCACTCACTCACTATTGCAATTGTTATCAATATTGCTGATAACTTTTTGTATAACGACAACGACTAGATAGATAGATAGATGATTGGGAGACAGAAAGTGAAGTTGATTGCACCTACCTACCTAACTTGCTGCTTAAATTCCTAGCTGCCTTACTACCTGCCTAGCTACCTACCTCCCTACCTACCTGCCTACCTTCGAACTAACTAACTGACTAACTAATGAGACAACCGGCTTGCATTTGATCTCACGAAGTCATCAGCGAACCAATCACCGGCTCAAGGAACCGTGCTGGTTTTAATTTAGTTTTTCAAACCTGTATGAAGGAAACCACACCATATCAGGCAACATGTGAATATGAGTTGTTGTGAATCGCCATTTCCTGGGATAGGAAATTTTATGGTTCAATGCTCTACCTGATTAGAATGCGTGCCATATAGTAACGAGTATTGATATTCATGCTCATATCATTGAACTAAGTAGATGAAGAAGAATGATTCATTTACACTCTACAGCCTGACTGACTGCTAATAACTGACATAAGTCCCATTTAATTAGTATCTAAGTGATTATTTCCGGAAATTATTGTAATTATTGTTTGTATACTTTACAAAGTTCACTATAATATATTAAAGGGAGTCAACACTTACGCTGAGTATCTCTATTTTTCGTACATTAAGTCATGCTCACTATCAGCCAAACATCGCTACATCACTGTGAACTACATTTCTCTACCTAATTGTTACCTCGGCTGCAACATCATTGATCACAAATATATACGTACACACTTTCGATGAACATTTGAACTTCAGACCTTCATTAACAGTTGTCTTCGCTCAATACTACTCAAGATCAGATGGCCGGCCAGAAAAGATCAGCAACAGGGATCTCTGGCAGTGAGCGAACCAGCCAGGAACCGATTGCGAAATAAATAGGCAGGAAGAAATGGAGGTGGATTGGATTGGCCATACTCTGAGGAAACCATCAGGTGACATCACACGTCAGGCCGTCGCTCGAGTGAAACCCGAAAGGGAAGCGGCGAGTTGGTCGTCCAAGGGCGAGGGTGACTTGGAGGAGGTCATGTGAGGAGGAGATGAAAGCATGTGGGCAGACTTGGAGCGGAGTGAAAAAGTTGGCGGAAAACAGAAGGCAATGGAGACGCGCAGCTGAAGCCCTATGTTCCTCTAGTAATTAAATGATACAATAATAATAATTTGATGCATTTTATGTGGTAACCTGTAACTTCTTGAGTTGAAGTGCTTGTTTGAAATCATCAGTGTGATTGTGGAATGAAATGTAAGGTAAGGGAACCCATTATTTACATACTCATGAATCTGTACACAACCACACAGACGTGACACAAAACGCTATATGAGACATCGAGTTTCAAAGGTACATCAATAATAACGGATTATACCTATATCAGATTTGTTACAACTAGCTGATATTGCAATCACAAAATGCAAACAAAGTCAACGGATATAGTTAACGATAAAATTTCAAACAATTCAGAGAGTATTTTCAAAGATCAATATGATCGTAGACTCAAAGTTCGCTGACAACTAATGCATCCTACGCATTCAGCGTATAATAATTAAAACTGAAATACACACACACAAATCAACACAAACCTCAAATGTCAGTTCATTGATATGAAATCATAATTGATGATATACATACTAAGCACGGATCCACAGAACATCCTGAACATACATATGAGGATTCACAAAACGACTGTTCTCCTGAAGAACTTCAAGAAAGCAAATAAAAATAGAAATTTCATTGGGTGAAGACATTTTAGTAAATAAAAAATTGGATGGGTGAATTGTTTTCTATTCAATCGTTAAAATGCACAAAATACTGCATAAGTTATCAGAAATTATGAATTATCTTCACATTATTGCAGTCTACTTTGTCAAATTCTCACCACTTTTTTCTCTCATTTGAGCATGTCTGCGAAAATTACTGTGATCTAAAAAACGAAAAGAATAGTATAAAAACGCTGTTTTGTTAATTTTCATCTGATTAACATGTGATTGTAATACTTTAATAAAATAATGTGTTAAATATGAAATATGTTATAAAATTAGCAGGCATATTGTTTATCTGATTATTTCGAAAGGAATTTAGGGAATGAAATTAGTCTGAACTCACTAAAGACGCAGCAGTATTGAAAAAGCCACCAGATATTACTGTGCAGATGTTCTGAAAAATAAAAATTTTACCTAATGAAAAGATCGAATTCTAAGTGTGAAAAGAATGAAAGGCAACTGCAGAGACGAGAATTCCTGCATGTTCTAAATCACATTTTAAGTCGCTATTAGTGGGTTATAATATTCAACACTGCGAAAGAATTAATAAATCACTATTATAGGTGCAGTTGAGTGATACTGCATCCAACGTATTCAGACTGTACTGCTCTTAAAACGGCACGCTGATGTTAGCATTATCAATTTCAAATGGCGTTGAGTGACACATCCGAAACGTTAAGACTCCTGAGAGAGTCGGCATCATTTAAATTTGATTTCCAGAAACGCATGGTTAAATTGACGAACACAAGTCGAAGTTTTCACTGATGAAATATTATAAATGTTGATTTTGTATTAAAAATGAGCAGAAATGTCGACAATCTGTTATTCCTATCAGAAAATCAGAGATAGACCGAACTTAACAAAGATTCATTAGTTTTGAATGTTCTGTCCGATTGTGTTGTACAGACGTTCTAAAAAATAAATTAGAATTTTTAAAACAATGGAAAAGCATGAAAGGAAATTTAAGTGAATTGGGTTCTATGAAATCCTGTATATACCCAACGTGACCTGTATTTAGCGTTAAAACTCAACAGTGGAAAGAAAATGTTAACCAGAATGCTTGTATGTTCAGATTGTACGAGGGACACTCATCACAAGTGTAGAGAGTTTAAGCATGATTCTGTTGAGGTGAGATGAACTTGTAGGGACCAGTAAACTTGATAGTATTTACATCTGGATATTCATGTACCGACGGTTCTATGGTGATATTGAAGAATTGACTGCGATACACTATGATCAACAATACAATACTAATTTGCTTCATTCCCACACATTGATTATTATGCAGCATGGAATACTCAATAATTTTTACCGTATTCCTTGAAATTTACTCAAAAAACATGATATGGTGAAGGTATTCAAAACTGATAATTGGATCTTTCTTGCTTTTACTAGTATCATTAAATTCAAAATGCGCTAAGTATAAAATAAAATTTTTTACTGAAATTATAAAATCATATATATTAGAAGGTGAAAGAGACGTTTATTTTGCTAATTACGCAGTTATTCATAAGTTTCACACTTGACACTGCTTATTTCACGTTACGTTCTTGCCAAATAGGATATCGCCAAGCTTTTGCACTTGTTTAAACGAGCATGTAATCTTCATTGATGCCTTCTAGTCCTGCCTGATGAGGTTCAAAGGTTTAGCTGAGAAGAATTACGGTGTTTACAGACGGATAGTATGAATTCAAACCATCACATAAAAGGGTTCAGTTGTTTGTCAAATACAGTGGTGGCGACCTGACTTGTAGGCTCACCTCATGCCACATTGTTACTCTTATCATTGTACCTTTGAGTTCTAGTAGAACAAAGGACCCAATTTTTGTGGTCCTCCTAGGCTGGATCACGATTGGCCATAGTCCCTCATCTCCTCCTTTCACGATCTCCTCCATTTCACCTTTCCGATAATTTACTTGACGTGTGATTTCACTCGATGGTTTCCTCAGCGTTTGCTGAGTACATCTCAATTTTCCAGGTCATACTCGATGAGCAATAGTTTCTTGATGCTTTTTTCTCTTGCCGCCAAGGCTTTCTGGCCATTCGATTCTCAGTATGGAAACAGTAAAGGCAGCCGCAGACTGAAGTTTGCTGCTGGCTGTTGTATTTTTGGTCATCCTTTCTCGTTTGTGTGAATCCCTTCTCGTATAGAGACCCAGGAACTAGCTGATATAATATTCTAAGGACTCTCTTACGTGTGAATACTTCTGCTTCACTTGACAATGTGCTGTAGGATTGACTTTTGTCTTTACTAGCACTTTTCTTCACTTGCTCATTCAGTGCAGCGTACACTGAAATTAGTTCCCCTTTATGCTGTCCATCTTTGCAGTGAGTTATGTTCTCTTTCAACGTACCTCTCTCCTCAATTAGCTTCTAAGTATGCGTTGAGAGGCATTCCTTGTCTTGTCTTTTCCTTCTTGCTAAAACAGTTGTACACGTTTCCTAGAACACCACCTTCAGAGAGTTAGTTCCATTGTTCTTCCATGCAGGTTTCCTCAGTGAGAGTGCGCCGGATCTCCAACTTTGCTCTGTTCTGTGGTAGAAGTATTCCTTATAGTTTTGTGCTACAGTTTCTGAATGTTGATTCTGAATGAATTACATCAACCTGTCTTCAGTTGTTCTCAAGGATTTCAGCTCCATCTGAAAGGTTTATAGAACAAGATGATTATCTGAGCCCACATTCACCTCTGATCTCAACTTTGTGTCAAACAGGCGGCATCTCCACTTCTTTGAGCAGAATTGATATAAAGTCGTCTAGGTTTTTAGTGTATCTGTCAGGTGAAATCTATGTTGCTTGTATGTAACCTTGCACTTTCTTTCCTTTTCAGTTGAATCTTGCTGTCATATCCCTGGGTGAGGCTTGTTTTCAGTGTATAAGAGTTTTGGCTGCAGTTGATGACATTATGTTAGCCAGTCAGTGTGCTATTGGTTGTCTTCCAAGTGAATGGAGTAGAATAGTGGTCCTCCAATTGACAATTCAGACAGTCCACATCCATTTGATCTGATCCAAAAATTCCTATCATTTCTTTGCTGTATTTTCTCATTTCTGTATGCCTAGGCGATCATCCAAACCTCATCCACTATGCAAACATGCCTTGCCCTCATTCATAAGACATGTTGAATGACTGCCACCCACCTCTCCAATTAAGGAGAAGAATAAATTTGCTTTTCACAGTTTCTGTATTTTACTACTTTTTATGTACATTGACGTTCCTGTACCAGTTTAACTGAATTTCCAGGCTGGACTTTTAGCCTCACGCTTATCACCTCTTTCTCAGGTTTGTGACCATCTATCAGACGAACGAAACAGTTAACTTTCAGGTTGCATGCTATACTGAAATCTTTCAGTAACCAACACCACATAACAGATTCCTCTTTGAACATCACAGGAAACACTAAGAATGAGAAAAAATTAACAATAACAAGATGCAAAAGTAAGCAAACTTTAAAAATAGACATTGACAGATACGTGATCATAATGACGTCCTAATGCAGAAGGCTGTTTGGAATACTTCCCAAGGAATCTACAATCTGTGGGATAGCCAGGAAAGGTCATACAACAGAAGCATTCCAAAATACTTAGTGTTCGATCTGAATGCTGTGTAAACGACCTCAACTCGAAAAGCTTTACATGAAATACAAGTTCGTGTAGATCTGAAGGTGAATTTGACTACTTGATTTTCGGAGGAATTCAACGTAAGACTATTAAGACCACTGATTTGATGTCTTAATAAAGCTATTCATTTTGGGACAATCAGATAGAGACACGATTGGATCATCAGTGAAATTAAATTAATCATTTTCTGCCAAAAGAATGAAAATTGTGTAGGAAGAAAGGAAAAAGAATAAGGAACAAAAACGCTTCATTGAGCGAGGCAGTGGAAGATTTGCCTTTAAACGTAGTATAGTTAACTTTGTCTAAGATATAAGGACGCAAATGGTTGGCACTCCAGGACTCGGTTTTTGTCAAGGGACGCTTCTCCAATGAAAGATATATGAATGGAGTCATATGCAGAAAGAAACATAGGTTACTTTCGTAAGAAGATTTTACAAAGTATCCGCACATTCTGAGGACAACAGTTGTTACGCGAATGGGAAGAAGGCTTTCAGAAGGTCCAGAGGATTGAGAAATTTGAGTACATTAGGGGTAGTGGCTTTTTGAGATAAGAAGAACAGAAACGGCTAGGTCTTTTGAATTGTATTTCGAAAAACAGCTGACCATGAATAATGTCAGTTAATTTTTCAGGTGCCAGTGAGTGTTTGTGATAATGTATATCGTTTATTTAGTAATACCTCTGTTGGGTTTTGTTGCGAAGATGCAGGAAGATGCCTGTATATGTTTTGCCGCATAATTTAGGTCACACTTGCATAATACAATGATCACAGTTCAGTAGTAAAGTAATTTTGATTGTCAAATATATTCCGGCGTAGTATGTGAATACTAAATCAAGTGTTTTTCTCAGTTCGAGTAGCGAAGTTGTGAATGTTTACATGACCTAGTGATTCTAGGAGAAAACATTCGCAAGAAGGGAGATTTCTAAAGAAGAACAGTGGCAGAAACTGTATATTTACTACAAAATCAAATAAATCCGAGAGAGAATAACCAATGGTAGCATAGTTGTATGAAATGAGAAATATTTAGTTATTATTATTATTTATTCTTCGACAAGTGTTTTGGATGAGACTGATATTACTTTAATTACTCAAATATGCGAACTATGAAATGTAGAGAACGAATGAAGGTTACCGCCTTGCCATTTCACTTCATCTTAAAACAAAATCGATCCTGTCTAAATAGCATGAAACCATTTTCTGAAACAAGATTAGCATCATCAAGGTGGAGAAAAAGAGAAAAGATGTTGCAGAGATGCTGAGATTTGACAATTCACTTTTGAAGTCACGAAGCTACCAGCGACCAAAACATATCATCTTGTACTCATTTCACAAGAGAATATGCGTATCGGATTCAAATTACCCTTCCATTTTTGGAATCCTCTTTCCATTGAACCTCAGAAATAGAAGAATTGCTAATATAAAAAGTATTGGCTGAGTAATTCTGTCTCCGTGTACTCAGTTTCAATTTCCGGTCTCTACTCCCACTGTACGTATTCAGTTGTAGTGCTATCATTTTTCCCATCCTATTCAATCTATGTGTTCAACTATGTATGATGAATTATCCTGTACTGTAGATTTGACATAGCGAATTTATCTCCTCAATTTACGCTACCTACGCCTACACAATCGTGTATGCAATTCTTCTGTTATTCATTGAAAGTTATGCAAGAAAATGAAAAATATCAGACTGATAAGTGGTGGTCATTGTGAGTTCCAAGGCGGTGTTTATTAAACAGACAATATTACACGTCATTACAGAACATGTATGTAATTTACGATGAAGGAAAGACAGAACAATACTGTCTTTATGATAGACTCAAATTTTCAGGATGAATCTGTCAAACAGTTTCCATGCATTGGTTACACGAATTATTACTTGTGTCGACGTAGCCAGTTTATATATATATATAAGCCAGATAAGACATTAAATCTGTTAATCGTTACTGTGTTTAATGGGCTCATTTCACATTTTAATTATCTCAGAAAACTTCACCATGACTGATGGATAATAAAATCTGGGAAAATATGCAAATGTTGATGTTGGATTGAATAAATACCTAAAGGGTAGTTAGATAAATGTTCACCGATGATCCAGATACCTATAGCATTCTATCTCACACAAAAGGCTCTTTACCTTAGTGTGATAATTTGAATGACAGGACATGAATACATGAAGTTACATAAGACCACTACCAATGAAACTGGAGATTAGTAAAAGTGAAATGCTATGAACCTTAAATAGAAGTTATAAAAGTGCTTTTAGTGTTACACCGGGCTCAAAGCAACTTTCCTCAAGTCACTCTAAACCACAGATGTTTAACTTTCACTATACGTTGGCTAGTGAACTCCTGAAACTCAGTGTGAATTATGAAACTTTTCAAGTGAACATTGTAATCAAAGATGATGTGAAACAACCAAAATGTTATTCGAACTCACTTTATCACAATTCACAACAATCAAAACTATTGCGGTAATCAGACTGGCTAACGATAAACCCACAGTGAAATTACAACCTTATCCTTCAGTCTTCTTGTCAAGAAGATGAAGGCGATTGTTAATATGTCTTCCAAACTTAAGAAGCCAATGAGGAGAGAACACGCCAATACACACATCGATATCACTTCTCTACAAACTGTCAAACATATGAATGCAGAGCATAGTGAAAGCTGTCGGGAAAATAAATTGAAGATGTTTAATGAATTAAATGTGACAAAATAAGGAATTAAATGCTTCATTTAGACTCTAAAGACAGTAGCATCTAAGTCAGGCTCACTGAGGTGCGTTACGATAACTGCACTTGATTCCTTCTGAAAATTGCATATCGACAAATATCGGAGTCAATTTGGTTTGTCGTTTTTAAAGCAATTAGTTCTTTTAATGAATTTCGACAACAATATTAGATGTTGTTTACCTGAAAGGTGTAATCTATTCGCAACACATTTTGAACATTATGATATACAGAGGGTACACTCGATATTTGTAGCACTCAATTTGAGAGCATGTATATCGATTTCACAATTATTTAAATGGTTCAGCATGTTGTGGTCTTAATTTCAGAGGAATCACTACTGTTGTAGAGGTACCCACTATTCTAATTCTGTGCTGCAGGGGATATTATTATTGTTATAGCCTGGTCACATATGGAAGAGTGATATAGCCAAAAGAAAGTGCCACATATTCCGATGAGGCTAGCTAAATTCTCTCTTATGAATTTGTTCACCTTAATTTACTTTGAAATTACGAGAAATTTGTTTTTAATGTATGCTGTTGAAATATGGAAGAGAGGTTAAGTAAAATGATATGGCAACCAAAAACAATATTGAAGTATTGACTACACTTCGAAATTTATTGCGAATTTAATTCTTGAAAAAAATTGTGATAATGGGAAGGGAGTAACTAAACACATTTAGAGTAATGGAATAACCCTTCATCAGTGAGCACAGTTATTTAAAATTACTAACGTATAACGAGTTTGAAATACTCTGGTGGTTTGAAGGTTTTGATACGTCATCGAGCAAGTTACACCAACTGAACTGTTGACAGATGGTTCGTTAAGAAGTATCTCCCAGTTTAGTGATTTTTAATATCCACTCTTTGCAGACTAACATTTTTTGAAAAGATATTAAGGATACGTTGAGATAAAACTGTTATATATTCCTCCCAAATTTTTCATCTCACCATGTATGGTTGTCTAGCGTTCTATTTAAATGACTTGTTTTTAAATGCACAACGGATGAGTATTAGTCATGACTTTATAACATCAACTAATCATTTTGAACCTGTACAGAACTTACCAATATGCCAGTGAGTACGCATTCAACTAGAAATTTATGTCTGAATTGAAGAACAATATAATACGCAGCGCCAAGACAACTAGTCTAAATAACAAAAATGTGGAATTAGGCGAGGAATTTTATGAAAAAAACATATTACGGCACACATAAATATTCAGTTGTCCATGACTGTATTCCGCAGTGCAACAAAGCTATTCTCCGTATGAATTACCCAACAGGATTTATCACCTGTAACCGCATTATTCGTTTACCGTACATGTACCAGAACATTATGGATTTTAGGAGAGTCAGAGTAGTTATTTTCTATTTGCAATGGACAAAAAGGGCTTGAATGTCAGTCTTTTGGTCAACATTGTTGCGTAACATTTGACAGATAAGAATAGGTGATATTAGCAAGTTCTTGGATTATTCCTAACTGAAGAGCTCCAACAGCCTGAACGTAATTAGCTTCAGAGTTGAAGTGATGCGCCACATTCAGGCAATGTTTCATATAAGAAAATACGTGACTAAATCAGGTAAAGCCATAATACATCCAAGTTGAAAACAGCTGTTTCACGGAAACCCACCAGTAAATTGATGAAGTAAACCCTTGTAAGAGTATTTGAAACATAGTTGATCACTGATTTTTAATGCTGAACTCACTCCATTGTTCGTATTTCTGAGTATTGACTGTAATCATGACTTTAAAATACAATCCACAAGTAACATAAAAACATTTATAATCACACTACATCAAAAGTGTTTGTCTCAAATATGGTAAAATATAATACTCACGTGCAAATAATTGCTACAATTTCCTCTGGGTACATCGCAAATATTTATCTTAGCTAAAATGTAACACGAGTATTATAAGTATGAAGAAAACTTGTGGTTCTGACACCAAATTTAGCAATGAACACTCCTTTATATTGGCTTCCTAACGGTAGGTCATGATGTGCTATTCATAATGATAACGAAACTGCCGAAGTCAGTGATTCCCTCAGTTCATTGGGAGATTACTTCTAATAATTGAATATCACCAGTATTGACTGGTTATTTGCCACGCTCAGTATTAGAAAGCTCCTTATTAACTAATTACCTACCTACAACAGCAATACTGTAATATATCATATGTGGACTTGCAGGAGGTTTCAAAGGAATATAATGTCTACCAATTTGCATGTACGTGCCAAAGCACATACATCGGAAGAAACGAGAGAAGGGTTAGTGCTCGCATTTATGAACACATATCAAAGGACCTGAGACTGAAAGGTCCAAAGTATTAAACAGTGCGATTGTTCGTCATCTAATGGACACTGGTCATACTGTAGACAACCTGAAGTCGTTCAAAATAATCAACAAGCAAAAGAAACCTAGCTTGCTACGCTTTGCTGAAGCAATTGCCATCAAACGACTTAAACCAGATATATGTACACAGAAAGAGACAGTGGTGAATCTTGCACTGCCCTGGTGATAACAACTTTCATGAGTCACTTTTTCACGTTTAGAAAACTCTACTCTCTCATCTAAACATGACTCGCCCTACCTTGTTTCTTTTCTTCCCCTTTTTCTATTGGCTATTAGATAAGATGATTTCTTTAGTTACGCAATCTACTTTTTTGTTATGCTCCTTCTAGCTAAACCTTGTTTCTATACGCACACATATATAAGCAACCCTGTTTTCTCGTTTCCAAGCCTAATTGTCTAATTATTCTATAAATAGTCAGTGTTTTTAACTCCTAATCAGTTTAATCATTCCGGACCAGTGTTGCTTTAATTCCTACCAATTACTCCTTATGATCGTGGAAAAGTATGTCCATATATTTAATGTAGTTCAAATTTTTAACGTTCAGGTTGTAACCAGTTGAGAAGAATCCTCAAAATAATAAAACGATGAGCTCAAATTATCGAGGTACAATTGTTGTTCTTGCTTTGTTCAAGTTTATCAATGTCTATTTGCTAAATACTTATTCTGGGGAACATACGTGAAGAACATGTCCTTTGTCAATTATCTTTGTTCAACGACATTAAACTCATCATGATAAGCAGGTTTATCAGATTAATGAGTTACCATGTTCTCATCCGTGTAAGGAAGTCTCATAAACAGAATCTTATAAACAACAAAACATAAGAATAAGGACACATAAGAAAAGAAAACTCACATTTGACTTAAGTCGTATGAATTGTTGATAGTTACGTGAGTCAATTACAGAAATAATATCTGTGTACAAATATATCCATCACATTCTTTAAACTTTGATCCAAAGTGATATGTCTTCATAATTAGATGCGATATTCTGTCAATAATACTGAAGGTGTTATACTTTGATCGAGATAGTTTTTTATTTTCAGAAATAGTAAATGAAAACAGTATTCTTCATATCAAGGACATTTACATTTATACCAAAGTCTGCTTTGTTTATAGTGGATATTTGTGGATGATAGCATGAGAAACAGTGAATGCGACAAAGTTTACTACAAATTTGAATGGCTTATATGATGAGGGGAAGTTTTATTTAACTCCTGGCTAAAATGACGTAATACTGCAAAATATTTAGATGCAATTCAAATACAGAAAATCTTCTCCAGATGGATTATTCACATCTCTGAATGACTTCTTATATTGCATCACCAGTTAGTATATATACATATATATGTACTGATAAAATAAAGATTACTACCATGATACTGAAGGTGGCAGCGTTGCGTAGATGAATAAAGGAAACTTTAGAAGATTACTAAAGATTTGGGACTTTGAAAACAGGTCAAATATTGTCAAATAATTAAAGGTGGAATGTTAGTAGCAATAAAAAAAGAGATGAGCATAGGAACTGTGGTGAATCCAAGTGGTGAAATAAAATAAAACAATGACGACATATCAATGACCAGGATTAAGGAGAAGGGTTCCACAAGACATATTTGAATTCATTGTTTTAGGTTTTGGTGAATTTATACATTAAGTGTTGGCTAAATATATAAGTGGATAACACGTGGACATTTTTGTTTTTTTGTTTTGAATGGATTTGAGTTTTTTTGACTTTGATGACCTTATTTTGTTTCATTGCCTGTTCTTATTTGCTTAGAATTCTTGTATTCATTCAGAACACCTACGTAATTTCGTGTTATCTACTTTGTTTATGTGTGCATCCTGAGTAAAACTCACTCATCAAACTATTCATATTATTATATAACTTCTTTTAATTTAATTCTTTTAAATTCAAGCCAGATACATTGCATAAGTCATTGAGTCTACACATGCAAAACATCCTTTTAAGGTCATTGCGTATATTTTGTGCATACTCCACAACTAAATTCATAATGTATACTTATTTTCTTTCTTTGTGACAGGTGTTATATCTGACTGAGACAAGTAGTCTCCTTTCAATCTGCCTAACTGTGATCACTTGGACAGTGGTGGTCTGTATATGTCTATTGATATCCGCTATGCTTCCAAAAATCTCAAAGTAAAAAGCAGACCAACAAGTGAAACAGAATTTGTCCATTACGATTCTTGCATGAATAAATCCACCTTTTTATTCCTGCTGTTCGTATGCCATTTGACATATCTACTCTGTAATCATATGTGTAAAAATTGTTTCATAGATTAGGACGACTTTCATTCATGTCTCTAATACTTCCATTATAGATAAAATTTGTTTCGATAAAGTCTCACACCGTTATACAGTTGTGTTTAATGGTGCCGTTTTGAGCATAATTATTGCTCATAATCATATCAAGGTACTCACACGACTTCCTAACTTCATTTATATAGTTCCATTATTTTTCACTTAATTTTCGCTTGATTTGATTGGTAGTAGTATTTTCCGTATTTTAGGTATGATTGATGAATCATTTCTCTTGCATGTGTTAGGTGTAGACTCGATGAACAAGGATTCAGTAATCAACCTCTCTCTCCACCTACCTATGTTACTTTTTAGAATTTTAATCCTCTCCCACCCATCATATTGTGTGATTGTGTGTTAATGCATGTATTGGAACTGCTGAGCTTTTTTATAAATTAGAAAGAAGAAAACACGAAGTTCAACAAAGATATCTTTTCGGCGATTTCATTTTCAAAAGCTGTACAATCGCATTTATATAAATTATTTTACATGGATACAATTATTATTTGTTTAATTTTACATAGTAACGAAGGTGATAATAATTTTCAACTTGATATGAAAGTTTGAAGGTACGAATATAGATTACAAGTGGTTTGGAGCCAAGATTGCATAGGATTAGAAAACAGTTACAATGTATGCGAAATTAATATTTGATAACTGGAGAAATGAATTTAAAGTCGAATAAAGGGTGATAATTATTTTCAACATGATATGAATTACAAGAAGCTTAGAAACGCAGAGATAGAACGAATTAAAGGTGTGAACAAAATGAGCATGGAAACAAACTGAAATCAAAATTTTCAATTTGAAATGTTAGTTAGCAGGTGTGAATAAAGATTATAAGAGGCATGGCAACAAAAATAACAAAGGATTAGAATTTAATTGTAAAATGGTTATTCCAAGGGAACTATAGATGTGAACAGGAAAAGCATGGAAACCAACTTAAAATAACTTCTCAAAGGAGCATCATATTATTAAGGTACATATATCAAAATTATGTGGAATTTTCCATTTTGCCTTTATTTAAATGATAAACTCTGTAAATAGTATTCTACCACACTAACCATCAAATTGGCGGAGTTCTCGCAGTGGACATATTCCCTGAACATGTATGCATGTTTTCATTCCACAAACGAATAACTAAAGGCTTTGATGATTAAAAATGGAACTAAAATGCGACATTTCTCTTCATATATAAACATACTACATCCACTGTTGAGAATGGAGGCCATTCACTAGAGGGAACGATGTTTAATGAGTCAGATAAAATAACCGCTACACAACTACACAAATATGGAAGTATGGAATTTGAGCACAAATCAGATTCACAATGTGCGAATTGAATAGTAATTTGCAATCTACACAGTTTTAGTGATCGTGTTCATATCACGTGGATTTGACTAGCAAGCAATAGTGGTTGATATGAGTGGTGTACAACTAATAATCTCAGTCAATCAGTGATGTATAGAATTTGGGCGCCCTCATAGAGTTAATATGTAGTCAGACATATTACAAGTTTACTACATCAAGGTCAGTCCGGATATTTTCGCTCACACCTATGGCCTTGGTCAGGAAATATCCTTTTATGGTGATTTTCACTGCCGCAACACCATATACTTATGTATATGTATATCATAGCTTTTCTTAGTATGCTTACACTTCCCATACGAGTAATGTTAAATATACTCTTCATCCCACTTCGTTCTTTATTTTGGCTTAAACAGAGCTGGCTGGGGAAACAGCTACCTAACGTATAATGCCGTTGGTGTACTCAAAAGGTATTTATCATCAGCGCGACTAGTTGCAACACCAGCGTCCCCATCCTATTTCAGTCTCGACGTATGGCTAAACATAAAAATAGTAAAACTCTATCACAAAACAATTCATATTTTATTAATTTCTGTTGTACTTAGTTCAGGAAACCGATATTCCGTCCTTGTTTATCCTGTATTCTTGCACTTTATTTCCATTCTACTATTCCAAATCTAGTATGAAAGTGATATTATTCCGACAAGTCAAGGATTGGTTCATCATATGGAAATCTTTCGCTGTCCAGGAAATGCAAATATCCCGCATTACAATGCTCCATGTAATTCAGAAATGAAGCCAATTGGTTTATCTCACTGTAGGGAAGTAATTGCAGCCTGGGCTATGGGGACAATTGTAAGTAAGATTCAATTAAATATGCGTATTGTCTGCAGTATCTTAACGTTTACTCAACAGGCTGATAAAAATGTACATTTTTCCACTTATTTTTGTGTACAAATCCAGTGATATGGAGCTGACTAAATCACGAATAAAAAAAGTTATAAGAGAATTTTTATAGCAGTTTTCAGTGGTAAGAGATGCAGCTATGAATAATTCTGTTGAACTATTGGCGTATTAACTTTTAGTCACCAGTTTGACATATAACTACTCGTATTTTGTTAAGAATGTAACACCATTCTATCCCTGTGACCCAGTATATAATAATTTGAGTGGAACATGTTGCCTTCTCAATTCCATTTTCCAATTTGGTTTGTAATCCACTGTTAGTCGTTTCTTGATAGAGTTAGAAAGGAATACATCACGAAGATCTTCTGTTTTTTGATAGAGGGAAAATAAATGCTCATGGCAGATTAAATTTCTCCCTTATGAAACCATGTGGGCAAGTGTTCAATAACACGTTTGGATAGGAAGCTCTGTGTACGGCTGACATGCCTAGCTCCACACGAATAGGTGAATTAACAGATACACACTGATGAGACTAGTAGGGGTAGCTTATCCTTCACTTTCATGCTAATCATTGCTTTTGTAGAAGAAGTTCAGCTGGGAAGGTTTTCTTCAATGGTCAGGACAGGTGGTTTTTTACTATTTCTACTGATGAGTCTCCGCTGAATTGTAGATTCAGTCAGAGACGTTACTTGGGGACAGAAAGTGAGGACGGCTTTATATGACTTAGTGGGACTTTTAAGCTGAACAAAACTGATATGATTATGAGCAATAAATTGTGCTCGAAACGTAATCACTGAGACTTTATCAAAATATATTTTACGCATAATAAATAAAATTTCAGTTCTAACAAGTGATCACATTTGAACCAAGCAGCCTAAAGTGTAGCGTGTTGCTGTAATCCATGATGTTCAGCAAGTCATATGTGAAAGTGATTACTTCTTGGTAGTATCGGTCAGTGGTCATGTTGTATAAGGAATCAGACCAATTATAAATACAGGTTATAGAATTCAAATTCATTTGGTGTATGTGCCGTTGTACCGAAAATACGCTAATAAAAATGCAAGGTATTTCAGTATTGTATTCACAGATGTCACTTGATTTGTGAATTACATTACATTGAATGCAAAGTACTTGTCGTACAACCCTATAAAATCAATATCACCAATTAATGAATTCGAGCTTATTATAAAACCTCAAACGAAGCCTATCCCAAATGTATACACCGTAGATTTTACTTAACAGCAATTAAGGTAACAATTCAAACCTCAGGTTATAAATTACCACACCACCTCTGACTACAATGTAGTTAAATGGCTATAGTAAAATAACGATGTTTTTTAATGTGTGGTTTCAAATCACCTTTTATATAAGGAATAACTCGGTTTTAGAATGCAAAATAGCTCTGTTTGATTGAGTGTTTCTAGATTGTCTAATTCCGTTCGCTGATTTTCACTTTCATCAAACAGTTTAGGTATTATCACAGATAATTTATTCTTTGTTCACTGTTTTCCTAGAGATATCGAAAATTGTTAAGTGCAAGCACAGAAAGGTTGAGTTTTGTTTCCTAAACGATCGCGTAAATATTTATATTTGGAAAATAAACATTTACATAATAAAATTACTCAGCCTATTTATTAGTCAGTTAATGTAACACAGTCTTGTTTTGATAAATCACAAAGAGTTGTGCAGTAATACTAAGTAATGACGTTTCCAGCAGAAATTATTGGTCGTAATCATATCTGCTCGAAACGCCATCAGTTAATATTACAGCGTAACACTGTGTGATTTATCAAAATAAAATCTTATCTATTATAGTTATACTCTACCACAGTGCCCAAGTTTTATGCTTATAACAGTTAACACAGTCTTTGTTCATTACCGAGATTTGCAGTAATAGGCGTATAACCAGAGAATTATTGAAATGTATTCCGTGGCTCTGTCCTGTAACTAAATCGGTAGAATACGTAAGTGGTAGGCATCTTGTAGATTATTAAGTCGAATTCAGCTCAGGTCTAGGTCTTCATTTCAAATGTAATCAGTGATTCAGTTGGTCGATAAAAATTTTATATTTTCTACACTTAAGTTCCAAATAATTCATTGATAAGACTGCACAGAATATTTATAAAAATGTCGCAAAGAAGTAAGTGATTGCTTATCCTCATCACAGTTATTTGCAAAGTTATTATGAGTTATATTATTATTATTATTATAGGGTTTGACTTTTCCTGAAGAGGCTGGAATTCCTGTCGGTGGAGCTAGAGGAAGAGAGTATGCTGTCATCGAAATACACTATAATAATCCAGGAAATTTATCAGGTAAGTAATCCAATTCACTGTATGAAAGGATATTTTTAAATTGTTTAGATCTATAGTAAAACAGCTTTTCCATACTTATTTGTTTATTAGATGTATCACACAATGAGACAGTATTATTATTTACTGGATGACGTTTCGGACATAATTTATTGTTCATAATCATATCAATTACAACTACACAACTTTGGAACTTTCCTTTTATAGTTTTCTTTATTTCTACATATTCGTCGTAGGGGTAGTAGAATTTTCCAGATGTCTGGGACAGGTATTGAATCATTCCTATTACACATATTCTCTTTCAATCTCCGTGAAATATCTAACAAACAAACTAATATCGTATTACATACTGCCACAGTGCCCATGATTTACAAATATCAGTAAAACGGTTTTATTTGCTGTCACACATAGTGATACAGTATTACTAAGACTTTTCGAGCTCAGATAATCAACCAAAGTCTTATCCGCCTGACTGAACGAAGCACTTTGCTTCCAGTCAATGAGCCATGAGTTCGAACCTCATCCCGCAGCCTGAAATACTAGCTATTATGATTGCTTCACACACAGTAAGTGCTGTTAATATTCTGATAGACGAAAGATCTGTTCCTATTAACCGAGTTTGAGTTAAACAGTTACTTGAGACTGATGGAGTGCCTTGATTTCACTATGAACAATAAACTGTTCTCAGAAGGTCATTAATAACCCTATGCAGACTTATTAAAGGAGTAACTGTTTACAAACAAATTTCTAAGTCTATTAATCCCATAATTAAACAAAATGCCGTTTGACTATTAGAGTGAATTAACACTACATTTCTGTATAGTGGTGAATGCTTGTAAATACGTATGTAAATGTTAGTCAAATGACAACAGTTAATTGTAAAACCGAATAAACAGTTTCATCGAGATCCTTGAATTAGGTAGTGGACCATGTCTATGAAAGAAGCACTAAATAAACCTTAAAACAATTAGTCACTTCAACAAATTTGCATATTTTTATTAGAAGAGGGAATTTGTCTGAATAATGTGATGTATTCATGCAATACATTTCGAACAGTCGGATCACGCACCTAGTTGTCAAGTCAGTTTATAATGAAAATAAAGACCACTTAAGATAGAAAAACTGAAAAAGGATTCGAGAATAAGAGCAATTAAGTTTGACCATGGATTAATATCACTTAGAGAACCATTGAAAACCTAGTAGTACCAGACAGCCGTTTCGTCCTAGTTCGGGATTCATCATCAGCCCGAACCCGCTGGGTTTCAAAAGGCTGGCTGGTGGTTGAGGTAAAATCGCGAATCGGTAGAAGTTAAAATTCAGAGGTCTTTTGGACTAGATTCAAGTGACTAAATGGTCTACAGGCCTACCTT
The DNA here is from genome assembly GCA_944472135.2 of Trichobilharzia regenti. Classification (NCBI taxonomy): domain Eukaryota; kingdom Metazoa; phylum Platyhelminthes; class Trematoda; order Strigeidida; family Schistosomatidae; genus Trichobilharzia; species Trichobilharzia regenti. Next base: position 69,519,581 of record OX235267.1, read on the forward strand.
GTAATCAGACGGTCCCAGGCTCGAAACCAAGTGGGCGCGTACTGCAGAATAGTTTCAGACTAGGGTAAAACAGCTGTCCACTACTCCCTGCTTGTTTCCAATGGTTCTCTAACTGATGTCAATCCATGATCAAACTTGGAACAAATTAAATCCTTACAAACTAACACTTGAAAAGTAATTAACACTATGCTTGATTATGTAGAGATTAAAGCTAGATTTCCCTCTAGTTATGCTTATCAGCAGGGAATATCTGGAAACGATGACTATATCCAAGCTGTTTTCAGGTACAGTAGGAAACCAGTTACCAGTTTAACGCAAAATGTTTAAAAGAGATGACATTGTTAATATGTTAACCGTTACATTTTTTATACTTACTTTACAATTATTCATTTATAGGTATCATAGACAACAGTGGATTTCGTCTTTATATTACAAGTAAACGCAGACCATATGATGTGGGTGTAATGGAACTTGGGTTGGTATATTCAGCAAACAGTGTTATCCCCCCGAGACAATCACAGTTTACGTTAATTGGTTATTGTGATACACAGTGTACTGATGTGGTAAGATGTGAATAACTCATCAAAACAGACTTTTGTTGCGTTTTAAAATGATTTGATGTCATTCTGGTATCTAGAAACAGGAGAACACCTTCAAAAATCTATCATCTGCCTGAAGCTGTATACATTGTTCGTTGTTTGTCTAGTAAACTTTTTATATGATATAAACCACCAATGAATCAATGATCAATATTTCATGATGCATCATGAAATTATAGTTCTCTGTGAGACCTAGGATTCATTTTCAAATAGAAACAAGTGAAATATCCTTGATACATATTCATTGATTATTAATTACCTAAATTCGGATTTAAAACTTTATGAAAACTTTTCCTCAAATTGTCCATCATTTGTAAAAGATTATATTTGTAAAATCTCAGGATATTGAAATGAGTAATTACAACGTTTCGTTCAGCAATCTAGTCCGAACTTCTTCAGGGAAATTAATCGACATCAACATAACAGAGGTTTATGTATAAGAGGAACATCTCTTGTTTTTAAAAACTTTGTCCAGTCACGAGTCATTGAGCAAGTATCAACAAGTATAGTAAACAAAATTGTATGAGTTATGATAAAAATTTGACCCCGGACTTACAAATAGTGGTCTACACTTTAAACAAAGTGTGTTTGTGTGTATGTGTGTGTGGGGTAAATAGTTGTAAAACATTTGTTAACGTCTTCATAAGAAAATATAGAAAATCGGGAATCTTGACTAAGTATTGTTAATTAGCGATACATATCCATTTTTATTTCTTAATCAGGAATTGCTATGCATCAGCTAACATCACACCTTCATGTCTGTTCAAACTGTTAGTATCTAGAATTTTATGATTAGACGTATTTTCAAAATTACTGTGTTTGTCTTCTTTTTGAAGGTTGAGCTGCTTTATTCCATCTACTGGAGTTGTCAGGTGACTTGACAGCTACGGATTTAGGATATGCATCCTGTTGCAGACAGAGTAGAATTAAAACACGACGATTGTGCCAATTATCTAGTTTCTCTGTTAATTTAGTTCGATTGTAAAATAATTCAAATGAACTGTCGTCAAGATTTGACAGATCACAGATCATGCAGTTTTGTTTATTATACTTGTTGATACTTGTTCAATGACTCATGATTGGACAAAGTTTTTAAAAACAAGAGATGTTCTTTTATATATAAACCTCTGTTATGTTGATGTCGATTAATTTCCCTGAAGAAGTTCGGACTAGATTGCTGAACGAAACGTTGGAATTACTCATTTCAATATCGCTGAGATTTTACAAATATAATTTTTTTACAGATGTCTACTTCTCACTCGGCGCCCAAATATTTTAGAAGTATTCTGTCAAATTTTGACGACAGTTCATTTGAAATTGTCCATCAGTTTAAAACTTCTATCCAGACTATAAACGGAGTTGCTCCAAATACGCAGGTAGACAAATAGACAACTCATCTCCGAACTTTGTAGGAGTTTCTATGAATCTGTAACTGGCCATTTTGAGGCATGCGAAACTACCAGCCATTGTTTCAAACTTCAAAGTGTTTTTATTATTTATAACTGCCAATGGTATTTCAGCATCTTTTATCTCATAATGTTAGATAATTATCCGGATTACTTCATAGTGCTTAGCAAAAATGATCAGGCATTTTCAAGGTTAACACTCAATCTGATCTTTGTTGTTAGACTTAATCAAATAATTGTTATAGCGAAGGTTAGCGTAGGAAAAAAGGTAGACAAATGTTGTGATACAACTATAGAGAAATATAATCACCGGAATATGTGTATTCGTTCGCATTCTTGCTGTTCTCTCAAATATTTTTTTTATATTTTTAACTGCGAATAAAGTTAGAGTATGGACTGTTGGTTAATGTATGTCTAGTCTTTGGTGTTAGTCATCACTGAATTCTCTTAGTCAAGTTTTGCAACACTTTCATCAGCCTAGAGGACTAGCCATGCACTTTGAAGTAATGTTAGGTACAGTGATCAGCAAACGTCCTGGAGCTACGTTCCGTACTCACCGACACTTTTCAGGAAGTAACTGATGTTCCCTCACAAATTCAAATCCGTATCACCTAGAGTCACAGTCAGAGAAATAAAAGTTTGTTGGATATCAGTCTATCTTATATCCTTTCAAAGATACGTGATACCAACTGGAGTTGCCATTATTCTAGTGTTAGGCCAATTGGGAAATTACGTTATCCATTTAGATGTTAAAGTTTCTGAAGTGTTCTAGTGATATGAAAACTTGAGCAAAATAGGAGGGAATAAATTTCAGTTTATCGCTTTCTAACTGAGATTGAAAATACATATTGAAATTAGATTGTAACGGGTGTTTAGTTTTACTCTGTGTAGACTTGATAAAATGGAACTAGTCAGGTGTTCATTATCCTGAATTGTAACGAAGTAGTTAAAGGTTGGTCTTTATTGATTTTCAGAAGTCTTACCAAAATTCCACTAGTTTTGAAAAAATGTCGTTTGGAAGTAAGTAGGACTCATGGTTATTGACGAAAGTACACACCAGAAAAAATAATTTACCATTTTACGTACAGTTATGCTTCCTGCTTCTTATCTGTCTATGTCAAAAGTGGGTGTATGACTTTTAGCAAACTCTTTTGCTTAATCTAGTGATTCATGAGACAACATTAATCCGGTTTTATTGACACGAACATACAAACAGATGAATGGTGGAAACCTCATGAAAATCAAGCAGACATTTACCTTTTCATGTGTTTTACTAAGTCACACTTTCATTAGCAGGTTGACGAGGTGATCAGTAGCAGTTAGAGTAGATACAATCATAAGGCGAATCACAGGAACAATCTGATCGCAATGAAATTTACCAGGAAAAACAAACATGCATCCGTAGAGAATTCCAAAGACTCACTTGCCACTAAAGTTAATGCTTAAGAAGCTGTCGAAATGGATAGTGAACGCTTAGCAATTAAACCATCCAACTTATAATGCACAACAAAACCTAAAAGATGTATACTTAATGCAAACACAACTTTTAGTGAATACTTATTTCAAGAAGGTAACTATATAAAATGCAGCACCACAATAAATTCGTATAATTCTTGTTTTATGGCAGAAGTTTGAACAAATGTGCTACTACTGATTCAACAGCATAAAACGCAATGCTTAGCAGCTTAACAATTTCAAACCAACTTGTGATAAAGCGTTCAGTAATGGAAAAAACATTGAGCTGTTTACACCAAGAATATCATAAACATATTTCTGTTTAAGTAAAGTATAATTATACTTCAATAGTTTACACACAATGATAAGTTTTTTTTATTGGTAATATTTCGAGCAAAATTACTGCCCGTGTTCACACCACTGTTGGAATTGTTTTATTCTGTTTTATATTTTTTTAGAGTTTACCGAAACCTAATGGGATATTTGTATTCGCTTCACAATTGCATACACATGCGACGGGAATAAAAGTTATCACACATCATTTACGGAATGGAACAAGACTACCTGATCTCAACAGGGATAATTACTACTCACCACATTTTCAAGAGATACGTCAACTTTACGAACAAGTACAAATTAAACCAGTAAGTATTTATAACTGTTTGGAAAATTTATGCACAAGACACAGGTAGATAGCTAGACTTCGTTACTCTCATATTCCTAATATCTAAGATTAACAGAAAATATGCATAGAAAAGTGTTCTTCATATGCAACTCTGAGTTTAATCATTGATAACTTCTAAGCAATGTTGGTTATGCTATCAAGGACAACTCAGATTGACAAATTGATGCCTATGCGGTGTAACGATTAGTGACACATTGAAAAGAAAATCTGGATCCCGGAAAATTTGGACCAAAGGTCCGTGTGTTTAAATTGTGCTTGAAAATGAGTCTTCTATAGAACTTCAACAGTCACTCTATTATCTACAAATAATGTACTTTTAGATATAGTGGGTACTGATAAAGTTAATTATTCTGATAATTGTCAGAGCTCTGATACCACTGATAAATGAGTGACATTGATAGAAAAGTGAATGAAAGTTTTAACTCATGGTATTAAGTTTCTTTTTCTGCTCTTTGATCAAGCAGAGTTCTAATGAAAAAATGTCATCCCCTTTTCCCGCTAGCTGTTTAAAAAAAAGAACTTCACAAAGTAAAGCATACACGAAAAATAAGTATTTCCTTATTTAAATGAAATTTAAAAATATATACATGATTTGATCTAGACAATATTTAACCTAACTCAGGAAGAAGTAACAGGAACAATGCGTCGGTGGCACAGTGGTTAGGACCCTCGCCGACCATGCACATGGTTTGAGGTTCGATGACCTGCCGACGAACACCTGATATCTATGGTCGGCCTGCAAAATTTGGACTACCGATATCACATGCTGAAAATTCCATACTAGTACCGAAAATACAGTGTGGAATCAAGCTGTAATAAAAAAAGTAAAAAATATTTGGAACATTCTACAGGACCATCCATGTTAAACTAAAAGAGAAAGTCATTTAGACTCACTTTGGACACTCTATCAATCCTCAGCTGTTACTATCCTGTGTTCAAGGCCATTAGAAGGCAAAACGATAGAAGAAAAGCGATACTATTAAATTCCTAGACGTTTTTCTAGCGAAAATGAATGATGGCACAGTCGAAAGATCTATATTTAGAAAGTCTTCATGGACAGGGCAGTATATGCATTTCAAGAGCTTTGTTCTAATCCAGTATAAAAAGAATTTAGTCAGAACACCGTTCAATAGAGCACGAAAAATCTGTTCTGACAGTACTATTGAGCATGAAATAAAATCTCTGAAGCATATTTTATCTAAGAATGGATATCCTGAGAAGTTCATTAATAAATACTCTAAAGAAATTAGCTCTTGCAAAACAATTCAAACAGTTCCGAAGAAATCTTTCTTTATCGGTTTGCCATTCAAAGAGATGATGTACAGGAATTAGTCCAACGAGGACTCGATAAAGCCATTAAGAGAACTTATGCTGCAAAACGCGTTATCCTTAACAACGCTAAGTGAGTGCTTCAACAATCTGGAAAAGACCAGTCGCCAATCCTGGACAGTTCAAACTGCATATATCAATTTAAGTGTGTTTGTGGAAGCAAATACATAGTTCGTACAGAAAGGAGATTGTCTACTCGCATGATGGAGCATTTGCCAAAATGGTTGAAAACAGCTGAGTGCAAAGTGCCAATAACAAAACATCTTGTGGACTACGGACATGTATCCATGCTGTCAATGTATTCACTATTGTCAGCAGACAAAGAAACAAGAAGATGATTGCAATTGCAGAGGCTTGTGCAATTCGAGTTTATAAACCAGGTGTCTGTGTACAAAAGGAGATGGTCGTCACTCTGAATCTACCATGGTAATACGTTTTACTTAATATTCTACCTTTAATTATTATTATAATTGATTCCAGATAAAGCAATAAGAAGACGTAATTTGTCTGAATCGTGTAATGTATTTGCGCAACACATTTCGATATATGTCGTACATTGAGAATTTATCGGAAGATTTAATCGAAAATGTGCCACTTTATAGAAGGTGTGCAGATGATATCGTAGTCATCAGTGATAAGCCTTGTTCTGCCACCTCAATTTTAAATCGAATGAATGAAGTTCAGAATAGCATATCACTTACATCTGTACAAGAGGAAGATAATTGTTTATCTTTCCTAGACATATTGCTTAGTCGACGGCTTGACGGGTCAATAAAAAGATCTATCTATAGAAAACCTAACTGGACAGGACAGTATCTTAATTACCACAGTTTCTGCCCTATTCGGTACAAAAGAGGCTTAGTAAGGTGCCTCTTCAGTAGAATCCGACGAATATGCATTGTAGACACGCTTGATGAAGAAGAAAGAATATTGACACAAACTCTGGTTGATAACAATTATCCAGACAAGTCCATCAGGAGATATAAAGTAATCAGAACACCAAGACCCCCTCTCCAACTCGCCCCTAAGAAAGACGTGTACATCAAGCTACCCTATATGGGATATCAAAGCAGCTTGATAACTAGACAAAAGCTGAACGCCGCTGTTAAAAAGACTTTTTATGCAGCTAATATCATAATATTAGAGAATGTAAAGCCATTATATCTATCTAAGCCCTTCGAACATGCGAAAAATGACGTCACATCCCACTGTATTTGCCAATTTGAATGTACGTGTGGACACACATACATAGAGAGGACTCATCGATCTCTGCAAGTAAGGACTTCAGAGCATATTCCAAAATGGCTCCAGAAACAAATGGAATCATCAGAACCTATTAACGGTGAGAACAGGAGACCTAGCTCTTCTATTGCGAAACATATTATAGAGACAGGTCATAAAATTGATGTTAACAGATCTTTTAAACCTATCTATAAAACGTGTTTGGGGCGTATCCGAAAGTTTGTAGAGGCCCTAGCAATTGGAAAGTTCAAGCCACCTTTATGCGTTCAAAAACAATTTGTCATCACATTAAACCTTCCTTGGTAAATTTTGTCTTGATACCATAGCAGATGTACTATTACCTCTGCTATTTGGTTTAGTGGTCTTCATTTTTATTTTTTGACCTTGAATATGTCCTTTTAACTTGACCTAAGTCCATTTTTCTCACCTCTTACCTCTTTATTAATTTTTTATATATATATTCCTATGACAAGTCCGTGTGTGATCAGATTGTTCGAAATGTGTTGCGAAAATTGTACGAGTTGTGATCAAAATAGGAAATCCTGATTGATAAATAAGAATGGATATGTATCACTAACTAATAATACTTGGTCAAAGTTACCTGACTGTCTATATCTATTTATGGAGACGTTAAGACATTGTTTTACAACTGTTTATCGGCACACACACATACACACTGTGTTTAAAGTGTTTAACAAAGGTAGATTAATATTTGTAAGTCTGAGGTCAAATTTTGATCACAACTCGTACAATTTTGTTTATTATACTTGTTAATACTTGTTTTATGACTCATGATTGGACAAAGCTTTTGAAAACAAGGGATGTTCCTTTTATATATAAACCTCTGTTATGTTAATTTCGATTAATTTCCCTGAAGAAGTTCGGACCAGATTTCCGAACGAAACGTTTTGAAATTACTCATTTCAATATCGCTGAGACTTTACAAATATAATTTTTTACATTCGCACCTATCTTTCTGCATGACTAATTCAATGTATTTCATTTACTTATCAGTCTTATATCTCCCAAAGTAATATTATTATTATACATCCGTGTATGTAGAGTATTCAGTTGACGAGTTCTACCAAAATTCGATGAATTCATTAAATCCTGCTTTATTAATCTTTATTGCTTCTTTTAAAATGATCATCATAAAATGAAGGGAATTAAAATCGAAAGTCTCCAAAAGTCAAAGTAAAACTGTTAGCAGGAGGTAAAGCTTTACATCTATGAGTCTTTCATTGCTTAAAATTATCAACAGTTAAAAATTTCTTTTATGAGTTATTAATTAATTTAAAGTAGATGATAAAAGCGTTGTATACCTTGTTAAATCTTTACTGTTCATCAGAAAAAAACCCTCAAAAGAGTCTTTTCGTTTGATGCGGTGTGAAATTAAGAGGCTGTTCAAGTTTTCTTATCGATAAAGCCAACGTCATAGATTGTACCACTGAGCTTTGACGTAGACGAGGAACTGAATAATTCGCTGGCTGATGTATCTATTACTGCAATTTAATCCTTTCACCAACGGTAAATAATTGCGGAGGGATGCTTTGGGAATGGAAATGATACACATTATGTCTAGAGAATCAATGTCTAATTAATCTCGTGACAGTATCTATGTTAGAAAAATGAAAATGTTTCAAAATTATAATTAATATTTAAGAATTGAGAAAATAGGTACATCACTCATTGGTAGACTGGATTGCTTACACATATGTACTTTAAAACACTGATATCTGAAAAATGACATAAATCATGTACTACTTACTGATAGTGCAGATAAATTCATTTTTTACCTGGTACTAAATCTCCGACGTTTTTCAGGCCGACTTACATTCCACAAATCAGATTCATAATTCGCGAAGTGCTGAGCAGTTTGCAGTCTGCACAGTTCGAGTGGTGAAACTTTACCATAGTTTCCTCTGAAAACAAAGTTATTCCAGCCACAGTATGTGATCTGCTCGCTGGTCACCATAAATGGTAATCAAGAAAGCAAGCCGATCGGCACAAAACTATATAATACTGACAGATTGAAATGAGTAGTTGCACACCACTAGTATCATCCAGTATTGTTAGCTGGTCAAATCAAGGACATCTAGACACCGGACGGCCATTTTACTCGTTCGGAGCCGAGCTCATCAGCGGTATGCCTGATTTTCACTCAGTTCAGAGGTCTAAATCAATTCAAACCACACGATTTCTGGCTAGCTATTTGGGTGAACGTGTCGTTCCATAAATTAATTTCACAATTAACAAATTATTTAGCAATTCACAGTGTACACAGCCAGAAATTGGGTGGTACCCAAAACACTGGTGATCATATTGTGTGTTAGATCATCTCGATCTGGCCAGCTACAACTACTGGTTGATATGAGTGGTATGCAACTACTCACCTCAGTTATTCAGTATTATATAGTTTTATACAAATATCTTGAAGTCAGTCAGATCTCTACAAACTTAACAAACTGATCTCATGTTATTTTTTATTTTACCAGGGTGACAGTCTGATTACTGCATGTACTTACAATACAAATGAAAGGGATCAAGTAACTTTCGGCGGTTTAGGTATACGAGATGAAATGTGCTTAAATTACATATTTTACTATCCAAAAGTTAATCTGGAATTATGCAAATCTGATGTAACGATTGAGTCGTTGCATTCCTTTTTGAAAACAGTGGATAAGAAGTAAGAATTGGTTTTCCTTTTTTTTCAGACTTGATAACTTTTTTCACTATTATCCTTACTTCTTTGTAAACTAAATACAAGTAGTTAAGTGAACTAAACCATCCGAAATTAAGAAGCTTTGAGATTCACTAGCAAAGTTTTATCGAACAGACTCGTTTATATGCATATAAAAGTTTTATTGATGTAGAATGATGACTTATACCATTGACTGATAGAAGAAGGTGGATACCGTTGCGATCAGCCAATAGCACTTGCTAGCGAAATTTAAGTGATTTAAATCCTGGATGACTGTTATGCTCGTTTAGGGCCAATTTCATCATCGGTTTAACTCAGCCCAAAGAGCCAAAATCAGTGCCAAAACCACCTGGATTCTGGGATGAAGTCCACCATTTTGTAAATTACACTGTTCGTAGTTATGAACTGTCACTGTTTTTGGGGCTAATATATGCAGATTAGATAGGGGCAGAGTCTAACTAGCAGAGGAGTTTAGCTGCTTTTCATCTACAAATAGTTCGTTTCCAACTCACACGTTTCAATTAACGCAGCAGTGATTTTATACCACTCGTTAACAATCAACCAGAAGTTTTCAAAATAAAAATCCTTCAAAGTACTAATTACCCTAACTGAATGGCTTAAGTACAGAGATTGAGAGCATTCGGAGTTTTGCAGATAGTCACACATATTCATCTTTAAAACTGCAATTCTGTTGACTTTGGAATATTACTCTAAACATAATGTAATATATGTAGAGAACGAGCAAACGACGCTATATACTAATCAGAATATTAAACCACACTGGAAAAAAGCTAACAAACACTCACTACTTGCCAGAGCTGATCTAGCAAATGTCACTTCTTCATTAAAAAGGAATGTATTCACGAGGATGTTTCAGCTCTCAGTCATCTATTGTAAACCATTTGAGTACTTAAATCCATTAACCGAAATTCTTCATAGCAAATGTCTGGATTAAATAATCATTTGTAAATTGTAAAACTTAGGTTAAAAATTTTATATTACTGAGGACGTGAAATGATGCATAGACTTCAGAAATATTTGAAACAGGAATACGATTCACAGAAGGAAGCGATTCGGAATATGCATGATACCTCTATTTTCATAGTTGTGAGCTTAACAAAAGACGTAAAAATAGATTGTATGCAAAAGTGATATACAACGTCTAGAAAAGATTTGAGGTCATATTATTAAAAAGGACTAAATAAAATGCCTTTATGTACAGAATTTGGGGTTTCCCTTAAGTATAAAAACAGCTTCGATTGTAATCAGAAGACAAAGGTGAAAAAAATTCCCCGAACGATTTGGCCTCGACCTTATCTATCACTGTGATGCTGATTGGTGAGGAGGAATAAAGTGCTTAAAAGGTGAGCTGTTTATTGATCTGCCTTCTGTTCCCAGCAGTTATATGGAGAGATGCCCATGAACATATCTAGGCTGTGTCGCACTGATGCGATCTGTTCTCTAAGCTTCGCAGAAAGAAGTGAACTCCTGTACTCCAACAGATGTTGCTGGTGAAGAAGCTCTTTCTCTGACATACTGATGAACAATAGGCGGCTTGGAGAAATAAGATATAGGGATGAAGTGAAGAATGTTCTTCAGGCTGTTGTGGATAATAGGCTTCTGTCAACTTTGAATTTCTGGTTTGCAGCTAACTTTTACTTCGGTACTTGGGAGTCGCGTAGTTGTGCTATTTATTATTACGCTGTTTTATCATCAACTGACATTTTTTGACCTTTAATAGCGTTTCCTACAATCACTTATAAGGTTTCCAGTTATAATTATGTTACAGTCAAGTCCGTTTTATGAGTAATACTTACTGCTTCCAGATTTTTGAATGATGTTTGACTGACACTAATGTATGATGAAAACCATTACTGACACATTATTGACACATGACACCTCAGTTTCGTATACAAAAACGGTCGGTAGAAAAAAATCTAAAACATGGACGTGTAACACTGTTGCCAGACATAAAATTCTTCAATAAACAGTGTAAAATAATAGACATATGGTGTTGAAGACAATTAATAAACTGTCAGGACTAAAGAACACTCAGAATCAAAATATCCAAATACAACTCCGTTAATATATATTCAATTAAATTAAACAGTTGGACAAGCTATAGACATTCTCCAGAAATACTGTTTATATTCGATACTTTTATTAGAATGTATTTAAAATGTTCTTTTTACCACATTTGCTTTCATAAACTCATTCTACAAGTAATAAGCAGCAATATGTGAACATAATGGACGAAATAAACTCTGTTCAATGGAATCCGAAGGACGTAAGAAATCTCGAGAGATTTTATAGAAACTCCCCGATTGAAATGCATTGCAATAGTTCAAGCGGAATACGCATACAGGTAACGTTCACTAAATATGTGTATGCATATATGACACAAAGTGAGTTTGTAAATTAAATTTTGTGTCACATCCTTTGTATCAAACAGAATAATACTACCTTGTCATTGAAAGTCGGGAATAATTTTACCCTATTGCTAGTTTTCTCAACCTGAATGGGTAGCGAGATGTTGGGCATCCGAGGATGGCACAGGAATGCCCGCGTAAAATAGGAGTGAAAGCTAATGGATAGTCGCTGTATCAGATAAAGCTGATGGTGGAGAACCGACTACAATGGAGATAAGATTCTGAGACCTTGCCTTTCGAGTGAAATGCAAGCTAGTTGGCCATTATCTTCGCAATTGCCATATAGTTATTTACACTTTGGTACAATTAATATTGTTTTCATTTCTTCAGTAATATTATTAACTTGCAACACTCTATACTCATGCTTATAACTGAAAAAAAATCTGATTAAAGGATCATAGAAGGCAACACTGTGAAGCATTTATTTGACACTGAAAATCAAATAATTGGTGGTGCATAGATAAAGGCAACAAAGAAGTTACTTATCTATATTTCTAAACCAAGCACACTTATGCATTTTGAGATATGATTATCGTACACAGATATCGTGACTATTAGTCTGGTAACATTTTGGAGACGGTAAGCGATGAAATTCAGCATGCCTGTTCCCTCCTATTGAAGGCATTTCAGGTGATCATTTCTGGAATCCAGTGAATAATGGCAAACCACGTTGGCTTCGAATACATCAAGTACCGTTTTAAATGCTAAATGACAATTTGTCAAAATGTTAAATCACTGTGAAGTAAATGTTGAACGGTGGCATGATGTAACAAAGATGAAACAACAAGGAAATTTTTAGTTTTGACTAAATCATACAATTATATTTGCTATCATGGAAAAATGAGCTGGGATCATTAGGATAACAGCAGCCTATTTTAACAAAGAGATCAGGAAAATTGTCGGTAACAGGAAGAATAAAGTGAAAGGTAATAAAAGAAGGAGGTACTAGATGCTAAGTGTGACAATTACTAAAAGCTTAAGCCTCTAGAATGAAAGGCGTAATAAAATAGGAAGGAAACACTTTACTGAAAAAAAATAAGAAGAATTGCGACTCATTCCACAATCCCAGTAAGACTGACAGACATGTGTTGTTTTTGAGCACGAAGACCTGGTTTAAACTGATAGATATTCAAAGACTCCGATATAAATGCTGTAGTTGAATTCCTTTGAAATGATAATGAGAATCCTCTCAAATCAGATAAAAGATCATATTTCGAAGTCTTCAATTATGAATATAAAAGGTTGATAAGAATATTACTAAACTGAAGAGGCAGACATCCAGTGAGTTGATCAGAAGTGATTGGTTCTCTAAAACCACTTCTGGTCTCAAGACAAAAACACTGTACACGGAACATAACGAAAATTAAGAAAATTTTAATCACATTAGTAAGTTATCAAAGACGGCTTTTCCTATGATCATAAGAATAAGTACTTGAGTTTCCGTACAGTTAACTATAAGTAGCACCTATTGTGTAAGCGCTAACCTCGCCTAGTTTACTAGCCGATTCCAAGCCCGAGTAAAGAGGGAAGATTGGGCATGTGGCTGGCAACCCTACCCTACTTTTTGTTATTTTTTTTTTATTTACAGCTTGATTCCACACTGTATTTTTGGTACAAGTATGGAATTTTCAGCATGGATATCAGTAGCCCAAATTTTGCAGGCCGACCATAGATATCAGGTGTGCGCCGGCGTGGGCTCGAACCCCGGAACATGTGCATGGTCGGCGAGAGTCCTAACCACTGTGCCACCGACTACTAAACCAATAAAGCTGCTACAGACACTTCAACGCGCAGGAAAAATATTAAAAATACAAAAAAACGTATAAAACAAACTTTTAGTTAACTGGATTCGGGGAGGCAAAATGAAACAACGGGCTGGTGAAAACCTTCAAGAAACCACTCAGCCAGCCAATGCGTCTACTCCCGATGAAATCAAGAATAAGAATGGGGACGTAGAATATACGCACAATGCACGAGGCTGAGCAGGTAGCCAAAGAAATGAGAAGATATGGGATAGAAATGCTGAGAATTTGCCAGAGCAGTTAGATTGAGTGTTGACCATCAAAGTTTTCAACTGGTGAGTCGGCATTCTACTCCGGCCTGGCCACACAGAACACAGCCAATAGCACACTGCGGCACTGAGCGGCCATCATGATGTCACCAGTAGCAGCCAAAGCCCTAATGCAGTGGAAACCAATTTCATCCAGCGAGATTCAACTCAAAAGGAAGCGAGGAAGGTCACAACTATCCAGTGCTACTTACAATGTTTCATCGAATGCGGAACAAGGTAAGAAGGAAGACAGACAACTACAAACAGTAGCGGACAGCAACCCAAATTATTATTATTGTCTCCTTTAGTTACTAGAGGAACACACGGCTCCAGCCATATGGCTCCACTGCACTCGATTCTCCTCCAAAGTTTCTACCTGAGTGCTTCCTATTCCTATTCGAATTCAACTAGAGCGATGGCTTGGCATTTGATGTCACCTGATGGTTTTCTCAGAGTATGACCAATCCACCTCCATTTATTCCTGCATATTTGTTGCACAATCAGTTCCTGCTGGGTTGGTTCGTTCATTGACAGAGATCCCCGTTGCTGATTTTTTCTGGCCGGAAATCTGATCTTGAGTACTGAGTCAAAACACCTATCGATGAAAGTCTAGAATTTGTTCGAAGCGCCCTTCGTGACATGTCAGGTCTCTGATCCATATAGTAGTACTGACTTCAAATCGGAGTTTAAAATCCGGATCTTATTTTTCGTGCTGAGTGCTGTTGACCTCCACACAGATTGAGAGTAGTGAAAGTTTGCCTTGCTACCCCGATCCTCACCTTGATATCCTTGTCAGCTTCACCTGTAGTTGAAACGATGCTTCCCAGGTATGTGAAGGAGGTTTCTCCTTCCGGATTTCTCCTATTTATGCTGATTGTTGTCTGTTGATGTTGTTGCTGTTGGCCAGGAGTCTTCATCACACCTGTTTTTTTATTGTTCACCTGAAGACCTATCTTCTCTGGATGCTTCTTCTGCCAACTTGTTGCTCTTCACTTGCATATCTGCCAGTTTGTGGGAAACCAGACATTTATCATCAGCTAAGTCCAGATCCTCCAAGTTCTTCGTGTGGATCCCTTTTATGCCCATCTCCTCGTTACCCGCTATCCATAGCATTATCCAGTTCAGCGCTATCGGAAAAATCACTGGAGGTGGTAGACAGTCAGCTTGTCTTACTCCCGTCTTCACTTCGAGGGATTCCGTGAGTTTCTCGTTGTGGGTTACTTGGTATGCAGCATTGCCATACAGCTACTGGATGAGATGTATAATTGTCGGTGGCACCCGTAGTATCGAAGTAGTTTGCGAATCATCTCTAGATCGACGCTGGCGAAGGAATTTTCAAAGCCAAAGAAGCTGAGATAGAGATTTGACTGCCATTCCAAGCTCTTTACAGTGATGATACGTAGTGTTGCGATTTGGTTGATGCATGACTCATTTCTTCTGAATCCAGCCTGTTCTGGTCGAAGTTCTTCGTCCAGGGCGTGTTTGATTCTTTTCGGGATGATGCAGCTGGTGAGCTCAAATTCCTTGTGAGCTATATCAATACCAACCGAACTGGGAGCAGATAATACACGAAAAGAGCTTATCATGGGTCAAGAGGCTTTCACCTACAGAAATGAATGAGGACAAAGAACTCTTGACAAACTTCTATGCTTTGAATGATTTGGTGATCAAGACAGTGTGTACAATCACAAGGATATACACAAGGTCAGCGACATGGATTTCGCCTGACGGACACACCACAAACCAGATATACTTCAAACTCAATACTGATGAAGGAAGTGGAGACGCAGTCTGCTGAATACATAGTCGAGAAGGGGAGTAGATGTGGGCTCCGACATTCATCTAGTTCGAGGAGTCTTCAAGGTAAAGTTGGAAGCCTTCACAACAACCGGAGACAGACCACTGTAATTCAAGTTCAACATTGAGGAACTGAAGGGAGAAACCACTAAGAATAACTTCAATACAGATCAGAGCAAAGTCAAAGACACTGGGTGGTATCACTGAGGAGACCTACGTGGAAGAACATTGTAACTATCTGAAAGTGATGTTCAAGGAAACGTGTATAAATAATCCAGGAAGAAAGAAGAGACAAAACGAGATATGGCTCCCAACAGACACCTGCCTGAAAGCTAATCAAGAAGAGGAGGTGAAACCGGTGGAAGATGTTCAAGGAAACCTGATTACCACCGAAGAGGAGAGATAAGTGAAACAATAGGTTGATCACTTCGAAGGACTCTTGAATCGACCACCACCATCTGCAACTCGTCCAGAAATACTTCCACCACCAACACCACCACTACCACGACCAATAGCACGCACTCAACTGCCTGTCAGTGGACTCCAATTCTTCAACGGAAGCAAAAATCTTGAATACAATCAAGCTACTGAAGTCCGGTCGGGAAGGCAGAAGGACCAGACGGAATCACTTCCACCCCCAGATGCTCTGGAGACTTACCCAGAGACTGTAGCATATGTGCTCACGCCATTATTTTAAAACTTTGGAAAGAGGGAGAGGTTCCTGCGGATTGGAAGAAGGCCTGGCTACCTTGTCAAGCTAACAAAAAGGGCGACTTATGCCTCACTCGCTCTGTATGAACTGGAGTGGAATCATGCTCTTGCCCACACTAAGTAAAATACTAAGTCGCCTGATCCTGGTGAGGAGGAAAGATGCACCGGATACAGAACTCCGCCAGTCCCATTTATCAGAACAAGCTAGATTCAGTAAAGGTAAATCATGTATAGATCAAATGTCTACTCTACACATCATCATCGAACAAAGCATACAACGGCAGTTAAACCTCACCCTACATCAAATTCACCGACTTAGAAATGGCCTTCGATAGACAACGTTGACTGCCAAGTAATCTGTAAACTACTTCAACACTATGGAGTGCAGTGCGCTAAATACTTGTCAACCTCACTCCACAGATGGCTATATGAAAACATCACGTGTCAGGTGATCCACAACGGAAAACTCAGCGACGCCTGGCTTTAAAGTGAATGCATGAGTAGGACAAGGCTGCCCACTACCACTACCGATGATATTCCTAACTGTGGTGGACTGGACTATGCGTTGTGAGTGAGTAGACAGGAATTCTCTGCACTTACCGATAAGAAGACTCTGGAGATCTGGATTTCGCACGTGGATGATTTATACTTGATATTACACTAACTCGAGGACTTTAAGGCGAAAACCAACAAACTGGCAGAAGAGGCAGACATTGATGACGGAACTGCATGTGAATGTGGAGAAGATGGAGGTGATGAAAATAACCACGGACCAATACCAACAGCAGCAACAACAACAACAACCGGCACCAATCACCATCAGCGAGAGCGATGGTTTCAACGATAGGCAATCGGACGACTGAAGATGTCAAAGCCAGCCAGCCAGCCAGTGAGAATCGGAAAGGCAAGATACGCACGCCTTCATCAACCTGAAATCAGTTTGGAAATCTGCACTCAGCCAGAATGAAGAACAAGGCTTGCATTTGCAACATAACTGTGAAGTCAGTCAATTCTTCTATACGTGTCAGGATCTTAGCCGGCGTTTTACGAAGAGGATTTCCAACAGGCCACTACAGACTTTTATCAGTAGCTGCACTTTTCTCTGGTCCATACTGATGATCAAATGGCCGGCCGTCGAGAAAGGATTAGCGACAAGAAATTCTGGCCTGGAACAAACCAACCAAGAGACGATTGCTCAAAAAATACGTAGGAAACGATGGAGATGGATCAGGCATACGTTGAGAAGCCATCGGACGACATCGCGCTCAATTCAGATCATCACTCAAGTGTAATTCCAGTAGGAAGCAACGAGTGGACCGTCAGTGCGAAAGTGAGATGTAGAAGATTGTTTGAGCTGGATGAGATGAGAGATTATGGACAATCGTGGACCTAGCTTAAGAGGATAGCAAAGTGATGTGTTATTGAAGCCCTATTTTCCACTCGGAACCCAAGGGAATCATAGATAATAATTGTGTGAGGGCTACAGGTAATACTTGGCTGAGCAAAACTCACGAAGCTGCTACCTTAACGTGGTGATTGGATTTGTATGTAGCAATGATCCAACAAGCTACAATGACTGTGCGTCGGTGGCACAGTGGTTAGGACTCTCGCCGACCATGCACATGGTCCGGGGTTCGAGCCCACGCCGGCGCACACCTGATATCTATGGTCGGCCTACAAAATTTGGGCTACTGATATCCATGCTGAAAATTCCATACTTGTACCAAAAATACAGTGTGGAATCAAGCTGTAAATAAAAAAAAATATTCCTGCAGGCCCCACTACCGCATAAATGTCATTTGGATAGCTGTTAAACTAGCAGTTACCGTCAAAGTGTTACTGACACTTTTTTGGGAGTTTGAAGGCTAATTTGTACTGCTGGCAAATAAGGATGTTACAGCAGAAACGTGTTTCCCTAGGACGAAAAGCAAATCAGATGTGCTCCCTCTCTGCTCATGGAATGGAGTTAAAAGAGATCGACACCAAAATCCCTACATGTCAGCTTACATGTCAGCTTTCGGCAGTTGACAGTAAAATCTTCACACGGACACAACTTCAATAAACACTTCAAACAGACCATAAATACACAAAGTTTTCCTGCTCATTATCCACCTTCGTATTCTTGCTTTCCTATAACCGTTAGTACTTTCCATAGGTAGGTCCTCTACCTTCTCTTAACTTTTCGAACACTGATCGCGATCAGATTCGGAATAACACTTCTGATAGTGCCTTAAAGCCACATTGACAGCTTTACATTGCCACTAAGTTAGGAAACATGTCTTATAAGCTAGAAATCTGGCATCTCGAGCCATCAATGTTTATTGTTTTTTGAAGACACACATACGAGACCCAACTGTGGTTACTCACTTAATTCCACGTGGTGAACTGGGTGAATCTGAAAGACTCATCTTACGGGTGTCAAGAGATTATTCTACTGGTTCGAGTGGAATTCCCAGTTTGCGAATTTTCATTGAGTACCAGGGCATTAAAGTGCTTAATTGATTGGATTCTAGTGGATATTCATATATCTGCTGTCCGACTGAATGGGTCTGTGAGAATGAGGAAACCTTGGGCTACCCATTGATACCTCCTCATAATCGCCGCTTACACACCAACCGACTGCATTTTGGAATAAGATAAGATAATAGCTTTATTCCAAATCAGTACTTGTGATACAGAATGGAATTCTCAGCATTTTTACTACAATATTGCATCCACTTAGTACATTAACAATAAATAAAGTTCTACATAGATTAAAGTTATCTCAGTCAGTTTTGACAACAACATATTAGCATATCGGTAGCAAAGCCAAAATTTGAACAGAGTGTTTGAAGGTGTTAGAAAAGTAGATACTACTAGCATATTTACTGGCGTAAGCGATAGCAAAATGGTCGAGATATACAGAGTGTGAAAGAACGAACAAGAATTTTTTAAGTAGAGTTTGTAAGGAAGAGAGAAACAAAACAGCACATAGAAAAAATAAATACAGAATGAAAAAAAATAATTAAAGGGTAAGTTCTCACGCAAGCTGTTTAGTTCGTAGTTGAAGAGAAGATGCTCAGAACTAATCAGTTAAGTAGCCGATTTTGAATATTCAAATTGGGGAAGGTGTAAGAGTCAGAGAGATATATGGGTGGCATTTATAGAGTCTTATGCTGAAAAATCTGAGTAGACTCCGGTCCGTGTGTGTACATGCCTAAAACATAAAAAAAAATCAGAAAGCCGCGAGCTACGAAGCCAATACTCTCCAAACTGACGAGGACGCAAAGCTTTCATTTAGGGAAGAAATAACTAAACGCTGAATGAAAGCTTTCCAACAGCTGTGAACAGGGGTGTATGAAAACACCAAAGATGAGGAAGGCCTCGCCAATGCTAAAATTGCCAAACTGAATCGACAATACTATTTGAAACAAACCTACTGTTATTATTATCATATTTATTATTCTCATTTTGTACTTCGAATATTTTGAATTTATACCGTAAATGTGGATAAATTCCTGTAGTTAATTTTATTTATATTTTGGGTAAATTAGATGCAATATTGTGGAAAATGCCGAGAATTCCATTCTGTATTATAAGTACTGTTTTTTGTAATAAAGCCGATTATTATTTGAACAAGGCATTAAGAAGATAAATTTCGCGAGATGATATCATTTCGTAGTTTCTTTACAACCGCTTTACAACTAACATAGTTAACAATGATAAAATAAAGTTCATGAAAATTACTCAGTTAAATAAAAACAAAAGTACATACTAATGACCAATCATATTAAGATAGGTCATGCAGTCCAGGGTAGGCGAAGATTGAAGTCTATTTACTTTTGTACACGCAGTTTAGGCTGTATGTGATTAATCCAAAGTGCTTCCATCACCTTCAATAACCTTGAATTAGAGTTATGTGAAATAATTGTGAAACAGTCATCAATATTTATTTTGTGACCAGACATTAATAAGTGTTTTGCAATGGATGATGCTGGATTTCTATTAAGATTAATCGCGTTGGGATTTTCGATATGGTTTACTAGCCATTTTGGAATATGCTCTCTTCGACGACATTGGAACATTCTGTTAGTTCTACCTATATAGGTGTCACCGCAGCTGCAGGTGAACTTGTAGATACAGTTTGAAGTAGAGTCCACAGAATTTCGTCCTTTAATCGTAGGAACAGGGATCGAAAATGTTCGGCAAGTGAGAAAAAGAGATGCGGCGTAGAATGTGCGTTTGATGGCTGATCGAAGTCTTTGAGTTGTCAACTGCATAATCTAGTCGCCCTTGAACGGTAGATTAATAAAGATGGCTTTCTTTGGTACAGAAGCTGTCTTTTCGAGATGTGGTTTTTCTTTGCTGTGAGAAGTGATAAAGCTCTCCGGATAACCATTAGCTAATAAAACTGAATGTACATGTCGAAGCTCATCCATCAGTGTGTCACTCGTGCATATTTTTCGGGCCCTTGAGAACAAACATTTCACTAG
Organism: Trichobilharzia regenti; assembly: GCA_944472135.2. Taxonomy (NCBI): domain Eukaryota; kingdom Metazoa; phylum Platyhelminthes; class Trematoda; order Strigeidida; family Schistosomatidae; genus Trichobilharzia; species Trichobilharzia regenti. Next base: position 69,540,457 of record OX235267.1, read on the forward strand.
GGAACGTTTATACTGGATAGGAACAAAACTGGTAAAATGAAGATACTCTTATTATTGGTAATAATAGTGAATCTATTGAAAACTTCATTACTCTATTTAATCATATTCATCCAAATATTCGAGTGACTTCCGAACTAGAATCGAATAACAAACTTGGGTTCTTGGATATTACTATGACTAGGAGAAATGATGGAACGATTCAGCGCTCTATTTTTCGTAAACAAACATGGACTGGACAATATCTTCATTTTACCAGTTTTGTTCCTATCCAGTATAAACGTTCCCTAGTGAAATGTTTGTTCTCAAGGGCCCGAAAAATATGCACGAGTGACACACTGATGGATGAGCTTCGACATGTACATTCAGTTTTATTAGCTAATGGTTATCCGGAGAGCTTTATCACTTCTCACAGCAAAGAAAAACCACATCTCGAAAAGACAGCTTCTGTACCAAAGAAAGCCATCTTTATTAATCTACCGTTCAAGGGCGACTAGATTATGCAGTTGACAACTCAAAGACTTCGATCAGCCATCAAACGCACATTCTACGCCGCATCTCTTTTTCTCACTTGCCGAACATTTTCGATCCCTGTTCCTACGATTAAAGGACGAAATTCTGTGGACTCTACTTCAAACTGTATCTACAAGTTCACCTGCAGCTGCGGTGACACCTATATAGGTAGAACTAACAGAATGTTCCAATGTCGTCGAAGAGAGCATATTCCAAAATGGCTAGTAAACCATATCGAAAATCCCAACCCGATTATTATTATTAAATAAACAACATGAGACCTAATGTCGTTGCTATTCATTCCTTAGTTTCAGCACAACGGCATTCTACTCATTTTACTCTACTTTTATTTTCACCTAGCTCCACAAGTGCCCACAGCTTTCATTTCTTATTCACATGATCTCCTCAATGTCACCTTGGGATGCTCAACCTGTCACTTCCCATTTGAATTCTACTCAACGGCTTGACATATGGTGTCAGTTAGTGATCCCTTCAAAGTGCATCCAATCCATTTCAGTTTCTTTTTGAATATCTGTTGGGCGATCGGTGGCTAGCTGATTTACTTCATCGTAGATTTCCTTCCCGCTTATCATTTCTGGAAGGATATCTGGTATTCAGTAACTAGCGAAGGTGTCACCTATTGATGAAAGTCTGCATAAAAGTCAATGCCGAGTCAGTGCTACCATACTGTCCAGACATTTGGCACGCGCGTCACCACAACCATTTCAATTTACAGACTTTCAGCAACAGCCGCTCTCTTCACTAGATACTAAAGACTGCATAGTCAGCCAGAAAGGATAAGGAGCAAGGAACTATATGAAACAGTGAATTAGCTAACCAATTTTCAGCGAAGAGACTCTTTTCAACGAATTTATTATCAAGCTGTACAATCGTATATATATGGTTTTATAAAGAAATTATATCCGGTGAGGGAATTAGGTCAAAGGTGTAAATACATGAAATAATAATAGTATGAAATAAATTTAAAATATTTGTGATAAGGTTCATAGTTTAAGTCAAGTGGAACAATAATTAATGTCATATATAAGATAATACATCGGGTGTATAGATTTTGGGGAGAGGCATATAATTGTAAGATTAATAGACGAATGTAAAATGTTACGTAATATGGTGTGAAATTTGATAACATAGAATTTAATATTGTAAAAATAAAGATAAAAAGTATACACATGAATAATTTTTGGTTTAAAATGTCGAGTAGATCAAGTGGAAAAGATTCAGAATGACAGTCGTAATAATAATAATAATGATAATAATAATAATAATCGAAGTAATAAGGGAAAAGTACATAAAATAATAAAAAAAATAATAAAAAAAAAAAATAAATGTCTATCCCTCTACGGCCAAGGCAGCAGTAGGGATTGTACATACTTCTTTTGTACACAAAGGTCTGGCTTAAAGTCATGAATTGCCAAGGCCTCAGCTGTCTTTAGAAGTCTGTAACGAAGAAAGCGCGGGAAGTTGGCATGAATCCTGTATAAGACCTTGAAATCATGGTCAGGGTTGACCGAGTGACAAGAGTCGATGAGGTGTTCTAAGATAGAACTTCGCACACATTTCCTTTCTCCTTTGTAAAACCAAGCTGGAATATGTTCTCGTATCCGTGTGGAGAGCATTCTCTGACTACGGCCAATGTACCTTGCTCCACAAGAGCAGGTGAACTGGTAGATGCACATGGAGGCGGTCAGACGGGGGAGCTTATCTTTTACGGAGGTAGAGAACAGTTTGCGGCTCGTGAACGTCATATGTAGTCTAGCTGCAGGGAACGTTTTACTAACTGATTTAGAAAGACGATTTTTGAGAATATCAGAAGCTTGATCTCCTTTGAATTCCAAGTTCACGAATAGGGTTTTCTTTGGAACTGAGTCAGTGACCAGTTTAGACTGCTTCTCTTTCATGTTTCTGTCAATAAATCGGTTAGGGTAACCGTTTTCTGCGAGTGTGGCTTTCAGGAAGTCAAGTTCTGAGTCGACGCAATCAGAACTACAAATTTTCCTTATCCTAAAGCAGAGTGAATGGATTAAATTTCTCTTCCTGGAAATAGGCACCCAACTGTAAAAATTAGTTAGTTGTCCGTTCCATGTACGTTTCCGGTGGATCGATCTCTTGAGAGATCCGTCATTCCGTCTGCTAAGGCACACATCAAGAAACGGAATACTTAGTTCCGATTCCTTTTCTATGGTGAATTGTAAAGAAGGATGGCAGTTGTTGAAGGCGAACAAGACATCATCAAGAACTACTTTCTTATCGCAGATGACGAAAGTGTCGTCTACGTATCTTTTATAAATGTCAAAATGCCCGATGGTTTGACTAAGTTGAGAATTTTCCAGCTTTGCCATAAAACAATCAGCTAACAAAGGACCCAGTGGTGATCCCATGGCAATGCCATCTCTCTGTCTATAGATCTCATTGTTGAAGGTGAACTGAACATTCAACGTGCATCTCAATAAAAGTTCTTTGAGGTGGATCTATAGACAGAGAGATGGCATTGCCATGGGATCACCACTGGGTCCTTTGTTAGCTGATTGTTTTATGGCAAAGCTGGAAAATTCTCAACTTAGTCAAACCATCGGGCATTTTGACATTTATAAAAGATACGTAGACGACACTTTCGTCATCTGCGATAAGAAAGTAGTTCTTGATGATGTCTTGTTCGCCTTCAACAACTGCCATCCTTCTTTACAATTCACCATAGAAAAGGAATCGGAACTAAGTATTCCGTTTCTTGATGTGTGCCTTAGCAGACGGAATGACGGATCTCTCAAGAGATCGATCCACCGGAAACGTACATGGAACGGACAACTAACTAATTTTTACAGTTGGGTGCCTATTTCCAGGAAGAGAAATTTAATCCATTCACTCTGCTTTAGGATAAGGAAAATTTGTAGTTCTGATTGCGTCGACTCAGAACTTGACTTCCTGAAAGCCACACTCGCAGAAAACGGTTACCCTAACCGATTTATTGACAGAAACATGAAAGAGAAGCAGTCTAAACTGGTCACTGACTCAGTTCCAAAGAAAACCCTATTCGTGAACTTGGAATTCAAAGGAGATCAAGCTTCTGATATTCTCAAAAATCGTCTTTCTAAATCAGTTAGTAAAACGTTCCCTGCAGCTAGACTACATATGACGTTCACGAGCCGCAAACTGTTCTCTACCTCCGTAAAAGATAAGCTCCCCCGTCTGACCGCCTCCATGTGCATCTACCAGTTCACCTGCTCTTGTGGAGCAAGGTACATTGGCCGTAGTCAGAGAATGCTCTCCACACGGATACGAGAACATATTCCAGCTTGGTTTTACAAAGGAGAAAGGAAATGTGTGCGAAGTTCTATCTTAGAACACCTCATCGACTCTTGTCACTCGGTCAACCCTGACCATGATTTCAAGGTCTTATACAGGATTCATGCCAACTTCCCGCGCTTTCTTCGTTACAGACTTCTAAAGACAGCTGAGGCCTTGGCAATTCATGACTTTAAGCCAGACCTTTGTGTACAAAAGAAGTATGTACAATCCCTACTGCTGCCTTGGCCGTAGAGGGATAGACATTTATTTTTTTTTTTATTATTTTTTTTATTATTTTATGTACTTTTCCCTTATTACTTCGATTATTATTATTATTATCATTATTATTATTATTACGACTCTCATTCTGAATCTTTTCCACTTGATCTACTCGACATTTTAAACCAAAAATTATTCATGTGTATACTTTTTATCTTTATTTTTACAATATTAAATTCTATGTTATCAAATTTCACACCATATTACGTAACATTTTACATTCGTCTATTAATCTTACAATTATATGCCTCTCCCCAAAATCTATACACCCGATGTATTATCTTATATATGACATTAATTATTGTTCCACTTGACTTAAACTATGAACCTTATCACAAATATTTTAAATTTATTTCATACTATTATTATTTCATGTATTTACACCTTTGACCTAATTCCCTCACCGGATATAATTTCTTTATAAAACCATATATATACGATTGTACAGCTTGATAATAAATTCGTTGAAAAGAGTCTCTTCGCTGAAAATTGTGTTCTTAATGCTACAATGGGAATTATTAAATTAGCTAACCACCCATTGCCCAACGAATATGCCATAGAAAACAGAAATGTAATGGACATACTTTGGTATGGAGACCATCAACTGACACCACATTCTTGGCAGTCGAGTAGAATTCAATCGGGAAGTGACAAGTTGGGTATTAGACGATGATATGCAGATCACATGAATAGGAAATGAAAGCTTGTGTTTTAGATGGCTTAAATGATTTCGACTTATTGGTTTGACCTCACAATCATTACATGGTATTTGGAACACAATATTATTTAGTATAACTATGTCAGTTCAGTTTTTAAGTCGACAGACTTTGCCTTTGAGTGGGTTCAACTCAACTATCTTTGAGCATCATAAAAGATACTTTCTAACAGTATTGTCCAGATATAGTTGACGGACGCTGCATTCAAAAAAGAAACATTCATTCCTTTTGAAAACTATGTATTCCACTTACTAATCTAAACTATTTTAACTTTTTAGGGCTCTGAAATCTATCGTTTCCCTGAAATAATACCACGGGAAGATGAAAGCGACGACAACGACAAGTACTGCATCAGTGAGACACAAGAGATCTGGTAAATTTAATGACAGCTTTGACTTAGAAAATTAGCGTTGAAGTGTTCAACTGTCCATACAAAAAATAAAAGAGGAAATTATAAACTGTTACCGACTGCTGAATGAATTCTGCTATTCTGAAGTACATTATTCGAACGAAAAAAATCTCGATGCGATTAGGGCGAGACATATTACTGATACGCGAAACTAAAGACATTTCTTCTGAGCTATTCACAAGAAAATTTGATATAGTAGCCACTTGAGTATTCAGTATAAGAAATATTAAAGTAGGTCATCATAGATCTTATGGTTGGAAATCGTAATTTAGAATAATATCTATCTCATTTTTAAATAGATCAGCACTCATCCGTGCAGACGAACTTCGTTAAGCTGTCGACTAGCTCGTGTGAGTGCTGGCAGAGGTGTGACGTTCGAGATCTCTAACCCTATAGTGAAAGTTAAGGTGACATACGCCAATTTCGGTCACCTCCGGAACCATCAGCCTGGCTGTCAAAGGTCGGGTGTACAATGCTTTGGTGCGTGCTGTCATCCTCTACGCCTGTGAAACCTGGCCTCTATGAGATGAGGATGTGCAGCGATTCTATGTATTCGATCATCGCTGTCTCCATAGAATTCCTTGCGTCCGACGGCATCATTGTGTGAGTAATTTTGATGTTCAACGGCGTGTATTTGGACACAATGTAAATAACCACTCGTTGAGTGTCATCACTGGAAACACCGGCTTAGGTGGCTTGGCCATGAACTGCGAATGTCATCCCAGAGGCTTCCTTACCCGTCTGTTTTTGCTTGTCCTGAGACTGGATGGGAAAATCCCAGGTAGTCAGCCTATGATGTGGCATCGTGGGTTGAATGATAATAGTGTTAAGTTAGCATCAGTTGGTATATCACGACTCTCTGGTCGAAGTCCGAGTGACGGTTCGAATCGTAAACTCGAAACGCCATCAGATATGGTCGAAGATCACAACCAGTGAAGAACTTCCTTCTTTCTTCCATTTCTCAAAATAACCTTGATGTGATGATCTTGACAAATATGTTTGCTTGCATTCTGGAAGACGTCCCATATTTACTCTCCACCTAAATTTTTACATATTGTAATTTTATTATTGTGCCCATATTGTATCAAGCTCGTGTTTTAAACAATAAGTAAATAAATCATTCTGTATTTCTTCGAAATCCTGTTATAGAACCTAACATTTTCATTGCCGTCTTCGTGGTGTAAATTCGAGAATAGTTCAGGACCGGAAAATTGTTTAAAGGTGTAGTTCGTCTTTCAAAAAGCTTTCACAGATTTACTTTAGTCAGTATTTTAGTACGCACATTTCAATCACGGAAAATACCCATTGAGTCATGAAGAGAATAAAAGACAGATTCAGCGAAGAAAATTTTCTTTATCGACGAAATCATCTTCAGAGGCTGTACAGTCGTATTTATACTTAGAAAAATGCATAGTGGTCTATTACTGAGTAATAGGGGGTGACATAATTGATGTAATTAATCATAAGTGGCTTTAGAGGTGAAAATTAAAAGTTGTAAATTACATGGTACTCGACGGAACAAAGATAGAAGTTAGAAAAGGTTAAAATTGCTCTTAAGTGAGAATAAAGTTATTAGAGTGTCAATTTAACAAGTGTGAAGAAGGTGTGAAAATATATGAAATTGATAATAGTGAATTAATTATTAAAGCAAAAGCAAACTAAAAGTAAAATTAAAGATTAAGAACAAAATCAAAAATATTTCACAGGGAACGATAAGTGAAGAGGTTAAGACCAAGGTAGAATAAGAGACTGGACAAACTTTTTCTGTATACAGAGATCAGGGTTGTATTGATGTATTGCCAGCGCCTCCGCCATACACAAAAGCCGGAACCTGACGCCATTTGTACAATTTGGCTTCACTTTGTAGATGATGTTGAAAGACGACTCTGGTGGAGCTATGTGGCCTGAGTTCACCAAATGCTCGAGAATTGAGCTAGTAATTGTCTTGTATTGTCCCTTTGCTAACCATGCCGGATAATGTTCAGAGATGCGTCTGGAAAGCGTGCGCTTTGTGCGGCCAATATAACTTGCTCCACACGAGCATGTGAATTTATAAACACACATTGAGGTGGCCCAAAGCGGCAGTTTATCCTTGACACATCCGTTGATCATTTGTCGGCTGTAGAAATTGATACGTAGTTCAGCCATAAAAAAGGCTTTCCTCAGTGATCTGCGTAAGCGATTCTTCAAGATCTCGGCTGCAGTATCACCTTTAAATTCAACACTCATAAAGAGCAGTTTCTTCGTCACAGTCTGAATTCTTTCAGGCTTTTCTCTTAACTTCATGTTTTTCTCGATAAATCTTGGAGGATATCCATTCTCTATGAGAACTTGTCTAAGTCGCTCCAATTCCCCATCGATTGTATCACTTGAACAAATCCTCCTTATTCTTGAGGATAAGGAATGGATCAAATTTCTCTTTCTTCTTAAAGGGACCCAGCTATGGAAATTTGTGTACTGACCATTCCATGTTGGTTTCCTGTAGATCGATCTTTGAAGAGAGCCATCAGATCTCCTCTTTAGAAAAACACCCAAAAAGTGGAATTCCGAGTTAATCTCTGATTCCGACGTGAATTTGATGGCATGATGGCAGCTGTTGAACTCCTTAGTTACCAATTCGATGTCAGTATTGTCGTCACATATGATGAAAGTATCATCCATGTATCTTAGGTACAGATGGAAACTGTCGATAGTAGACCGTAAAATACTATTCTCCAAACTGGCCAAGAAGCAGTCTGCAAGTAAAGGACCCAATGGTGACCCCATTGCTACCCCATCTCTTTGTCTATAAATCGTGTTGTTGAACTTGAATTGGACATTTAGAGTGCACCTCAAAAGTAGTTCCTTTAAGTAGTGGATCGGAACACATACGTCCACATTATTATCCTCAATGAATTTGCACATAAAGCAGATAGTTTCAGTGAGGGGAACGTTGGTGAAAAGCGAAGTAACATCCATAGATATCATTTTCTTCCCGGATACATTAGCATCATTTATTGAGTCGACGAGTTCAAACGAATCAGAAACACTATGCTTGCAGAGGTTATTTCTGATAGGTAGGAGGATTTCTGTGAGCCATTTGGCAGTAGCATGATATGGGGAATTTTTCATGTCCAAGATTGGGCGTAGTGGTAGGTTCTCTTTGTGCACTTTCGGCAGACCATATAAACGGGGAATCACGGAACCGGAGGGTCGTATTTGCTCGAATAATTCAGAGCTAATAATCGATTCGTTCTTCATATTCTTCAGCATTTGTGTTATCTTGCATTCAATTTGTTCCGTTTGGTCTTCCTGGCTACTTTCTTTTGAAAATTTGTTTTCATCTGACAAGACTGATAACATTTTATCGATGTAGTCTTGGCGATCCATCAGGACAATGCCAGAACCTTTGTCGGGGCGTGTCACAACCAAGTCTTTGTTCTTTAGAATCTCACGCAATTGCTTTCTGTGCTCGGCTGAAATCAATCTTCTGACTTTTGGTTTCGTATTGATGTACTGATGGCAGCTATTTAATACTGTAGACTTGAATTGTTCATATGATTTGTTGGACGCTGCAGAAAGGTCATTTGTCTGTTGGATCAGTGCTTCAAACTGGACTTTGATATCCAAGTCACTCGAGTTTGTCGAAATATCGCAGAATTTTGGACCCAACGACAAGGCTTGCAATTGGACAGGAGTCAATGACATACTAGAGTAGTTGAAGACGTATTTTTCTGGTTTGGCAGGAAAACAAGAGTAAGTGTCAGCGGCTTTAAGGCTATTCGCGAGTTTCAGGTTTACATCTTCACAGCGTCTTCTTGAAACTGACTCGATGTAGTCCATGAAACTTCTCTGCTCGTCTTCTGTCAGCTCACATAGAGCATGTGTTCTTAGTGAAATGTTTCTTTCTATCTCCGGTAGGCGAGATTTTATTTCGTCGATGACGTTCAGTGTATGACGTTTCAAAGAGAGATGGTTTGGGTGAATATGATTGCGACGTAGATATTTCCAGAAGTGCTTGGGATATTCTTTCTTATCAATACAGCTCTTCAGAAAACTTAAGAAACGTATCAAGTTCCTTCACTGTCAAAGGGTTCTTGCTCTGCTTTAAATCACGGAAAATACCCATTGAGTCATGAAGAGAATAAAAGACAGATTCAGCGAAGAAAATTTTCTTTATCGACGAAATCATCTTCAGAGGCTGTACAGTCGTATTTATACTTAGAAAAATGCATAGTGGTCTATTACTGAGTAATAGGGGGTGACATAATTGATGTAATTAATCATAAGTGGCTTTAGAGGTGAAAATTAAAAGTTGTAAATTACATGGTACTCGACGGAACAAAGATAGAAGTTAGAAAAGGTTAAAATTGCTCTTAAGTGAGAATAAAGTTATTAGAGTGTCAATTTAACAAGTGTGAAGAAGGTGTGAAAATATATGAAATTGATAATAGTGAATTAATTATTAAAGCAAAAGCAAACTAAAAGTAAAATTAAAGATTAAGAACAAAATCAAAAATATTTCACAGGGAACGATAAGTGAAGAGGTTAAGACCAAGGTAGAATAAGAGACTGGACAAACGTTTTCTGTATACAGAGATCAGGGTTGTATTGATGTATTGCCAGCGCCTCCGCCATACACAGAAGCCGGAACCTGACGCCATTTGTACAATTTGGCTTCACTTTGTAGATGATGTTGAAAGACGACTCTGGTGGAGCTATGTGGCCTGAGTTCACCAAATGCTCGAGAATTGAGCTAGTAATTGTCTTGTATTGTCCCTTTGCTAACCATGCCGGATAATGTTCAGAGATGCGTCTGGAAAGCGTGCGCTTTGTGCGGCCAATATAACTTGCTCCACACGAGCATGTGAATTTATAAACACACATTGAGGTGGCCCAAAGCGGCAGTTTATCCTTGACACATCCGTTGATCATTTGTCGGCTGTAGAAATTGATACGTAGTTCAGCCATAAAAAAGGCTTTCCTCAGTGATCTGCGTAAGCGATTCTTCAAGATCTCGGCTGCAGTATCACCTTTAAATTCAACACTCATAAAGAGCAGTTTCTTCGTCACAGTCTGAATTCTTTCAGGCTTTTCTCTTAACTTCATGTTTTTCTCGATAAATCTTGGAGGATATCCATTCTCTATGAGAACTTGTCTAAGTCGCTCCAATTCCCCATCGATTGTATCACTTGAACAAATCCTCCTTATTCTTGAGGATAAGGAATGGATCAAATTTCTCTTTCTTCTTAAAGGGACCCAGCTATGGAAATTTGTGTACTGACCATTCCATGTTGGTTTCCTGTAGATCGATCTTTGAAGAGAGCCATCAGATCTCCTCTTTAGAAAAACACCCAAAAAGTGGAATTCCGAGTTAATCTCTGATTCCGACGTGAATTTGATGGCATGATGGCAGCTGTTGAACTCCTTAGTTACCAATTCGATGTCAGTATTGTCGTCACATATGATGAAAGTATCATCCATGTATCTTAGGTACAGATGGAAACTGTCGATAGTAGACCGTAAAATACTATTCTCCAAACTGGCCAAGAAGCAGTCTGCAAGTAAAGGACCCAATGGTGACCCCATTGCTACCCCATCTCTTTGTCTATAAATCGTGTTGTTGAACTTGAATTGGACATTTAGAGTGCACCTCAAAAGTAGTTCCTTTAAGTAGTGGATCGGAACACATACGTCCACATTATTATCCTCAATGAATTTGCACATAAAGCAGATAGTTTCAGTGAGGGGAACGTTGGTGAAAAGCGAAGTAACATCCATAGATATCATTTTCTTCCCGGATACATTAGCATCATTTATTGAGTCGACGAGTTCAAACGAATCAGAAACACTATGCTTGCAGAGGTTATTTCTGATAGGTAGGAGGATTTCTGTGAGCCATTTGGCAGTAGCATGATATGGGGAATTTTTCATGTCCAAGATTGGGCGTAGTGGTAGGTTCTCTTTGTGCACTTTCGGCAGACCATATAAACGGGGAATCACGGAACCGGAGGGTCGTATTTGCTCGAATAATTCAGAGCTAATAATCGATTCGTTCTTCATATTCTTCAGCATTTGTGTTATCTTGCATTCAATTTGTTCCGTTTGGTCTTCCTGGCTACTTTCTTTTGAAAATTTGTTTTCATCTGACAAGACTGATAACATTTTATCGATGTAGTCTTGGCGATCCATCAGGACAATGCCAGAACCTTTGTCGGGGCGTGTCACAACCAAGTCTTTGTTCTTTAGAATCTCACGCAATTGCTTTCTGTGCTCGGCTGAAATCAATCTTCTGACTTTTGGTTTCGTATTGATGTACTGATGGCAGCTATTTAATACTGTAGACTTGAATTGTTCATATGATTTGTTGGACGCTGCAGAAAGGTCATTTGTCTGTTGGATCAGTGCTTCAAACTGGACTTTGATATCCAAGTCACTCGAGTTTGTCGAAATATCGCAGAATTTTGGACCCAACGACAAGGCTTGCAATTGGACAGGAGTCAATGACATACTAGAGTAGTTGAAGACGTATTTTTCTGGTTTGGCAGGAAAACAAGAGTAAGTGTCAGCGGCTTTAAGGCTATTCGCGAGTTTCAGGTTTACATCTTCACAGCGTCTTCTTGAAACTGACTCGATGTAGTCCATGAAACTTCTCTGCTCGTCTTCTGTCAGCTCACATAGAGCATGTGTTCTTAGTGAAATGTTTCTTTCTATCTCCGGTAGGCGAGATTTTATTTCGTCGATGACGTTCAGTGTATGACGTTTCAAAGAGAGATGGTTTGGGTGAATATGATTGCGACGTAGATATTTCCAGAAGTGCTTGGGATATTCTTTCTTATCAATACAGCTCTTCAGAAAACTTAAGAAACGTATCAAGTTCCTTCACTGTCAAAGGGTTCTTGCTCTGCTTTAAATCACGGAAAATACCCATTGAGTCATGAAGAGAATAAAAGACAGATTCAGCGAAGAAAATTTTCTTTATCGACGAAATCATCTTCAGAGGCTGTACAGTCGTATTTATACTTAGAAAAATGCATAGTGGTCTATTACTGAGTAATAGGGGGTGACATAATTGATGTAATTAATCATAAGTGGCTTTAGAGGTGAAAATTAAAAGTTGTAAATTACATGGTACTCGACGGAACAAAGATAGAAGTTAGAAAAGGTTAAAATTGCTCTTAAGTGAGAATAAAGTTATTAGAGTGTCAATTTAACAAGTGTGAAGAAGGTGTGAAAATATATGAAATTGATAATAGTGAATTAATTATTAAAGCAAAAGCAAACTAAAAGTAAAATTAAAGATTAAGAACAAAATCAAAAATATTTCACAGGGAACGATAAGTGAAGAGGTTAAGACCAAGGTAGAATAAGAGACTGGACAAACGTTTTCTGTATACAGAGATCAGGGTTGTATTGATGTATTGCCAGCGCCTCCGCCATACACAGAAGCCGGAACCTGACGCCATTTGTACAATTTGGCTTCACTTTGTAGATGATGTTGAAAGACGACTCTGGTGGAGCTATGTGGCCTGAGTTCACCAAATGCTCGAGAATTGAGCTAGTAATTGTCTTGTATTGTCCCTTTGCTAACCATGCCGGATAATGTTCAGAGATGCGTCTGGAAAGCGTGCGCTTTGTGCGGCCAATATAACTTGCTCCACACGAGCATGTGAATTTATAAACACACATTGAGGTGGCCCAAAGCGGCAGTTTATCCTTGACACATCCGTTGATCATTTGTCGGCTGTAGAAATTGATACGTAGTTCAGCCATAAAAAAGGCTTTCCTCAGTGATCTGCGTAAGCGATTCTTCAAGATCTCGGCTGCAGTATCACCTTTAAATTCAACACTCATAAAGAGCAGTTTCTTCGTCACAGTCTGAATTCTTTCAGGCTTTTCTCTTAACTTCATGTTTTTCTCGATAAATCTTGGAGGATATCCATTCTCTATGAGAACTTGTCTAAGTCGCTCCAATTCCCCATCGATTGTATCACTTGAACAAATCCTCCTTATTCTTGAGGATAAGGAATGGATCAAATTTCTCTTTCTTCTTAAAGGGACCCAGCTATGGAAATTTGTGTACTGACCATTCCATGTTGGTTTCCTGTAGATCGATCTTTGAAGAGAGCCATCAGATCTCCTCTTTAGAAAAACACCCAAAAAGTGGAATTCCGAGTTAATCTCTGATTCCGACGTGAATTTGATGGCATGATGGCAGCTGTTGAACTCCTTAGTTACCAATTCGATGTCAGTATTGTCGTCACATATGATGAAAGTATCATCCATGTATCTTAGGTACAGATGGAAACTGTCGATAGTAGACCGTAAAATACTATTCTCCAAACTGGCCAAGAAGCAGTCTGCAAGTAAAGGACCCAATGGTGACCCCATTGCTACCCCATCTCTTTGTCTATAAATCGTGTTGTTGAACTTGAATTGGACATTTAGAGTGCACCTCAAAAGTAGTTCCTTTAAGTAGTGGATCGGAACACATACGTCCACATTATTATCCTCAATGAATTTGCACATAAAGCAGATAGTTTCAGTGAGGGGAACGTTGGTGAAAAGCGAAGTAACATCCATAGATATCATTTTCTTCCCGGATACATTAGCATCATTTATTGAGTCGACGAGTTCAAACGAATCAGAAACACTATGCTTGCAGAGGTTATTTCTGATAGGTAGGAGGATTTCTGTGAGCCATTTGGCAGTAGCATGATATGGGGAATTTTTCATGTCCAAGATTGGGCGTAGTGGTAGGTTCTCTTTGTGCACTTTCGGCAGACCATATAAACGGGGAATCACGGAACCGGAGGGTCGTATTTGCTCGAATAATTCAGAGCTAATAATCGATTCGTTCTTCATATTCTTCAGCATTTGTGTTATCTTGCATTCAATTTGTTCCGTTTGGTCTTCCTGGCTACTTTCTTTTGAAAATTTGTTTTCATCTGACAAGACTGATAACATTTTATCGATGTAGTCTTGGCGATCCATCAGGACAATGCCAGAACCTTTGTCGGGGCGTGTCACAACCAAGTCTTTGTTCTTTAGAATCTCACGCAATTGCTTTCTGTGCTCGGCTGAAATCAATCTTCTGACTTTTGGTTTCGTATTGATGTACTGATGGCAGCTATTTAATACTGTAGACTTGAATTGTTCATATGATTTGTTGGACGCTGCAGAAAGGTCATTTGTCTGTTGGATCAGTGCTTCAAACTGGACTTTGATATCCAAGTCACTCGAGTTTGTCGAAATATCGCAGAATTTTGGACCCAACGACAAGGCTTGCAATTGGACAGGAGTCAATGACATACTAGAGTAGTTGAAGACGTATTTTTCTGGTTTGGCAGGAAAACAAGAGTAAGTGTCAGCGGCTTTAAGGCTATTCGCGAGTTTCAGGTTTACATCTTCACAGCGTCTTCTTGAAACTGACTCGATGTAGTCCATGAAACTTCTCTGCTCGTCTTCTGTCAGCTCACATAGAGCATGTGTTCTTAGTGAAATGTTTCTTTCTATCTCCGGTAGGCGAGATTTTATTTCGTCGATGACGTTCAGTGTATGACGTTTCAAAGAGAGATGGTTTGGGTGAATATGATTGCGACGTAGATATTTCCAGAAGTGCTTGGGATATTCTTTCTTATCAATACAGCTCTTCAGAAAACTTAAGAAACGTATCAAGTTCCTTCACTGTCAAAGGGTTCTTGCTCTGCTTTAAATCACGGAAAATACCCATTGAGTCATGAAGAGAATAAAAGACAGATTCAGCGAAGAAAATTTTCTTTATCGACGAAATCATCTTCAGAGGCTGTACAGTCGTATTTATACTTAGAAAAATGCATAGTGGTCTATTACTGAGTAATAGGGGGTGACATAATTGATGTAATTAATCATAAGTGGCTTTAGAGGTGAAAATTAAAAGTTGTAAATTACATGGTACTCGACGGAACAAAGATAGAAGTTAGAAAAGGTTAAAATTGCTCTTAAGTGAGAATAAAGTTATTAGAGTGTCAATTTAACAAGTGTGAAGAAGGTGTGAAAATATATGAAATTGATAATAGTGAATTAATTATTAAAGCAAAAGCAAACTAAAAGTAAAATTAAAGATTAAGAACAAAATCAAAAATATTTTACAGGGAACGATAAGTGAAGAGGTTAAGACCAAGGTAGAATAAGAGACTGGACAAACTTTTTCTGTATACAGAGATCAGGGTTGTATTGATGTATTGCCAGCGCCTCCGCCATACACAAAAGCCGGAACCTGACGCCATTTGTACAATTTGGCTTCACTTTGTAGATGATGTTGAAAGACGACTCTGGTGGAGCTATGTGGACTGAGTTCACCAAATGCTCGAGAATTGAGCTAGTAATCGTCTTGTTTTGTCCCGTTTCAAACCATCTCTGAACATTATCCGGCATGGTTAGCAAAGGGACAATACAAGACAATTACTAGCTCAATTCTCGAGCATTTGGTGAACTCAGGCCACATAGCTCCACCAGAGTCGTCTTTCAACATCATCTACAAAGTGAAGCCAAATTGTACAAATGGCGTCAGGTTCCGGCTTTTGTGTATGGCGGAGGCGCTGGCAATACATCAATACAACCCTGATCTCTGTATACAGAAAAAGTTTGTCCAGTCTCTTATTCTACCTTGGTCTTAACCTCTTCACTTATCGTTCCCTGTGAAATATTTTTGATTTTGTTCTTAATCTTTAATTTTACTTTTAGTTTGCTTTTGCTTTAATAATTAATTCACTATTATCAATTTCATATATTTTCACACCTTCTTCACACTTGTTAAATTGACACTCTAATAACTTTATTCTCACTTAAGAGCAATTTTAACCTTTTCTAACTTCTATCTTTGTTCCGTCGAGTACCATGTAATTTACAACTTTTAATTTTCACCTCTAAAGCCACTTATGATTAATTACATCAATTATGTCACCCCCTATTACTCAGTAATAGACCACTATGCATTTTTCTAAGTATAAATACGACTGTACAGCCTCTGAAGATGATTTCGTCGATAAAGAAAATTTTCTTCGCTGAATCTGTCTTTTATTCTCTTCATGACTCAATGGGTATTTTCCGTGATTTAAAGCAGAGCAAGAACCCTTTGACAGTGAAGGAACTTGATACGTTTCTTAAGTTTTCTGCAAACTTGCCATAGCGAATACGAGAATCAGTTTTCTGAAGAGCTGTATTGATAAGAAAGAATATCCCAAGCACTTCTGGAAATGTCTACGTCGCAATCATATTCACCCAAACCATCGCTCTTTGAAACGTCATACACTGAACGTCATCGACGAAATAAAATCTCGCCTACCGGAGATAGAAAGAAACATTTCACTAAGAACACATGCTCTATGTGAGCTGACAGAAGACGAGCAGAGAAGTTTCATGGACTACATCGAGTCAGTTTCAAGAAGACGCTGTGAAGATGTAAACCTGAAACTCGCGAATAGCCTTAAAGCCGCTGACACTTACTCTTGTTTTCCTGCCAAACCAGAAAAATACGTCTTCAACTACTCTAGTATGTCATTGACTCCTGTCCAATTGCAAGCCTTGTCGTTGGGTCCAAAATTCTGCGATATTTCGACAAACTCGAGTGACTTGGATATCAAAGTCCAATTTGAAGCACTGATCCAACAGACAAATGACCTTTCTGCAGCGTCCAACAAATCATATGAACAATTCAAGTCTACAGTATTAAATAGCTGCCATCAGTACATCAACACGAAACCAAAAGTCAGAAGATTGATTTCAGCCGAGCACAGAAAGCAATTGCGTGAGATTCTAAAGAACAAAGACTTGGTTGTGACACGCCCCGACAAAGGTTCTGGCATTGTCCTGATGGATCGCCAAGACTACATCGATAAAATGTTATCAGTCTTGTCAGATGAAAACAAATTTTCAAAAGAAAGTAGCCAGAAAGACCAAACGGAACAAATTGAATGCAAGATAACACAAATGCTGAAGAATATGAAGAACGAATCGATTATTAGCTCTGAATTATTCGAGCAAATACGACCCTCCGGTTCCGTGATTCCCCGTTTATATGGTCTGCCGAAAGTGCACAAAGAGAACGTGCCACTACGCCCAATCTTGGACATGAAAAATTCCCCATATCATGCTACTGCCAAATGGCTCACAGAAATCCTCCTACCTATCAGAAATAATCTCTGCAAGCATAGTGTTTCTGATTCGTTTGAATTCGTCGACTCAATAAATGATGCTAATGTATCTGGGAAGAAAATGATATCTATGGATGTTACTTCGCTTTTCACCAACGTTCCCCTCACTGAAACTATCTGCTTTATGTGCAAATTCATTGAGGATAATAATGTGGACGTATGTGTTCCGATACACTACTTAAAGGAACTACTTTTGAGGTGCACTCTAAATGTCCAATTCAAATTCAACAACACGATTTATAGACAAAGAGATGGGGTAGCAATGGGGTCACCACTGGGTCCTTTACTTGCAGATTGCTTCTTGGCCAGTTTGGAGAATAGTATTTTATGGCCTACTATCGACAGTTTCCATCTGTACCTAAGATACATGGATGATACCTTCATCATATGTGACGACAATACTGACGTCGAATTGATAACTAATGAGTTCAACAGCTGCCATCATGCCATCAAATTCACGTCGGAATCAGAGATTAACTCGGAATTCCACTTTTTGGATGTTTTTCTAAAGAGGAGATCTGATGGCTCTCTTCAAAGATCGATCTACAGGAAACCAACATGGAATGGTCAGTACACAAATTTCCATAGCTGGGTCCCTTTAAGAAGAAAGAGAAATTTGATCCATTCCTTATCCTCAAGAATAAGGAGGATTTGTTCAAGTGATACAATCGATGGGGAATTGGAGCGACTCAGACAAGTTCTCATAGAGAATGGATATCCTCCAAGATTCATCGAGAAAAACATGAAGCTAAGAGAAAAGCCCGAAAGAATTCAGACTGTGCCGAAGAAACTGCTCTTTATGAGTGTTGAATTTAAAGGTGATACTGCAGCTGAGATCTTGAAGAATCGCTTACGCAGATCACTGAGGAAAGCCTTCTTTATGGCTGAGCTACGTATCAATTTCTACAGCCGACGAATGATCAACGGATGTGTAAAGGATAAGCTGCCGCTTTGGGCCACCTCAATGTGTGTTTATAAATTCACATGCTCGTGTGGAGCAAGTTATATTGGCCGCACAAAGCGCACGCTTTCCAAACGCATCTCTGAACATTATCCGGCATGGTTAGCAAAGGGACAATACAAGACAATTACTAGCTCAATTCTCGAGCATTTGGTGAACTCAGGCCACGTAGCTCCACCAGAGTCGTCTTTCAACATCATCTACAAAGTGAAGCCAAATTGTACAAAAGGCGTCAGGTTCCGGCTTTTGTGTATGGCGGAGGCGCTGGCAATACATCAATACAACCCTGATCTCTGTATACAGAAAAAGTTTGTCCAGTCTCTTATTCTACCTTGGTCTTAACCTCTTCACTTATCCTTCCCTGTTAAATATTTTTGATTTTGTTCTTAATCTTTAATTTTACTTTTAGTTTGCTTTTGCTTTAATAATTAATTCACTATTATCAATTTCATATATTTTCACACCTTCTTCACACTTGTTAAATTGACACTCTAATAACTTTATTCTCACTCAAGAGCAATTTTAACCTTTTCTAACTTCTATCTTTGTTCCGTCGAGTACCATGTAATTTACAACTTTTAATTTTCACCTCTAAAGCCACTTATGATTAATTACATCAATTATGTCACCCCCTATTACTCAGTAATAGACCACTATGCATTTTTCTAAGTATAAATACGACTGTACAGCCTCTGAAGATGATTTCGTCGATAAAGAAAATTTTCTTCGCTGAATCTGTCTTTTATTCTCTTCATGACTCAATGGGTATTTTCCGTGATTTAAAGCAGAGCAAGAACCCTTTGACAGTGAAGGAACTTGATACGTTTCTTAAGTTTTCTGAAGAGCTGTATTGATAAGAAAGAATATCCCAAGCACTTCTGGAAATATCTACGTCGCAATCATATTCACCCAAACCATCTCTCTTTGAAACGTCATACACTGAACGTCATCGACGAAATAAAATCTCGCCTACCGGAGATAGAAAGAAACATTTCACTAAGAACACATGCTCTATGTGAGCTGACAGAAGACGAGCAGAGAAGTTTCATGGACTACATCGAGTCAGTTTCAAGAAGACGCTGTGAAGATGTAAACCTGAAACTCGCGAATAGCCTTAAAGCCGCTGACACTTACTCTTGTTTTCCTGCCAAACCAGAAAAATACGTCTTCAACTACTCTAGTATGTCATTGACTCCTGTCCAATTGCAAGCCTTGTCGTTGGGTCCAAAATTCTGCGATATTTCGACAAACTCGAGTGACTTGGATATCAAAGTCCAGTTTGAAGCACTGATCCAACAGACAAATGACCTTTCTGCAGCGTCCAACAAATCATATGAACAATTCAAGTCTACAGTATTAAATAGCTGCCATCAGTACATCAATACGAAACCAAAAGTCAGAAGATTGATTTCAGCCGAGCACAGAAAGCAATTGCGTGAGATTCTAAAGAACAAAGACTTGGTTGTGACACGCCCCGACAAAGGTTCTGGCATTGTCCTGATGGATCGCCAAGACTACATCGATAAAATGTTATCAGTCTTGTCAGATGAAAACAAATTTTCAAAAGAAAGTAGCCAGAAAGACCAAACGGAACAAATTGAATGCAAGATAACACAAATGCTGAAGAATATGAAGAACGAATCGATTATTAGCTCTGAATTATTCGAGCAAATACGACCCTCCGGTTCCGTGATTCCCCGTTTATATGGTCTGCCGAAAGTGCACAAAGAGAACCTACCACTACGCCCAATCTTGGACATGAAAAATTCCCCATATCATGCTACTGCCAAATGGCTCACAGAAATCCTCCTACCTATCAGAAATAACCTCTGCAAGCATAGTGTTTCTGATTCGTTTGAACTCGTCGACTCAATAAATGATGCTAATGTATCCGGGAAGAAAATGATATCTATGGATGTTACTTCGCTTTTCACCAACGTTCCCCTCACTGAAACTATCTGCTTTATGTGCAAATTCATTGAGGATAATAATGTGGACGTATGTGTTCCGATCCACTACTTAAAGGAACTACTTTTGAGGTGCACTCTAAATGTCCAATTCAAGTTCAACAACACGATTTATAGACAAAGAGATGGGGTAGCAATGGGGTCACCATTGGGTCCTTTACTTGCAGACTGCTTCTTGGCCAGTTTGGAGAATAGTATTTTACGGTCTACTATCGACAGTTTCCATCTGTACCTAAGATACATGGATGATACTTTCATCATATGTGACGACAATACTGACATCGAATTGGTAACTAAGGAGTTCAACAGCTGCCATCATGCCATCAAATTCACGTCGGAATCAGAGATTAACTCGGAATTCCACTTTTTGGGTGTTTTTCTAAAGAGGAGATCTGATGGCTCTCTTCAAAGATCGATCTACAGGAAACCAACATGGAATGGTCAGTACACAAATTTCCATAGCTGGGTCCCTTTAAGAAGAAAGAGAAATTTGATCCATTCCTTATCCTCAAGAATAAGGAGGATTTGTTCAAGTGATACAATCGATGGGGAATTGGAGCGACTTAGACAAGTTCTCATAGAGAATGGATATCCTCCAAGATTTATCGAGAAAAACATGAAGTTAAGAGAAAAGCCTGAAAGAATTCAGACTGTGACGAAGAAACTGCTCTTTATGAGTGTTGAATTTAAAGGTGATACTGCAGCCGAGATCTTGAAGAATCGCTTACGCAGATCACTGAGGAAAGCCTTTTTTATGGCTGAACTACGTATCAATTTCTACAGCCGACAAATGATCAACGGATGTGTCAAGGATAAACTGCCGCTTTGGGCCACCTCAATGTGTGTTTATAAATTCACATGCTCGTGTGGAGCAAGTTATATTGGCCGCACAAAGCGCACGCTTTCCAGACGCATCTCTGAACATTATCCGGCATGGTTAGCAAAGGGACAATACAAGACAATTACTAGCTCAATTCTCGAGCATTTGGTGAACTCAGGCCACATAGCTCCACCAGAGTCGTCTTTCAACATCATCTACAAAGTGAAGCCAAATTGTACAAATGGCGTCAGGTTCCGGCTTTTGTGTATGGCGGAGGCGCTGGCAATACATCAATACAACCCTGATCTCTGTATACAGAAAAAGTTTGTCCAGTCTCTTATTCTACCTTGGTCTTAACCTCTTCACTTATCGTTCCCTGTGAAATATTTTTGATTTTGTTCTTAATCTTTAATTTTACTTTTAGTTTGCTTTTGCTTTAATAATTAATTCACTATTATCAATTTCATATATTTTCACACCTTCTTCACACTTGTTAAATTGACACTCTAATAACTTTATTCTCACTTAAGAGCAATTTTAACCTTTTCTAACTTCTATCTTTGTTCCGTCGAGTACCATGTAATTTACAACTTTTAATTTTCACCTCTAAAGCCACTTATGATTAATTACATCAATTATGTCACCCCCTATTACTCAGTAATAGACCACTATGCATTTTTCTAAGTATAAATACGACTGTACAGCCTCTGAAGATGATTTCGTCGATAAAGAAAATTTTCTTCGCTGAATCTGTCTTTTATTCTCTTCATGACTCAATGGGTATTTTCCGTGATTTAAAGCAGAGCAAGAACCCTTTGACAGTGAAGGAACTTGATACGTTTCTTAAGTTTTCTGAAGAGCTGTATTGATAAGAAAGAATATCCCAAGCACTTCTGGAAATATCTACGTCGCAATCATATTCACCCAAACCATCTCTCTTTGAAACGTCATACACTGAACGTCATCGACGAAATAAAATCTCGCCTACCAGAGATAGAAAGAAACATTTCACTAAGAACACATGCTCTATGTGAGCTGACAGAAGACGAGCAGAGAAGTTTCATGGACTACATCGAGTCAGTTTCAAGAAGACGCTGTGAAGATGTAAACCTGAAACTCGCGAATAGCCTTAAAGCCGCTGACACTTACTCTTGTTTTCCTGCCAAACCAGAAAAATACGTCTTCAACTACTCTAGTATGTCATTGACTCCTGTCCAATTGCAAGCCTTGTCGTTGGGTCCAAAATTCTGCGATATTTCGACAAACTCGAGTGACTTGGATATCAAAGTCCAGTTTGAAGCACTGATCCAACAGACAAATGACCTTTCTGCAGCGTCCAACAAATCATATGAACAATTCAAGTCTACAGTATTAAATAGCTGCCATCAGTACATCAATACGAAACCAAAAGTCAGAAGATTGATTTCAGCCGAGCACAGAAAGCAATTGCGTGAGATTCTAAAGAACAAAGACTTGGTTGTGACACGCCCCGACAAAGGTTCTGGCATTGTCCTGATGGATCGCCAAGACTACATCGATAAAATGTTATCAGTCTTGTCAGATGAAAACAAATTTTCAAAAGAAAGTAGCCAGAAAGACCAAACGGAACAAATTGAATGCAAGATAACACAAATGCTGAAGAATATGAAGAACGAATCGATTATTAGCTCTGAATTATTCGAGCAAATACGACCCTCCGGTTCCGTGATTCCCCGTTTATATGGTCTGCCGAAAGTGCACAAAGAGAACCTACCACTACGCCCAATCTTGGACATGAAAAATTCCCCATATCATGCTACTGCCAAATGGCTCACAGAAATCCTCCTACCTATCAGAAATAACCTCTGCAAGCATAGTGTTTCTGATTCGTTTGAACTCGTCGACTCAATAAATGATGCTAATGTATCCGGGAAGAAAATGATATCTATGGATGTTACTTCGCTTTTCACCAACGTTCCCCTCACTGAAACTATCTGCTTTATGTGCAAATTCATTGAGGATAATAATGTGGACGTATGTGTTCCGATCCACTACTTAAAGGAACTACTTTTGAGGTGCACTCTAAATGTCCAATTCAAGTTCAACAACACGATTTATAGACAAAGAGATGGGGTAGCAATGGGGTCACCATTGGGTCCTTTACTTGCAGACTGCTTCTTGGCCAGTTTGGAGAATAGTATTTTACGGTCTACTATCGACAGTTTCCATCTGTACCTAAGATACATGGATGATACTTTCATCATATGTGACGACAATACTGACATCGAATTGGTAACTAAGGAGTTCAACAGCTGCCATCATGCCATCAAATTCACGTCGGAATCAGAGATTAACTCGGAATTCCACTTTTTGGGTGTTTTTCTAAAGAGGAGATCTGATGGCTCTCTTCAAAGATCGATCTACAGGAAACCAACATGGAATGGTCAGTACACAAATTTCCATAGCTGGGTCCCTTTAAGAAGAAAGAGAAATTTGATCCATTCCTTATCCTCAAGAATAAGGAGGATTTGTTCAAGTGATACAATCGATGGGGAATTGGAGCGACTTAGACAAGTTCTCATAGAGAATGGATATCCTCCAAGATTTATCGAGAAAAACATGAAGTTAAGAGAAAAGCCTGAAAGAATTCAGACTGTGACGAAGAAACTGCTCTTTATGAGTGTTGAATTTAAAGGTGATACTGCAGCCGAGATCTTGAAGAATCGCTTACGCAGATCACTGAGGAAAGCCTTTTTTATGGCTGAACTACGTATCAATTTCTACAGCCGACAAATGATCAACGGATGTGTCAAGGATAAACTGCCGCTTTGGGCCACCTCAATGTGTGTTTATAAATTCACATGCTCGTGTGGAGCAAGTTATATTGGCCGCACAAAGCGCACGCTTTCCAGACGCATCTCTGAACATTATCCGGCATGGTTAGCAAAGGGACAATACAAGACAATTACTAGCTCAATTCTCGAGCATTTGGTGAACTCAGGCCACATAGCTCCACCAGAGTCGTCTTTCAACATCATCTACAAAGTGAAGCCAAATTGTACAAATGGCGTCAGGTTCCGGCTTTTGTGTATGGCGGAGGCGCTGGCAATACATCAATACAACCCTGATCTCTGTATACAGAAAAAGTTTGTCCAGTCTCTTATTCTACCTTGGTCTTAACCTCTTCACTTATCGTTCCCTGTGAAATATTTTTGATTTTGTTCTTAATCTTTAATTTTACTTTTAGTTTGCTTTTGCTTTAATAATTAATTCACTATTATCAATTTCATATATTTTCACACCTTCTTCACACTTGTTAAATTGACACTCTAATAACTTTATTCTCACTTAAGAGCAATTTTAACCTTTTCTAACTTCTATCTTTGTTCCGTCGAGTACCATGTAATTTACAACTTTTAATTTTCACCTCTAAAGCCACTTATGATTAATTACATCAATTATGTCACCCCCTATTACTCAGTAATAGACCACTATGCATTTTTCTAAGTATAAATACGACTGTACAGCCTCTGAAGATGATTTCGTCGATAAAGAAAATTTTCTTCGCTGAATCTGTCTTTTATTCTCTTCATGACTCAATGGGTATTTTCCGTGATTTAAAGCAGAGCAAGAACCCTTTGACAGTGAAGGAACTTGATACGTTTCTTAAGTTTTCTGAAGAGCTGTATTGATAAGAAAGAATATCCCAAGCACTTCTGGAAATATCTACGTCGCAATCATATTCACCCAAACCATCTCTCTTTGAAACGTCATACACTGAACGTCATCGACGAAATAAAATCTCGCCTACCAGAGATAGAAAGAAACATTTCACTAAGAACACATGCTCTATGTGAGCTGACAGAAGACGAGCAGAGAAGTTTCATGGACTACATCGAGTCAGTTTCAAGAAGACGCTGTGAAGATGTAAACCTGAAACTCGCGAATAGCCTTAAAGCCGCTGACACTTACTCTTGTTTTCCTGCCAAACCAGAAAAATACGTCTTCAACTACTCTAGTATGTCATTGACTCCTGTCCAATTGCAAGCCTTGTCGTTGGGTCCAAAATTCTGCGATATTTCGACAAACTCGAGTGACTTGGATATCAAAGTCCAGTTTGAAGCACTGATCCAACAGACAAATGACCTTTCTGCAGCGTCCAACAAATCATATGAACAATTCAAGTCTACAGTATTAAATAGCTGCCATCAGTACATCAATACGAAACCAAAAGTCAGAAGATTGATTTCAGCCGAGCACAGAAAGCAATTGCGTGAGATTCTAAAGAACAAAGACTTGGTTGTGACACGCCCCGACAAAGGTTCTGGCATTGTCCTGATGGATCGCCAAGACTACATCGATAAAATGTTATCAGTCTTGTCAGATGAAAACAAATTTTCAAAAGAAAGTAGCCAGGAAGACCAAACGGAACAAATTGAATGCAAGATAACACAAATGCTGAAGAATATGAAGAACGAATCGATTATTAGCTCTGAATTATTCGAGCAAATACGACCCTCCGGTTCCGTGATTCCCCGTTTATATGGTCTGCCGAAAGTGCACAAAGAGAACCTACCACTACGCCCAATCTTGGACATGAAAAATTCCCCATATCATGCTACTGCCAAATGGCTCACAGAAATCCTCCTACCTATCAGAAATAACCTCTGCAAGCATAGTGTTTCTGATTCGTTTGAACTCGTCGACTCAATAAATGATGCTAATGTATCCGGGAAGAAAATGATATCTATGGATGTTACTTCGCTTTTCACCAACGTTCCCCTCACTGAAACTATCTGCTTTATGTGCAAATTCATTGAGGATAATAATGTGGACGTATGTGTTCCGATCCACTACTTAAAGGAACTACTTTTGAGGTGCACTCTAAATGTCCAATTCAAGTTCAACAACACGATTTATAGACAAAGAGATGGGGTAGCAATGGGGTCACCATTGGGTCCTTTACTTGCAGACTGCTTCTTGGCCAGTTTGGAGAATAGTATTTTACGGTCTACTATCGACAGTTTCCATCTGTACCTAAGATACATGGATGATACTTTCATCATATGTGACGACAATACTGACATCGAATTGGTAACTAAGGAGTTCAACAGCTGCCATCATGCCATCAAATTCACGTCGGAATCAGAGATTAACTCGGAATTCCACTTTTTGGGTGTTTTTCTAAAGAGGAGATCTGATGGCTCTCTTCAAAGATCGATCTACAGGAAACCAACATGGAATGGTCAGTACACAAATTTCCATAGCTGGGTCCCTTTAAGAAGAAAGAGAAATTTGATCCATTCCTTATCCTCAAGAATAAGGAGGATTTGTTCAAGTGATACAATCGATGGGGAATTGGAGCGACTTAGACAAGTTCTCATAGAGAATGGATATCCTCCAAGATTTATCGAGAAAAACATGAAGTTAAGAGAAAAGCCTGAAAGAATTCAGACTGTGACGAAGAAACTGCTCTTTATGAGTGTTGAATTTAAAGGTGATACTGCAGCCGAGATCTTGAAGAATCGCTTACGCAGATCACTGAGGAAAGCCTTTTTTATGGCTGAACTACGTATCAATTTCTACAGCCGACAAATGATCAACGGATGTGTCAAGGATAAACTGCCGCTTTGGGCCACCTCAATGTGTGTTTATAAATTCACATGCTCGTGTGGAGCAAGTTATATTGGCCGCACAAAGCGCACGCTTTCCAGACGCATCTCTGAACATTATCCGGCATGGTTAGCAAAGGGACAATACAAGACAATTACTAGCTCAATTCTCGAGCATTTGGTGAACTCAGGCCACATAGCTCCACCAGAGTCGTCTTTCAACATCATCTACAAAGTGAAGCCAAATTGTACAAATGGCGTCAGGTTCCGGCTTTTGTGTATGGCGGAGGCGCTGGCAATACATCAATACAACCCTGATCTCTGTATACAGAAAAAGTTTGTCCAGTCTCTTATTCTACCTTGGTCTTAACCTCTTCACTTATCGTTCCCTGTAAAATATTTTTGATTTTGTTCTTAATCTTTAATTTTACTTTTAGTTTGCTTTTGCTTTAATAATTAATTCACTATTATCAATTTCATATATTTTCACACCTTCTTCACACTTGTTAAATTGACACTCTAATAACTTTATTCTCACTTAAGAGCAATTTTAACCTTTTCTAACTTCTATCTTTGTTCCGTCGAGTACCATGTAATTTACAACTTTTAATTTTCACCTCTAAAGCCACTTATGATTAATTACATCAATTATGTCACCCCCTATTACTCAGTAATAGACCACTATGCATTTTTCTAAGTATAAATACGACTGTGCAGCCTCTGAAGATGATTTCGTCGATAAAGAAAATTTTCTTCGCTGAATCTGTCTTTTATTCTCTTCATGACTCAATGGGTATTTTCCGTGATTTAAAGCAGAGCAAGAACCCTTTGACAGTGAAGGAACTTGATACGTTTCTTAAGTTTTCTGAAGAGCTGTATTGATAAGAAAGAATATCCCAAGCACTTCTGGAAATATCTACGTCGCAATCATATTCACCCAAACCATCTCTCTTTGAAACGTCATACACTGAACGTCATCGACGAAATAAAATCTCGCCTACCGGAGATAGAAAGAAACATTTCACTAAGAACACATGCTCTATGTGAGCTGACAGAAGACGAGCAGAGAAGTTTCATGGACTACATCGAGTCAGTTTCAAGAAGACGCTGTGAAGATGTAAACCTGAAACTCGCGAATAGCCTTAAAGCCGCTGACACTTACTCTTGTTTTCCTGCCAAACCAGAAAAATACGTCTTCAACTACTCTAGTATGTCATTGACTCCTGTCCAATTGCAAGCCTTGTCGTTGGGTCCAAAATTCTGCGATATTTCGACAAACTCGAGTGACTTGGATATCAAAGTCCAGTTTGAAGCACTGATCCAACAGACAAATGACCTTTCTGCAGCGTCCAACAAATCATATGAACAATTCAAGTCTACAGTATTAAATAGCTGCCATCAGTACATCAATACGAAACCAAAAGTCAGAAGATTGATTTCAGCCGAGCACAGAAAGCAATTGCGTGAGATTCTAAAGAACAAAGACTTGGTTGTGACACGCCCCGACAAAGGTTCTGGCATTGTCCTGATGGATCGCCAAGACTACATCGATAAAATGTTATCAGTCTTGTCAGATGAAAACAAATTTTCAAAAGAAAGTAGCCAGGAAGACCAAACGGAACAAATTGAATGCAAGATAACACAAATGCTGAAGAATATGAAGAACGAATCGATTATTAGCTCTGAATTATTCGAGCAAATACGACCCTCCGGTTCCGTGATTCCCCGTTTATATGGTCTGCCGAAAGTGCACAAAGAGAACCTACCACTACGCCCAATCTTGGACATGAAAAATTCCCCATATCATGCTACTGCCAAATGGCTCACAGAAATCCTCCTACCTATCAGAAATAACCTCTGCAAGCATAGTGTTTCTGATTCGTTTGAACTCGTCGACTCAATAAATGATGCTAATGTATCCGGGAAGAAAATGATATCTATGGATGTTACTTCGCTTTTCACCAACGTTCCCCTCACTGAAACTATCTGCTTTATGTGCAAATTCATTGAGGATAATAATGTGGACGTATGTGTTCCGATCCACTACTTAAAGGAACTACTTTTGAGGTGCACTCTAAATGTCCAATTCAAGTTCAACAACACGATTTATAGACAAAGAGATGGGGTAGCAATGGGGTCACCATTGGGTCCTTTACTTGCAGACTGCTTCTTGGCCAGTTTGGAGAATAGTATTTTACGGTCTACTATCGACAGTTTCCATCTGTACCTAAGATACATGGATGATACTTTCATCATATGTGACGACAATACTGACATCGAATTGGTAACTAAGGAGTTCAACAGCTGCCATCATGCCATCAAATTCACGTCGGAATCAGAGATTAACTCGGAATTCCACTTTTTGAGTGTTTTTCTAAAGAGGAGATCTGATGGCTCTCTTCAAAGATCGATCTACAGGAAACCAACATGGAATGGTCAGTACACAAATTTCCATAGCTGGGTCCCTTTAAGAAGAAAGAGAAATTTGATCCATTCCTTATCCTCAAGAATAAGGAGGATTTGTTCAAGTGATACAATCGATGGGGAATTGGAGCGACTTAGACAAGTTCTCATAGAGAATGGATATCCTCCAAGATTTATCGAGAAAAACATGAAGTTAAGAGAAAAGCCTGAAAGAATTCAGACTGTGACGAAGAAACTGCTCTTTATGAGTGTTGAATTTAAAGGTGATACTGCAGCCGAGATCTTGAAGAATCGCTTACGCAGATCACTGAGGAAAGCCTTTTTTATGGCTGAACTACGTATCAATTTCTACAGCCGACAAATGATCAACGGATGTGTCAAGGATAAACTGCCGCTTTGGGCCACCTCAATGTGTGTTTATAAATTCACATGCTCGTGTGGAGCAAGTTATATTGGCCGCACAAAGCGCACGCTTTCCAGACGCATCTCTGAACATTATCCGGCATGGTTAGCAAAGGGACAATACAAGACAATTACTAGCTCAATTCTCGAGCATTTGGTGAACTCAGGCCACATAGCTCCACCAGAGTCGTCTTTCAACATCATCTACAAAGTGAAGCCAAATTGTACAAATGGCGTCAGGTTCCGGCTTTTGTGTATGGCGGAGGCGCTGGCAATACATCAATACAACCCTGATCTCTGTATACAGAAAAAGTTTGTCCAGTCTCTTATTCTACCTTGGTCTTAACCTCTTCACTTATCGTTCCCTGTAAAATATTTTTGATTTTGTTCTTAATCTTTAATTTTACTTTTAGTTTGCTTTTGCTTTAATAATTAATTCACTATTATCAATTTCATATATTTTCACACCTTCTTCACACTTGTTAAATTGACACTCTAATAACTTTATTCTCACTTAAGAGCAATTTTAACCTTTTCTAACTTCTATCTTTGTTCCGTCGAGTACCATGTAATTTACAACTTTTAATTTTCACCTCTAAAGCCACTTATGATTAATTACATCAATTATGTCACCCCCTATTACTCAGTAATAGACCACTATGCATTTTTCTAAGTATAAATACGACTGTACAGCCTCTGAAGATGATTTCGTCGATAAAGAAAATTTTCTTCGCTGAATCTGTCTTTTATTCTCTTCATGACTCAATGGGTATTTTCCGTGATTGAAATGTGCGTACTAAAGTACTGGCTAAAGTAAATCTGTAAGCAATAAGGAAATCGGAAGATTTTTAAGTTATGTGAAATATTAACATTGAGATAAAACACTTCCTAACAGAGCTCTTTGGCGCTCATTACTATTCATTGTTTTGAGGTGTTTTTACTGTAATTTTTGCAAAATTACAATTTTCAAGCTAATTTACCCAAGGCTATGACGTACATTGGTGTGTGATGCCTAAAGCTCCTTGCAGTGCATTAGCAGCCGAACTCACGCATAGGTGTGAGAGCTTAGGCAAAGTTGTCATCTAAAGTGGTGACAACAGTGGTGCCTGTCAGGGATGCCCACTGTCCCCTTCTCTGTTTAATTTCAACCCTAACTGATGACTTCAGCGACTCAGAGATTGACTTGTTACCATCAGGGACTAATCTTGTTGACTTGGAATATGCAGATGATATAGTCCTGCTCCTAGGTGAAGACGCTGACAAAATGCAGTCTTCTGAACACCTAGAGCAGCAATCTTCGAATGTTTGGCATGCGATTCGCTCGCGCCAAATGTAAGATGATGATGCAGGATTGGGCTCAACCGACTACTAGCTTAAAGATGGGGAGTGAAGTGGTAGAGCGTGTTGATCACTTCACTTATTTGAGAGGCTATATCAGTCCTAATGAACAGTTTGATGACGAAATGTCAGCAAGGATACAGAAGGCTCGTTTAGCATACGCCATCTCTGGCATAGACGTGATATCTGGCTATCGATCAAAGGGCGTGTGCACTACTCAGCAGTTCATTACATCCTTCTTTATGGCTGTGAGACATGGCCATTGAAAGTGGAAGACATGAAAAGGCTAGCTGTCTTTGATCATAGGTGCCCGCGTTCTATCTCTCATTTTAGGTGGTATAATACGATGAGCAATATTGAGGTTAGGCATAAGTCGAGTGCTAGGTAAGGAGGGGAAATCAATTGACGAGTCGTGAGATTACACCGATTGAGGTGGTTAGGACATGTGTTACATATTCCTAGCCATCGCCTTCCTCGACAGACACTGCTAGTCAGCTGACATTCGGTCAGGTTGGAAAAGAGCTAATGGTGGTCAATTCGAAACATGGCTTCATCAGTCAATGAAATCCACAATAGTTTGTGTAAGTCACGACGGGAGGTGTAAACCTACCTGCTGGGGTCCTTTGGAGGGTTAAAACCAATGGCTGGAGACAACTGGTAACGTAGCTCAAAATTGTTGTCAACGGCACAGATGCATTCACTTTCTCTGTGATTTATAATACCCAACAAAATTCTATTATTCTTCCATACATCATTCTTTTTGAGTCACATTTCTGTTTATTATCCCAGTTTTGAATCTCTCTTCTCTTGCTTTGTGTGCTACAATGGAGTGCAACAACTGGAACTGCTACACTTCTGTCTAAAGTTCTAAGCTGAAACCAGTCAGTCATCTGCATAGCGATGAACAGCAATTGTCACCTGATAATGCTGATGATACTACCCCCCCTGTTGGCTAAACTGAAATACGCCGAACGAGATCCGAATCTCTGGCCCATTGGCTTAGCCACATGAGCTGAAGACGCTACTAGCGATGTATTTGGCTAGATACAACTTCCTAAGCGAAATGTCATACCTTCCCGTATCTTACGACACTTAAAAAGGACTAAATAATTAGAATTTAAGACTGAAAATAAGACTATCGTACGTTTCAAGAAGTAGCGACAGAAATACATTAGATAACCCAACTGTCACTTACACACTGCTTGCCTTTCAGAGAAGAATAATAATCAAAACAATCGTTGAAACTAAAACCGTAAATTATATCATGTGTCAACACGTTAAACTGTGATGCCGCCAACGACAGCAACCGAACAAAGACCACCCATTGAGTGTGCAAGACATATTTTTAAAACGTAAATAAAATGAATCGAAATAAGATGAAATAATTTTTAACATTTACTTTTGAATAAACAGGAGTAAATGAAGTCAAACCTAAACACAGAATCACTCTTGCGAAAACACACAGGCACATACAGAAATGCCATAAAGACTCAGGACTGATTAACTATTGTATACCTGTATGTTGAATATTAACTACCACTACTATTAATACTGTTTTGAAATAACGAGGATATGTCACATCAAACAAACAACTCTGAAGAAGTATAGTTCGAAATATGACGTTTTCTTTAAATTTGAGAATAATATGGTGATGTTTAGACAGAAAATAGGCTCTCAACAATGTATGAGAAATGAAGAAGTACGTAACATACGGATTCCACATATATTATTTATTATTATTGCTCCCTTGGGTTCCTAGTGGAACATAGCGCTTCAACTGCACGTCTCCACTTGCTTTCGTCCTCCTTCTGCTGTACTTTCCACCTGCATCCATGTTAGTCCATACTCTTTCAACTCCTCTTCACACGATCTCCTCCATGTCACCCTTGAACGTCCCACATATAAATGCCAATAAATTAACAATTTAAATGAGTAGTTTATGAAACTATTCTATAAACGGTAATACCATGTGCAAAATTGTATTCTTTTCTTATGTGAAAAAAAGAGAATGACCAGGATACCCCTTTAATAAATGAATGCGCAGTATCATGGAACAAAGTAGTAAACTAAGGAGGAAAAAACGTGAAACTTTACACTGTTTATGAATGTAATGAACGATAATATCACCACAGCCAGTCAAGTGGGGAAAAATGAATATTCCATATTAATATTAAATGACACCAAATAGGGAATACTCTAAAAGCTTGATGGTACTAAATGAAATGTGTAAATCATTCAGAGGAGCAAATGAAACCACGTGCAACAAATGTGAATGCTTCCCATAGTGTTTTAAGTGTTTTTATTAGAAAACAAATAGAGAATAAGGTGAAAAACAAACAAAAAAAATAATTGCTCGAAACTATTGAGTGGTTTCTTAATAAACTCTATATTATGTCATGGTGTGGTGAGAGCAGGCTGCTAGCCGATTGGTTGGCACTAATCTACGTTAATGTCTAGGTCACTAATATGGGCCGTGAGAAAATATGAACAAGGCCGTTTCAACAACCAATCACAGCAAACTTAAATGTGGACAAATATGATTCGCAGATAGATGGCTCTACTTTCCGAGAAATATCGAAAACAACCAATCATAAGACTGTGTTTGTCTGCTTAACTTCCGAGAAACAACCAATGAGAAGACTGCCTTTTTCTGCTTGCATAAGCCTTATTAATGCATATAAAATATATATAAATACGTGTTGATTTTCGTAATAAAACGATCTGTTGCCTGGCCCTTGTCTTCTGTTGTTACATTTGGTGTCGCTGCCTACCGACAAATGAAAAGCCTATACCCTGCAGTTTTTGATGGAGACATATGGATCTTCGGGCAGGACTTCAAGGCTTCTGCGCAGGTGAGTGGCGTTCAAGATCTGTCAGCGATGGAGCTGCTACTTGAGACGCTGCTGGGAGGTCGGGCGAAAGCACCATATGAAGGTGTGGGCCGAAGTATGGACGAATGTTCGACAGGGTCAGGCAAACAGTTTCCAAAGTGGGAAGGACCATATATGATCACTTCGAGATGGGGTTACGCAGACACAGTCGCAATGGCGAACAATGAGAGGCGCGGGAACGTCAGCGAGCTCCAGAAATGGATACAGCGAGACAAGCCAACGATGACGCCTGCACCAAGTAGATCAAGCCGACTTCAGTCGCACGTATTTGACGGGGGGACGAGTGTGGTGAGAGCAGGCTGCTAGCCGATTGGTTGGCA
This sequence comes from Trichobilharzia regenti, assembly GCA_944472135.2. Classification (NCBI taxonomy): domain Eukaryota; kingdom Metazoa; phylum Platyhelminthes; class Trematoda; order Strigeidida; family Schistosomatidae; genus Trichobilharzia; species Trichobilharzia regenti. Next base: position 69,574,561 of record OX235267.1, read on the forward strand.
CTAATCTACGTTAATGTCTAGGTCACTAATATGGGCCGTGAGAAAATATGAACAAGGCCGTTTCAACAACCAATCACAGCAAACTTAAATGTGGACAAATATGATTCGCAGATAGATGGCTCTACTTTCCGAGAAATATCGAAAACAACCAATCATAAGACTGTGTTTGTCTGCTTAACTTCCGAGAAACAACCAATGAGAAGACTGCCTTTTTCTGCTTGCATAAGCCTTATTAATGCATATAAAATATATATAAATACGTGTTGATTTTCGTAATAAAACGATCTGTTGCCTGGCCCTTGTCTTCTGTTGTTACAATGGAAATTATATTCAATAGTTTTCATGTAAATTACGAACATTGTGACAAATGCTGAGAATTCCATTCTGTATTATAAGTACTGTTTTTGGAATAAAGTAGATTATTATTATTATTATTATTATTATGCGAGAGGAAATAATCATCAGGCACGGTGAAATGAACAATGTGGTACAAAATCTTGATGCACAGGTAGATTATCACGTTGACCAGCTGCTACTATTGCTGATGAAGAGAGTGGAACCACAGCTGATGGGGTGGTGGTGGTGATGGTAGTGCTAATACTGTCCGACTGAACAGTATCATCAGATGCTGTATCGGGAAAAGATATATTTAAATCAGGCATTAAATCGTAGTCTGCCAGCGCAGTAGTCGCCACCATATTGGGACGCCTAATATTAGGTAGTCTGAATTCACCTGACTGATCATCAGTATCAAGAGGGCGTGACTCAGACCTGACACTATTCGAATTACAAACAATACGGTCCGGTGTTACAGTTCTACGAACAGGTGACTGCTGAGCATTTCTCGGTTGATATTCGTTAGCAACAGCTGTATCATTATCATCATGTTGGTTAATCCCAGACGATAAGGGCGTTGCAATATTCTCTTCATTATCATTAGGTTCTGATGCAACGTTTGCTGTTGGATTCACCAGTTCTTCAGAATGTCCTTCAGTATTATCTTCCAATGTTTCTGCTGGAGGATAAGGGCATTCTAAATGAACTAAATGAAATACCTATTTTCAAGAGAAATAAAAAAGATGAAGCGATACGATAACGTGATGAATACAAAACGGATAAAAAGCTTGCATTAGTGTAAAGCATTTACATTCTCAAGAATCATTTGCATCACTATAAATATTAATTAATTCCAGAGAAAATATCTATCGACGTCAGTTAAAGAATCACTGAAGACCAAGGAGCGCTGCCGACCTGTCCCATCTTTGTTTGCAACTCGTCATTAGTGCACATTCGTGACCCCCCAACGCAAGGATCGAACTCAGGATTTTCAAGGTACTAGGCCGGCAAATTGACCACTCAGTTGGTTGGACAGAATCCAACAATTCGTGAATTCTAACTTCTGTTAATTTGGCTGTCGTCAACCAATCCCATCAATCAGCGTCTGCTTCACTTTGGGACAGTTTAAATTCACTGGCTTCATCTTCTCATTAAAACGTCCGAACACGCATTCGATAACTACTAATTCGGTGGAGACTGATATTTACATTTTGAATTATGTGTACGGATTTTGATTGATTTCAATGTGGATTTCGTGACAAACCAAAGTCAACAAGAGAATCATTGAAAATCAAGGAGCACTGGACAGCTGCTTCATTCCAGCAGCTGAGCGACTGACTGACTGGCCTCGTAACCCGAATACCCTGAAATCCAGTAGCTGTCTAAAAAGTATTATTGAATTCATAACCAGTGATTCCTCGAAGAACTGACTGATATACGCTGGCATGTTTGGATAAGCACATGCACATACCTGGACGTGTACACGCATTACCAACCAGTTATCCATCTATATTTATTTGATACAACCTATCGATCGAAATTTCTGCATGCTATAGTATCGTCACTGGTACAGAAGAGAGAGATGCATGATAGAAGGAAAACCGGTAAGTAATAATTGTGTGAGATGTGTTGAATTTAGGCTAAAACTGGATTCTACCGCACTAACTGAACATAATTTCATGCAGTAAACGATAAGCTGCCGCTACTGCTCGAACATACAGTGTGTCCGAATCCATAACTTAGGAACTACAGTTGAAATACCAGCCTGATAGTTCAAGCACTAACTCGAGAAAAACTGTCAAATTCCAATTCATCCACTACACCTCAATGGAATAAAATTACATTTATAACAGGTCTGATCACAAGCTGACATAGGTCACAAGATCACTGGAAAGCCAGGGAGTACTGAGCAGCTGTCTTGTCCTAGTTCGGAACTCTTCAGAAGTATACATCCACAAGGGTTCGAGCCCAATACCTCCCGGTTACAAGGCAAGCTCGTGGACTATTCAGCCACTAGGTCCCGGTCCAAATTCTGTCAACTCGTGATGTATATGTAGGGCAGTCGCTAACCAATGATATAGGTGAGTAACTGACCTGTTGGACCCCGCTGGTTACGACTTCCCACTAAAACTCCAAGCAACTTGCTGTATAGAGCTAGTCGCAACGGACTAATTATCCATCAAGTGTTGATTTACATGGATTTACATTTGAAACAAATTAATTAAATTAGTAAATTTAATATGAAATTCAACTAATATACATATTTCGATAAAAAAACAAAACAACTTTACAGTGACATAATACAACAAGAAATTATCAATACCGAAAAGAAACTCACATCATTCGCTGTATTATTTGAACCAACAACGCGAATAAACGTAACCAATTGTAAAGGAAATCTGATTACTTGCCAAGAACGACACTGTTCACCAGATGCATCACGCACAAGTTTCCAATCTGAACGATCGTTTGATACATACACTGAATAAGAATAAGTACGCGGGTCCAAATCCCATAATAAAAATCTTTACATTAAAGAAAAGAAAACAGAGGAAGATAGACAGAAGTATATGGAAACATAAGAATATATCATAGATTTCTGGGTTTCACGTACGAGTCCCACTGCAGCTATTTCAGCCAGTTGATGTTGGATGAAATGTATATTTGTCAGTGGCACACCGTAGTAGTGAAGTAGTTGCCGAATCACCCCTCGATCGACGTTGTCGAAGGCCTTTTCAACAACAGACAACAATCAGCATAAATGAGAGGAACCTGAAGTAAACAACCTCCTTTACCTACCTACCTCGGGAGCATCATTTCAACTACAGGAGGAACTGACGAGGATATCAAAGCCAGAATCTGAAAAGCAAGACAAGCTTTCATTACTCTTAAGTCTGTGTGGAAGTCAACAGCACTGAGCATCAAAAATAAGATCCGGATTTTCAACTCCAATAAAAAGTCAGTGCTATTTACTATACGGATCAGAGACTTAGCCAGAGCGTCATAAAGAGCATCTCAAACAAACTTCAGACCTTCATTAACAGCTGTCTTCGCTCAAGATCAGATGGCCAGTCAGAAAAGATCAGCAACAGGGATCTCTGGCAATGAGCGAACCAACCCAGCAGGAACCGATTGTGAAACAAATAAACAGGAAGAAATGTAGATGGATTGGCTGGCCATACTCTGAGGAAACCAACAAGTGACATCACTAGACAAGCCATTGGTCGAGTGGAACCCTAAAGGGAAGCAGCGAGTTGGTCGTCAGTGCAAGGGTGACTTGGAGGAGGTCATGTGAAGAGGAGATGAAAGCATGTGGGCAGACTTGAAGCGGGGCGAAATAGTTGGCAGAAAACAGAAGGCAATGGAGATGCGCAGCTGAAGCCCTATGTTCCTCTAGGAATTAAAGGATATAATAATAATAATAATAATAATAATAATAATAATACAGACTCCCGTTAGGAAGTTTAACCTAAACGAAAAGTCAGTCATCACTTAGTTTTTTTTTCGATTTTTAGATCACAATAGGCTTGAGATCAATTAAGAAATTGTAAATTTTCACAATAATCCAACCACTTCGTAAACTAAAAAAAACAAACAACGATAAGCAAAAAATAAAGAATATTTGCAAACCAAATGTGATAGATAATACAATGCATTCGCAAGTAATAGAGCTCACCTCATTGAACGCAATAAGAATGGTTGAGCCAACTGGACTACAATAGCACCATTACCTAATTGATGGCATGTATAACCTGAATTCCAATCATACATTCGAACATTGCCGTCAATCAGCGCATTCCTATTTCGACTAACACCTTCTAGAACTGTAGCTCCAAGATCAACATTTGCAACATTATAAGTTGGAACCTGAGAGTATAATAAAAATAATACAAATAATAACAGTACTATCAGGTATCCGTGGCATAGATTACAGCAGAAAAGAGAAAGTGAGTATATCAAAATTACTCTTCTCAGTTGAAAGACACTAAATACTAAAAATAAAACACCCTCTGTTAAGGTAGGTTTCAAACTAGTGTCACATTGGTTACAAGTTCAGAAATCAAAAGAATAAACTAAATAAAGCATAAATTACCTAAAACTTTTCACAAAATGAAATCTTTTGCTTACCATAAAGCCATCTACTTGCTGAAATATATTCTCGCTGTAAAGACATCGAAATGTGATTATATGAAAGGTACGATTGAATGTATTCCTTGTCCCAGTGATACGAATATAATGAATAACACGTGATGGGAAGTGTAATGTTTGCCATGAACGGCACATGTAATTACGATAATCAACAATATGATGCCAAGTGGACTGGTCCAATGAAACATCGATAGAATAAGAATATGAGCTATGTATTGTCAAGATATATATCAAGGAAATGTAATACAAAGAAAAAGAAAAGAATCACAAATAAGCAATCAATTGAGAAAAGTAACAAAATAAGTTCAGAAAAGTTGGTTTCAAGTTAAAACAGATATACAAGGTATCTCAAATGATACAGACAACTCATAACTCAGGTGGATGATTTTAGCATTGTGCGGTCTTTGAATTGGATAGTTTAACAGTGACGCTTTCAGTGTCCGTCTAGGTAACATTCTCAGTGTTAATTTCACCTCGAAGTTATTCCATTAATGAATACTCGTCAAATACGCAAGTGGTCTGGGGTTCGGTCCCCGCAGGACGCACTCTTAAACCCCGCTTAGCCAGTAATATGTCAGTAAAAGGGGAAGGTTGGGCGTGAGGCCAGCGACCCCACACCATAAAAAAAAATAAAAACATTGCTACTGGGAGTTCAAAGCTTAAAGGTTGAAGCCTTATGTCCTACACAAAGGAACAAAGTAAAAATGTTAATTATTTTTAAACTGCCCAACTAACTGTTCTGAGTCACTGAAAGAGTTGCCTTTAAGATGTACCATGAGTGTACACTTCACGCACACATTCAACAACCTTTACTACAGACAAATTGACAGCATTACCATGGGTTCTCCATTGGGGCCAATTCTGGCAGATTTCTTTCTTGCTAAGGTTGAAACTGGTCTACTGAAATACGTAATAGATAAAACTGATTCTTATTTTCGCTATGTTGATGATACGTTTATTATTCTTGATGTGAATGTTGACAAGAATGAAATCTTGATAAATTTTATTGATGCACATCCATCGCTCATCTTCACTTGTGAAGAAGAACATGATGGTAGACTACTTTTCTTGAAGTCCAATTGAGCAGAAGAGAGGATGTTTCACTCAAGAGAGATGTCTGTAGAAAACCCACCTCTGTAGGGCAATATACAAGTTTCTTCAGTTTTGTACCAAGCCGATGCAAAATAAATTTTGTCAGATATCTCACGAATAGAGCAAGACGTATCTGTACAGATGACTCCCTAGAAAATGAGTTAGGATACATCCAAAATACGCTGGTCCAAATAGGTTATCCTAGTGAATTTGTAAAGAGACATATGGACACCAGGTACAATAAAGGGAAACTGACAATAGTTGAAAAGAAACAACTGTTCATGAAATTGCAACTTAGTGGGAACGTGGCTAGCGAAGTCTTACATCTGAGATTATCGAGAGCGATAAAATAATAATAATAATAATAATAATCACTTTATTCCACAACAATAACAATTTACAGCATGGAATTTTCAGCGTTTCTTTTACATATTGCAATGGTTTAGCTCTGTTTATAATTATATAAATATATAAAATGTTAAAATATTGATAGTTAATAGGAAAAAATAATAAAAAAATAAATAAAAATAAAAAACCCAACAAAATCATACCATTTCTAGGTCATAGTGAATAATAAATAAATAATATAACAAATAACACTTGCATTAATATGCATCATTACATTTTATAGTTTAGTTACTGATTCAAAAGTTGTAAAAGTTCTTTTCTGATATTTGTCTCTTCACACAATACTCGTGCCAAATATGGAACGGTCGAATTTTTATATTTTGTAGTACGAGCATAAATGTTTATAAAATTTCTTCTGGTCTTACCCGAAGAGATACAAGGAAACAATTGTGAATAAAGAGGATGTTCACTATCAGATAAGATAACTTTAGCTAAGTGTTTACAAGAATTCATATGCCTATTGACAACAGTGTCATTTAGTTCAGTCAAAGGGATAGCACTGACCCTACTTACAGCCCTCAATGTTCTTCGTAGTATTATATGATCTTTCTTGAGTAGCCCAGGGAAGAATAATGGAGAACAATAAAGAATGATGGGCAAAACACATGAATTAATAAATTGTATGATAAGAGATTGAGTTATACCTGAGTGTCTCAACTTCTTTATGTAATAAGTCAGACGGAAAACTTTCTTAGAAACTATAAGAATATGAGACGACCAGCAAAGATTTGACGAGAAACTAATGCCAAGATAAGAAACACTTGACTTACTCTCAATCATGGTACCATCAATATTACAACAATCATGAGATTGAATCAATCCATGCATGTCTTTTTCACTTCTCAAGCTGAAATCAACAGTGTTACATTTAGTTGGATTTAGTTTAAGACCATTTGAGCCAGACCAATCCTTAACTTCAGCTAGGAAGCCATTCATATAGGAACAATCCGATGTGGAAACTACAGGGACAGAAACGGTCAGGTCATCAGCATACTTAATGAAGTTAACTTTGGGTGAGTTCGGAAGGTCATGCAGAAAGAAAGAGAAAAGAAATGGAGAAAGTACTGCACCTTGAGGCACACCACTTTCAGTTAGCTGGGAAGTGGAGCGCTTTCCAGCCAAAACAGTATGCTGTTTCCTATCCTTAAAATAAGAAGACAGCCATCTAGTTGCCCAGGACTCTGTTTGTGCTGAAATCATCTTTCCTAATAAAAGTGTCCTAGGAACAGAGTCGAAAGCTGCAGTATAGTCTAAGAAAGCTGTTCGAACGAACTTAGCGCCCTTATCAAGGCAGGAAACAATATTGTGGTGTAGTACAATGGCTGCATCTAATGTACTTCTTCCACACTTATAAGCAAACTGCTTAGGGTCATTAAAAGCTTTTAAAGAAGGTTTAAGAATATTCAAAAGAAGTTTCTCCATAGTTTTCAAAAAAGGAGATGTTATAGCGACTGGTCTAAATTTTATACCTGCTCCAGAAGATGATTTCTGTACAGGTACAACCTTGATTTCTTTCCAGTCAGCAGGTACCGTTTCCCTCTTAAATGATGCGTTAAAGATTTGAGTAAGAGGATGACACAAGATGTCTGCACACTTTTGGAGAAGAATGCTTGGTACACCATCTGGACCAAGGCTGTGTGTTGGATTTAATGACTTCAAACATAATAGTACATCCTTTTCTTCAAAACCCTGAAAATGACCATTTTCTTGACTAGGTACATCAGGTACAACCATATTAATTTGTTTCTTGATAAATGATTTGTTTAAAGCATTTACATCAGAATAAGCATCAACGGACATTTGTTTTTTACTTGTTAGTTTATTGAAAAGTTTCCAAATGTTTGAAGGATTTTTACATGATAAAAATTTTTCATTATATAGTCTGTTCAACCTTTCTATTTCAATTTTTATAAGGGTGTTTATTTTACGGACACCAGTATTATCACAATTCTTATACAACTTCTCTTTTTGTCTTCTAAGTTTTTTCAGTTGCACAGAAGAGATTCTGTCAAATCTCGAAAACAGTGTTTCATAAGGACAGCAAATATCCAAACAAAACTTCAGATAATCGGTTATATTAGAGACAGTAGCATCCAACTTATCGTCAGTAAACAGTTCCCAGTTGGTATCATGCAACATGCTTCTTAATGCTAGAATGTTGTCATGGGAATATGAACGTTCATGTATCTTCTTTGTTAAATGACTAAACAATTTTCGTTGTGACTTGCCGTACACTTTCGGTAAAATACGAATAATGCAGTGGTCAGAATTTAGCAAAGGAGCTCTCCTTCGGGTTTCATATACATCACGGTCATTTATGAAAACCAGGTCTAGTGATTTGTCCAGACGTGTATTAAACTTGACTAGATTCTCATGACCAAGCGAAGTAAGAAAGCTGTGATCACATAAATTAAAATCACCACAGACTATAGACAACGAGTTTCCGAATGCAGGAGCAGCGAATTCAGTAAACTCATCTGCAAACATAACTATATTAGAAAGGCTACAATCGGGTGTTATGTAAATATTTGTTATGTATATATAAGAATATTTACTTAAGTGTTTTGGGCGACACCTGACGGTTATGCAATCTATATTGTCATTAGAATAATTGAAGCAAACGTGATTTGATGTAGACCAATTTGTGTTTATATATGTGGCTACCCCTCCTCCATATTTTTTCTTGGAACTATTTCTATCTTGGCGAAAAACTTTATATCCATTTATTGAAATTAGATTATCATCATAATGCTGGTGCAGCCAAGTCTCTTGTATTGCTAAAACGCCAGCATTTCGATAAACATTGGAATACATTAGGGATTGAAGGTAATCCATTTTGTTGGACAGGGATCTACAATTAGTGCTAACGAGTTCAGGAACAGTCATTTGATTAATTTGTGTACGTTTCAGTGCACGCTGCCAGCCACAGTGATGCTTTTTTCTCAATTTTTGTGGATGACACAACGCGGTAGGTTGTAATGATTTTAAAAATGCGCGATTATATATAATACGATTAGGACACATTATTGATAAATTAAAACAAAATTAAAAGAGCAAACCAAAGCAATTTTGCAAAATGTTGTAAGGTGGAATTTTTGGTAGCCCTATGTTCAAGCAGGCCGCCGTCTAAAACGCACTTATACCGCCGCCACCCTTTGTTTATCATTCTCCAGCCGGCCAATTATGGTTGCTCAAGAGAAAGACAAGCCACCTAGCTGTGCCACTTCTGTGTATCTACAAATCCGGTTCCTCCTGCAGAGAAAGCAATATAGGGCGAACAAATACACAGCTTAGCAAACGCATTAATGAGCATCTTACTTCATGGTTCGGAAAAGGTCAAATAAAATCTATAAGAAGTTCTATTTTGCCTCATTTGATTGATAGCGGTCACCAAGTGGACAAAACTAGTGCCTTCAAAGTTATCTATCGCATTCCATCGAGCCTTTCGAACGGAATTCGAATCCGCCTTTTACACAGCCGAAGCCACGGGAATTAATTCGAGAGAACAACCCTAGTATTTGCACACAGAAGAAATTTGTTCTACCTTTGTCTCTCCCTTGGCCTAGGTGAATTCTATTCAAAACCCTCCCACCCTTTCTTATCATCCCTCTCCTTCGTACTTTTATGATATTTATTTAAACTCTGATTATCGTTCCATTTGATTTGACCTAATTTTTTTTGTTTACTAATGTATCATTGATTAAGACTGTTGATATTCTTTGTGACTATATATCTTCTAGTTGTTTTTCATTCCCTTTCCCTTGAACTTATTTGAAAGATTTATTATTATTATGCACTGACAACGTCCATTTCACGTTTGAAGGCGAACATTTTCGACAAGTGGATGGCGTTGCTATGGGGAGTCCACTAGGACCTTTGTTAGCGGTCGTGTACATGTCTTATGTTGAAAACTTATCCCTTGATTTAATTTCAAAATTGCCCTTCTGTAGGAGATATGTAGATGATATCATTTTGATATGTGACGATCATGAAGATGCGAGTCGCCTATTAGACAGACTTAACTCTGTACAAAATCATATTAGTCTTACATGTGAGGAAGAAAGTCGCAACCAGCTAGCATTTTTAGACATACTTCTGAGTCGAAGAGATGATGGCTCAATACGACGGTCTATCTACAGAAAGCCCACTTGGACAGGGCAATACCTTAATTTTCACAGCTTCTGTCCATTACAGTATAAGAGGGGCTTGGTGAAGTGTCTATTCAAGAGGATTCAGCGTGTTTGCACGGCTGATGTTATGGACAGAGAAAACGAAATATTAATGGATACTCTTGTTGAAAACGGATATCCTTTGAAATTTCTAAACAGGTGTAGAAGTCAACTAGCCTCTAAACCTATAATCCATACCGTCCCTAAGAAAAAGGTTTTTATCAAATTACCATATAACGGGGAAATAAACAGTAGGATTGTGAGACAAAGGTTGAATTCAATCATCCGTAAAACCTACTATGCAGCCCAGCTTGTAATTGTGGAAAAAGCTAAAAATATGCTTCACTGTTAACCCCAAAAGTGCACAAGTGATTATATCACATCCCATACAATTTACCAATTTTCGTGTGTGTGTGGACATACATACATAGGGAGGAGTAATCGCGCTTTGCACGTGAGGGTGGGAGAGCATATCCCAAAATGATTAGAAAAACAGATGAATTATGACAAGCTAATAGATGCAGGTGTCAGACTACCAAATTCGTCTATAGCTAAACATCTAATCGAGATGAACCATAAGATTGATGTTAACTCAGCCTTTAAGGTCATCTATAAAAACGGTCAAGGGCGTTTACTGAAATACGCTGAGGCTATAGCTATTCATAGACTTAAGCCCCCCTGTGTATTCAAAAACAGTTTGTCATTACTCTTAACCTACCTTGGTAATCCTTATTTGATTGGATTACCAAACGTTTGTGTTAATTATTCTTAATTCCGTTTTCTCTCACTTGGTTTAATTTAACCTTTCTATATATATTGACTTGACAAGTAAATGTGAGATCAGATTGTTCGAAATGTATAGCGCTAATACATCACATTTTTCAGATAGTCTCCGTCTTCTAATAACGCTATCAAAATTTATAAAAGGGACTAATTGTTTTAAATTGACCTAATTTATATATTAATTGAATTGTCTACATATATGCATATACTAACTTTGTTATTCTTATCACCTATATAAGCCATATTAACAATATTTTGTTATTATTATAATAATCATCGTTATTAACTTCGTTCAAAACATTTACCACATTATTATTACTATTATTATTTGATCCACAAAATCACCGTCATTGGTTAAAATCTTATATATTTATAAGTCAATGTAAATTAGAGTAAAGCCTGAAGAAGATCCAATTGAAAACACTATTGTCCGCTTATATGTCTTGTTCACTGAATCTTACCCAATAACAGCCATCACTATCTAATACTCCATAGTGGTTTTTTCTCAGCAAACTTAGAAACTTCTTAACTATTTAAAAACAAAGTGTTGATGACATCTCTTCTACCTCTTTATCTCCCTTAAGCCTCTTTATCAGTATGCGCACACAATCCCTTTTCATATAACAATCATTATTATACAGAATGGAGTAAAAATTCGACAATCTTGAAATAGTGTCAAACAGTAATTTGCGAACATCATCTTTAAAATTTTATCCATTTTATTTTTGACAAAATATGTTGTAAAATATGTTTGTTTTTCTTAAAAAAAAAAGATAGTTTACCGTAAATCTTGATCCCATAACTGCATACGTATAGTATTCACAATACTAGGTTTTCCTAGCTGAATAACAATACTAGCCTTAGGATCATCTAAAGAATGACGGACTACGTCATACTCCGAATGAGGTGGCGGTGGTTTATTTTGATTAACACGTCTTCTAGACGATGGTTGGATCCAACGGGATGCTTTATTAGTGAGTGCATTACTGGTACTGCCGGATGCCGCTGCTGCCGCCGCCGCAGTATTCACGATACCAGTCCCATACAGGGTTAAATTACGAATATTATAATGGATTTGTTGAGTGTTGGACAATCTTTGATTATGTGTATGGCGCGAAGAATCACTAGGATTGCTGCTGACAGTCGGAGCATGATTCGTTCCCCAAACTACGCCTTCTGACAAAGAACTTCGAGACAAATGAGTAGAATCAATATGCCGATTGAATGTTCGACCTGCAATACAATCAACAATAAGCACAGTTACAACTATGAATTTAATATACTTATACGCATGGGAAATTATTATCTGTTACCATTTGCTAAAAAAGAATGGCTTTAGGACTAGGTTTAACTGGAGAATCAATACAGGCAACTAATAATTATCATGAATCTGTTTTGTACTCTTTAGGAGACTGTTCACCAACGCATGACATTGAAGAGTGGTAATTTACTAACAACAGAAAAAATCCTCTTAGTAAATACTTCAGACAAGAAACGAATATGAGGAAATTATAAACTAAAACTGCATTTAACTGATGAAATGATGTTAGGGATCACTGCTGACTTATTTCACTCAGATTTCAAGTGACATACAACACTAGGTGGTGTCCAGCAACTTTCTTATATGAGACAACAATTAGTCCAACGCATTAGCTTTATACAAGAGAGAAACAATCTAAAGCCCCCGCAGTATAACCATGTATAGAAGAGAAACAGAATATTCTCTCTGAGATTCTTAACAAGATTGAGGTCAGTATGTCGTTTCGAGCAGCAATCTCAACCAGGGAGAAAATCTGTGGACTGTGATCCTATACACCTAATTAGATAATATAATCTCATGCAACAAATATTTTAGTACAGTTGTGAATTCAGTTAAAAGCAGGTAAAGTAGCCAATACGAATTAGTTAGTATTTTAGAAATTTAGCTAACTATAAAAATAGTAGATATTTTGATTTGACACTAGTAACTAGTATGATGCATCTAGTCCTCTGATTGGTGTAGATATTACTAAGATAAGTGGTCTGGGTAAAACTATAACCGTTTATTACAACAACACTAAACATTGTGTTCCCATCGAATCAACTGTAAATGCATTTCAAGTTCAAGTTGATTTGTGATTCAGAAATCGTTTTGCGTTTACATACAGTTGGTAATTGGTCTACTTCCATTGGATGGTAGTAAATAATACTACCACCAATTGGTTGTCCAAAACGCTATAGATGGATAGGGTTTAGGAACCATTGATTCAATAGTTTGAAGTTGAACGTATAAACCAATGAACCACAGTTTCGCAGAAGTACACTTGACACGAATAGTTTAACACAAACCCCCTAAAGTGGTGGAATACTCACCAGCTATGTGGGAGGTGAGGGTTCTATTTCCGGCCAACGCACTTTTAAACCTCGCCAAGTTTACTAACCGCTCGTAAACCTTGGAAAGTGGCGGGGGGTGGAGTCAAGTAAGGAATGAGCAACCCTACGACGTAAAGACAACACCACCGCTACTGAAACTTTGAAACTTGAAATCCTATGTCCCCGTCGGAAAGTAGGGAATGAAAATAACGATAATAACAATAATAATAATAGAGCAATAAAGAGTTCTGGTACAGTAGAAATATGAGCAATGAATTGAACACTATCACTGCCTGCAACATGAAATCAACAAACTAACGAACTTTTGTTTTAAAAGTAAAAAATCACAAACAATTATGAGGTGAACTGAACTACTTTTATTTCGTGGGTTCAAAATCTTTTACACAGAATGTCCAATACAGAAAATGTTATTGATGCAGGTTGTGGCAGATTAAAGTGTGAGCAAACTGAGTTCTATTCAGTAGCAAATCTACTTAATGGTATAGTATACATTATACAGTTCTAGATTGAAGCGTTCAACTCCACCCAAAAAGTATGGTGGGGGGGTGGGTGTTATATAGATGACACATTTACTGTACCCAGATCACAGGATATGGATAGATTTTTCGAACACATTAACTCAAAGGTGGAGGCGATTCAGTTCACTTATGAATCGGAAAGTCAGAAAGGAGGGATTTCAATGTTAGATTGTAGCGTAAAAAGGAAAGAAGATGGGAAGTTAAACTCTAGCGTTTACGGGAAACACACACATTCAAACCGATATTTGGATTTCCGATCATTCTATCCAATGTCAGTAAAAAAAATGTTTACATGATAGGGCAAAGAAACTAAGTAGTACTAAGAAAAATCTAAGACAGGAAGTATGGCATTTGGGAGAAGCTTTGAAACTTAATAATTACCCTGATAAATTAATCAGAAAGTATGTAGGGAAACGTAAAAATAAAATAAATAATGACAGTAATGATAGTGATAATAACAATATTGATGACGATATGCATGTCAAATATGCGCAAGACAACATCAACAATAAGGAATCTAAATCATCAACGGTAATTCCATACAAGGAAGGAACCTTGGAAACCTTACGCAGAATTCTTAACAAGGCAGGAATAAAAGTGGTTGGCATTCAAATTCACAATCTCAATTAGAAACAAGCTTTGTCGGCTAAAGGATCAATCCTGTGGAGCCTTTAAAACGAAACAATTTAGTTTATCTAATACCCTGCTGTAATGATTGTCAGTCAAAGTAGTGGGCAAAGTAGTAGAACAAGGGCAGTCAGTCAGACTAGCCGAGCATGAAAACCTAGCGAAATCTAGATTAGTTGACCCGAACAAGATAAGACATCTGGGGAATAATTCAGCTACACCACTCACTGCATGCAATTACACGCAACCATACAATAGGATGGGATAAGATGACAGTTTTGAAATCTAATATCACAGGGTGGAGGGAGAGATTGATAACAGAAGCTTTATTCATCTAATCAACCGCAAATACGTGTAATGGGGATGATTTAACACCTGTCCCAGATATCTGGAAAATTCTACTACCCCTACGACAAATAGGAGAGAACAAAGAAGACTATAAAACTCAGGTTTCGAAGTCGCATGATTATAACTGATATGATTATTAACAATAAATTGTGTTTGAAACGCCATTCAGTAAATAATACTGTTTCACTGAGTGATATATCTAATGTCCAAGCCCTATTTTTGTCCAGCAGATTTGGGCTAGCAGGCGATATCAACACTAACCTACACACAGTAGATGTGACTCATTGCAAAATGCATTATAACATTGAATAGCGTGCGTAACGAAAACCAAACGAGCAATTTCAGTTTTACATTTTACTTAATACCATTAGAGATAATGATAGCTCGCATTAACTGTCTATTATGAGCATAAGTGAAACAGATTTTACTAAGCTAATTACGACTGACTAGTTATTATAAAATTACCTGCAACATCAGACATATCGATAGTTGGTATGTGAATATTACCATCATCATTGTTTCTTCGCTGTTGTTGTTGTTGACATCTGCGGTATGTTTCACCATGTCCTCCTCCTCCACCGATGTCGCCTGCTTCATCTTCATCGTCAATATCATCCACAGCATCGTCGTCTTCTTCATTTCTATCTGAATAGTCTGAATCATGACAGTTCAGTTCATTTACACTCAGAGATTCAATATTTAATTTAGCATCATTGGATTCCTCTAAGTCAAGTGGATTTTCAACAAAAAAGTGTGGATAAGTTCCATGTTCGCCAGAGATCAGGGTACATCCGAAACGAGGTGATGCCAAATTCACACCTGGTACTATAGATATTTTTACAAAACAAAAACAAAACAATTGATAACTAAAAAATAATCCTATAAAAATCAAATTTCTAATAATAAATATATAATAATATGCTTGATAAATTATAACTTCTATCAGTTTGTGATTTTAGCGCGACAACCAGAAAATGTCATCGGCAAGTATTTGTCCTGAATCTAGGCCACATAATTACATGATGAATATCTTCCAAGAAATCACATTGACAAACTGTTTTTGGAACAATAATTAAAAAAACTGGAATGAATTTCTAGCTTAGAACTTCGTACAAAAGTGCAGCTTCTTGGGTTATCACAATCTAGGTAGCCCGCAAAAGCAGGTATTATTTTATTTTATTTATTTAAACACAAAAATTCGGTACAATATGGCACAAAGAAGATACGCCACCCAATAATAATAATAAAACAACATAGATTAAAAGTAAAAATATAGGTGGAGAACGGATAAAATAGTTTATCTGGAAGGAAAACAGTCATATCCAACAAGTTCAAGCAGCATTAATCAATTATTATCGGAATAGGGAGGAAGAAAGAAATTGCAGAACGCCATTGGTCGCAATTTTTGACCATATCCGCTAACATTTCGAGATATCTATTGGACTCCAATCAGGGAGCCATGATGCACCAATTGATGCTAGCCTAACACAAAAATCCCCGATCTTTGATAGCCAGGCTAACATCGTGATGGCGCCAGAGGTGGCTGAAGTTGACGTATGACACTCTACCTTTCACGATACAGTTGGAAATCTCATCCGTCAGCCCTCCGTCAAATTCAAAAAAACTTGTATGAACCGTAATGTGCGAGAGAGAAAAATAATTACATCAAGAAACGTGAGGATTTATAGTCTGGGAGATTACAAACAGCGAATGCATCTACACTAATGAGAATGATTTTGAAGCATACTTACTTACTTTACTTTACTTCGGCTATCTCCTACGGGAGGATGAGCCGGCTTCATGAACCATGAAGTTTCATGGGAATTGGGTACGAGTGATGTCCCCAGCATCGCTCGGCCTTTTGTTTGAGAGTGCAGCTCTAGCCTTTACACAACCAAGTGTGACCTACAAGGCAGTAGGAGTGGAGTAGGGAGTCCACTATCCATTGGCAGCCGGTGACCGGAGTCCGGTTTATTCGCCTTTTTGAATGGGGCCAGTCATCCAGGGCATGCAATAAGCCCTTTGTCCATACGTCTGCCGGTGAGCTTCATACGCCAGTCGTTGGAGGTTTGGAATCAGGGTTTAGCCATCTCCCCTAGATTTTGAAGCATACCATCAACAGTCTCCAACCTTTGGTTCTTGGCGTCTCGAGGACCTCAATTAAGCGGTCATAACCTCCCCACATGACAGCTAAAGATATTATAGATTGACACCAGGTTTTGATTTGATCACCCCTAACAATCTTTTAACGTAATCCTATGCTTGAAGGAAGGACGTGGCTTCACAACCTCATTGACTGATTTTCTCTTTCACTCTGTGCTTAACCTCAATATTACTCATCATTATATATATATATATATATATATATATATATATATATATACAGGAGTCCTAGTATACTACAGAAATGCATTTCTAACTGATATCAACTTGATATGAAAAATATGCCTTATTTTCAGAAAGATATGTATACTTTTCATCTAAGAAACACACCACCGAATTCCACATTAAATTATTGACTTTTATAAGGATTTGAATTAATTTCAGTGATTTCGTCAGGAATCAATATCATCAGTTAGAGATTAGCGAAAAACGGCAAGTAGTGAACAGCTGTTTTGTCCTAGTTTTCGACTATTTATCAGTGCGTAGCCCCAATGACAAATATACTAACTATTAACATATTATATAAAAAAGTATATTTGTAAAATCTCAGCGAGATTGAAATGAGTAATTCCAACGTTTCGTTCGGCAATACGGTCCGAACCTCTTCAGGGAAATTAATCGAAATTAACATAACGGAAGTTTATATGTAAAAATATATATATTAATAATACTTGGTCAAAATTCCCGACTGTCTACATCTCCTTATGGAAGCGTTAAGAAATGTTTTACAACTGTTTACCCCCCCCACACACACACACTGTTCAAAGTATTTAACAAAGGTAGATCAATATTTGTAAGTGCGAGGTCAAATTTTGATTACAAACCATACAATTTTGTTTATTATACTTGTTGACTCATGATTGTTCAAAGTTTTTATTTTTTTTACTGCAGCTTGATTCCACACCGTATTTTTTGGTATAGGCATGGAATTTTCAGTATGTGATATCGGTAGCCGAAATTCTGCAGACCGACCGTAGATATCAGGTGTGCGTCGGTAGAGACTCGAACCCTAGGCCATGTGCATGGTCGGTGAGAGTCCTAACCACTGTGCCACCGACGCAATGCAAGAGATGTTCCTTTTATATATAAACCTCTGTTATGTTAATTTCGATTAATTTCCCTGAAGAAGTTCGGACCGTATTGCCGAACGAAACGTTGGAATTACTCATTTCAATATCGCCGAGATTTTACAAATATAATATTTTTTACAGATGTCTACTTCTCACTCGGCACCCAAATATTTTAGAACTATTCTGTCAAATCTTGACGACAGTTCATTTGAATTGCTAACTAATACTTGAAAGAATAATTACTTAATGAAGTACAAAGGAAAGTAAACTCAACGCATCAAAATCGACTTACGAAGCCATCCACGATGAGGTACTTCAGCAGGGCAATTAGTTTGTCGATTGATAGCATCTAACAATTCTTCGGAGCTAACAAGTTTCGATGAACGAACTTCAGTTAATAGTTCAGTAAGTGACATTAATTCGAATCGAACACACCGACTCATCATATGATGATTGCGAAGTTCTTCTGAAGTAACCGCCATTTGGGATTCTCGATCACTGTCGATATCTTTAGTGAAAAACAGGGAAGACAAAAACAAACATTATAAATATGAATACCATATGAGAAAATTCCCAAGGAAACTAATGCTTTCCTTTTTAATATATCTTACAGTATGGAGTAGAATTTATATCCTAACGTTTGTAAGGCTTTTAAAACAAATTAATTGTCGAATTGTGCATTGCACAACACATACTCCTATTTCCATGCCTTATTGTACGCATAATCTGAGAGCACATTTTTTTCCTTCACTTTCCCCAGTGGAACATAGGACCTCAAGCTAGTGGCTTGAAGTTTCTGTAGCAGTGTTTATTTTTAATTTTACAGGATGGGGTTGCTAGCCTCTCCCAACCTTTCCTCTTTACCAGCATTATTTCTGGCTTAGCGAGGTAAAGAAGTGCGTCGGCCGGGGATCGAACCTCGGACCATGTGCATGATCGGCAAACGTCCTAACCGCTGCGCCACCGACGCACAAATGCTTGTCACCGCCTCGAGGGTGGAGACGAGGTGAGTTGGAGTACCTGGGCAACGATCCCAGTACCTCTCGCATGCCAAGCCAGCGATTTATTTTACTTCATATAACAAGGTTTGTTTCAACACTGAAAACGATTATCGGACCCTATTACATTTACATTTGCTGTCCGTCTGAACGGATCAGTAAGAAGGAGAAAAGACTGCACTACTCGCCGATGCCTTTTCGTAATCTCCGCCTACGCCCCCACTGACTGCAGTTCGGATGAAACGAAGGATGAGTTCTACCAAAAGCTGTCTAGTTAACTGCGAAAGGCTAAACGCTCAGATATAGTCGTTCTAGCTGGTGACTTTAACGCTCAAGTAGGGAAATTGTGTCAATCTGAGAAGGATGTCGGTGGCACCTATGGAGTTCCGTGCCAGCGAACCGACAACGGTGACCGTCTCCTACAGTTCTGTTCAGATAATCATTTGTTTCTTGTAAGCACTAACTTTAAACACAAGGAGAGACACTGTTTAACCTGGCGACCCCCATCATCAAACCAACGCTGGACACAAATAGACCACATAGCAATAAGCTATCGTTGGCGTGGGTCGGTAGGAGATTGTCGCTCCTTCTGGAACACGTGTGTAGATACCGATCACGCACTGGTCCGGGCTCGTGTGTGCTTACGACTGAACGGACGTAGGAAACAGCTGGCGGTAAAACCATCACGTCCCCAGCTCGATCAGGAAACTAAATCCCTATTTGAGGAAGAACTAGCTAAACGCATATCTGAATTCGACAGCTGTGCTCACCCTGGAGAAGCCTGGAAGAATATTCAGTCAGCTATAGATACAGCTGTAAAAGCTGTGAATAAGGCAAATCCAAAGGTGAGTAAAAACCACTGGATTTCGACTGCCTCATCCGAACTGATAGATGCTAGAAGACTTATTCCGGCGAGCTCCGAATTCAATGAGGAGCGAAAGCTGCACAAAAGGAAACTTACTAAAAGTCTCCGCAAGGACCGTGAACAGTGGTGGGTGACAAAGGCGAAAGAGATGGAAAAAGCATTGGCGATAGGCAACACTAGGCAACTCTTTAGACTCATCACAGAATCGGGCGGGAGAAGGCAATTCATAAGTGAGACTATTTCTGAGAAAAATGGCTCCTTAATTAGCTCTCAGGATAGACGCCTTGAACGCTGGAAAGAACACTTTGAGGAACAATTTAACTTGCCTACAGCCACACTGAACCTCCCCGCCATCCACCACGTACCCGAATGGGATATAGACACTGGTCCGCCGTCTGTAGGTGAGGTTACAAAAGCTATCAGTAATTTGAAACGAGGCAAAGCGGCAGGACCCGACGGAATTATTCCGGAGGTGTTTAAATATGGGGGTGACATACTAGTTTGTAGATTAACTGAGGTACTAGGCAAAGTCTGGGAATCAGAGACAGTACCATCAGACTGGGGTAAGTCACTCATTATACCGATATTCAAGAAGGGAAACAAGTCCTCGTGTGATAATCATAGGGGGATCAGCCTAACGAACATAGTCTCTAAAATCCTAGGCTCAGTAATCATGCATAGACTAAGCAGAACTCGGGAGGAACAGACAAGGGAAAATCAAGCAGGCTTTAGACCAGGTAGAGGGTGCATAGATCATATCTTCACTCTTCGACAGATTCTAGAACATAGACACACTTTTCGGCGTCCAACAATTGTCATATTTCTTGACTTGAAGGCGGCCTTCGACTCCGTGGACCGAAAAGTACTATGGCAATGTCTGACTGTGAAGGGAGTGCCAAGAAAGTACATTGCACTAATCAAGGCACTCTATTCAAACTCACGTAGTCGTGTAAGGGCTTATGGGGAATTGTCATCTGAATTGGTAACAACCAGTGGTGTCCGACAGGGATGTCCACTTTCCCCATTTCTGTTTAACTTCATCATAGATATGCTAATGGAAGTATCCTTAACTGAACGTAGTGACTTAGGAATCGACTTGTTACCAGGGAATAATCTAATGGACTTAGAATATGCAGATGACATAGTCCTGTTAGGGGAGGATGCTGACAAAATGCAGAGTCTTCTGAACACCTTGAGCAGCAATCTTCGTATGTTTGGCATGCGATTCGCCCCTGCAAAATGTAAGATGCTGCTACAGGACTGGACTACGTCAACTCCTAACTTAGTGATAGGGAGTGAAGTGATAGAACATGTTGACCACTTCACCTACTTGGGAAGTTGTATTAGCACCAACGGACTGATTGGCGATGAAATCTCAGCACGGATCCGAAAAGCTCGAGCTGCTTTCGCTGACTTACACCATCTCTGGCGTAGGCGTGACATCCGGTTATCAACCAAGGGACGTGTGTACTGCTCATCAGTTCGCTCCGTCCTTCTCTATGGCTCTGAAACATGGCCAATACGCGTTGAAGACATGAAAAGGTTGACTGCTTTCGATCATAGATGTCTGCGATCTCTGTCTCACGTTAGGTGGTTTCACAAGATAAGTAATGTTGACGTTAGGCGTAGAGTGTTGGGCAAAGAGGGAAAATCAATCGACGAGGTTATAAAGTTACATAGACTAAGATGGCTAGGTCACGTGGTGCGCATGCCTAACCACCGCCTCCCCCGACGGGCATTACTAGCTGATATAGGTTCAGGTTGGAAAAGAGCCAGTGGTGGCCAAACAAAAACATGGCATCAATCCATGAAATCCTTGACAGTTAAACTGAGTCAGGTAGGGAGATGCAGACTCCCGGGTTGGGGCCCTCGGGACTCTAGGAATCAATGGCTGGAGACAATAGGTGACATGGCTCAAAATCGTTGTCAATGGCGCAGATGTATTCAATCTCTGTAATCTTTCATATTCCTTTCTACCATTACCCATTCTGTTTCACTCCTATATTTGTCAAACTCTATTAATTCTCTCCACTCATCTTCTTGTCTACCTCTGTGTGCTATTTGGAACGTGGCAACTCGAACTGCTGCACTTCGGTGCCAAGTTCTATGTTGAATCCAGACAGAGACAGACTGTGAAGGGAGTGCCAAGAAAGTACATCGCACTAATCAAGGCACTCTATTCAAACTCACGTAGTCGTGTAAGGGCTTATGGGGAATTGTCATCTGAATTGGTAACAACCAGTGGTGTCCGACAGGGATGTCCACTTTCCCCATTCCTGTTTAACTTCACCATAGATATGCTAATGGAAGTATCCTTAACTGAACGTAACGACTTAGGAATCGACTTGTTACCAGGGAATAGTCTTATGGACTTAGAATATGCAGATGAAATAGTCCTGTTAGGGGAGGATGCTGACAAAATCCAGCAGAGTCTTCTGAAAACCTTGAGCAGCAATCTTCGTATGTTTGGCATCCGCTACACGCCCCTGCAAAATGTAAGATGCTGCTACAGGACTGGACTACGTCAACTCCTAACTTAGTGATAGGGAGTGAAGTGATAGAACATGTTGACCACTTCACCTATTTGGGAAGTTGTATTAGCACCAACGTACTGGTTGGCGATGAAATCTCAGCACGGATCCGAAAAGCTCGAGCTGCTTTCACTGACTTACACCATCTCTGGCGTAGGCGTGACATCCAGCTGTCAACCAAGGGACGTGGGTACTGCTCATCAGTTCGCTCCGTCCTTCTCTATGGCTCTGAAACATGGCCAATACGCGTTGAAGACATGAAAAGGTCGACTGCTTTCGATCATAGATATCTGCGATCCCTGTCTCACGTTAGGTGGTTTAATAAGGTAAGTAATGTTGACGTTAGGCGTAGAGTGTTGGGCAAAGAGGGAAAATCAATCGACGAGGTTATAAAGTTACATAGATTGAGATGGCTAGGTCACGTGGTGCGCATGCCTAACCACCGCCTCCCCCAACGGGCATTACTAGCTGATATAGGTGCAGGTTGGAAAAGAGCCAGTGGTGGCCAAACGAAAACATGGCATCAATCCATGAAATCCTTGACAGTTAAACTGAGTCAGGTAGGGAGATGCAGACTCCCGGGTTGGGGGCCTCGGGACCCTAGGAATCAATGGCTGGAGACAATAGGTGACATGGCTCAAAATCGTTGTCAATGGCCAGCGCAGATGTATTCAATCTCTGTAATCTTTCATATTCCTTTCTACCATTACCCATTCTGTTTCACTCTTATACTTGTCAAACTCTATTGATTCTCTTCACTCATCTTCTTGTCTACCTCTGTGTGCTATTTGGAAGGTGGCAACTCGAACTGCTGCACTTCGGTGCCAAGTTCTATGTTGAATCCAGACAGACAGACATTACATTTACAAATCATTTGTAATATGAAAGTGAAGTTTTAAAGCTTACTGCTTTTCCTATTAATGTCAGTAAAAACTTTGAGCATTGTAGAATAGATCAAATAAAGTATAATTATATTTCGATAGTTTATACACAATGATAAGTTTTGTTATTGGTAATATTTCGAGCAAAATTACTTCCCGTGTTCATACCACTGTTGGAATTGTTTTGAAATTATACTTTATTTGCTTTTCCTATATTACTTCTTTACCCCACTACATTTCTTTTTATTTAATCCTGATTTTGTTGTGAAGACCACCCGAGAAGAACTAGTCCAAATTCCACCATAAACCAGCTTCTGCGTTCCACATTAAACTAGCATTATTTTATATACTAACCTTTCTTGGTTTAGATTTCCAAAAGGATAAGCACTGCATTACAACTTCAGATAAATTTTTTTTCGAACAAAGCAAGAAGTACAGTTTTAAGAGAATAAAATGGTACCATCTTTTATTTCGCTGCCTTCTCGTCAGCTGCTTACATGGCAAAGACATTATTAAATATATCTACAACAACAATTTTAACATACTTGCACAGAGTTCATTTTAAACAAAAATCAGTCGATCAATATACGCATGCACTAAAAATATATACATATATAAATATGCAATATTAAGCACTATTCCGAACAATAATACACAATGTAAGCAGATGACGAGAAGACAACGAAATAAAATAATAATAATAATAACAGCTTTATTCCAAACAGTATTTGTGGTACAGGTATGGAATTTTCAGCGTGCATTACAGTATATTGCATCTAATTACCTCATAAATTATATAAGATTTTTAAAAATCAAAAATAAATAAGTTATAAATAAATAAAATAAATAAATATTAAAAATTAAGAAAAAAAAAACAACGTAGAGTATTTCATTTCAAACAATGCACCACAGGATTTGAAATATAAAGTTGATGTGTGGTTGTAGATGAGAACAACAGTGTAGTAGTAACGAGGAAAGGAAAACAAAAACTAATGGGACTATTTGTTAGAGTGCCGCAGTAAGTTGATCGTGTCATACCTAACGGATTTCTCATCACATAACAGCTGTGCCAGATATGGTATTGTGGAGTTTTTGTATTTGGTAGTCCTAGCATATAGCCTCCTATAGTTGCTTCTAGTTCTTCCAGATGAAATGGAAGGAGATAGATGCGTATAGAGAGGATGCTCGGGGTCCGACAATATTGTATTCGCTAGTTTCTTACATGACATTATATGTCTATCTACAATAGTGTTCACCAGTTGGTCTAACGATATCCCACTTGCCCTACTAACAGCTTTTAGTGCCCTTCTCAGCGAAGCAAAGTCTTTCTTAAGTAGTCCAGGAAAGACTAATGGGGAGCAGTAAAGGAGGATGGGTAGAATACAAGAATTTACAAACTGAGAAAGTAAAGACTGCTTTATACCAGACTGCCTAAATTTCCTAATGTAGAACGTTAAGCGAAACATCTTTCTGGTAACTAGCAAGATGTGGGAAGACCAGGAAAGATCGGTGGAAAAACTCAGCCCAAGGAACTTCACATTAGATGTATTTTCAACCTCTGTGCCGTCAATGAGAGTGGGGTCATGTGAGCTAACTAGTTGCTTTAGGTCACATTTACGTCTGAAAGTGAAATTGACTACCTGACATTTAGACGGATTAAGCTTAAGTCCGTTTGAAGAGGACCACTGACTAATTTCCGACAGAAAGCTATTTAATTTGGAACAATCTGACTGACAGTTGACAGGCATAGAGACCGAGAGGTCATCGGCATACTTAACAAAAGTGGCTACATCAGAATGAGGCAAGTCATGTAAGAAAAACGAAAACAGAAAGGGAGAGAGAACAGCGCCTTGATGGTACCATTTTATTCTGCTAAAACTGTAGTTCTTGCTTTGTTCAAATTCATTAAGTATGAAATTTTTTTTCCTTACTCTACTTGAGAGAGTTATGCAGTTAGTAATGGGAGCTTACAGACTAATGAAAATCTGAAACAATAAACAATAGTAGAAAATTAAGTCTATTATGTGTTAAAAGTCCAAACTCGATAACTATATACTCTGACATTAACAACGCGGGACATTTGAAGTTTAACGCACTGCATTCTGTTGCACAGGTAAAACATCAAGAGAACAAAAAGTAAAGAAAATAAGTGCGACGACACATGTAGATAAAAGTGTCGGAATACAAAATAGAAAAGAGAATAAAGTAAATAGGAAATGCATTACACTACGACTTTTTAAAAAAATGAAGACGAGGCGTCAATGTGTATGAATTTCCAAACATAAGTATTATTTTATACTTGAAGGCTGTGATGCCACATAAATGAATACGGTATACTTGGTTAACTAAATTCACTAACCCTGATGCTTTAGACCGACACTAGTTAAAAATCCACTAAAAGCCGAGGTAAATACAAGGGTTTTTCTCTCTAGCTTGAGACTCTTCAGTGGTTTGCACCTGTAATGCTGCAAGGGAGCGAAACAAGGACTGACACGCTGAGGTAAGCGTATAATTTCTGTCAATCCTTGAAACAGTAATACTACTAACTGTCATATCAGTATGTCATCACACGTCACATTCCACTGGTTACTTACTTCTCATAGAAACTTTAAGAGGTCAGTTTTAAAGCCAGTGGTCTAGTAAGTGTATCTTCCTTATTAATCAACTCTTCACAAATCTCACATCTAAATATTAATCTAGGGAAGACTTTAAGACTAAATTCGAAAATGAATTCCCAAAGTCCTGAACAGAAGCAACTGGTGTGACCTTTTAAGTTAAATGTGATAATGATTACCCATCAATAACACCGGATTTAACGAACTGCCAGAGATTTGCAGTCGCTAGTCACCGGAATATGATTCAGTAAGAGGTCAGTAACCTGATGGTTGGATTTCTCGCCAGCTCATATGCGTGCGCTACTGCAAAGTACTAACTCACAACAAAACAGCTATCAGGTACACCCCGTATTCACTGCTTTTATAGCTAATATAGCTCTTTCCCTCCACTTTGCACCGAAAGACATAATGAAAAGAAAAAATCGCTCGAAAACTAGATATGATTGCATATTACAGAGAGAAAACAAAACATGCTTAACATACCTCTATTCGATGATTTCTTCTCTCGATGTACTGATGAATTGAACAGTTCTGAGAATGACAAGTTGTTGCTTTCTGCTTTAACTTCACTTGATAACTCTTCTTGTCCCACTTCATTGTCAACATCTGACTGAGGATTATCTGACAAATGTGATCTATCAGCTGTTTCACTGTTAACTTTATTAAAATGCTTTAACCAAGCGCATACAGCACGAAATATCTCGATTTCTGAAGCACAAAAGCTATCACGAGATAGCAAACGTTCAACAGATGACTGAAACACGAAAAAAAATAATACTATTGATTGCATTTGATTGTAAGCTGATACAGTTAACCATATGAGATGATGGTCGAATATCAACAAATGAACTACATGTCTAAACATCATTTCACTTATAATAACTGATTAGTCAAATAGGGCTGTTATATGCTGATCGTGTTTGTCAGTCGGATACAAAAATCAAATGAGTGAGATGAGAACTATTAAAGTTACAGTTCCGGCGTGGCTATAGCTTAGTGAATTGAAGGGTATACGAATTACGACAAGACAGGAATACACTCGAAAAACCTGGAGAATATGAAAATCAATGTCAGAGAAAGAGCTTCGATTCATATTTTAACAGTTCCTTACAAACATAAACGTTGGTCATATTTGACCCTTAAATAAAGCACACTCGTGTATGTAGTCTCTGAGATACACGATTCACCTTCATTTTCCCTATCGTTATTACTAAACGATGAATAGTGCCCTTCATTCCCGATCATTTCATGAAGGAAATGTTCTGTCTCCAAAGGTACAATAACAGTACTGTTATACACACCAAAACTACATTTTTAAGAGTATAAAGAAAAATCCAAATTATTGACAATATACATCTCACAACAGAAGTATACATCCATACAAATTCCCAAGTATTATAAAATGTGGACTGCGTATAGTACAATAAATAGAAGTATTTTCTACAGTCATAAGTAACCATCAACCACCATCCCATCCCACCCTCAAATCAACGGCCTGGTACAACTGTGGGTGGTCTCCCTCTTAAAATACTCCCATGTGACCGAGCATTCATAGTATCTACCAGACAAATCCTATTAAACTATTTTCATGTGGCATGACTGTCACTCACAAAAGTGAAAAAGCAAATCCCAACGTCTGGTGCCTACAACCATACTGGTGGACATGTAAGTTTGCCTAGGGGAGCTGGAAAACTTGTTTTGGTTACTGCGAGCCATGGGAAGGCAGCTTCTGATGCTCCTCCACCGACTTGTGGGTCGAACTTCAGTTGGGAGAACGGCTACTTAAGACAACTACCTGTTTCGGTCTGGGCGTCCGGGCAGTACTCTAGTCCTCACACAAACCATAAGATCTTGTGTGGCGCATTTCTTAATGTTCACATACCATATTTGTGTTTTATTAATGATAATAAACGTTAAAATGGTGGTAGATGAATATAGTCTGAACTTAAGTAATTAATGTAGCAACTTTTTTACGTGGTAAGACATGACAACAAATACAAGTACATGGAAACGTACGCAATTGGAGTTAGTCTACTCTGCCTATTTCAGCCTCAACAAATGGGTACTAACATCAACCCTAATACAGTATATGCAGTTCATAGCCTGATACGTGAAAAGTCCTTCCTAGGGAATTAAGTCCCAACTAACTATATTAACACAGACATATATGTATACACAGAAAGAACAATTTAACGAAACTAACCTGTGATAATTTCAGGAAGCGTGGATCACGTAGAGGAGCAGGAGCGAGACAATCTAAGAATCTTAAACAGGCTGTAATAAGTCCTTCCAGGTTGTACATTACAGCCATGTCAAAAACACACCATACGTTCTTTAGACAGAGTGAATGTGTTAGGTATGTGGACAGTGCACTTTCTAGACTGTGAAAATTATACTGGTGAGCAAGGCCCAAGATTTCAAGAGTAAGCTAAAGACAGATACAAAATATAAGTATAGGAGAAGACATGAGGAAAACATGCAAAGAAAAAAAACGCACTGATGCCTTACGGGTTTGAAACAAACTCCGCTAGAGACTCCAAGGTATAAAATGTCATAAATTCTACCTCATTTGAAAAAGAAGAGCTTTTCATATTCTCGCTGTGCTCACTTGCAAGTTCACAACAGCAGCATCATGGGCCTAAACCCCAGCTAGACCAAATGTCTGGAAAGTTGATATAAATGCGATCGTCTCAGCAGCCAACTCAGTGAACTGGGACATCAACTCAGAGTCCCAAGAAGAAGCCGTATGGAACCAATTTAAACAACTTTACGCCCAAGTAACTGAACCTTTCATCCCTTGGTCTGTCACAAAGGGTCAGAAACATTGAGTCCCAAGGATAAAATAACAGATTTGTAAGTTACTCAGATGCAAACACATGTTAGAACCTGTTTCCTACACTTGTGACTCCTATTACCAGGAAATTATACAACACCGCTAGAAACAAAGCTATTGCAGAAATCCGCCAATCAAGGATGAAGTTCGAAGCTTAAAGTGCAACAACACGACCTAAGAAGATTTTCTCGTACATGAACTTGAGGAATAAATCATCCAATGTTGTCCCAAACCTGACTACTGACAATGACACAATCGAAGAAGATCAAGAAAAAGCACAAGCGACGGCAGACTACTTCTCCCAAGTCTTTACACAGGAGTCGTTACCCCCCCCCATAGGATCAGCTCTGGATATATAAGAGGAACATGGGATAGATTCCGTTGACGTCGACCAAGACATCATGCTCAACTGCCTAATGAAACAAGATGCAAGGAAATTAATGGGTCCTGATAATCTTCATACAGGGCTTCTCAATCATCTGTCAGCTCACATCGCGGGCCCATTTACCACGATCTTCAAGGTATCTCTCCTAAGTCGAGTGTTACTGCGTGACTGGAAAGACGCCATAGTAACCCCCATTCACAAAGGAGGACCAAAACAAAGCCCTTCAAATTATAGGCTTATTAGCCTTACCAGCACTTTAATCGAGGCACTGGAAAGAATCATCAAGAAAAGTGTAACGGGATATCTGGAAAATAACAATTTGTTATCCAGAGCAGAGCATGGCTCTTTATATATACACCTCTGGTGAGGTCAAGATTGGGAAACTGTATCCAGACAGCCATTCCTTGTCTTACAAGGGACTCATATTCTAGAAAGGGTTCAGAGGAAGGCAACACGCATGAGTCTCAACATGACTAATTTATCATACGAGGAAAGACGAGACAGTTTAAATCTCTTCCCCCTATAATACCGTAGGCAGAGAGATTTAATCACAATGTTTAGAATCTTATATAATGAATACGGACCTAATCTAATCTCACTTTCTCTTCCCACCAGTTCGGAACACCTTAGGGGACATAGCAGGAGAGTTCAAAAGCCAAGGAGAAAACATATTGCTGTATAGTACTGGTTCTCACGCCGAGTCATAAACTGCTGTAACCGACTCTCAGAAGAAGTGGTGTCTTCAACCTCGAATGATTCATTCAACAAGGGTTGGAACAAGCACAGAAATTTACTAGAAAAGAATTAACATAGGCTCCAAGCCTTCTATACTCAACCAATAAATCTGAAATCTTTACGTAAATTGTTCGTGTTTTATTCAAACTCAGTGGCGTTAAGAGTTCCTGATAGACATTACTAATTGTTACCACTTCCCTAAAGCTCTCACACAGACAGACAAGCATTGTCTTTTTATAATCTGAAACAGTTAACGATAGAGCAGATGGACAGCTAGAAAACTTCAGCCCAAATAATTTCTGAAGAATACACACAGAGTTGGACTTGATAATTTATGAACTTAAAGCGCATATGGTGACACAAAACTATTGTTATTCACTAGTCGCGAAAGCAAAACAACGAAATGAACATACCTTAGACTTCTTCAGCTTTATTTGACCAGTGTACATGTAACGCAAGATATTTTTGAAAGCAATTACATTAATGTCGTTCAGATGAACAACACTTGAGCTAGACTCTGCCATTCCTCCATAAAACAATGCTCTAAAATAATCGGAACGAGCTGCTAATATAGCTTTATGTGCAGGAAAGTGTGTATTTTGAACGACCAAATTAACATCACTGAAGAGTTCATTCCGATATAATTGAGCTATACAGGGTATAATTTCGGCAGAATGATTTATTTCGCACGCTTGAGTAACATCTTGAACCTCATTAGAGAATGCACCAAACCCTAACCCATGACAATGAGTAGCCGCCTGGTTAGACATAATACGAAGTTGACTCTCAGATACAACGCACGTTCCAAATACCCCTCTCTGCTCTCCAAATTCAAAATCAAATGTCTGATTGTCTACTAAGCTAATTTTAATTTTAATCCTTTTTAGATGAGTAGCTGTTTCTGTCAAGTTCCTCCGTGAATGAATCCACCATTTCTTTCAGGCACCAGTTTTTTTTGGAGATAGTTGGAAGAAGTGATCACATTCTGGGAGAACCTGTACCCAACAATCATACAGTTCCTTCTTGGCTTTGGAAGTTTACTGAAATATTTTGGTGTGACGGAAGTAAGAAAGCGAACGAGATCAAGTTCATGAGAACTTCTTTGTAATTTTGAGGATGTTTTCCCTTGGCATGTTGAGCCAGATCCACCTAGAAGTCCATCCATGAATGAGGCTGCTTTGTAACAGTTTAAATTTTATGTGCTCTGAGTAACTTCCTGATTTCCCAGGTCCCTAAAGTTAGAAAGGAGTTTGGGCTCTTATCACAAACAAAACTCAAATCCAACTTTATCATTTAGAATGGCGATTTTTTCGTCTCTTGTGATGATCTTCGTAAAGTTGGTAATGGCACACAGCAGCCCACAGGACCATCAGATGCAGCTGCAGTGTAATTGTTATTATTCCACCGTGGCTACCTATTCGGAACATTGGGGTTTGTATTACATCTCCAGACTACTCTGTTCTCTGTTGACACTTTCAGGTACCTCCAAGACTGCACATGAACATTTATTTCTCCTCATACGGTCCCCTTGTTATCACATAGAAACGCGAAGCCTGTCACTTTCCAAATGGCTTCCACTAGAAAGTATGAAATGAGGTATTAACCAGCCGTCTCCTGAGTATATGTTCACCTCACCCCAGTTCAGTTTCAAATATTTATCTGGTGGTAGGTTTTCGGTTCGCTCGGTGCTACCGTTCATTTCGCTTATCCCTTCCAACTAGTCATCTGACCTTCAACCCCAAGAATAGGCGTCAATTGATGAATCTTCGTGGCATGCTATCCCAGGTGTTTTGGCTACACTCATGACAAGTCCCTGAATCATATCGAAACATTCACTGACACTGGGGCCTTGTTCCTTGAGCTAAGTATAGTTGAAATGAGCTGGCAAGTTCAGGTAGGTTTAAGAGACTACTTCCCTGAATTTCTCTCGCTGATTATGATCGCTCCCTGTTGCTGTCAGTTGGCATCCTCATCACCCTTTCCTTCCGAATCGTAACCTGGAATCCTGTCTCACCAGTCTTTTCAGCCAACCTGTTGGTTTTCGTTGATATAGGTAAAGTATAATTCCATTGTGGGTTTACGCTTGTCAATCTACGACTCTATGTAAGATGAGGTGATCATTTAAGAAATCCACAACGTCAATGATCTCTTCAACATCTCAACGTACGAGCGTCTCTTTCACTATGCGCTTCACCAAAACCAGGAAGACCATCAGTCGTAGTAGCCGACTTTATCTTAATCCTGTTTTCACTCCAAAAGCTCATCTAAGACTGGTGTTATGAATTACCTGGCATGTGGTATCACGTAACTGTTAAATGAGATTTATAAAGGCTAGACACTACATAGTTTTGGACGAGTTTCCCAATTGTCCAAGCTGTCGACAAACTTTACAAAGTCAGTAAATTTCAGGTAGAGAGTTGGCTACCACCCTCCTCTGAATTCGACAGTGATCCATAGTACTGTAATTTGATCCGTTATCGATATGATTTTCCTGAACCCATGGAATCTTTTAGTCTCCTAAGCATGATACGAATCAATATTTTACTTGTAAAGGACGGACGCATGATGTCGTCCATTTTGGTCTACCGCTTTTCGGTCTACTGGCGGTACGTTGCTCTCCTTTAGAACCTATTGTAATGGAGTCATTGTATCCACTGAGGCCTCTGGGGCTGCTTTCAGTGCTCTTAGGAGATTCTCTCAGGTCCTGCTTCGCTTCTGGGCCTCGGAAACCTAATGGCCTTCAAAATATCAGATCTTCTTGAAGGGTTGGTATCCACTGGTGGTTTTGCACTTTCTGGTTACGGTATTTATGGACGAGTTTTATGCGTTGCTCACCTATGCAACCCGTTCATCTTCGGTTTCACCATTCTAATGTTCATGAACGCAGGCGCTCCAGATAAGGTTACCCACTGTTTTTGTATATTTTCTTGATGACTCATGTGAAAGTCCCTTTTTTCGCCTCATGTTTCAGCAACTGAAAGTCAAACTTGAACTGTGGTCTTTCAGCTTGACCTGGGAGGCTCTTTGCATAAGACATGCATTGAATCAGTGACTGCTCTCCTTCCTCAGTGATTTGTCGAGTTCGTTACTTCTGCACTTTCTAGATACTAACATGTGGTTGCCTAGTCTTTGTTATCTATTTTGCGAAAAAGATGTCGACCTGTATATCGTTGTGTTTGTGTACGCTGCTTTCTATCATGAAATCAGCGAAGGCGTAGAAGTCTGGAAGCAATTCTCATTAGGTCCACTGAACGCCTCTCGACCCATGGTGGGTCCTGCTAATGTGTTTTCTGCTCCCAATTTTTCTAATATTCATTTCACCTGCTGGAATTTCGATTCTGCTAGCAGGCTGAGGTTCCTTCTACAACCGTCTTCAGTTGTTTGTCTTCATCACTTTTTCTGCGTCTGTTTGTTAAAGTGTATCGCAATATGACCATAAATACACCCCCCTCCTGATGAGTCTTGCTTTCATGAATGATTTTGACTTCATGAGAGCCATCAGCGCTGTCGGTGACATTGTAATAGCCACACTCCCAATGAGCTTGTGGTTGTAGTCTGCGTGACTAAACCAAGTAATCGACTCACCTGCTAACAATACGGGAATGTTTTCCTTCGTTACATCTGCAATGGAAGATTCCCGACATTTCTGTATCAGATCTTCACATGTTTTGAAGTCTAAACGGTCCAGGCGATCTCAAACATTGTGTTTACGCACTATACCGCTATGTTCACTTTTATTTCTCCGAAAGAATATGAACCAGTCGGCTGGCTTCCTGAAGGCCTCCAACGGCCAATATTATTTTGGTTACTTGATTCTGGCGAGAAACAAGTTCATTCTTTTATTCGTTCTATGGTTTTTTGTCGCTGTTGCACTGATGCCACTGTTTACCGGAACGGGTAGGCAAACCCATAGGCAATCTTCCATCTTCTGTCAGCTTATCACCGGCTAACGAAGTAGATGAGATAACTTTTTTTGTGTCTCTTCTTCTCACAAATTTGCAGAGAATATGGCATTCATTTGCGACACTTTTGGCCGATTGGATATTTCAGCTAGTGATGCCCTGGTAGCAGCAACAAACTGGAGCAGATAACACCATCCAATATCCAATATCCTGATTACGAGCTAGTATAAACCAGTGATTTCTTTGAGCTCGCTTCTTGATTGTGAGGTAGAGGTTCCAGATCTTCGGTGAGCTTCTGCGTAGTAAGTCCCGCCACTCGACTGCTTTAGCTCTGGTAGACTCCAGAGGAGTGGTGTGGGGATTGGTCAAGATGTGGTTTGTAGTATGCAGTATGTTAGGACTGTATTGCTGCCGTGAATGGAGTTTGACCTAACTCCCGTTGGTCATTCGGTGTAGTCATAAAAGCAGAATAATAATAATAGGTTGTAGTGTAGATAATATGGGTTGAGATAAGTGGAATAATAAAGGTGACCTAAGGAAAAGATAGAGTGAGAGAAGGCAGAATAGGTCGTGGGGATTTAGTTTGTACGCTTATCCATTGACAGTGTGGTTTTAAGTTTTATGAGGATAAGCCATTGAGACACAAACCTTGCATTTCTGCATGATTGTCTAGCTTCCGCTTAAAAATCTCCAGAGATGGCGCTGTAGTCACGGCCGCCGGTAAAGCGTTCCAGAGACGGCAAACACGAAGCGAAAAGAAATGTGATCGCACTCGAGTCTTTGGTCTCTGGTGTGCTATCCTTAGCGGGTTACCTCGTGGAAGCCTATAATCACTTAATGGCAGGATGCTTTTATTTGGGTGGGCCTGGTCATTTAGGATCTGGTAGACGGTGATGAGGTCTCCCCTGTGCCTACGGTAACTAAGTGTGAAAAGACCTAATTTCTTTAGTCTTTCCTCATATGATTTGTTGCGGAGGCCGATCACCCATTTTGTCGCTCGTCTCTGGACACTTTCTAGAATGTTAGCATCCCTTTTGAGTAGCGGAGGTGCAATGATATTATGCACCTCAAGGTGTGGCCTCACATATGCCTTATATAACCTTAAGAACAGTTCGGGAGTGAGAGCTCCCAGCTGCCTGTGCATAAAGTGTAAGTTGCGTAGGCTTTGGCGACGTCCCTCGAGTAATTTCCACTGGTGTCTAGCTTTTCTGTTAGAATAAGACCTAGATCGCGCTCTGATGGAACACAACTCAAGTTCTGGCCACCAAGGGTGTAATTTACACTCTGTGACCTGCCGGAATGAAGTTGCACTACTTTGCACTTCTTTAGGCATTCCGTTAGCCAGAGCCCAGTTTCCCAGAGTTTGCAGGTCAGCCTGCAATCTATCTGAGTCTTCCGATGAGTTTATTGCTCTCCAAATCTTTACGTCGTCAGCGTAAAGAAGCGCAGAGCAGTTTAGTTGGGAGGGCAGGTCGTTGATAAAAATCAAAAACATCAACGGCCCTAGGATAGAACCCTGAGGAACCCCTGATGCCGAGGTGTGCCAGGATGATCGGATGCGGTTGACTTTGGTGCAGAATTCTCTCTCGCCTAAGTAATCTTTCAGCCATGCGAGAAGTGCTCCAGAAACACCCGCCTTGCTTATTTTGTGAAGGAGCAGACCATGGTGAACTGTGTCGAATGCTTTCGCAAAGTCGAGAAAGATCACGTGGGCTGGTACCTTTTTGTCCCAGGATAGTGTCCAATCGTTCCAAGGTAGTAGAAGATTCCCCTCCTGAAACCGTGCTGTGCTTCGTGAAGGTTAGTCCCATCGAAGTATTTTCTCATGTGGTCGTCAATGAGACTTTCCAATATCTTCGATATCACTGGAAGTAGAGCAACTGGTCTGTAACTGGTCGCATTCTGCCGGTCACCACCCTTGAAGATAGGGGATAGGATTGCTCGTTTCCATTCACATGGAAGTTTCCCTACATCAAGGGAGTGTTGGAACAGATCACTTAGGGGTTGGCAGAGACTTTCTGAACACTGCTTCAGGACAGATGGTCTGATGTCATCACAACCTGAAGACTTTCCCGAAGCCAACCTTCCCAATTTTGCAAGTACCATAGCCGGGGTAATTTGAAATGTACCCAGCAGGTTTTCGCGTGTTGGTTTGCGATGTAATCTGGATGTTCTGTGGGGTAATATCCTCGTTACTGTTTAGTTGCCTGTGAAAGGCTAGGCTGAATGTCTCTGCCATTTCAAGACTAGTAAGAGATTTCCCATCAGAACCCACTAGATTGCATGCTCCCTGGTTGGTCGGTTTTCTTTCGGACATAAACCTGTATAGGCTTTTGGGGTTCACGAGAAGCTTATTGGCGAGGTTCCCTGAAATGTCCTTCTATCGCTCCGGACTCGTATGTTACATCGATTCCTGAGTTCAAGGTACACTTCATGTTCGGGTTGACTCTTCGATCGTCGCCACGCAAACCAGGCTTTTCGCTTCGCCTGCAGAAGGCGTTGTGTCCCCTTTTTAGCCATGATCGTTGCTTCCTAGCTTTTGGTGTGACTAAAGGAACAGTGTCTGAGACCGCCTGGTGAATGATCTCCTTTACCACTCTCCAGTGTTCTTCTACTGTTAGCTCTGTCCATTTTTTAGGCCAATTTGCTTCAGACAGAAGTCTTCGCATTTTGGTGTAGTTGGCTTTGTTATAACACAGATAGGGCTGTGTATTGTCCCACTGTAAGCGCTCGCGGAGGACTATGTCGAATACTATGACCGCGTGGTCACTACTACCTATGGGAGTCGTGATCTGAACGTTTTCCACTAGTAGCTGGTCACTAGTGAGCACGTAATCCAGTCTAGAAGACTTCCCATCAGGGCCCCATCTAGTATCCATCTTGACATTTTCAGTGAATCCAGCCTTCCTGATGGTATGCAGCAGATTTCGATCAAATCTATCATGGGCTTTTCCCGACACCAAGTTAAGAGATGGGGCATTGAAGTCACCAGCTATGACAATTTGATCATAACCCATGTCTTGAGTTGCTGAGATTGTATTTAGCAGTACCTGGTTGTGGTCTGCTCCACATGAAGGTGATCGATAAATGCTGCCCACTAGATATTTGCAGTACCCAACGGTGAAGTGGCACCATATGGAGTCAGGGAGCTCTGTGAGGGGAGGGTCCATCGCGTGAACACATCTGAGCTGTTTGTCGACGTATATGGCGACTCCACCTCCTTCTTTCAGGTCCCTATCTCGCCTGACTAGGACCATATCATTTATACTGACTTCGCTGTCTGCCACCGTAGGGGTTAGCCAGGTTTCCGTCAGTATTATGATTTTGGAGTTCAGTTGTGATTGTAGGTGTCTAAGTTCAGCTATTTTGCCTCTTAGCCCTCTCACATTACTGTACAGGCAACTGGTAGTCAGTCTCACCACTTCCCCGTATTGGGGGGTAGTTGACTTGATATTGGCTATCGGTTGAGGAGTTATCCTACGAACTAGTTGGCCGATTCCCCAGGAACCGGCCTGTTGGCGTTTTTTTCTTCTAGTTCAGTCGGAGCACTCGGATGACACTGGCTATCATCGTCCGTGCTGCACCGCTGTAGTGTGACTAGGGGTTGAGGATTTTTTTAACTACGCTTTGTTCTCTCCTTTGAGTGCGAGGCCGGCTCTCGCAGCAGCGAATGTGTTTGCTGACCTTGTCCTTGGTCTCGTACCATCTATGGAGAGCGGTAGTCAACTGGTCTTGGGAGCTGAACTTGACAGCTAACAGACGTGGCGTGTTAATTGACATAAGATGAGTGGGTCGAGGCAGTCTATAAATAGAGACAGCCCCTGAACTCCCAGGGCCATCTGGGATGCCAACCATCTCCATTGTTGTACATCATGACAATGCTTTTCGCAGGCGTTCCCAGTTACCAGTTCGGGAATGCCATGCACAACCATGGAGGCAGAAGGAATGAGCTCTGGCGACTCCCTCGCCATTTGTCTTTCCTTCCACGGCCTGTCTGGCTTAACACGTATGTTACAGGCCCTCCCTATAGAAAGGACTTGAGAAGCCAGTAACACTTTTTCAACATCCTCGGTAGAGCCCAATGTTACCCTCAGTGGGGATGGTTTGCCTTCAGGTGCAGCAGTGCCCCTATACAATCTGCATAGATTTACTGGTTGGATGTCCAAACCCAGTGTGCTACACAAGATGGACCACTGTTCCTGATCAAATAGGGCCCTATCTTTCAGCAGACTACTACAGTCTGGTACATTAAAGAGGATTACACAATTTGATCTACTAACCGTGGGCTTGGGCTCGGTCCTCGCACATTTGTGATCCCTTTAAGACCGTTTTGTTTCGTCTGGTGCGACTGGGTATTTTTGTGTGTCTCAGTGCTATGGCCAGTATTACTGGCAGACGATAGGGGTCTTTTTCCAACGACGGAAACCCGTGGTTCTCCAGCCTCTGTGTCTGGAGCGGTTATGTCAAGAGTTACAAGTTTAACCGGTGAGGATTTTGGTATCCCCGGTTTACGTGCGTTTGTACTAATTTCCGGATTGGTGGGGGTCGAATTTTTCACATTTTTCCCTGCTACTTTTGCTCCAACTTTAGTTTTCAAAGGACTACGCGAGGCTACATCAGGACGGCAACTCGGGCATATGTACCAGAACCATTGGCATGGGTTTTTACGCATAAAGTCATAATATGCTTTTGGTACCCCATTGTCGCATCTGCAATGCACCCATCGCTTGCAAAAGTTACATTCGAAAGCAGAGTCTGCTTGTTCGACAACAGAAGCGCAGACCTTGCAGTCGTCTGCCTTCTTGGGGAGCGTTCTTGTCGTCTTGCGACGTCGTGAACGTTTCTTTTTGGCCTTCCTATTTGTTTCATGGTCTACCATGGGGATGGGTGTTATGCAGTTCTCACTTAGTGCAATTTTCCCACTCGGCTCTGTTAACCTAGTCGTGTTAACAGGGGTGGAGCCACATCCACTTGGCTGACTTTGCACAGCTTCACTGTAGGACTGTGGCGACACGGGTAATCTGTACGAGCAGGGAATATTTGCCCTGGTCTTCAAGACCGGTATGCGTGAGTCCATCAGCTTCACCTGTTTGCCTAGTTTGGCTGAAGCCCTGGTGACTACGGAGTATGATGTCCCATTACTTATTTTAGGGTGAGAATCTGTCGTCATTTTACTCCTAAATTAATACTGGTGATTAAATAATAAGAGACTGTTATTTTGTCCAATAGACTTACAGCAAAAGACAATAGAGAGCACAGAAAAGAAGGATAAAGTATTTAAGTAAAAGCTTTTGACTTTACCTGTAACTTTCGGGTTATTCGGCTTCACAGCAATCACGTAACAGACCCACAAGTCCTGTATATTTGAAAGAGTGAGGAGGATGTTGCTACAGAAGTAGCACCTGAAGCTTTGGCAGTAGTTCGAGACAGCGGGAAGTACCACACACAGGCTCGGTGAGGAAGAAATGGTTGAATAAAATTCGCCTGGTAGGAAGATCAGGTTTCCCAAACGAATAATTCAAAAAATTGGATATTTCCGGTTAGAGAGGAAAAAGCACGTCTTATTCAAGGAGCGCGCCCTTCAGAGACCATGATCGCTTCTCATTAGAGTGGGAACTAATACATAAAGTCCTTATCCTTAACATGGTGAAACCGATTTCTAGGATGAAAACAAATGCCTAGAATCAAAATGCGTTAGTTTCTTGAGTGCTTGAAGAGGGTCACTGAAATGTAAAATTCTACGGGTTTATGTCGAAATAATTGTCTGGTAGTGTAGCTCTTTACTTCGAAAAGTGTGACTGGTTGGTTCAAGGTCATTTCGCCGTGGTATCTGCCACTCACAGTCTCCTGTCCCCTGTGGCTTTCAATAACGAGAACACATACAACTACACGATAAATACAGACATTTATACTAATTGTCCGGAGCTATAAATCTTGGAGGATTGTAACGTACTCTTATAATTGTAATAACACAAAGAACAACTCTGCTCCATGTGGTAAATCTGACTATATATGCATGGAAATGTTTGCACTTGAGAGGGTTGTTTATTCCTATTACAACTAATATTTATGTCACGTCCGTCAATTCGTGAAGTTTATCGAGACCACTGTCTGTATACCACGAGTGTGTTATGTTGTTTTAACACTGGAATCCCTCATGTGGTGTACTACAGGAATAGATAATATTGTACCATTAGTTAAGTCTAAAGAGCTCACCCTACACTCACAGAATTTTTGAGGTCAATAGTTTGCTGACCCTTCTCACTTGAAGAACCATCAAGAAACCATTCTTCCTGTTACCTGCTTAATCTCAGTTCAGGAAGTTGTTTCTACTCACTGCATTTTAGGTGTAGGTATGCGAGGACGTAAGTGCCTGACCCCTTAAGAATGTAAGCATTGATAAGAACAACGCTTCTTTCCATCTAAGAGTTTACTGTATATTTGAGAGGGCACAGAGATCGTTCAGCTACTGAGTTAACATTCGGAAGATTCTATATAGGTTGCGAATGATGACGTCTGATTTCGTTACTGACTACTTGCCGTCATCCTGGGCCTCCGGAGTGGCTATGCTTGCAGTGGCAGCTAGCTGTTAAGAGCCTCTTGTCTTGCGACCATCCTTAGACTTGATGATGTGGCTAGTGGTGCCATTCTTTCCCTGAGGAATAAAACACCTATTATCAGAAACCTACTGGGGTAGTGAATGAATCCCCAAAATTACTAGACAACAGTTTTTTTCATCCGACAGTGGATGCTGACCTTCACTAGTTAAGCCGGCCCGTTAAGCTCGAAGTTCGCGGTGAAGTATTCCAGCTGTTTGACGCAATGTCCCGTTGCGTTCGTTTGTCCATACACGATCCCGAGCTAGCCAGTCAATCATCACCGAATTGTGATTCTGATCCCAGTATATGTCTTAAATTTTGGAGGATCAATTGGGTGTTTGGATTTGTTTTCTGTTTAAACAGAATCAATACTACATGAGTTGAAGATAAGAACTTGTGCTTGTATGTGGTTCACTTCACGCAAATGTCGACATTCCCTCATCTCTCAACCTAATATATCTAATTAGGCATCACTACCACCTCTTGTACAAGGTGTTTTTCCTTGTTGCAACAGTCTTTGAAAAGTCAATTAGCTACCCCAGTGTCTTTATGCCAAAACAGTAAAACTGCTGGAGCCGTGAATTACTATTAACTTAATTCATGCTATCATCTGCAGGGAAGTGACACATTAGCCTTTCATAGAGAGTTTCTTCAGCAGTCGTCCATCTTAGATTACTGTAGGCGCTAGTGTGATGACTAGAGTCAGGCATTAAGTCCTGAAATCAGGTAAGGATTTAATGTTAGAGAATTAACACGAACCTCCCGGTACTAATAAACGGCGGAAAACTTAGAATGGTAGCATAAATCATAACAATACTGCTGAGCAACCATACGACCCAACGATTTTCAGAAGACGAAAAGATGTCATCGATTACGCCAGATAAGCTGTATACAAACTCGGGTGCTTGTATTGTCAATCATAAGGCTCTTGTTCTACTGAGAATACAAACAAATCAAAACAAACTGATCATCTGAATTACAAAACACATTTCAGAAGCATAAAGTGGTGATGACCGCTTCGATAGCCGATGTGGTTGCAAGAATGAACGGTTGCAACCCAACAGTGTACCGAATGACATAGATGATTACTACGTACGTTCATTTCAACAAGTCGACTTAAACAGTGAAAATGAACACCCAATAAATGAGGAATTCTGTAGACTAACGATTTTGTAGAATTATTCACGGATTCCTCTGGTAAGGAACATGTACAATACAATAAAGAACGGTTAACCAAATACAGATGTGAAATGTCTGAGAATCGACTAAAATATTCTCAACCAAACGACGTACAAATTCTTTCTGCGGGAATCATTTCGAGCTTTTCGAGAGTAGCATACATTTACTCCATGCCTTAACCTATAGTATGACTGCAATGTTTAACTACAAACTAGCCCGATAACCTGTCACTCAGAATTTAAGTGTTACAAATATTGATTTCGTAAACGTTTACCAGATCTAACCACTTTGATAGACACTCACTAATCGACTCAGTGTTACAGGGTGTAATTAGTTTGTAATACGTTTTTCATGACTATTACCATATCTTTGTAACTACACTACCTCTTGCTCGCTAATTTAGAAATACATTTCAGGTGTTATTGTATGAATCTTCTCAAAATTACTAGTTCGAGTCAGAGAAATTCTACTAAGAATTGTCAAGCTTTCATAACCGTTAACCTCATTTGTGTGAAGATACTGTAGCGGTAAATAATTCCCCAAAATTATTGACCACAGCAATCACTCATTGGATTCTGACCACCACTGTTTAAGTCGACTTGTTTAGCTGAAGGCTTCCGGCCAAGCATCCCCACCATTTTGGTACCCCGCCGTGTCACGTGCACGATCACTAGCTAGCTAAGCGTTCGTCTGAAGGCTTGTTTTGGTCCCGAAATATATCACGAAGTCTGGACGATCAATTATCGGCTTTTGCTTTGTTTTCGGTTAGCGAGAATAATTTAGAGGCTGTGTAAGATAATTCCGTCAAACCTCTAAATTGGTGAGCCCAACCACGAACTTCATCCACGATAAATCCACAGATAACCCCGGTGAGTTCGTGCCATTTTGTATTTGTTCTTGTACCACATATTATTCAACAT
Organism: Trichobilharzia regenti; assembly: GCA_944472135.2. NCBI lineage: Eukaryota > Metazoa > Platyhelminthes > Trematoda > Strigeidida > Schistosomatidae > Trichobilharzia > Trichobilharzia regenti. Next base: position 69,617,040 of record OX235267.1, read on the forward strand.
AATTTTCGTCATGAGTGATCTTAGTCCCAAGGTCATCCGTATCCGCTCAACTCCTAAAACCATTCGGCTTGTACCATACTGGCCAGATAATGCTGAAACGTGGTTTCTGCTAGCTGAAGCAGATTTTTGTGAGCATGGGATAACCGATCACCGTTCACAGTTACTTGCAGTTATGCACGCTCCACCGCGGGAATTCAGCAAGTACGTAACATCACAGATGTTGAGTCCCGAGGTAAGTAACTCGTACGAGTTGCTCAAAGCATCCCTCCTCAGGAGAAACGTTCTCAAGGACCGACAACGTCCGGACGAATTATTTCGTAACATCGAGTTAGGAGATCAGTCAGCCGTGAGCATGCTGACAAGAATGAAAGAAGTCGTCGGCCAAAGTCAGTTCGACGAAGGACTGTTTAGAGAACTCTTCTTAACCAAGTTGCCACAGTCTGTACAGACCGTACTTGTGACACTTCAGGGTACTGTAATAGATGACTTAGCTATTACTGCAGATAGGATTCTAGAAATAACTAAACGGTCAGTTCCCGAAATATGCTCGATGACTAAGCAGACTTCGAGTAAGGATACTGCAATGATAGGGTTATGCCACTCCATCCAGCAGATGTTTAGGTCGAACATGGATTCTAACTCCTCCGACCGTCGTCCTAAATCTCCTCAACGCAGGAACTCACGTGGTCGATCTAAGTCCAAACCACGTTCACTGAAAAACCCCGACTGGTGCTGGTACCACAACACCTATGGCCAAGAAGCGAAGTGTCGCCGTAAGCCTTGTAACTTCGGAAATGTCTCAAAGTCTGTGGGAAACTATCCCGCTGGCACGCGTTAGCGGAAACCGTCGCCGGTGGCACTAGCCGCCTACTTTACATCCATGATTTGATAAGCCAGACTCGACACTTAGTCGACACAGGCGCCGAAGTCATCGTCCTTCCTGCTACAGCAGCAGATCGACAGAAGGAACCTACCTTCAACTTACAGGCTGCAAATGGAAAACCAATCGCAACCTTTGGTAGGAAATACGTCTATCTGAACGTAGGTTTACGCAAACTTATTCGATGGATTTTCCTTCTCACTGACGTTACAAGGCCCATCATTGGCACGGACCTACTTAATCATAATGATTTACTCGTAGACGTCCGCCGAAAACGACTGATTGACAATACTACTAGTCTGTCTATCAAAGGCATTACCTACATAGGCCCTAGTCTGTCACCCGTTAAGATAAAGGCAATTGTCAATGGAGTTGAAGATTGAACGATCAATTCTTGGTTGTTTGCTCAAAATCAACTTCCTCGATTTTCGCGGAGGCATCAATACGACAGTCATCGTCTCATCGGTCGCTGTTCAGAAAGAAGAGTTAAATATCGTCAGAAGTAACATAACGATTTATTATTGTAATATTTGTTTACAGACCTTAGTTTTCTTAGTTTGCTTAGTGATACTTGATCTATATGCTGGTGTAACAATACATAATACTCAAGTCAACAATTGGTGTTTTGGTTTTTTCGTCCGTTATAACTAAGCGTTTCTGAAAACTCAAAGGAACAGCGTGGGCCCGAGCGTAGCGAGAGCTGGGCATTACCGGTTTATGAGACGGTAGCTGACAGTTTCTGACGATAGAAACAGATCTGGCGGATTGAAACAGTTGGTGAAAGTTTGTATAGTCGCCGTTCAGTTTTCCTGGTGCCGGTCAAGTCCTCTTTGAACAAGCAATATCTGGAACTTTTTTGGAATTGGGTCAAGTTCAACAATGCCTGGGTCAAAGAAGGGACAGAGTGTCTTGGATGCAAACAGGAAAGTAAGTCATGGTGACTTGTCTGTTAATTGTAACGATGTGTCTGATGTTAAACATGATATGGTTGATGGTACTGTTTCGCCGTCCAGGGATAATAGGAACATCAAACTCCCCAGGTTTGAACCACGATGTTTTGATGGAAACCCGGCTGATTATTTACAATTTGTAAAGGAGTTTGAGATCATGTTGAGTGGTTTTTTATTAAATGATGAATTGAAATTGATGTATTTGATGAGATATTGCACTGGAGATGCTGCAAGAGCTATACAGTGTTGTAAGTTTATGAAGCCAAAAGAGGGCTACGATGAGGCTATGAGCATATTACGCCAAAGGTTTGGAAGACCCTCGATGATTGCAGGGAAATTATTCGAGGCTGTTAAGGGTAATGGTGGTCAATTACAGGATGACTCCCAGGCACTCACTGAGTTTTTAGATAATTTGCTAATTTACAAGAATGGTATGATTTCGATGAATCGAATGAGTGATCTCAACTCGAGTTTTATACTAGAAGTAATTGCGAGACGCCTACCTACTCGACTGCAAAGGAAGTGGGTGAAGATAAGCTCCCGTATGGAGGATGAGGGTATCGAGCCAAAGTTTGATGATATCCTGAAACTGGTAAATACTAGTGTCAATCAATCTATGAGCAAGTTCGCCAGTCTGTTAGATCTCACCCCTAGAATAGAGCAGTCTGAGGGTAAAACGCACTCATTGATGACGAGTAGGCCTCAGAGAGGTGGATATCGAGAAAGCTCCATGATGTCTAGTAATGCATATAGACCTAGTGAGTGTAACAGGTTTCGTAATACATCCTCAACAGATAAGTTACAAGATGCAAGACAAACACGGTTTTGTTTCACACGTGTGCAAGAGGTGCATACAGAAGTGAACTGTGAACCAGTGAGCAAGTTCAGTGATAAGCTAAGTGTAAACTCCAGGCCTTACTCCGAATTGTGTGACGATAACGTTGTTGTGAAGAAGTCTGTAGTTGCAACTGGTAAGCCGTTGCTGAATAGAGTGTCACAGAATAGAGTTACTGCTTCAGAGTGGAGTTCTGACTCCAAAAGTTTACAAAGTATAACTAGTCAGAGTGAAGATGTAAAACCTTTAATGATTTGTGAGGAGGAACCAAAATTGTCTACTTCTGTTATTAAAGAGTTTGAAAATGATGAACTTGACGGTAAATTGGATATATGTGATAATGATCATGATAGTGCAGATTTGTCTTTGGTTGATCATTATGAGATGCGGGATATGCCTACTACTGCTAAGTTAAATAAAGGTTCTGTACAACTACAACGTGAAGTAGAATTGAATGCAGATGCAGTTCCAGAAGGTGTGCATACTTGTGAGACAGTCAGTGTAATTGATCAGCGTGTAGCCCACCTATCATCAGATGATAGTGCTAAACCCGAACTAGTAGTGAAAGACAGCAGTGGTGGTAATCTTGCAGTTGGACAACTATCTGAAAGCCGAAAAAGAACAGCTTCTGATCCACCACTAAGTTCATCACCTTGTGTCAATCAGTCATCGTTGGTGCTGTCATCCGCAGTGAGACAGACACCCATCAACTCAAGTATCTTGTGCAATGACTATGGTAGTATCAGTTCGTTTGAAAGGACGAATATCAATGGTCAGTTTAGTGTGGATAAGCCAAGTGTAAAGGAGAGAGTTATTGTTAAATTGACCTGCACGAATAAAGGCATTTCTAGTTTCAAGTCACTATTTGAATGTTATTATCTTTGGTGTAAATTACTCTGTTTCTATACTTGGTTGATGAGATATGGCGTGTGTATGTTGGTCATGTATATTCTACGATACAATGACATGAGCGGGTTACCGTTCAGATTTGAGGATATAGCTGATAGAAGGAAGTTAGCAAATGAACTCTGCGACGATTTTCCAACCTAGGGCGTCAACCTGAGAAGGGTTGTAGGCGTACTGCTGTAAGTCCTACAGTTCTTCAAGGGTAGTTTGTCGTGTCGGAATCCACAACATTTGATGTAGTCATTGTACATATGTTTGTGTTAAATAGTTGCGAGTTCCAATTATTGTAATTGTTGGTTAATCTTGTTTGTGTCCGGACATTCCACAACTTACAATCGTCAACCTGTGAAGGGTTGCAGGCGTACTGGTGTAAGTCCTGCAATTCTTCAAAGGAATTCAATCAAGACATGATCGGCGAGGTTGTTTGTACTGTTTGTATATATGTGTGGTGTGTTCTATCAATTGGTGTTTTTTGGATTCATTGTGTTTACTTGTTGTTTTCGTATCTTGTTGTTATTGCGTAATTTTGTAAAATTTTCGTCGTGATTACTTCTGAAGTTGTTTCTAGTCTTCTACGTCCATGAATGAATTGATTGATGTTAGAGACAGCAGATTGGTCGTATACGCCGGGGAGGCTAGGCTATTGCTGAGAATGAAATGCACACGGAGATAATTGTTAGCTGCGATCCCACACGCCGGGGAGAAAGAGTGTAAACGACTGAGGCTCGCATGCGTCACCGCTACTAGAACTGAGGCAGAATGAGTGACAAGCGACTGCAGTAGTAATTGGTAGTGAGTAGATAAGACGATGTGCGTAGAGTATCATGAGGTGCTGCTATGGTCACGTTGCATTCTGCAAGAGTCATTCTAGCAAGTGGCGATTGTGTTGCAAGATGTCAAGAGGAGGTCTCTGTCTGGAGGCGCAGGTTGTTATTGATGTGTGAGATTGTGCTGTGGGTATGCTTGTGGTGTGTTGGCTTTTCTGTTTGTTTTCCATTTCAGCTCTGTCCGTGTGACCCAGGTTCTCGCAATGGCACCCAAGTCAACGTGCATTGGTCGTGAAGGAAAAAAGGGTTGGATCCCTTTTTTGCCGGGGAGTGTCAATGGAGTTGAAGATTGAACGATCAATTCTTGGTTGTTTGCTCAAAATCAACTTCCTCGATTTTCGCGGAGGCATCAATACGACAGTCATCGTCTCATCGGTCGCTGTTCAGAAAGAAGAGTTAAATATCGTCAGAAGTAACATAACGATTTATTATTGTAATATTTGTTTACAGACCTTAGTTTTCTTAGTTTGCTTAGTGATACTTGATCTATATGCTGGTGTAACAATACATAATACTCAAGTCAACAATTGGTGTTTTGGTTTTTTCGTCCGTTATAACTAAGCGTTTCTGAAAACTCAAAGGAACAGCGTGGGCCCGAGCGTAGCGAGAGCTGGGCATTACCGGTTTATGAGACGGTAGCTGACAGCAATTCTTGATCCAACTTTTCAACCTATCGTTGACAAGTATCCAGAACTTAACTGCCCGTCGAACGACCTACCGTGAATAACCAACAATGTTATGCACCACATCATTACCACATGACAACCTGTGACATCTAAAGCACGACGATTAGTTCCTGACAAACTGAGAATCGCCAGGAATGAATTTGACCATATGCTTACCCTTGGCATCATTTGATTTTCGAATATCCCATGGGCATCCCCACTTCATATGGTTCCGAAAAAGGGTAGTAATGATTGGCGACCCACCGGTGATTACCGGCGAGTGAATACCAAAACAACCCTTGATTGCTACCCGTTGCCTCATATACACGACTTGACGGCAACCTTATCCGGCGCGACTATATTCTCCAAAATCGACTTGGTTAAAGCGTATAACCAAATCCCGATGGCAACAGAAGACATCCTGAAAACGGCTGTCATTACGCCTTTCGGACTTTTTGAATTTCTCCGTAGGCCATTCGGTCTCCGGAATGCAGCCCAAACATTCCAACGCTTCATCGATGAAGTATTTCGCGGTCTCGACTTTGTATATGCATACTTAGACGACTGCCTCATTGCCAGTCCAGAAAAGGAAACTCACCTTAGGCACTTGGACTTGGCATTTGACAGGTTACGCCAACGTGGTGCTACCATCAATATTCAAAAGTGTCAAATCGGTGTTGACTCACTCGACTTTCTGGGTCACACTTTTGACTGCAAGGGCATTCGCCCACTGGCTACTAAGGTCGAGGCTATACTGAACTTTCCAGAGCCACAGACGGTGAAAAGTCTCCGCACTTTTAACGGCTTGGTAAGCTATTATCGACGCTTTATTCCCAACTGTGCCTCTTTGATTCAGCCATTAACAGACCTCCTTCGAGGGAATAACAAGTCCATAGAACTTGACGCATCTGTTCGAAATGCTTTTACCAAGATTAAAAATGCTATAGCGAATGCCGCTATTCTGATGTATCAGGATCCAACGGCACCGTTAAGTATCTCGGTTGATGCATCAAACACTGCAATCGGCGCAGTTCTACAACAGCTAGTTGACAATGAGTGGCAACCACTCGCCTTTTTCTCCCGGCGCCTTTAATTAGCTGAAACGAAGTACAGCACATTCGGCAGAGACCTTCTGGCAATGTACTGTGCCATACGTCATTTTCGACATTCGGTAGAGGGTCGTGAATTCATAATTTTTACGGATCACAAACCTCTGACGTACTCTCTGAACTCACCTTCAGATAAGTATTCACTCAGGGAATCACGACAACTGGATTACGTTTCACAGTTTACATCAGATATTCGCCATGTATCCGGAGTAGACAACACTGTGGCAGATGCCTTGTCGCGCGTTTGTTCCCTCACCCAAATCGACGGCATAGACCTTGTAAAACTGGCTCGTCTTCAAAAAGAAGATACCGAGCTTCGACATGAGTTGTCGAAAACAACTCTACAATTAGGTGAGAAACCCTTAGGTATGGGAAAAGATACTATTCTATGTGACATTTCCACAAGTACTCCTCGCCCCATCGTGCCTAAAAGTTATCGCCGTAACGTCTTCAATACGTTGCATGGCTTATCTCAACCAGGTATTCGAACTACTGTCAAGCTCGTAACTAGCCGGTTTTGTTGGCCTGGCATTAATAGAGAAGTAAGGGAATGGGCACACACGTGCTTGTCTTGTCAAAAGTGTAAGGTATTAATACACACCAAAGGCCCACTTGGCATCTTTCTTCTCCCTGACGCTCGTTTCGAACACGTCCATATAGATTTGGTTTGACCCCTTCCTGAATCCCATGGATATGCCTTTATTTTAACTTGCATCGATCGATTCATACGATGGCCGGAAGCAGTACCCATCAAAGATGTATCTGCTGAAACAGTCGCACGCGTCTTCGTAGAAAGATGGATCGCTAACTTTGGATGCCCATCTTCCATAACAACTGATCGCGGGCGGCAATTCGAAAGTGGCTTATTCTTCGCCCTGACTAAAATCATAGGTTGCATGCGTTTTCGAACAGCAGCCTACCATCCTCAAGCTAATGGTATGGTAGAACGTCCACACAGACAGCTGAAAGCTGGTCTGTCAGCCACAAACGCCACCCATTGGACTGAATCCCTTCCGTTAGTTCTCCTGGGAATACGAAACGCCTTGAAAACTGATGCTGGTTGTACTAGCGCCGAGCTAGTATATGGCACGACACTGCGACTGCCTGGTGAATTTGTTTATCCCTCGAGCTTCCCACCAGTGGTAGATCACGCTTCATACGTCAGCAGGCTTACAAACGCCATGCGTTCAGTTAAACCTGCTCCCCTTCGTCCACAGTCTATTGATGTTTTTGTTCACCCGTGTTTAAAAACTTCACATGTGTTTGTTCGTCGCGACTCTGTGCGCAGACCCCTGGAACCTCCATACGACGGACCTTATAAAGTAATTAAACGTTCTGGTAAATTTGCAAGTGTTGGGGCTAGACTTAAGATAGTCCTCGATATCACCACACTTACTAAAAGCTTCACCGTCTTATGACTTTACCAGTACTCTACCTAACGTGTAAGTACTGATTAACTCAATCAAAGTTTAAAGGCTAAAAATGGAAAGAATTCTTAGTATGAGTTGTATTTAACGTAACTGAATAACAGATTTAATAAATAAAGTGACTGTACAACTTATCTGCAGACGTTGCTGGAGGTAGACTCGGAGAGTGTGCAGAAAGAGAGCACAACAAGAGAGCGAACCAATGAACGTACGGGAGACTCACAACTCAAAAGACAAAAAGTGTATCACCATGGGTGAGTGAGTTTAAACAAAAGTTCAAAGGTACAATGTGCATTACAAATTGTTTGTTTTGGATAAAAAAGGCCGCGAGGACACCATCAGCATTGATCGTCTGAAACCGGCTTACTTGAAGGGCAATCTTATTAGCATAGAGCTCAACGTACCCCAAAATCCACAAGTAACAGAAGATCGTTTAGACATCGATGAAGTCACTAGCACAGCGACAGCTACCGAACCTTCTATCGAGCCTCCCAAGAAAACCCGTTCTGGACGCACCGTAAGGTTCCCAGAATATCTGCACACTTATTTGACTTAACGAAGTCGTGTGATTCACGCAACTCATTCGTTTGTGGTAGCGACTATTTTTTTGACGTATCAATTTTTTTTATATACAGTACCACCGAACACAAAATTTTTTTCAACAGTTCATGTAACATACACAAAAAAATTAATTAGATGTACTTTTTTTCGATGTTCTGAACTTAGCATTATTTTACTGTATAGTAAATGCACATCATTTTTTTAACCAAAAAGCTCATTTGGTACATTTTCTTCGACATGGTTCTTAGCGTTCTTGTTCTCTTTTCCAGGTGCGACGGGCACTGGACAGGAAACAAACGAAGCACGGAATCCAACGAACAACAATAAGGAAGCTATGTACAAACACCCTATTAGCATAGGCAGACAAACCAGTAGGCATGCCACCAAGCCGCCAGAAAGATTTTTTTCACTCGAGAGGGGAACATCGAGGTTCTTTTGCTTCCGGCTGGTTCTGTCTTAGGGTCCTCACGACCCCACTAGGGGGGAGTGAGCTGTAGCGGTAAATAATTCCCCAAAATTATTGACCACAGCAATCACTCATTGGATTCTGACCACCACTGTTTAAGTCGACTTGTTTAGCTGAAGGCTTCCGGCCAAGCATCCCCACCATTTTGGTACCCCGCCGTGTCACGTGCACGATCACTAGCTAGCTAAGCGTTCGTCTGAAGGCTTGTTTTGGTCCCGAAATATATCACGAAGTCTGGACGATCAATTATCGGCTTTTGCTTTGTTTTCGGTTAGCGAGAATAATTTAGAGGCTGTGTAAGATAATTCCGTCAAACCTCTAAAATACCAACCAACACAATTTCTGGAATAGTGAAACAGCGTCTCATTGTTAAAATTCCACCATTGAATAACGTTTCAGAGAGGCAAGCAAAAGTAATACGGATGGACAGGTATCATAGTGGGAGATAAAATCCGCAAAAAGAAAGGAAGCATTCCAATAAACATCATTACAGCCAAACATGGCATACAAGGATGACTTTCAAAGAATTCTTTCCGCTCATATTGTTTGGAGAACTCAGATAAGAGGTACAAATAGTCTAGAAGAAATACTCCCGATGGAGTACAAATGTCTAAGATAAAAGTAATGAAAACATGCCAAAAATTCAACTCTAACTGTTACAATAAAAACCAACTCGTTGTGGTCTGAATGCAGTAAAGCGATCTATGCACCCTGCTGCAGAACTGACCAAGCTTCCTTGACACACGTGTAGTCACAAAATGCTCCAAAGACATTTATTTGTTTATAGACCTATGCGTCTCTATATAGACAAGGTAAGTATCCAAGCACAAAACAGGTACTATAGAACAAATTCAATTAGCCGAAATTCAACTGTAAGAAGTACCTTAGAATCAAGCAGAATATTCCCAACAGGGTGGAATCAAAAATTCTGTCCACAGGAACCATATACGAACGCTTCTTGCAGACAATCCAAGATCAAAATCACCTTCATTCCATCAAACGAAATCGCATCAGAGAGCAACACATTCTCAATGTATAGCACACCCAAAAAGAGAAGCACTACAATTAGGCAACAAATAGTAACGAAGACAAATAATAAGGACCAAGTCAACATATGATATGCAAATGTTAGAAGAGTGCTATACAGTCTAGGAGAAAAACAGATAATAACTACGGAGTTTGTTGAAACATCCAAACAAGTATAATTATTGTGATTAGATAGTTCCGAAGGGGATTTCTAAACACTTTTTCCGTTATGGCAATTGTATTCGTAAGGAACTGCTTTAAAAAATATCAAGCAAATGTGCTGGTAAAACGAAATGTCATTTTTAGTTTTAAAATTGTATACAAAACCGCATTTGCATTCTCCATAGGCTGCAGAAAATATAAATTGATGAAGGACACGTAATCTTCTACAAAGTCACATCCGATTTCACTTAAGTGTACTAATACCCAACTAGCATTGACTTCGGGCGCACTGTAGAAACTTTGTGGCAAATTTCGGGCAACATGTATGATTCTCAGAATGACTAATTTATCATACGAGGAAAGACGAGACAGTTTAAATCTCTTCTGCCTATCATACCGTAAATGACTACGGACCTCACCTATTCTCTTTTTTCCTTCCCACCAAGTCGGAACACCTTAGGAAACATAGCAGGAGAGTTCAAAAGCCAAGGAGAAAACATATTGCTGTATAGTACTGGTTCTCACGCCGAGTCATAAACTGCTGTAACCGACTCTCAGAAGAAGTGGTGTCTTCAACCTCAACTGATTCATTCAACAAGGGTTTGAACAAGCACATAAATTTACCAGGAAAGCATTAACATAGGCTCCAAGCCTTCTGTAATCAACCAATAAATGTGGATAGCAAAACTTTGGGGCAGATTGAAGATAACTGTCCCACGTTCTACAATGCTCCCAAAGAAAATGCTAGCTAGGAAATCAATGGGAAGCACTGGAGTCTCATACAAACGGTAGGGTTTAAAGTATGGGGTCGCAAGAAGACACTCAATGGAAAATAAATTATTCACTTGTAAACTGAAAGTCAGTTTCAATAGTAAATATCTAAGAGAATCATTACAAATTGGATAGCAAAAAAGATATATTCAAAAACTTTTAAATAAAAAAACACGACATTATGATGAGAAACACACGAATAACAAGAACTTTTAACATTGTTAAGGTGAAGAACATTATGTAGACGCATTTTTGTGAGCTCATTTCACATAAGACGATATATGCTTCTAATTTAAATGTAGATTTGCAAAAATATATGAATCCTTTTGTAGTGATTTATTGTACTTGTAATATTAGTATTTCGAGATGACGGAATTATACGAATCCAACCAAAACTCAGAGAGGGCAGCAATCAGGAATTTGTATTAAGCGGAATTATTATGCAATTCATATAAGAAACATATCAACAGTCAACAGTAAGTATTTTAAACAATACAGAGATAGAAATTGTCAATCACCACATCCGCCACACCTCGAATATCTCCTCGCGTATTTATAACGATGTCTCGGTTTGCTTGCAAGTAGCTGCGACCTTCTAACTGATTCTGTGATATTATTTTCATCAGTATTATCTGGACTTATTTCTGAATTATCTACAAAATCAGGATTAGTAACGGAATCAATAATATTATAATTGGAATGACCGACTTCATTTATTGTCACTTTGTCCAGGTGTCCGTTATGAACTGAGTGATCTTTGATGTCTAATATCTTCACCACTCGATTTCCCATTTTTTGTAGTATGATTCCAACAGAAGGTCTATAGTTATTATCTTTGTAATAATGTACATTAGAAGTTGTGGACATCAGATGCTTTTTGAGAATTCGAGATTTGAAAAGTTTTGCAGGACTTTCACGGGTACTTGTATGCTATGCATTCAACAGACGTAGTCTATGCATATGCAGTAATTCCTCAATTTTAATCAGTTGCTCTCTCATCTCATTCAGGTCTTTTCGTGTTTTCGACAGTTCACATTGCAACTTGGCTACCTCATTTTTGAATACAGTTGATGCTTGCGTTGCTGAACTTGCAGTGGAGGTTTTCGTTGGATTAGCTTGAGTATTTTGAAAGGTTGAAAGACACATTGACTCCATTTTACTAGACAGCTTGGGAGAAGTATAAGAATGTTGAGCAACATAAGTATTTGAACTTCTGCAAACCGTCTTGATGTGTCCAACTTTACCACATTTGTGACACTTAGCACCCCGAAAACGGCAAGTGCTTCGTAGATGTAACTTTCCACAGTATAAACAAGGTTTAATGTTTTTGATCTCTGGCTGCATTCTATTACCTGTGGACGGCAGTTTGGATTTCTTTCCATGAACACTTGTATTTTCGACTTTAGAAAGCATAACATCAGACATTGACGTAGTGGGAGCAGAGTATTCATTATGGATATCTTCATATGTATTACATACATCTTTAGCAGTTTGAAACGTACAAGAAGGAATCTGAATTAACTCTTTCTCTAACTCAGGAATATTGATTCCAGCAATTAGACGATCACGTAGTTGAGTATGCAGCTGATCTCCAAAGTTACACTTTGAGGCTTGAATTTGAAGTTGAAGAATGAAGTCTCTAATCTTCTGGTTGGGAGAACGTACCAGTTTGTTGAAGTGAGCCCTCTCTCTGGTCTCATATGTAGTCACATGAAAGTGATTTGTCAGAAGTTGACGGATCTTGTCATATGACAGAGAAATGGGTTTATCTGGAAACGCCAGATTCTTCACCAGGCTATATGCATCAAGCCCAATAGTAGTGATGAAATGAGCAGGTATTTTGTCATCCCGAACATTCTTGGAAATGCACCACTCATCGAAGCATTCCATATAATCAGCAATCTCCCGCGGAGACCCATTAATGGGGAATTTTCCCAGGTTACTTAGCTCCATCGCGACGCCAATTTGTAGTAATTTATTGTACTTGTAATATTAGTATTTCGAGATGACGGAATTATACGAATCCAACCAAAACTCAGAGAGGGCAGCAATCAGGAATTTGTATTAAGCGGAATTATTATGCAATTCATATAAGAAACATATCAACAGTCAACAGTAAGTATTTTAAACAATACAGAGATAGAAATTGTCAATCACCACACCTTTTGAACTTTATAATATCCGCTACCCTTCTGAAACCATCCCAGCCATAAGGAGCATGACAGTAACAATTAAGACAGAATAAAAGAGTGAAAATTCGAAATTATAGATATTAATGCAGTTAAAATCTAAAGAGGGATAGAATTCTGCTTCGGATATATAAAAATTTTTCAGTAGAGTCTGATTTGATTTACGTGATTTATAAAACAGAATAGCATTCAAGGATGTAATAACATAGTTAGTATAAAGAAAGCCAATGAAGTCTAAACTAGATGTGATTTCTGGACTACAAATTCAGTGTAGAGAGGACGAATCAAAAATGAAATAGACTTAATTCCAAGAAAAAGCATTTCCAACAGACTTAAGACTTTCATCATCAGACGCCTTATCTCGATATTGAAGACCATAATAAGTGATAAGGAACTCTGGTAGACAGTGAGTCCGCCAAGAACTTGTTACTCAGCAGTTAGACAGCAGGGAATGAAGATAGATTGAACATATACTGAGGAAACTGTCAAGTGACACCACATAGCGGGTAGATCCTCGAGTGAAATCCGAGAGTTACATGAAGGAGGTATTGTGAATATTCAATGAAAGCTTGCGGATAGTTTTGAATCGAGCTAAAAAAGATCTCAGGGGACAGAATGGAGATGTGCTGGTGAAACCACATATTCTATTCCTAACCCAAGGGACGAATAACAATAATAGTTTGTGATTTCCCGAGAAAGCATTATCATTTACACAGTTTATTAAAGTGAGTGACTCTCTTTGTTTAGTAGACTATCGGATAGCTCTTCCGTATGCTGAGCGACAGATATGATGTTCAATTCTGATTGGGGATAAAATCACTCAGTAGAATGCAGATTTATATCCAACTAACAACTTCTAGATAGCTAGAAGACACTTCTCGAATTTCAATTTTTTTAAAAACCACTTAACATAGAATATCACAGTACATATTATGCAAGAAAATTACTTTTAATGTTGAGATATATAAACTGTGTTTACGCATTCACTACAAATTCCGAGTTAAGATGAAACATATATATATATATATATATATATATATATATATCAGTATATGTAATGGCTTAAGTTGACAGTTAACAGTTTACAACAATAAAAATGGCATCCAACTGCTTTTACTGTTGAAAAATTATAAATGTTATTACACAATATTGTTCATACCAGCAGAAGAATACATTTCACTTCAAAATATTGTATTATTACAAAAAAAGAAGAATATATATATATATCATGTGGGAAATGTCAATCATTTGAACGTATAAATAATCTTTTTGAATTCTCATACTGATGAAGTGAATAAAAATTATAATTATCTATCACAAATACTGTTCAGCTGCATAATTACCTGCATTACTTAGTAGCACATTGCTCTTTAGTTTAGTCCCCATGTATCTTAAGTGATTTTTTTCTTTGTGTCTTTTTTATAATTTCTGCCCTGTGTATTCATGTATCAACCGAATCATTTCATCAAATAGAATTGGTGCTTCACTATGAACAAGAAAATAGTTTATGACTGCATAATGAGTTTAGTGTATTCTTCAAATTGTAAATACCCAAATTGTTGTGTAACAGTTAATTTCCTTATTTTATTTCATTTTCAGTTTACTGAACTGATACAGAAAAATATCTTGTGATGTAAGAAGGTGAGAGAAGTGAGGAAGGGAAAAAAAGAAAGCGCATGAATGGCAGATAGGCAGAGAGTAGGAAGAAAAGCAGAACTGTCTATCAGTATAATATCAAATAATTATCTCATGTAGAATGAAATGGACAAAAGAATACTGTTCAGTGAATGACATGACAGTTGGTCACGTTAGAACTGCAGGAGCAAGCATATATAAAAGTTGAAAATAAAATTTTAAAAAATACAGAGGAGTTACCGTTGAAATGATAGTTACTAATTTTCACGTCTGTCTGCAATCGTAATAATGAACATAAAGGCAACTGGAAACAAATTTTAATTAAATTTTAAGAATGAAAACAGTTAAAATTTAACATTTATGCAATAATGCACTTTCATGTAAAGGTATATTACAAACCAGAAACGTGATTGTCACTTATTCAAACTAGTGAATTTAAATTGGCAAACTATTGTGTACAACTATTTTCATACTTGCATGATGACCATTAGACTTTAAAGAAATCCGATGGGAGTTTCTATGGATCATCTATTGGATTAATAGGTTTATTTACACAGGAAAATGTAACGAAATAATCGAAGGTAAAGTGAATCACAAGTACAAATTCTAAGAAGTCTGAGTCGAAACTACACTTTACAAGGTCAAGGTGATGACTCACCACTGTTTCACTTTGGCAACGCGAAATATTCATATCACAGGGTGTAATATGTTTGATGGCATAAATGGTATTCAAGGAAGCAAACACAATTGTATGACAGTTTATACGATGAGTACGGCTACACGCGAGTGAAACTGCCGTCCGGTATTTAGGTCACTTCAGTCAGACCAGCAAGTACTATAAGTGGGCATGAGTGGTTTTTAGCCACTAAGGTCAATCAGTAGTATGCTAAACGACAGCTTTATCAAACAGCTTCAAAAAAGAACTAATGAGAAATACAAAAGCATAACTTAACTTTGTTCTATCAGTTTTTAAGTAAACCATTTACCAACTGTTGTTTGCAAGAAACTCTACAGTGATTGAAATTTCTGTTCGTAACTAAACACTCAGCACCAGTCAGCATATCGGCTGTTTGATTTAACAGAGTGAATATCTTAATAATATTTTTTTCTAAATTATTAGTAGTCCTGAGTTGCATTTGCGCATGTTTCGATGAAAAAAATAAAGTCGGATACAGTCCAGGTTGTCTATTCTAATGTTAAATTATTATGCTAAAAGAATGAGTAATGCTTGTTTTATCCTACAGACAATCTAAGGCAAAATATCCTGAGAGACAACCATTCATAGAAAGTGTCCAGCCAAAACGGCATTATGGGGTTTTGCAAAACTAATGTTCTTATAGAGATTCAGGTGTTCATCTCTAAGATTTAACACCCAAGAAGTTTTCCAAAGCTGTGTGCAGCTAACTGTAGCTGTTATTTACATTTAACCTTGTGGACGATAGCCCACTAACATTAGCGTGTTCCTCATCAGATCTTTTTTCTCAGTGTGTTTAAGTATGCGAAGAAACATTCGTCTAATGATATTACAACATAAATTGTACCATAACTTTATCATACTTTGCCACACAAGTTACGAAAACCATGAAAAAACGTTTAGAAAACAGAAAGATTGAGCGAAGAAATATTTACTTTTCAATTAGATCCTCATCTCTGGCTCTACTCTAATATACAAAGCACGCGCGCAAAGTACACGCAATACGTCGGGGCAGTAGGTTATTTTTCAAAGAAAGATATTAACTTATCGTAGAACCTGATTAACACAGCAATCTTACAAGACGCGTTCGATAAATATGATGATAAAATCAACTATATATATATATATATATATATATATATATATATATATATATATATATATATATAAGTATAGATATAGGGAGAGAGAGAGGTCTGGCCAAAACTGGGAATGAGGGAAGCATTTGTAAACCTGTGCTAATTTACTGATTCACTCGTTTACTGGCAAGTTCTTAGAATGGGAAAGGAAATAGCCATTCTGCTGTAGAACATCAGTAGAGCCACTTTTGAAACTTCGAATAACAGCAGAAAATCAAAAATGAAGTAATTCTTCGTTGGCATTGAAAAGATTACCTGAAACAGGCTGGTAAAAGACTTCACGAAGCGTATCATGCGAAGTATTTTGTTTTGCATTTTCTTAACTCCGAATTTCCGTGGTCATCCATGATTCTCGGAGTAGCGTCACATACGTGATTCATTATTTGTTTTCCATTTTATTTACGTCACGTCACATGAATTATATGAAGTTGCAATAAAGTTCAAAGACAGGTTTCACAGTTTGTTGTTTTTAGCCCAATATTTTCTTAAATTCTCTTTCATTAACAAGAATACTTTTGTCAAGACGTTTGTCATGTTTTACTTGTTTTAAAACCATTTTCATAATTCTGTAACTGGCTTTTATCCGTTTTGTCGATAAAATGATTAATTCCAATAATGCAATTTGAAAAAAAACGAGTTTTGCTTAACTATCGTGATTCACGTGATTCGCGACGTTGTTCCACGGTATTATTTTTATTCAATGCGATGATATTTGGGATCGTGACACTGATAGTGACAGCAGTTGTAGTCGTTTTGGCTTTAAAGTTGAGAAATTCATCAGTTGTGGTTATGATCATACTGCTGACATTGTTTTGCATTTCAGCAGTCATTTGGATCATTGTGCTCATTGTTCAAATTACAAGAGGAGGGAGTGAGGTAACATTAACGTAATTCGATGATTTAATATCCTCTTCAGTTTCATACAGCAAATATTTGTTAAAAATAAAATATTGACTTGATGATAGCAAAAATGCATATGGAACAATTTTGCATCAGACATTGGGCATTTTTAGTGACAGTTTCACAGATATGAGATGTTTTCAGTAAGAAAACGAGACTTATCACTATGCCATTGACTATGACATTGAATCTACTTTGACACCAGTAGACCATATATAACAATTGTAGAAAGATAATTCTACTATTGATATCTCCGTCTAAAATGCCCTTCATAAATCTGACGTCTACGTGGATGTTATGAAGCTGATGGTAGTGAATATAATCACATCGCAAACATATTTTTGAACCCTAAGATCTTCATGCGTCTTTACTTTTTAATGTTTTTAGTTGCCGTACAAGATTATTCTTGCAGTTTCTTTCGCGATCGCCGTGATTTTACTAAGCCGTCGTGTAATGTCCTCATAAAATATTCTAAACATGATTGTTGTGTGTTCATCAGTTTAAATTATACCAGCTAATACATGAAATTGGTAGTCAAGGTACTTACTTAGTGCAGGAAAATCCCTCACAATTTAGTCGTTCTATATACCATTTGCAAATACATATACCTTCGCATAAATTAGTGATAAATTGGAGACAAAAGCAGTGTTTTTGGCATTCACATATTATTATTGGTGAGCGCAGATGGATTGTTTGCAAGCCTTGTAGTCACTGTGGGTAGAAAGGGAAGCATTTTCTTGTAGATAATAAATTGTACAGCCTCGTGACATGTACTTCCGTCAATTTTCCTGAAGAACGGTTTAGAGTGAGGCAAGTGAAGTAATTTATGAATTCCCTTTGTCTCTTTTCATTAAGCAAAGATGCAAAGCTAGAACAGATTAGTTACTCGACTTTCACAAGCGCAAATAACAGACTCCACATATTGGGTCACTTTTTCACCATCTCCCGAATGAGGTCCTTATGTGTTTGCGACCATTTTAGAGGACGAGATTGCCATTTTTCGCTCAGTAACGTCAAATTGTCTTTCACATTATACAGCAGCATGAATTTTATAACATGTGGTTTGCGAAACCCTCCATATCACTAACTAGCTGGGTGCCAAATTACAGAATGCATCTTCACTATTCTTAGTTTTTATTTATTGACACACAAGCACTATCCGGCATACGCCAGTATTCTTCAGAAAACATTTAAATTTATCCAGTGTCTCAAACTGAATACCCCGAATTTCGTCTAGATCACTCAGGATAACAGTGTTATCTTCGAGCAATATATGAGCAGAAAAGGTTATCACTATCCTAATCTACACATACAGTTCTCAAATTCACATCCTCTTACATAATAACCAATTCGAAACTGTCTATAGCAGTGCTCTTTCTTGTATTTCCGTGATAGTCTGTATCAGTTATCCATGTCGTCAAACCTGTTTTTGATATACAGAGTTGAGTGATCTTGTTGATATAATAATCTGCCTTCATCTATAAGGTGAAACATTTGCAGGAAAATTTAAAACCATCTGCAAACTTAACGGAAAAATTGGTTGCTTTGATAATCGATCAGTCGACCACGTATCTTCATTATGTTTTATTTATATTCATTAACTTGTTTTCATTTTTTGGCGTATAACTCGTGAAATGGTTTGAATTAGGTTGATTAGTTATGTAACACACTTTGTTTATGGTCCCACTTAGTTTACTGTGGTTATGGATGTCTTCTGAAAGAGTTTTGCAGTAAAATATGTTAACAACTCAGGTGAACAGGCGGTTGGACTGCAAGTGTCCTAACTGGCAGAAAAGGTAACAACAGTTTTCCTTCTGTTTTATACCATTGTAGACCCTTGTTATGACAATGCACGGATTGCGTTCATGTATGTCAGTCAAATAATTTCACTGCACAATACTATTTCGAGCATTCTGCCTATAGTTGGAAATGCTTCTTCTATTTATATCAATATATATCCTAATGGATCATGCATAATACGATAAATTTATTTCTGTGATTATACATAAGTAGTTTATCAGTCATGAAATACACAATTTTATGATAGAAAGAGTTGAAGTGCTTCTGAAGTGAAAATGTAGCAGGATATTCAGTTTGTTGCACAATAAGTAGGGAAATTGTGCTCTCAATTGACGATCTCGAATGAGACGAAATTTGTAAAATGTAACAAACAGTCCGAGATGAATAACATAGGAGACAAGACACGGTGCATTACTGTAGAAGAACTAATAAGTATTGATGGAAGAACTCCTGCACTTTTTTTAACACATCTTCACTAATTGCAGTGACCGTATATGTTAATTTTTTACATCTCACATTAAGTTGTTGTGCGCCTATTTATTAAGGTACGCCATTCAAACTTGATACAACAGATTTCAACTTTTCAGAGAGATTTCTTCTGTCAGCAGCCGTCAGAGACTTTAACCTGCATGTGTAGATGAGTACTAAATTCAACAAAGTGATACAGCATTACCTACTGATGGGTTTGCAAAGACACTTTGTTGTTAATTACCATCATCCGTTCATTTACACATAGAATTATCGTAATTATTGTGGTGTGAGATTAATTTTGACCGTCGTTTTTTCTGTCCTGAACAACAACCAACATAAACCATCAAACTCGGTGCTAATTTACTGATTATGCAGTTAGGACAACTTAGCTACATTTACGACTGTCAATATATTTCTTTAAAATTCCATCTGTTTGCGTAAATTGTTTTGCTAGAATATATATGCTAATAATGAAAATTTAAGTGTTTTGAAGTCAGTGTTGAAATAACTTCTTTCGAGCAAAGTGCACTCTTGTTTACTAAGTCAGCAGCTTATTATATATCCTAAAGTTTACACTATGAACAACCCAATGTATATTTTACAAAAAGTGGCTGAAAATGTGTGAAACATCGTGATTTTCACATTTGAAGGGGTTAGAACGAAATACGACAATGGATGGTAGTGTGAAAAAGTTTTAAAAAATAATGCTTCAATGTTTTTGTAGAATGTGAGTTGAAACTCACGGGAATTCGCACAGTATCAATTTCATTTTATTACTTTCTCTCCTGGAAGACTGAAGTCACTTTATTCTTCATGTTTGATAATCGTACATTTTGACTAAATAGGATTCATAGAACGCCATTCAAAAGGCGCTCTTTTTGTCGAGATTAAATTCTCTACGGCAATTACACCTCTCTCGTTTAATGAGTGGAACTAAAATGTTCGGATTTTCGAGATTGGCAGTCAAAGATTTGTCGGTGGTTATAAGTTCTGCTAATGAAATGTTACCAGCATAAACCACAGTGTCTTGAATTTTGGCTCACGTGACCGACTGTTTGAAGACTTAGCTGTTGTAAACTCCAAGTGTCGGCCCCAACTATATTGCGGTTTAAGTTCCTTACTGCTGTAGCATCTCAAAATATCATGAAACAGCTATGCAGTCTCTCCTGGTCTACTACATTTCTGTTACGTGACTTACTTCACATAGGAACTTATCATAATCTCACAAAACCGTGATCCTAATATTATTAGTATTGTGAGAGGCAGGAATTCCATTCGAACAGGGAAATCGATGATAACTGAGTAGAACGCTGTGATCTCCAATTACGAACCTAAAGAAATAGGTAAACTAAACTGACATGAACAATAAGCACGTGGTACATCTTCCTTTGAATGTGACAGATGGTAACCAATTATGATTTTCTTTAAAATGAAGCTAAATAAAGCAGGAATCAGGGTGGCATTTAAACCTACAAACTCACTCAGCAACAAGCTCTGTAGGTTAGATGGACAAGTTGACCCAATTAGACAAAATAATATAATTTACATAATACCCTGCAATGACTGTGAGGTCAACAACATAGGTCAAACTAGTAGGTCAGGGTGGTCAGATTATGGAACATAAGAATTTAGCTAAGGTAAGAATGGTTGACCCGAGAAGATAAGTAATTTAGAAAATGGAAAAATGGAATTAGAAAATGCTTCAAAGATTCCATCTCTGGACATGGAATTAACAAGAACAGATGATGGAACCCTGAAGAGGTCCATCCACAGAAAACCGACATGAACGGCCAACTAACGCATTTCTATAGTTGGATACCTTTGAGCCGAAAACGAGCTCTCATCAGCGCACTAATTCATCGCATTAGAATCATCTACAACAGCGATTGCTTGAAAGAGGAGCTCCTATTCCTCAAAAATATCCTGGCTCAAAGTGGCTACCTGACACGTTTTGTCAAAGAGAACATGAAACCTAAACCGAAAATAGAAGAATGCGTTTCAGCGCCAAACAAAACGCTGTAATCTAACCTGAATGTCAAGGGAGATTTGGCAGCTGATATCCTGAAGAGGAGAATATCCAGCTCTTTAAAGAAGACGTTCCCTGCAGCAACACTATGAATGACATGCTCTAGCCGTCCAATACTTCGAAACAACACAAAGGACAAACTCGAACATATGGCCAGCTCAATGTGCATATACCAGTTCACCTACTCGCGTGGAGCTAGGTACAAAGGTCGTTGTATGCGCGTCTTTTTTCAAAACGTGTCAGAGAGCATTATACAGCGTGGCTGCAAAAAGAGGCACCTGTTCAATCAGAAAAGCCATTATTGAACATTTGATCAACACCTCCCACAACATCTCAACTGATTCTTTCAAAGTGACTTACAAAATCAATAAAAACCTACCAAAAGCAATATGTTTCCGACTTCTTTGTAGTGCAGAAGCCCTCGCAATATGCATTGAGAAGCCGAGGCTGTGTGTTCAAAAGACATTAGTCCAACCTCTACAACTCCATGGGCCTTGTTTGTTATGTTCCCTTTGCTTCCGTTTTTTCTTCTTCTTTTTTCGTCCTCTGTTCTCTTTTTGATCCTTTTTCGTTCGCTGTGTGTCTGATCCTTATTCCCTCAGTCATCATTCGATTCAAAGATTTGCTTTCAGTTATACAAACAGTTATTTTAAGTTGGTTTCCATGCTTTTCCTGTTCACATCTATAGTTCCCTTGGAATAACCATTTTACAATTAAATTCTAATCCTGTGTAATTTTTGTTTCCATGCCTCTTGTAATCTTTATTCACACCTGCTAACTAACATTTCAAATTGAAAATTTTGATTTCAGTTTGTTTCCATGCTCATTTTGTTCACACCTGTAATTCGTTCTATCTCTGCGTTTCTAAGCTTCTTGTAATTCATATCAAGTTGAAAATAATTATCACCCTTTATTCGACTTTAAATTCATTTCTCCAGTTATCAAATATTAATTTCGCATACATTGTAACTGTTTTCTAATCCTATGCAATCTTGGCTCCAAACCACTTGTAATCTATATTCGTACCTTCAAACTTTCATATCAAGTTGAAAATTATTATCACCTTCGTTACTATGTAAAATTAAACAAATAATAATTGTATCCATGTAAAATAATTTATATAAATGCGATTGTACAGCTTTTAAGAATGAAATCGCCGAAAAGATATCTTTGTTGAACTTCGTGTTCTCTTCTTTCTAATTTAAAAAAAGCTCAGCGGTTCCAATACATGCATTAACACACAATCACACAAAATTCTAAAAAGTAACATAGGTAGGTGGAGAGAGAGGTTGATTACTGAATCCTTGTTCATCGAGTCTACACCAACACATGCAAGAGAAATGATTCATCAATCATACCTGAAATATGGAAAATACTACTACCAATCAAATCAAGCGAAAATTAAGTGAAAAATAATGGAACTATATAAATGAAGTTAGGAAGTCGTGTGAGTACCTTGATATGATTATGAGCAATAATTATGCTCAAAACGGCACCAGTAAACACAACTGTATAACACTGTGAGACTTTATCGAAACAAATTTTACTATAATGGAAGTATTAGAGACATGAATGAAAGTCGTCCTAATCTATGAAACAATTTTTACACATATGATTACAGAGTAGATATGTCAAATGGCATACCAACAGCAGGAATAAAAAGGTGGATTTATTCATGCAAGAATCGTAATGGACAAATTCTGTTTCACTTGTCGGTCTGTTTTTACTTTGAGATTTTTGGAAGCATAGCGGATATCAATAGACATATACAGACCACCACTGTCCAAATGATCACAGTTAGGCAGATTGAAAGGAGACTACTTGTCTCAGTCAGATATAACACCTGTCACAAAGAAAGAAAATAAGTATACATTATGAATTTAGTTGTGGAGTATGCACAAAATATAAGCAATGACCTTAAAAGGATGTTTTGCATGTGTAGACTCAATGACTTATGCAATGTATCTGGCTTTAATTTAAAAGAATTAAATTAAAAGAAGTTATATAATAATATGAATAGTTTGATGAGTGAGTTTTACTCAGGATGCACACATAAACAAAGTAGATAACACGAAATTACGTAGGTGTTCTGAATGAATACAAGAATTCTAAGCAAATAAGAACAGGCAATGAAACAAAATAAGGTCATCAAAGTCAAAAAAACTCAAATCAATTCAAAACAAAAAAACAAAAATGTCCACGTGTTATCCACTTATATATTTAGCCAACACTTAATGTATAAATTCACCAAAACCTAAAACAATGAATTCAAATATGTCTTGTGGAACCCTTTTCCTTAATCCTGGTCATAGATATGTCGTCATTGTTTTATTTTATTTCACCACTTGGATTCACCACAGTTCCTTTGCTCATCTCTTTTTTTATTGCTACTAACATTCCACCTTTAATTATTTGACAATATTTGACCTGTTTTCAAAGTCCCAAATCTTTAGTAATCTTCTAAAGTTTCCTTTATTCATCTACGCAACGCTGCCACCTTCAGTATCATGGTAATAATCTTTATTTTTATCAGTACATATATATTATATATACTAACTGGTGATGCAATATAAGAAGTCATTCAGAGATGTGAATAATCCATCTGGAGAAGATTTTCTGTATTTGAATTGCATCTAAATATTTTGCAGTATTACGTCATTTTAGCCAGGAGTTAAATAAAACTTCCCCTCATCATATAAGCCATTCAAATTTGTAGTAAACTTTGTCGCATTCACTGTTTCTCATGCTATCATCCACAAATATCCACTATAAACAAAGCAGACTTTGGTATAAATGTAAATGTCCTTGATATGAAGAATACTGTTTTCATTTACTATTTCTGAAAATAAAAAACTATCTCGATCAAAGTATAACACCTTCAGTATTATTGACAGAATATCGCATCTAATTATGAAGACATATCACTTTGGATCAAAGTTTAAAGAATGTGATGGATATATTTGTACACAGATATTATTTCTGTAATTGACTCACGTAACTATCAACAATTCATACGACTTAAGTCAAATGTGAGTTGTTCTTTTCTTATGTGTCCTTATTCTTATGTTTTGTTGTTTATAAGATTCTGTTTATGAGACTTCCTTACACGGATGAGAACATGGTAACTCATTAATCTGATAAACCTGCTTATCATGATGAGTTTAATGTCGTTGAACAAAGATAATTGACAAAGGACAGGTTCTTCACGTATGTTCCCCAGAATAAGTATTTAGCAAATAGACATTGATAAACTTGAACAAAGCAAGAACAACAATTGTACCTCGATAATTTGAGCTCATCGTTTTATTATTTTGAGGATTCTTCTCAACTGGTTACAACCTGAACGTTAAAAATTTGAACTACATTAAATATATGGACATACTTTTCCACGATCATAAGGAGTAATTGGTAGGAATTAAAGCAACATGGTCCGGAATGATTAAACTGATTAGGAGTTAAAAACACTGACTATTTATAGAGTAATTAGACAATTAGGCTTGGAAACGAGAAAACAGGGTTGCTTATATATGTGTGCGTATAGAAACAAGGTTTAGCTAGAAGGAGCATAACAAAAAAGTAGATTGCGTAACTAAAGAAATCATCTTATCTAATAGCCAATAGAAAAAGGGGAAGAAAAGAAACAAGGTAGGGCGAGTCATGTTTAGATGAGAGAGTAGAGTTTTCTAAACGTGAAAAAGTGACTCATGAAAGTTGTTATCACCAGGGCAGTGCAAGATTCACCACTGTCTCTTTCTGTGTACATATATCTGGTTTAAGTCGTTTGATGGCAATTGCTTCAGCAAAGCGTAGCAAGCTAGGTTTCTTTTGCTTGTTGATTATTTTGAACGACTTCAGGTTGTCTACAGTATGACCAGTGTCCATTAGATGACGAACAATCGCACTGTTTAATACTTTGGACCTTTCAGTCTCAGGTCCTCTGATATGTGTTCATAAATGCGAGCACTAACCCTTCTCTCGTTTCTTCCGATGTATGTGCTTTGGCACGTACATGCAAATTGGTAGACATTATATTCCTTTGAAACCTCCTGCAAGTCCACATATGATATATTACAGTATTGCTGTTGTAGGTAGGTAATTAGTTAATAAGGAGCTTTCTAATACTGAGCGTGGCAAATAACCAGTCAATACTGGTGATATTCAATTATTAGAAGTAATCTCCCAATGAACTGAGGGAATCACTGACTTCGGCAGTTTCGTTATCATTATGAATAGCACATCATGACCTACCGTTAGGAAGCCAATATAAAGGAGTGTTCATTGCTAAATTTGGTGTCAGAACCACAAGTTTTCTTCATACTTATAATACTCGTGTTACATTTTAGCTAAGATAAATATTTGCGATGAACCCAGAGGAAATTGTAGCAATTATTTGCACGTGAGTATTATATTTTACCATATTTGAGACAAACACTTTTGATGTAGTGTGATTATAAATGTTTTTATGTTACTTGTGGATTGTATTTTAAAGTCATGATTACAGTCAATACTCAGAAATACGAACAATGGAGTGAGTTCAGCATTAAAAATCAGTGATCAACTATGTTTCAAATACTCTTACAAGGGTTTACTTCATCAATTTACTGGTGGGTTTCCGTGAAACAGCTGTTTTCAACTTGGATGTATTATGGCTTAACCTGATTTAGTCACGTATTTTCTTATATGAAACATTGCCTGAATGTGGCGCATCACTTCAACTCTGAAGCTAATTACGTTCAGGCTGTTGGAGCTCTTCAGTTAGGAATAATCCAAGAACTTGCTAATATCACCTATTCTTATCTGTCAAATGTTACGCAACAATGTTGACCAAAAGACTGACATTCAAGCCCTTTTTGTCCATTGCAAATAGAAAATAACTACTCTGACTCTCCTAAAATCCATAATGTTCTGGTACATGTACGGTAAACGAATAATGCGGTTACAGGTGATAAATCCTGTTGGGTAATTCATACGGAGAATAACTTTGTTGCACTGCGGAATACAGTCATGGACAACTGAATATTTATGTGTGCCGTAATATGTTTTTTTCATAAAATTCCTCGCCTAATTCCACATTTTTGTTATTTAGACTAGTTGTCGTAGCGCTCCGTATTATATTGTTCTTCAAATTCAGACATAAATTTCTAGTTGAATGCGTACTCACTGGCATATTGGTAAGTTCTGTACAGGTTCAAAATGATTAGTTGATGTTATAAAGTCATGACTAATACTCATCCGTTGTGCATTTAAAAACAAGTCATTTAAATAGAACGCTAGACAACCATACATGGTGAGATGAAAAATTTAGGAGGAATATATAACAGTTTTATCTCAACGTATCCTTAATACCTTTTCAACAAATGTTAGTCTGCAAAGAGTGGATATTAAAAATCACTAAACTAGGAAATACTTCTTAACGAACCATCTGTCAACAGTTCAGTTGGTGTAACTTGCTCGATGACGTATCAAAACCTTCAAACCACCAGAGTATTTCAAACTCGTTATACGTTAGTAATTTTAAATAACTGTGCTCACTGATGAAGGGTTATTCCATTACTCTAAATGTGTTTAGTCACTCCCTTCCCATTATCACAATTTTTTTCAATAATTAAATTCGCAATAGAATTTGAAGTGTGGTCAATACTTCAATATTGTTTTTGGTTGCCATATCATTTTACTTAACCTCTCTTCCATATTTCAACAGCATACATTAAAAACAAATTTCTCGTAATTTCAAAGTAAATTAAGGTGAACAAATTCATAAGAGAGAATTTAGCTAGCCTCATCGGAATATGTGGCACTTTCTTTTGGCTATATCACTCTTCCATATGTGACCAGGCTATAACAATAATAATATCCCCCTGCAGCACAGAATTAGAATAGTGGGTACCTCTACAACAGTAGTGATTCCTCTGAAATTAAGACCACAACATGCTGAACCATTTAAATAATTGTGAAATCGATATACATGCTCTCAAATTGAGTGCTACAAATATCAAGTGCACCCTCTGTATATCATAATGTTCAAAATGTGTTGCGAAATGGATTACACCTTTCAGGTAAACAACATCTTCTAATATTGTGCGTCGGTGGCACAGTGGTTAGGACTCTCGCTGACCATGCACATGGTCTGGGGTTCGAGCCCACGCCGGCGCACACCTGATATCTATGGTTGGCCTGCAAAATTTGGGCTACCGATATCAATGCTGAAAATTCCATACTTGTACCAAAAATACAGTGTGGAATCAAGCTGTAAATCAAAAAAAAAATTGCTTTAAAAACGACAAACCAAATTGACTCCGATATTTGTCGATATGCACTTTTCAGAAGTATTCAAGTGTAGTTATTGCAACGCAACGCAGTGAGCCTGACTTAGATGCTACTGTCTTTAGAGTCTAAATGAAGCATATAATTCCTTAATTTGTCACATTTAATTCATCAAACATCTTCAATTTATTTTCCCAACAGCTTTCACTATGCTCTGCATTCATATGTTTGACAGTTTGTAGAGAAGTGATATCGAAGTGTGTATTGGCGTGTTCTCTTCATTGGCTTCCTAAGTTTGGAAGACATATTGACAATCGCCTTCATCTTCTTGACAAGAAGACTGAAGGATAAGGTTGTAATTTCACTGTGGGGTTTATCGTTAGCCAGTCTGATTACTGCAATAGTTTTGATTGTTGTGAATTGTGATAAGGTGAGTTCGAATAACATTTTGGTTGTTTCACATCATCTTTGATTACAATGTTCACTTGAAAAGTTTCATAATTCACACTGAGTTTCAGGAGTTCACTAGCCAACGTATAGTGAAAGTTAAACATCTGTAGTTTAGAGTGACTTGAGGAAAGTTGCTTTGAGCCCGGTGTAACATTAAAAGCACTTTTATAACTTCTATTTAGGGTTCATAGCATTTCACTTTTACTAATCTCCAGTTTCATTGGTAGTGGTCTTATGTAACTTCATGTATTCATGTCCTGTCATTCAAATTATCACACTAAGGTAAAGAGCCTTTTGGATGAGATAGAATGCTATAGGTGTCTGGATCATCGGTGAACATTTATCTAACTACCCTTTGGATATTTATTGAATCCAACATCAGCATTTGCATATTTTTCCAGATTGTATTATCCATCAGTCATGGTGAAGTTTTCTGAGATAATTAAAATGTGAAATGAGCCCATTAAACACAGTAACGATTAACAGATTTAATGTCTTATCTGGCTTATATATATATATATATATATATGAACTGGCTACGTCGACACAAGTAATTATTCGTGTAACCAATGCATGGAAACTGTTTGACAGAATCATCCTGAAAATTTGAGTCTATCATAAAGACAGTATTGTTCTGTCTTTTCTTCATCGTAAATTACATACATGTTCTGTAGTGACGTGTATTACTGTCTGTTCAATAAACACCGCCTTGGAACTCACAATGACCACCACTTATCAGTCTGATATTTTTCATTTTCTTGCATACCTTTCAATGAATAACAGAAGAATTGCATGCACGACTGTGTAGGCGTAGGTAGCGTAAATTGAGGAGATAAATTCGCTATGTCAAATCTACAGTACAGGATAATTCATCATACATAGTTGAACACATAGATTGAATAGGATTAGAAAAATGATAGCATTACAACTGAATACCTACAGTGGGAGTATAGACCGGAAATTGAAATTGAGTACACGGAGACAGAATTACTCAGCCAATACTTTTTATATTAGCAATTCTTCTATTTCTGAGGTTCAATGGAAAGAGGATTCCAAAAATAGAAGGGTAATTTGAATCCGATACGCATATTCTCTTGTGAAATGAGTACACGATGATATGTTTTGGTCGCTGTTGGCTTCGTGACTTCAAAAAAGGTTTTATGCTATTTAGACAGAATTGATTTTGTTTTAAGATGAAGTGAAATGACAAGGCGGTAACCTTCATTCGTTCTCTACATTTCATAGTTCGCATATTTGAGTAATTAAAGTAATATCAGTCTCATCCAAAACACTTGTCGAAGAATAAATAATAATAATAATAACTAAATATTTCTCATTTCGTACAACTATGCTACCATTGGCTATTCTCTCTCGGATTTATTTGATTTTGTAGTAAATATACAGTTTCTGCCACTGTTCTTCTTTAGAAATCTCCCTTCTTGCGAAGCTTTTCTCCTAGAATCACTGGGTCATGTAAACATTCACAACTTCGCTACTCGAACTGAGAAAAACACTTGATTTAGTATTTATATACTACGCCGGAATATATTTGACAATCAAACTTACTTTACTACTGAACTGTGATCATTTTATTATGCAAGTGTGACCTAAAGTATGCGGCAAAACATATACAGGCATCTTCCTGCATCTTCGCAACAAAACCCAACAGAGGTATTACTCAATAAACGATATACATTATCGCAGACACTCACTGGCACCTGAAAAATAAACTGACATTATTCATGGTCAGCTGTTTTTCGAAATGCAATTTAAAAGACCTAGCCGTTTCTGTTCTTCTTATCTCAAAAAGCCACTACCCCTAATGTACTCAAATTTCTCAATCCTCTGGATCTTCTGAAAGCCTTCTTCCCGTTTGCGTAACAACTGTTGCCCTCAGAATGTGCGGATACTTTATAAAATCTTCTTAAAAAAGTAACCTATGTTTCTTTCTGCATATGACTCCATTCATATATCTTTCATTGGAGAAGCGTCCCTTGACATAAGCCGAGTCCTGGAGTGCCAACCATTTGCGTCCTTATATCTTAGACAAATTTAACCATACTACGTTTAAAGGCAAATCTTCCACTGTCTCGCTCAATGAAACGTTTTTGTTCCTTATTCTTTTTCCATTCTCCCTACACAATTTTCATTCTTTTGGCAGAAAATGATTAATTTAATTTCACTGATGATCCAATCATGTCTCCATCTGATTGCCTCAAAATGAATAGTTTTATTAAGACATCAAATCAGTGGTCTTGATAGTCTTACGTTGAATTCCTCCGAAAATCAAGTAGTCAAATTCACCTTCAGATCTAAATGTTTTCTACATGACGTCATTATGATCACGTATCTGTCAATGCCTATTTTTTAAGTTTGCTTACTTTTGCATCTTGTTATTGTTAATTTTTTTCTCATTCTTAGTGTTTCCTGTGATGTTCAAAGAGGAATCTGTTATGTGGTGTTGGTTACTGAAAGATTTCAGTATACCATGCAACCTGAAAGTTAACTGTTTCGTTCGTCTGATATATGGTCACAAACCTGAGAAAGAGGTAATAAGCGTGAGGCTAAAAGTCCAGCCTGGAAATTCAGTTAATCTGGTACAGGAACGTCAATGTACATAAAAAGTAGTAAAATACAGAAACTGTGAAAAGCAAATTTATTCTTCTCCTTAATTGCAGAGGTGGGTGACAGTCATTCAACATGTCTTATGAATGAGGGCAAGGCATGTTTGCATAGTGGATGAGGTTTGGATGATCGCCTAGGCATACAGAAATGAGAAAATACAGCAAAGAATTGA
Organism: Trichobilharzia regenti; assembly: GCA_944472135.2. Lineage (NCBI taxonomy): Eukaryota > Metazoa > Platyhelminthes > Trematoda > Strigeidida > Schistosomatidae > Trichobilharzia > Trichobilharzia regenti. The sequence continues at coordinate 69,647,990 of OX235267.1, forward strand.
TCAGAACAAATGGATGTGGACTGTCTGAATTGTCAATTGGAGGACCACTATTCTACTCCATTCACTCGAAAGACAACCGATAGCACACTGACTGGCTAACATAATGTCATCAAATGCAGACAAAACTCTTATACACTGAAAACAAGCCTCACCCAGCGATATGACAGCAAGATTCAACTGAAAAGGAAAGAAAGTGCAAGGTTACATACAAGCAACATAGATTTCACCTGACAGATACACTAAAAACCTAGACGACTTTATATCAATTCTGCTCAAAGAAGTGGAGATGCCGCCTGTTTGACACAAAGTTGAGATCAGAGGTGAATGTGGGCTCAGATAATCATCTTGTTCTATAAACCTTTCAGATAGAGCTGAAATCCTTGAGAACAACTGAAGACAGGTTGATGTAATTCATTCAGAATCAACATTCAGAAACTGTGGCACAAAACTATAAGGAATACTTCTACCACAGAACAAAGCAAAGTTGGAGATCCGGCGCACTCTCACTGAGGAAACCTGCATGGAAGAACAATGGAACTAACTCTCTGAAGGTGGTGTTCTAGGAAACGTGTACAACTGTTTAAGCAAGAAGGAAAAGACAATACAAGGAATGCCTCTCAACGCATACTTAGAAGCTAATTGAGGAGAGAGTTACGTTGAAAGAGAACATAACTCACTGCAAAGATGGACAGCATAAAGGGGAACTAATTTCAGTGTACGCTGCACTGAATGAGCAAGTGAAGAAAAGTGCTAGTAAAGACAAAAGTCAATCCTACAGCACATTGTCAAGTGAAGCAGAAGTATTCACACGTAAGAGAGTCCTTAGAATATTATATCAGCTAGTTCCTGGGTCTCTATACGAGAAGGGATTCACACAAACGAGAAAGGATGACCAAAAATACAACAGCCAGCAGCAAACTTCAGTCTGCGGCTGCCTTTACTGTTTCCATACTGAGAATCAAATGGCCAGAAAGCCTTGGCGGCAAGAGAAAAAAGCATCAAGAAACTATTGCTCATCGAGTATGACCTGGAAAATTGAGATGTACTCAGCAAACGCTGAGGAAACCATCGAGTGAAATCACACGTCAAGTAAATTATCGGAAAGGTGAAATGGAGGAGATCGTGAAAGGAGGAGATGAGGGACTATGGCCAATCGTGATCCCAGCCTAGGAGGACCACAAAAATTGGGTCCTTTGTTCTACTAGAACTCAAAGGTACAATGATAAGAGTAACAATGTGGCATGAGGTGTGCATACAAGTCAGGTCGCCACCACTGTATTTGACAAACAACTGAACCCTTTTATGTGATGATCTGAATTCATAATATCCGTCTGTAAACACCGTAATTCTTCTCAGCTAAACCTTTGAACCTCATCAGGCAGGACTAGAAGGCATCAATGAAGATTACATGCTCGTTTAAACAAGTGCAAAAGCTTGGCGATATCCTATTTGGCCAGAACGTAACGTGAAATAAGCAGTGTCAAGTGTGAAACTTATGAATAACTGCGTAATTAGCAAAAAAAACGTCTCTTTCACCTTCTAATATATATGATTTTATAATTTCAGTAAAAATTTTTATTTTATACTTAGCGCATTTTGAATTTAATGATACTAGTAAAAGCAAGAAAGATCCAATTATCAGTTTTGAATACCTTCACCATATCATGTTTTTTGAGTAAATTTCAAGGAATACGGTAAAAAATATTGAGTATTCCATGCTGCATAATAATCAATGTGTGGGAATGAAGCAAATTAGTATTGTATTGTTGATCATAGTGTATCGCAGTCAATTCTTCAATATCACCATAGAACCGTCGGTACATGAATATCCAGATGTAAATACTATCAAGTTTACTGGTCCCTACAAGTTCATCTCACCTCAACAGAATCATGCTTAAACTCTCTACACTTGTGATGAGTGTCCCTCGTACAATCTGAACATACAAGCATTCTGGTTAACATTTTCTTTCCACTGTTGAGTTTTAACGCTAAATACAGGTCACGTTGGGTATATACAGGATTTCATAGAACCCAATTCACTTAAATTTCCTTTCATGCTTTTCCATTGTTTTATAAATACTAATTTATTTTTCAGAACGTCTGTACAACACAATCGGACAGAACATTCAAAACTAATGAATCTTTGTTAAGTTCGGTCTATCTCTGATTTTCTGATAGGAATAACAGATTGTCGACATTTCTGCTCATTTTTAATACAAAATCAATATTTATAATATTTCATCAGTGAAAACTTCGACTTGTGTTCGTCAATTTAACCATGCGTTTCGGGAAATCAAATTTAAATGATGCCGACTCTCTCAGGAGTCTTAACGTTTCGGATGTGTCACTTAACGCCATTTGAAATTGATAATGCTAACATCAGCGTGCCGTTTTAAGAGCAGTACAGTCTGAATACGTTGGATGCAGTATCACTCAACTGCACCTATAATAGTGATTTATTAATTCTTTCGCAGTGTTGAATATTATAACCCACTAATAGCGACTTAAAATGTGATTTAGAACATGCAGGAATTCCCGTCTCTGCAGTTGCCTTTCATTCTTTTCGCACTTAGAATTCGATCTTTTCATTAGGTAAAATTTTTATTTTTCAGAACATCTGCACAGTAATATCTGCTGGCTTTTTCAATACTGCTGCGTCTTTAGTGAGTTCAGACTAATTTCATTCCCTAAATTCCTTTCGAAATAATCAGATAAACAATATGCCTGCTAATTTTATAACATATTTCATATTTAACACATTATTATTATTATTATCAGATGAAAATTAACAAAACAGCGTTTTTATACTATTCTTTTGTTTTTTAGATCACAGTAATTTTCGCAGACATGCTCAAATGAGAGAAAAGTGTGGTGAGAATTTGACAAAGTAGACTGCAATAATGTGAAGATAATTCATAATTTCTGATAACTTATGCAGTATTTTGTGTATTTTAACGATTGAATAGAAAACAATTCACCCATCCAATTTTTTATTTACTAAAATGTCTTCACCCAATGAAATTCCTTTTTTTATTTGCTTTCTTGAAGTTCTTCAGGAGAACAGTCGTTTTGTGAATCCTCATATGTATGTTCAGGATGTTCTGTGGATCCGCGCTTAGTATGTATATCATCAATTATGATTTCATATCAATGAACTGACATTTGAGGTTTGTGTTGATTTGTGTGTGTGTATTTCAGTTTTAATTATTAAACGCTGAATGCGTAGGATGCATTAGTTATCAGTGAACTTTGAGTCTACGATCATATTGATCTTTGAAAATAATCTCTGAATTGTTTGAAATTTTATCGTTAACTATATCCGTTGACTTGTTTTGCATTTTGTGATTGCAATATCAGCTAGTTGTAACAAATCTGATATAGGTATAATCCGTTATTATTGATGTACCTTTGAAACTCGATGTCTCATATAGCGTTTTGTGTCACGTCTGTGTGGTTGTGTACAGATTCATGAGTATGTGAATAATGGGTTCCCTTACCTTACATTTCATTCCACAATCACACTGATGATTTCAAACAAGCACTTCAACTCAAGAAGTTACAGGTTACCACATAAAATGCATAAAATTATTATTGTTGTATCATTTAATTACTAGAGGTATAAGGGCTTCAGCAGCGCGTCTCCATTGCCTTCTGTTTTCCGCCAACATTTTCACTCCGCTCCAAGTCTGCCCACATGCTTTCATCTCCTCCTCACATGACCTCCTCCAAGTCACCCTCACCCTTGGACGACCGACTCGCCGCTTCCCTTTCGGGTTTCACTCGAGCGATGGCCTGACGTGTGATGTCACCTGATGGTTTCCTCAGAGTATGGCCAATCCAATACACCTCCATTTCTTCCTGCCTATTTATTTCGCAATCGGTTCCTGGCTGGTTCGCTCATTGCCAGAGATCCCTGTTGCTGATCTTTTCTGGCCGGCCATCTGATCTTGAGTAGTATTGAGCGAAGACAACTGTTAATGAAGGTCTGAAGTTCAAATGTTCATCGAATGTGTGTATGTATATATTTGTGATCAATGATGTTGCAGCCGAGGTAACAATTAGGTAGAGAAATGTAGTTCACAGTGACGTGGCGATGTTTGGCTGATAGTGAGCATGACTTTATGTACGAAAAATAGAGATGCTCAGCGTGTGTTGACTCCCTTTAATATATTATAGTGAACTTTGTAAAGTATACAAACAATAATTACAATAATTTGCGGAAATAATCACTTAGATACTAATTATATGGGACTTATGTCAGTCATTATCAGTCAGTCAGGCTGTAGAGTGTAAATGAATCATTCTTCTTCATCGTCTTAGTTCAATGCTATGAGCATGAAAATCAATACTCGTTACTATATGGCACGCATTCTAATCAGGTAGAGCAATGAATCATAAAATTTGCTATCCCCAGGCAATGTTTATTCACAGTGGTTAGGATCCTCGCCTACCATGCACATGGTCCGGGGTTCGAGCCCACGCCGACGCACACCCGATATCTATGGTTGGCCTGCGAATTTTGGGCTACCGATATCCACGCTGAAAATTCCATACTTGTACCAAAAATACGGTGTGGAATCAAGCTGTAAATAAAAAATAAAAAAATAAATAAAAAAAATAAAAAAAAATAAAAAACATCAAAACATCTCATATTCACATGTTGCCTGATATGTTGTGGTTATCTTCCATGACGTTTGAAAAATTCAATTAGAAACAGCATGCTGTACGGCTAAACAGTTGAAATCAGCAGATCATGTGAATACACTGATATTGTTGGGAGAAATCCATTGTAATGCAAATGTCGCACACTTATCATTGTTGTATACTTAGTATAGGTTGTATCGAAAAACCTATCTTATGTAAAATCTGATTTTCCAACGCCAGCTTAAATCAACACTTACATTATTGCACAATTTTGTTTGTATGTGCGGATTGAAGGCAAAAAAATGAAGCCTATTCACCGCAATAAATTGAAAGCTAAACCTACTCACTTCCTAATCACAATGGAAGTTTAGTCATAAACCAAAGGATGATAATATCTTGAAAACCACATATTATGTACTCAAATGCACTGTAAAGATATTGTTGAAGGAGTGTATAAAATCACAAAGAGAAATTCAACGAAATTCAACTGATGCTTAGTACCTTCACGCAAATTGTTATAAATAAGATATTCGAGAATTTGAAATGCACATATTTTGAAATATGAATTCGATGAGCTTGGAATACTTATTGGAGTAATTTATTACCACTGACTTCACATAGAACATTCACTTAAATATTCATTCCTCTGTATAAGACGTCATGGACAGTTTTACCTTTCAAATTTAATTCTTTCACCACTTTAACTCTCAACGTCATATAACTAATATCATAATTTGAACGGGGGATTATTTTCAGGATTTTTACAAGAAACAGTAATTCTTATTGCAGTTCCTTAATTCTTCATAATCTTCTACCCATGATGAGCATCATTCTTATCAAATGTCTTCCGGGACTGTTACACAAGTAATTCGTATGAGGCTAACATAAAGATAGCACTATTTCATATAAATCAAGCTAATTGACACAAATCCGAATGAACTGATGTATTCCAGTTAGCTTGGATTTATATTCAGTGGAATGGACCAGCTTTTATACGCAATCTCCTGAATGATGATGTGAGACAATGTAAAGACTGAATACATGAGAGAATCCATACATCAGAACATGAAAAGGAAGTAATACTTCATGTCCAACCGTTAATACAAACGTACCCAAGTATAATTACACTGTTTTAAGAACATCTGATCGCTACTTTAAATATGTCGTTTGAATAAAGAGTAAATGCAAAAAGATGAGCCGATATCACGAAATAAGGTGACAGCGCTAGTATACACACCTCCATAGAAAACCTACTTTTGGAAAATTAAAATTTCTGAAATGTCATTCAGTATTAAGAGATTGAAAAGTCTTGTTCTGACTAAAAATTGGAAGGGGTTAGCACCAAAGCATTGCTGTCGTTTTCACATTTTTCTTCACATTCACCACCTCTCACTAAAAAGCAGCTGGACACAACAAATTCGAATGTTTAGTCTCGATTTAGAAAGCTTTTATGCACTGGCACGATGATGTTTATCGAAAGAAACAAAACTGGAGCGACTACAACAATTCTGAGATAGATTTGTGTAAGCCATATCACATAAGATGTAAAAGATGTAGGTAGGAAACAACAACCATCATATCCCTGTGTTTATAACAGTTCAAGCCCTAACTGATTATTTGTTAACTTCTGTGAATAAAGCATACCGATAAGATTTCGACTTTAGCGTAACCTTTACATAAGAGAACCACCAATAAAAGTATTTATGGATTCATTGCAAATATTTTAATTATGCCTTGGGTCATGTCAAGAGTCTTGCTGATGTAATGATATGTTGTAGACGTGGAAGAATGATTTCGGGAATAACTATCACCTCTCACCGGCGTCGGTGGCATAGTGGTTAGGACGCTCGCCGACCATGCACATGGTTTGTAGTTCGATCCCCAGCCGACACACTCCTTTAACTCGCTAAGCCAGAAATAATGCTGGTAAAGAGGGAAGGTTGGGCGTGGGGCTAGCAACCCCATCCTGTTAAATTAAACACTGCTACAGAAACTTCAAGCCATTAGCTTCAGGTGCTATTTTCCACTAGGGAACGTGAAAGAAAACAAATCAGCTTCTACATATACCTGGTACCATTTCCATTTCACAATTCCGTATCTTTAGTTTTAACGAAATATCCTTATTCAAATAGGTCGTGTTAATTTTTGTCATTCATCTAATCCAACATTTTATTCAAAAGTACGGCACAAAATTCCAAATGTGTAGGACTTTCTGTTTTCCGTGCACTTTTGACTGATGTTCGTTTGTTGAGTGTCTGTTCAGAATATTCTTGATCTAGTGAGATTCCGATTTCTATTTCACCAAATCTTTTCACTTTCGAATGGCATGACAAAATCTGTCATTAATAATGTCATCTTTCTCAAAAAACCTCTGAGAATTGGCAATGTAACAGATAACTGGTTTTTGAATATATCTGATGCGTTATTGATTTTTTTTATCAGGTTTTAGAGGCACTGTTCTTCGGAATGGCTATTTCGTCATGAGTATAAGATCTTCCATGGACGAATATGTGATGAAATTCACTACATATTTCAAATTCCCACGAAAGAAATTGCTTGGACAGTAAATGTCAGAAGGATGTGAAAAGATAGGTGAATGACAATAACAGTCAAATCACAGACGTTGCTTATTCATCCGAAACTTAAGGCCTACGTACTCGCATACAAATGTACTCCGTCTTATCAACTATTAACGTGACCATATCGATATCGACAAGTTCATTACAAATAGGTGACGGTGTCATTTAAAAAGCCGGTGTATATCAGATCACGTGCTTTATAGGTTTATTGTTCATTCCATCTAACCAAAAGATCCTAGTCAGATATTCATTAATTAATCAGCCAACGTGTTTTCATGAATATTCAATGGGTAATTATCTCTGTTACTTATTCAATTTCGAAGTTTTGAAATGTCTTCCTGAGATATGGGATTGATAATCTTAAAAATGGACACTACATGAAATGAAGCAAAATTAATTTGAATGTCAGGTTTTATCTGACTTAAGTCTCTGTAATTTCCACCAGAATGCTTTTACGCAGTGAGCAAGAACTGAAAATTACTCTGCTGATGGTGAATTCTGACTACCGCCGTCCACTCAGTTGAAAGATGATAATAATCTGTATGAGAAGAAATAATTGAGTTTAGTTTAGGTGTGATAAATTAACCGTCATCCTCTCAGGAATTCGATCGCATTAGTTAGGTTATCTTCCAGTGTTGTTAACGCTCATCCATTCGAAATCACGAATGCTGCAAACATCATCGTTTTCTCCATTAGTTGGTTTACTATTCACACTATAAAAGTCCCATAAAAAACGAAATTGATTCTCTTGCGTAGAAATCATCTGTAGGACAAAGAAGGCCTTCATAGCGTTCAAACGTTTTCTACTGATGCAAAAGCATAACACAAGAGCTGATGTCGAGTCGAAATTTTATTGGGAACTCGATTTACATATTTAGGCACAATGGGTATTTTGTATGATAGAATCAACACTTACACATATCTTCCGTTTATTCCTCGCTGTTCTGTGTAATTCTGACCTTCCTTAATTTTTTCTATCTTGTTTCACTAGTATTTTTCCTTTCTTCGCCTCACCATTAAATCCATCACTCTACTTGATATCCTTTTGGATAATGTACATATTTTTTTTCTTTATTTGTATGCTAGTTAAAAATCCTGTGAGTAGCTGACATCCCACTGATATGACAAGCATGTTTCTCTGCTATTCATATACTCGTTCACCTTCAACTGGATTCAAGATCAAACATCACTTGGATTTCACGATAAATGTTTCAGTAAATTAAGTGTTTTCAAGTACTGGGACACTCATATGTTGCAGGCTAGATTTTTGCAGCCGATGAGTCACTAGGAATACGTTTATAACAAAATCGATTTATTGTTGCTCGGAATGAATTTCTTCTAGTAAATCTGCTAAATGTCCAAGTTGTTCACGTCTACGCATGTATTACACAAGTTGAGAAATTATTGATATGATGAAAAGCTTACCTTTAGTTACACATGGGCAACAAGATGCTACAGATTACTTAACGGTAATGCATCTTAGCATCGTAACTAAGAATCAAAACAACGAAAGTCACTTTATTTACCAAATGATTTAAAAAACAACTAAGCAACATGTATTGATTCAGAAATCACACAATATTAGAGGACATACATATTAATTAGTACGCAATTATTGTAGGATCCCCCTTTCATGACAGTATCACCACGCTATTGACAAGATCTATCAGTTTTATATAAAGAGACGTTCACGATAAAATTTAAAACAGATGAATGATAAATTCGAGGTGAGGGTGAATGCTAGATATACATCAAATTACAAATAAACATTCCGTCGCAAAATCTCTGGTTTCTTTCCATTACAGTTGGCGTAACTACAATTGCCTCACCGTTCAGCTTTATATAAAATAGATTTTTAACTTAACTGAATAAAAATGGCCATTAAATTTTTCAAAAGAATGGTTGTTTTGGGGCGAATCTCAATAGCCTCTGCTGTTTCGAGCCTGCGTTGCTTCCATGTTTTTGGTAATTTATTTGTCACCCGGTATAATATAGAGAAGGATTCATCTACGCTGGCTGGCTTTGTGGCCGGTTTGCACCAGATGTTCCAATATGGAGCTGTTAATAGCTTCCACTGCACCTTTGCTTAGCCATGCTGGGAGATGTTCTCGAGCACGAAAAATCAAGTTCCTAGAGCAATGGTCAATATAACTGGCTCCGCAAGCGCAGTTGAATTGACAGATACAATTAGAAGTGGCTAGTCTAGGTAATTCACCTTTCAGTCGAGGAATCACCATCAGTCGTGTAGAGAATAAGGGAACATCTCTCATCATGGCTAAGTAAAGGTGCAGTGAGAACTATTAACAGCTCCATATTGGAACATCTGGTGCAAACCGGCCACAAAGCCAGCCAGCTTAGATGAATCCTTCTCTATATTATACCGGGTGCCAAATAAATTACCAAAAACATCGGAGCAACGCAGGCTCGAAACAGCAGAGGCTATTGAGATTCGCCTCAAACAACCAGCACTCTATGTCCAAAAGAAGCAAGTGCAAACCCTACCATTGCTCTGGCCTTCAGTAGAAACTATAAACTCATGAATTTGTACTATTATCCTCCCTAATTCTTCTGACATTTAGCTTATTTAGAAAACAGAAAGATTGAGAGAAGTAATATTTACTTTTCAATTAGATCCTCATCTTTGGCTCTACTCTAATATATATAGCATTTTAATTACAATACAACAGTTTGCCAATCAAGTGGCGATAAGCTTGTTAACAATAATTAAACAGTGTCAATGGGTTAATAGTTAACGAAGAAAATCAATACAGATTTAAAAGGTGGCGATGGATAGAATAAATTAATTTTACAAGAATAACACGTAATTAAAGATGAAGTGGTCAAAATAAATAAAATAAAATAAATAATTTAGACAAGTATAATTTTATAGGTTTCGGGGGAGGGAGGTGACGTAGTCCTGTTTACCCATTCTTGTGACGATGGCCACGGTAGAGAAAATGGCTGTACAAATTTTTTCTGTACACATAGGCTTGGATTCTTCAGATGAATGCCAATCGCCTTAGCCGTCTGTAGAAGATGAACTCGCAGAGCAAAATTAAGATAAGTCGGAACGCGATAAATAATTTATATGCTGTATTCACATCAATCTTATGGCCGGTATCAACGAGGTGGGCTAAAATAGAGCTACGAATAGATCTCTTTTGTACCTTACTTAACCACGTTGGATGATGTTCGGAAATACGACGATGAACTTGCCTAATTGTGCGCCCAATGCAGCTGGCTCCGCAGCTGCAGTCAAACTGGTAGATACACATAGAGGAGGCGAATTTAGGTAGTTTGTCCTTATTTCTCGAACATAAAATAGGTGTGAGACAACGTACCTCTGCTGCATAATAAGTTCTTTTAACTGTATTCTTCGGGCGCTGTGTTATTAATTCGCTGATGTTGTCACCGAGGAACTGCAATTTTATGAACATTGGTTTTTTCGGGACTGTGGCCATACTGACTCTCCTTGGAGCTGAATTTATATTTTTCTCAATGAATTTATCTGGATAGCAATTCTTTCTAAGTAATTCTCTAATAATCGTCAGCTCCTCATTGAAGCAGTCGTCTGAACAGATTAACCTAGCTCTATGATCCAGACACTTCACGAGGGTACGTTTATATTTCAAAGGTACAAAACTCAAAAAATGAGTGTACTGACCTGTTGTTGTAGGCTTTCTATACACACTTCTTCTTAGTGTGTATAGAAAAATTTGTACAGCCATTTTCTCTACCGTGGCCATCGTCACAAGAATGGATAAACAGGACTACGTCACCTCCCTCCCCGAAACCTATAAAATTATACTTGTCTAAATTATTTATTTTATTTTATTTATTTTGACCACTTCATCTTTAATTACGTGTTATTCTTGTAAAATTAATTTATTCTATCCATCGCCACCTTTTAAATCTGTATTGATTTTCTTCGTTAACTATTAACCCATTGACACTGTTTAATTATTGTTAACAAGCTTATCGCCACTTGATTGGCAAACTGTTGTATTGTAATTAAAATGCTATATATATTAGAGTAGAGCCAAAGATGAGGATCTAATTGAAAAGTAAATATTTCTCATCATGAATTTTCTAACGATGTTGATTTCGTTCATTCCTTAATCCAGTTTTGATTTACTGTGATTCAAGGATGAAATATACATGGAACATTCTGTCTTTCATGCCTACTATGGTAATTTAGATAGATACGTTTTTATTACTGATAATAGCATGCATTCATGACAGGAGACCTTTAAATTCTTCTTAATATGAATTTACAAACAAATACGAGTAGGTTTCGCTCCATGATGCAGAATCTATTGAGTATCATATTCTGTACTTTCAAATCTAAGTTAGTTATCAACATGGCTGATAATCCGTGAGATTGTTTCGCATATTGTAATTTCACATAGAAACTCACTCCTTCAAGCAGGCTACTAGTGTTGACACTGGTGAATGGCCTTTGTTGAATTTCACTACACCTTTATACTCGGGACTAACAAAGGTACTGAATGTTAACTACAGCTCAATACACCTATGGAATAAGAACTAGAAACAAATATTCTGGCGTTTAATGAAGCTCTTTTGCGTTCAATTTTTTACATTCACGATGATGTTTCATTACAACTAAAGAAGACGAACGTGTTTGCTCTCTGATGTGATATTGAATAATTATCTTTCCGCAATCAAAGTAAGACTTTTGACAATTTCAGGGTGTCGTTTCATTCAAATCGTCTTGCTAAATTCTGAAGACGCACTTCTCCGCAGATTTCTAATTAACCTCCGGAAAATCTGTTTAAATTAAAGAAATGTCACATTCAACCTCGCTCTGTCAATAGATCCTGAGAGAGTGGAGATCAAGTCGTGCATTACTGCATTTCATGTGAATCTAGTAGAAACTAAGCTCACTGACTAATTTGCGCATAGTCAATGAATGAATCTTAATTACCATCATTTATTTTGGATCATTTTCGGGTTCAGCAGTTCTATAAATTCACCACTTATCATCACAACATGGTTCAAAGTAAAATAATTTTTTTTGGTTGTGAATCGAAGTCTTAGCTGAATATGATCACAATGAAAAAGACTTTGACATCAGCTAAAACCGTTGATAGGCTTTGTTGAAAAATTCAACAAGAACATTAAAAAAACTATCAATCAAAGTAAAAAGAATGAGACGAATACATTCAGACGCAAGTTGAACATTCCTCTTATTGTATACTGTAGCGTTTAAAATAAGATGGCTTTATTTTTCAAGGTGGGCAATTCCATTCTTCTCGTTTTTCATTACTGCAATTTTCTTTGCCGTATTCGAAAATTTTAAATATGTATTCCGCGTACAATATCATGGTTTCGAATCTCATGATTTCATGGTTTATTTGGTTGAATACGTGATATCAATATTAAGCAGCAATCACAATTTCATTGAAGTAGTTCTTTGGAGGAAAATCTTTTCTTTAAGTATTTCTTATGGATTTTCAATGTAATTTATTGGTATACTATTTACTATATTATGTTTAAATAAAGTGGAACATCTCCGAATACGAACTTGGATTCAAAACACTAAACCTAACCACACGACTTATATTGTCAATATGAAATGAGAAATCATCTTTCATGTCTAAATAGGATTCTAAAATTAAGTTATACTTTTGAGTAGATTTCAAAAGAATCCTGATCAGTGTGAATTATAATGTTTCAATGAGATACGAGGGGTTTGGATGTTTTGTGTTTATAATATGACAGATATCTAGGTACAAATTCTTCACTGCATATACTTGCTTGTTATTTTTATTTAATATCGTCTGCGTCTGAAAGTATATTTAATTTTTATACAAGCATGTGGACAACCTCTCTGTATCAAGTGTACCTGCTGCAAACTTAAACGTAATGAGCAATTTGTATTTTCTGCAGACTTGTCACCATAGCGATCAACATTTAATGAAATATTTCTCAAGATTTTAAGAATCCTTTTCTTTGAATGTTGATAGAACAAATTCTTAAATCCAATTGACGCGTTATTTTCTTCAGGTAATTGAGAATAATGTTCCTAACTGGCATGATTATATTGTAACCGGCTGCCTGTAAGTTCATTGCTACATTTTCTTTCAAATGAGTGTTGTTAGTAGTATATAGATGAAACTAATGTTCACATTAACTGGTGAATATAATCCCAAGTATCATACAGTTCATTTCTGGAAAGCTAGAGTAATTGACTAATGCATTATATTAAACTAAATAACATCGGATTTCAGAAAGATTTCTATCTACATGCCCATTAATGTCGGTGGACATGTTGCGTCATCACCAACTCAATTGAATAACTAATTATGCCACTCAGTTAAATTACCGATAACCAAACCAAGAGAGTGAGTGTTTCAATATCTGAATAATAACTAGACAGCTACCTAGCTGGCTGGGTGGCTCAGCGAAGTATTGCGAAATCGACTCTATGCACTGACACACTAAACTACTACTGACTACTGATTCACTCGCTTATTCTTCATTAACAAAAAGACTAACAAGCTGACAGATTGAAAGGCGGAGAAATTCCCACAAGATGGCTGCATGCAAGTTTCCGTCAGTGGGAGAATCGAGCTGTCGGCGTCGACTCGACCACCAGAAACGCCGAGAACACCGCCACACCCACCGACTGATTATTTGTTCATCGAGTAGGAAGACGAAGAAGAGAATAAGACGTCTGAAATGTGGGATGATTGAGATAATACGAGTGTATTTATTTATTTGTTTATTTATCAATAATTTAGTATGGAGAGTGGAGATTTGAAAGTACACTGCATTGGTCGCCCACCGACTTGAAATAATGATGATGACAAGAATTTGTTCAGGTAGGACAGAAGACTTGTTTGTCTGAATTCGGTGTTTGATGTTGGTGGTTTATTTTCTTCGACAGCCTCTGCAGCAGCCTCCTGGACACTTTCCACCTCGACATCCACGGCATCCACAACACCTAGGGCAATTAGGGCATCCACCGGGACAGCCAGGACAACCACTGTTTGCTGCAGCGGCGGCGGCAAATGGTTCTGGGACTGGACCTCCGATAGCTGAAAATAAAGCAACAAGATACCACATTCACTTATTTATTTATTTATCAATTCATTCATTCATTCATCCATTCATTCATTCTTTCTGACCAGCTTCCAACCGTCCTCCCTTCCTTCCTTCCTTCCTTCCTTCCTTTAATTCTGCATTCCTCCACCATTCCATTAGCCGGCCGATTAACAAATTCACTTGCCTCGAATGCATGTCACTGTGTGATCAGGTGACTGCTTCACTCACTCACTCACTGACTCCCCGATTGACTGACTGACTGACTGTCTGACTGCCTGCTTGGCTGTCTGACTGGATGCGTGATTGAGTGAGTGAATGAGTCAATGAGTAATGAAGTGGGTTGTCACCCGCTTCCCAGAAATCAGTGTCACTCACTTCCAGCCTACCTCCTTATTCGGAAGCCTGTGTGATTGTGTGATGAATGAATTGAAAAACCCAGTCGGCTACTTTCAATGCTGCAATCACCTTCACTTTCTGTCTCCCAATCATCTATCTATCTATCTAGTCGTTGTCGTTATACAAAAATTTATCAGCAATATTGATAACAATTGCAATAGTGAGTGAGTGAAATTAGCACCAGTTGTATGAGAAGCATTCACAATGGAATTCGTCCATGTTGTTGTCGCGGTAGCATTGTCATATTAGTACTGATAGATATCAGTGTTAGTAGTAGTGGTGGTGGTAGCATTATTAGTCTTAGTAATAGTGGTGGTCGTGGTGTTGGTGTTGGTGTTATTAGCAATAATCGACAAATCTCTGCATTAGAAGAGGGTTTGAATGTATGCATGCATGGATGGTTGGAGGTGAGCAGGTGATTTGTCTGATCGACTATCTGATATGTGGAGACGAAAAAGAGATGAGGATGACTTACCTCCCATTTCACATTCAAATGATACAACCAGTACAACTAAGACGAGCTGAAATGAAAGAAATCACCATCATGGAGGCATACAATATTAGACAAGAGTATTCGGACATACAGTGAACATCTGCATTGTTGTTGTTGTTGTGGTTTACTGTCAACTTGAAACTACTACTTGAAACTTACTCCCACCTTCCTATTTATACTCGAAGTTCACCTGTGAAGCAAGCGAACACGTGGTCACACTCAAACACAGGTGAGTGACCTACCCTACCTACCAACCAACCGATATAATCAATGAACACGAGGAATGTGAGTTTCATTCACTTATTCGCTCTTCCCTCTCATTCGACTGACTCATGATGGCTTCATTGATTGATTGAATGATTGATTGATTGATTGTTGTTAGGTTGGTTGATTGTTCGATTTATTGATCGACTGACTGGCTGGTTGCTTGATTGCTTGATTCTCGGTTGGTTAGTTGGCCAGTTGTTTGTTTAGTTTGTTGGCTGTGCTGTTTTGTGCGTGGATTGACTCTTCCTTATTCACACATTCACTCTGTGATGAGGATAAATCATTTTCGTATTCGGGACTCAGTCTGTCAGTGAATCAGTTCGACTGAATGTTGGCTTCTTCTTCTTCTTCTTCTCCTACAACTACTTCTTCTCTCCCTCCTTCTTTCCTTCCTTGGTCCGATGATTCGTTCGTTGATGACTTGGTGAGATCAAATGTGAGTCGGTTGTTTGATTAGTTAGTCAGTTAGTTAGTTAGTTGGTAGGTAGGTAGGTAGGTAGGTTGGTAGGTAGTTAGGTAGGTAGGTTGGTTGGTTGGTTAATTGGTTTGTTTTGTTATTCCATAATAAATAGGTTTATTTTAGCAATCATACAGTGATGCAGTTTTATCAACTGCATTTGTGTTCCTAATACTACGAAATCATTGTGTGATTAATAAAATAAAACAAAATAAAATGAAATAATCTTATATGGAATTGCACTGTACCAGAGTGGCCAAGTTCTACACTTAAATTATTCACTTAATTAATTAGTTGGTTAGTTGTTTATTTATTTATTTATTTAATTAGTTAGTTAGTAAGTTATAGTTTGTTAGTTAGTTAGTAAGTAAGTAAGTGAGTGGTTTGGTTATTCAGTTGGTCAGATATTTATTGGGTTATTTAGTCAGTCAGATATTCAGTCAGACAGTTAGTTGGTCAGCGATTTATTTACAAAGTAAGTTAGTTATTCAGTCACTTATTTATTCAGTGTTCTCATCAACTGCCCAGTTAGTTAGTTAGTCAGTTAGTCAGTGAGTAAGTGAGTTGATCAGTTAGTTATTTGTTTGATGCATCGTCATGTATTTCTGCTCGTCTTGACTACTTCGAATCGACCGATATGAATGTAGTTGGAAATTTATATTTGCTAATGAATCGGGTGACGTGATATGACGAAGTGTGACGAGATGTGATGTGATGTGATGTGGTGTGACATGATGTGATGACTGTGTAGGTATGGCATGTAGTCGGAAAGATTCTAGGAGAGCTGGTGAATTCTAAGATTGGCGGCTCATCGGATGTTAGGTCATGATGATGAGGATGAAGATGATGTTGATGATGGTGGTGGTGACAAGAACCAACGTGATGATGTTTACAATGCAAGCAAGCAAGCAATGCTCGCGCGCTCGCTCGCCTGCTCGCTATACTTAGGTAACTTACTTCATCATTATGATAATCATGATACTAATAGCCGTCAAAATTATTTTCCATTTTGTCCTTATAATCATTTTTATAATCGTAGTGTTATTTTCCAATTGAATTTTATATTTTCCCGTCTCACAAGAGGTGGCCAGCTCTCGTGGCTCGAGTGGTCTAGTGGATAACGCTTTGTCGTATGAAACCATGAGCACTGGGTTCGAGCCGCTGTGGGAACATGTTCAATCAATCATCTGGGGTATGCAGGTACATCCAGCTGGCGGACGACTCCCAAATACGACGAAATGCGCCTTATCCTGGATTCCACTGGTAGTCACCATCCACCAATAAAATTCTATGTACTGTCATTTCTTTCTTCTTCATCACTATTATTGACATTGGCCTCACTTACCTTTGAATATACACTAGTATTTATAAGAACTTGACATTTGATTCATTTTTGATTTACTTGACTTCAGTATAAAACAGAATTTTGTGTCTCTTGTTGCGTTTCTCATTTTTTTGGCAGGAAGTTGAGAATTTTTCGATATCTCTCATAATGTAAAATCTTAGAATGAATCTATGCAATGCGTATATGACTGAACTCGAACTATGGCTATAGCAAATTTAAGTGAATATCTAATCACATAGAAAAAGATATGTGTAAAAATATTGAAATACTTCTAAAAATTGTTAAGAAAGATGAAGAAATTTATGATGCGTGTAACAAGAAAACATAAATTGCCTTTGTTAAGATTCATTGTGTACACTGGTATGTTGCTACCACTTGCATTATGTCACCTATTTATTCTCAGTTCATGACTATGATTTTCTTGGAAAACGGCTGGGTTACTAGTTTAAAGTGCAACTCTTCCGTAATTCTGTCAGTGGTTGAGTTGGCGTAACAGCTTTCTGCTAGAACGGCTTTTAGTGAATCAAGTTCTGAGTCAACTCAATCAGGGCTATACAATTTTCTTATCCTGAAGCAGACAGAACGACTTCAGTTCCTTGTACTGAGGTAAGGCAACCGGCTACAGTTAGTTATTTATCCATTCTATGTACATTTTCAGGTGATGGATCGTTCGAGATATTCGTTATTGCGTTTAATAAGGCACACATCAAGAAAGAGTATGTTTGATTCATATTATTTTTCTAAAGTGAATTGTAAAGGAGGAGTAGAGTTGTTGAAAGCAAACGTTTCACACCTTATTAGGATTATCATTTCTATTATTATTACTATTATTATTGTAACCATTCTCACTTGTTATATTAATCCGAAAATTATTATACAATGTTGAATGCAATGTTTTCAAATTTCACACCATGTCAAGTGACGTTTTATATTAGCCCACTCACACTATAGTTATACGCTTCTTCCCAACACCTGAACATCTGATGAACTGTTCTGTATATGACAGTAAATGTTTAGCCACTTGATATTTTGATTGCATTTCATGCTATGAATATTTCATGTACTCATAACTTAGATTCAGTTCCCTCACCGGATAGGATTCCTTAAGGAGAACCGACTGTGCATTTATGCATATATACTATTGAACTGCTCAATAACAATTTCTTTGAAAAAAGTCTCTTCACATAGTAAAGTTTTCTTAATTTACAGTATGAATCGTCAAATTATGTGATGAATTTACCAATCCATTATGTGACCAACTTACAAGGCACAACTTTCAGGCACAACATCCCTGGATATTCTACAGTATATGACTGAAAGAAAACTTGAAGTGACTCAAATTTATAAATATTTATTTATTGGAAATGGCATATAGTAACCAGAGTGAAAAAAATAATGCCTTTTTATGATTTTTAACAAGCTCACTGAAATTTATAAAAGGCAGCATACATTGCAGCAAACATTATGATCATTTCCAGCCACAAACAGAATGCTCGAAATATGATTGTGCAGTAGACGTCTTTAAATGCGGTGCAAAATCTCAGTCTATTGACTGTCAAGAAAATAGCCCACAATGTAAGAAGAGTGAGCGGTAATCAGATCAGTTATCAGTTCCAGTTAAAACAGTATGACTTACACAACATAAATGCCTCATTGACCACTATTTTGCCAATAAAACTACCAATTAATAATAATAATAATAATAATAGCTTTATTCCAAACAGTATTTGTGGTACAGGTATGGAATTTTCAGCGTGCATTACAGTATATTACAGTATATTGCATCTAATTACCTCATAAATTATATAAGATTTTTAAAAATCAAAGATAAATAAATACAAATAAAATAAATAAGTTATAAATAAATAAAATAAATAAATATTAGAAATTAAGAAAAAAACAACGTAGAGTATTTCATTTCAAACAATGCAACACAGGATTTGAAATATAAAGTTGATGTGTGGTAGTAAATGAGAACAACAGTGTAGTAGTAACGAGGAAAGGAAAACAAAAACTAATGGGACTATTTGTTAGAGTGCCGCAGTAAGTTGATCGTGTCATACCTAACGGATTTCTCATCACATAACAGCTGTGCCAGATATGGTATTGTGGACTTTTTGTATTTGGTAGTCCTAGCATATAGCCGCCTATAGCTGCTTCTAGTTCTACCAGATGAAATGCAAGGAGATAGATGTGTATAGAGAGGATGCTTGGGGTCCGACAATATTGTATTTGCTAGTTTCTTACATGATATAATATGTCTATCTACAATAGTGTTCACCGGTTGGTTTAACGATATCCCACTTGCCCTACTAACAGCTTTCAGTGCTCTTCTCAGCGAAGCAAAGTCTTTCTTAAGTAGTCCAGGAAAGACTAATGGGGAGCAGTAAAGGAGGATGGGTAGAATACAAGAATTTACAAACTGAGAAAGTAAAGACTGGTTTATGCCAGACTGCCTAAATTTCCTAATGTAGAACGTTAAGCGAAACATCTTTCTAGTAACTAGCAAGATGTGGGAAGACCAGGAAAGATCGGTGGAAAAACTCAGCCCAAGGTACTTGACATAAGATGTATTTTCAACCTTTGTGCCGTCAATGAGAGTGGGGCCATGTGAGCTAACTAGTTGCTGTAGGTCACATTTACGTCTGAAACTGAAATTGACTACCTGACATTTAGACGGATTAAGCTTAAGTCCGTTTGAAGAGGACCACTGACTAATTTCCGACAAAAAGCTATTTAATTTGGAACAATCTGACTGAGAGTTGACAGGCATAGAAACCGAGAGGTCATCGGCATATTTAACAAAAGTGGCTACATCAGAATGAGGCAAGTCATGTAAGAAAAACGAGAACAGAAAGGGAGAAAGAACAGCACCTTGAGGGACACCAGCTAAAGTAAGTGAGGTAGTGGAGGACTTTCCATTGTAGACGGTGTACTGCTTCCTATCAGAAAAATAGGAATGCAACCACTTATTTGTCCAGCTTTCAGCCTGTGTTGCAGCAAGCTTACTTAGCAAGAGAGACCTGGGAACATAGTCAAATGCAGATGTGTAATCAAGGAAGGCACAGCGAACGTATTTAGCTCCTTTATCTAAACTAGAGACTATGCTATGGTGGAGGACGACAGCGGCATCTAACGTACTCCTACTATGTTTATAAGCAAACTGGTTGGGGTCGTTGAAAGGTTTTAAAGAGGGATCAAGATTAAGTAAAATAAGTCTTTCCATAACTTTCAAAAAGGGTGAGGTAATTGAAATGGGTCTAAACTTAACAATTGGTCCACTTGTAGATTTAGGCACTGGAACGATCTTGATGTTTTTCCATGATTCAGGTATAATACTTTTGGAAAACGATTCGTTGATGATGTATGATAAAAGTAAACTGAAAGTATACCTTTCAGGAAATTCCATTATGGATAAATTTTGTTTTAATAAAGTCTCACAGTGTTATACAGTAATGTTTACTGATGACGTTTCGAGCACAATTTATTGCTCGATATGATTATTAGCAATAAATTGTGCTCGAAACGTCATCAATAAACATAACTGTATAATAACACTGTGAGACTTTATCAAAACAAAACTTTACCCATAATGGAATCATACTCTACCACAGTGCACCAGTTTTATTCTTATATCAACCTTTCGGGAAATGCTTTCATCATTTATTGAGATGCAATATGAAAGTAGCAATTAAACAATGATTGACCTCAAACTACACATTTATTGATATTCAAATTGCCATGGGTAGCGTTCAGAAATCAACAGCCAACGTGATGCTGATTTCTTACTGATTCTAACTCAGTCTTATTTGAAGTAACGATGCAATAAAGATTATTAGCCTAATAATAGTTTCAACATTCACTTTACACTGAATGATCGACGAATGGAATATCAATTTGCGAGTGCATATACTGGTGTGAAGGTCTGAGGAAAACGTATTTTTTGGATTTCCTCATGAGCTGACATCAGTTAGAGAACCATTGGAAAACCTGAGAGTACTGTACAACTGTTTCGTCCTAGCTTGGGACTCTTCAGCAGTACGTACCCACCGGAATTCGAACCCAGGACCTTCCGGCTACCAGGCGAGCTCGTATGCCATTAAGCCACTGGGACCCGATCCAATGGTCCTTGAATTCTAACTTCTGCCAATTCATGACATAGCTCAACCGCTAGCGTCCCAAACTAGGACGAAACAGCTGTCTAGTACTCCCAGGTTTTCCAATGGTTCTCTAACTAATGTCAGGTCATGATGACATCCTGAAACCAATCAAATCCCTACAAACCATCACTTGAACGTATTTTTTATTATACATCAGACACACGTTTTTAAACATATTCTCATTTAGAGATACCAAAATATAACTTCACTGCATTTGTAGTGTGTTCAAAAACAAGTTTGAGTTGAATTTTATTCAAATCACGGACTCAACTGACCTTGCTTAAAAGCAAATTGTTAAATATGTGTGTGTAACTTACTAGTAACATGGCGAGTGTGAAACAAACCCCGACAGAAATCTTCAGTGCTTTCTGAAAACATGAAAGTAAAATGGATTCAATTGCTAAATTAAATAAATCAAAGTCTAAGGTTTTATTATCTTTAAACTGATTTGTGAAATTTCTGATGAATCAACCTTGAATGCGTGGCTGCGTCTAATACACTTATCAAATATGCATTCAAATGTAGTTCATCTTTACCTACTTTGCAAAGAAATTCAGGTGAAACAACAATTTATAACCATGAGTTGGCGTGTTTCACATATGTCAGTAAGGCTAAGATTGTGGTGCATCATACGATGTCTGATAGAATACCCTAATCGATAACCATAACAGGCACAAGTATGTCTCAGTAACTGTCATGACTACCACCACGTAACGTGCAGGGGATTTCAATAGGTATAATATAGGATATAAGTGAGATGTCATCGTCTGACAGATTACAGTCAGTAATCTGACTATAGTGTGTATCAGTGCTACATTCGTTAAGTTCGAACTATTTTACTTCCTGTGAGATATCTCAATAAATTTATTTGTTGTAGGTTGGAAATTATTCCACTTTCAATGAAAAGGTCATAAATCAAAGTAGGCGTTCAAAAAGATGTGATACATCTCACCTGTTTGACTGTTACCTTTGGTTTCCCATCTTCTACCTGTGTTGTAGGTGATGTGAATTCAATAATGAACAAAATAATTTCAATTAGGACCGAAGCATATAACAGTGAGAAAAGTGCAATGGTTACTCGAAATTTTGACTGTCTGAAATATAGGGCCAGAAGGATCACAACTGCAGTCAATGCAACTGTTGGACCAAGTGCTGCTAAAGCAGGAACCAAATCGATTTCATTTAACCTGGTGGCAAAACCCATTGAACATAGTGCGAACTAAAATGAAAGAAGGTATTATATTGATTAATTATAACAATGAAGTGTACAAATATGGCAAACACACTTGTTTTTATGTATTTCCTATTATGAAATTTCGGTTTTTGGTTGAATTATTAGATAATTTTCTCATTCACACACTCGACTTCATTTTGTTACAACAAAAATTCTTTCTACCTCAATACAGGATAAACGTTATGCTCAGCGAAAAAAAATCTTCTTAGTGATTTCCTTTTTGGGTTGTCTGAAGGTATTCGTATTACTGGAAAAATACCATTAGGTAAGAATTGAAATAATCAAAATGATTTATTAAGGAGGTAGAACTCAAGTGGGCGCATCACGCTAATTTGAAATATTATCGAATAATTAAAACAATTAGTCCCTTTGATAAATTTGAATAAGGCACTAAAGAAGACAAATTCCACGAGATGATATCGTCATTTCGTAGTTTCTTTACAACCGCTTTACAACTAACATGGTTAACAATGATAAAATAAAGTTCATAAAAATTACTAAGTTAGATGGTTATCCAGAAAACTTCATCAAATGTCACAGTAGGGATAGACTACATCTTAAAAAGACAGCTTCTGTACCAAAGAAAGCTACCTTTATTAATCTACCGTTTAAGGGCGATCAGATTACGCAGTTGACAGATCAAAGACTTCGGTCAGCCATCAAATGCACATTCTACGCCGCATCTCTTTTTCTCACTTGCCGAACATTTTCCATCCCTGTACCTGTGTACTCTACGGTATCAAACTGTATCTACAAGTTCACCTGCAGCTTCTGTGACACCTATAAGGATAGAACTAACAAAATGTTCCAATGTCATCGAAAAGAACATGTTCCAAAATGGCTAGTAAATCATATCGAAAATCCCAACGCGATTAATCTTAATAGGAATCCAGCATCATCCATTGCAAAACACTTATTGATGTCTGGTCACAATAAATAAAAATAATACATAATAATTTTTCCTTCACGTTCCCAGTGGAACATAGGGCTCCAAGCTAGTGGCTTGAAGTTTCTGAAGCAGTGTTTAATTTTTACAGGATGGGGTTGCTAGCCTCATGCCCAACCGTTCCTCTTTACCCGGATTATTTCTGGCTCAGTGAGGTAAAGGAGTGCGCCGGCCGGGGATCGAACCCCGGACCATATGCATGGTCGGCGGGCGTCCTAACCGCTATACCACCGACGAACCGGTCACAAGATCAATACTAATGACTGTTTCACAATTATTTCACATAACTTTAATTCGAGATTATTGAAGGTGATGGAAGCACTTTGGATTTATCACATACAGCCTAAACTGTGTGTACAAAAATCAATAGACTTCAATCTTCGCCTACCCTGGACTACATGACCTATCTTAATATGATTGGTCATTAGTATGTACTTTTGTTTTTATTTAACTGAGTAATTTTTATGAACTTTATTTTATCATTGTTAACCATGTTAGTTGTAAAGCGGTTGTAAGGAAACTACGAAATGACGATATCATCTCGCGAAATTTGTCTTCTTAGTGCCTTATTCAAAATTATCGAATAAGTGAATTTGGGTAACCATGTTTGCAAGAAGTTTAAGTGTTGACTAAAACTCAAGAGTTTGATGATGATAACAATGAGCAAGGCGAAGACAGAGTGAAGTGAAATGAAATAAAGTGGTTCAATGAAATAAGAAAACATTCTTCGTTCGGGGTAAGAAAAGTGTTTACCACATTTGGAAAAAAAATAATAAAGGTTTGCATCTGTGTTTAGCTAGAACTTCGGCTGTGCACAAGTGGAGGAAAGGAAGGCTTTTCAAGTGGTTGTATCTGGAAGTGTAATTAACTACGAAAGTTAAATAACATGGAACCGAGAGGCCTGAGTCCACACGTTGTTCACAAATTCAAACCTTTATCATCCCGTCTTCACCTTTCAGTAACCAAAACGGGTAGTGTTCAGCTACGCGTCTACTCAGAACACTCTTGCATTGTCAGTGTAATAACTTCACATGAGTATGTGAAAGAGTACATGTGAATAGAGGTGTACAAAGGTGATTGTTTATCTTTGACGATTTGTCGAATCATACTTCTGCTGGTAAATGCCAAATGTAAGTCAGGTGTCTAAGAGGAGCGTTAAACACCTTTAGATAAACCACTTTTTTCACTTTAGAAATAACGTCTCCTTCTAACGTCAACTACATTTACAGTGTTTTCATTGTGGCTATGAAGACGGCTCCTGCTTTGATGTTTTTGTCAATAACCCTCCTGGAATATCTGTTACTCATGGGAGTTGTGCGAGGGTTTCTAGCTTTATTATAGACTTTATACTCACAGCAGATTTCCGAATTCTTAATCGTAGAGGATGGATAGGATTTTTCTTTCCGCCTAGTGCTGTCAAACTGCAGAAGTCAGTGAACTGATTTGTAAAGGTTGGCTTTCTCTAAATTCCGTTTACACCTGAAAAGTGAACTGTGGATATCAACTCTCCCTCGGTAATAAAACGCCTTTGTGTAGCGCAATGGAGGTTGATTTACAGGCTGAATAAATAAAAATTAAGTCATTTGACATAAATATATTTCCTCAAGGAGCAAAACCGTGTTTTTCCTTCCAGCCCTGCTATGGCGCACACATGAAGATATGAAAAGATGACATAAATGTCGTCATTTCATTTACCACAGTTATGTGGTCTAATTGCTGCATTCTCAGATATAAACATATATACAGATCTACAGATAAGCATTTGTGATGTGTGCGTTGACACAGAATGACGTCTTTAGCAAAAATGTAAGTGTTTTGCAGTAAGACAAAACAGTTTGATTTATCTACTATCCTGCACTGACTATCAGATAAAATACACAGGTCAGAAGAGTAGGAAAGTGTCGGTCAAGCAATCGGAGCAAATAAAATTGGCAAAATCAAGAACAGACGACTCGAATGAGAAACGGAATCTAGAAAAAAGTTCAGCTATTGCACTATATGAAATTAATCAAAGTTTTACAATGTGATAGAATAAGATGACAGTGAAAAATTTAACCTTACAGTATTAACTTCAAGATTGGTAACTCAAGCTGTGTTTATCAAACAAGCTCATGATATGTGTATTAGGAGTAATCTGATTATGAATCATGAACATTATTCGACACCTCATGCAGTAAATATTATTTTGTCACTTAGTAATATATCTAATAAATCAACAAATATGGAATGATTCGAGCCGTAGGTTTATGACTTTTGTTTGTGAACCGTCAACAGAAGTAAAACCAAAGGAATAAAACACTTACACTGAATACTATGAAAAAGTGATCAACGTCGCGGCGATATCTAAGTAATTTGAGTGATGCGAGAATGAGGACCGGAAGTACTCCAAGTGATCTGGACTGAGTGATTTTCGTAGACGGTTTAATTAACACTGTGGCTTCAGTGTCCTACTTAAAATTTAGCTTGAAATTATTCAAAGAGTGGAATTTATCCGTTAGATGTTGCCCGGACATCCATTCAAACAGGAGTTTGTCATATTTTCAAAATGTTTCATTCAGAAATCGAATAGTGTGGCTCTGTTGCAATTTCATGGACTCACTCACATCCATGAATGATATCGGACGAACGAAAATGAATGCGGATTCAACCAAATCAATGAATTTTAGAAGATTCACATATTATTTGATGCAAATACTTCCTGCAATCAACATGCAGACAGGGGAATAAAGTCAGTTCAAACAAAGCAAATGTCTGGAAGGAGATGTTTTTAATAGAATCTATTCCTGACGGGCTGGTGAGCCATGAAACCTACGATGTAAAGCTAACGAAATGTACAGGATTCAAATTGACATATTTGTTGGAAACATTATAGAAATGACTTACATAAGAAGAGCTGTCAGCCAGCTGTGCTCTTGAAGCCATTCAGAAAGTCCTGTACTGCACCAAGAGTTGAATTGTTCTATCAAATTGATAATGACATTCGGTCTTACATTGTGTTCACCATTACAACCATAGTCACTGTCACTAGAAGCATCAACATTGTATCGGTTATCTTCTGTATGAGACACATTAGGCTAAAGATGGTAACTCCTCACCCATATGAAGAAGTAGAAAAGGCTACCTGGCTTGAGGCCTAGACTTAAATTTTGCAAAAGCGTGAATCGCATAGTTTTGTTTGACATTTTATGATCTATGAAATGATGAACAAAGCACAACATTTTGAAAATAAAAGCAATGTCGAAATGATATTCAGTTTCCACGTGGCAAATTGTTGCCTTCAGTGTTAGTTTTGGGATAAGTGTGATTACCCAATGTTGTCAATTAGAGATTCTACTCTGGTAACTCAGATGTCGACGACGATCACACTGATGGCGTGGCTATAATGATTTCACCAATAGTATGCAAAGATTTAATGCATTTGGAACCAATCTCTTCCAGAATTATCACGGCAAGATTCGACTCAAACAAAGGAAGATTCCAGTTATGCAATTCCACACACTTGCAAACGACTGATAACATAAGAAGAAAGAAAATTACAGCTGCGAACGGAAGTGGATAACATCCAAATGGAGACATCACAATCTTAGTGGGAGATGTAATTGTTAAGCTGAAAGCATTCAGTGTGGGAAGAGAACTTACCATAGGTGAAGAAGCCCTCAGAGAAATGAATGACAATAAAGATCGCTTCAGAGACTTCTCTACCTTCAATTATTTGGTGATTGAAATTAGCACATACAAGGCGACTTAAATATCATCTTACAGACACATCAAATAGGATTGACCTCAATGGTATGAAGATGCAGCTCGCTTGATAAAGATGCAAGAAGACGAGTATATTGGGACGCAGATCATTTTCTAGCTAATGGAACCCTCAAGGACAAATTGAAAGCCTTCAGAACAACAGCGGACATTTCGAATTTTAATGACACACTAAGAAAGTGAAGGATTAATCTACGTACGACATCTCAACTGTTGTCACCAGACTTTGTTGGCAGACATTATGCGGCATCACTGGGGAAACCTGCGTAGATAAACAATGAAGTTATCTGAAGTTGATAATCACGGAAGCAGTAGAGAAAGCAGCAAAGACAGGAATTCAAGTGAACGCAAAAGAGATTATGAAGATAAGGAAACAACGAAAACCAGCACAAATCAAAATAAATGACAGATATTTGAAGTAGGTCACTTGCCACACGTAAATTTGAAGCATGGTCTCAGCTAGAGGCAGAGTGAATGATTATGCCAAAACCAGCCTTGATCTGAAAGGTCAGACACAGTACTGTCAATCTGAAATTATTGAAGAAATCTTTAGAACTCTATATGATGAACAAAATTCGTTTTTCCAACGCTAATGTTAAGTCATCTAGTTTTTCTATATGAGTAAGATATTTGGCTAGCGCGTCACGTGAAGGACTTCCAACAGACTTTCGCAGACATCTATCAACAGCTAACGTCCCTCCCTATTGAAAATCATGTGTTCTCAAATAATAAGTAAGAAATCATGTGAACAAACCAATGACATGCAAAAAAATGGAAATGATTCAAATACACGCTGAGGTGACTGTAGAATCTCGTCAAGCCGGGCAACTTCTTGAGTAGGACTAGAATAAGAAATGGTGGGTTAAGCGTTCGAAGGTGACATGGTGTACATTCTGAGAGGAGGAGATTAGAGAGTTTCGGCCATTATCAGGTCAGCTAAAGAAGGCGGCAGGTATTACAGGAATTTAGAGATGGGCTACTGAGGAAGGGTGTGGCACTTCAAACCTTAAAAAACTATAGTACATAATGATATAAATACCACTGTTCAGATAAAGACTCATTTTCGAGGTACCCCAAACAGCTAAATACTAGGAGATTCAGCCACTAATCGAAAAGCATTTCGCACAATTCTGGCAGCTGTATTGAATTGAGGTGAGTGGTACTCTATTGGCTCTGACAGCAGCATATTTGTGTCCTTTATTGTAGAAAACAGCTGATTTCGCAATTAGGCTGATATCCATGACATGAAATAACAGAGAATGTGAAGAGATCACACACCTGGATACAACTTTATCATAAGCATAATAAATCAAGAATTTGAACACTCAAATTTGACTCACTAAAACACTGAAACTGACAATAAAACTGTCGCTCACAACTTACTTATCGCCGTTTCAATCTTTTTATTCTTATGAATCGAAGAATCATTGAGCGTTTATATTGTCTTGTTTGGTTATTATTTTATTTTCAATTTGTTAGCTGAAAATAACTGAACTTTGATCCTGTCAGAGAGTTACACAAAATTTATTTTATTTTCGTGGTCGATATGAGAGTTTCAAGTGTGACTTTCATGAGATATTCCTAACGATTTATTGTTTTTATATTGAGCTTACCCTCCTTACCAAATCAAGAAGAGTTAACGGCATCAGTCTTATTTTGACTATAAGTTTATTACTTGCATGAATTTTATTTTCAAAATCATTTTTGTGCGACTTAAAGCTTATAAATTAAAAGCGTAAAATACAGTGGGTTACGATACACCGATTTCTGCAACTGATGTTTGAGAGATTCATCGCCAAGACAAGGCCGAATATGATCACTAAACATATTGCAAGTCACCGCTAGATTCCGTAGTAGCATTTCATGTAACCATTGTCGATTGAACATGATTTCGGTTGTTTGTTAAGGTATCCTGGCGAGAGTTTAGTAATAATGTACATGATATATGGATAATTTTATTTTATTTTATTTTTTTTTTTTTTGGTTACAGCTTGATTCCACACTGTATTTTTGGTACAAGTATGGAATTTTCAGCGTGGATATCGGTAGCCCGAAATTCGCAGGCCGACCATAGATATCAGGTGTGCGTCGGCGTGGGCTCGAACCCCGGACCATGTGCATGGTCGGCGAGAGTCCTAACCACTGTGCCACCGACGCACGAAATACGGACAAAATCAACTACATTGAGCTCACAATATTCACTGTTCCTTCGCAACATGAATTACTGATGGGTCTAAATTCTAGTTATTTGTAGATAAACTCATAACGATCATGACACCCACGTTCTACAGGTGTATCATTCAGGACTAAAGAATATATCAGCAGGATTATGCAGATTGTTTTGAAGAAATCTGCGACACAATACTAGAATTATAATAAGTGGTATGTTAGGGATCTAACGTCTTGTTTCATTGTATGTTTCAGTGTTACATAGTTAACATTTTCCCTCAAAATATGTACATACATGAAGTTTGTCAGGTGGAAAGGAGTAGATGATGTCACGACTAAACTGAAGTAGTATATATGTTTTCTGACAAATTCCAGTGATGTGATTATAATCTGAAGTTCATCTCTTGTGATATGTTCTGTGCAAACAACAACGTAGATGGTTATCCAAGTATGAAAAATCGTGAACCATTGAAGATTTCTCCTTGAAGCACATCATTTATTACATTATGATGATTCGCTCAAACAACGCGTCACACTGCCACACTGAGTGAATTGGAAGAATCGATAAAAGTCTCAGCCTTATAATCCTTATCATCCCTAAAATGTGAATTGGTTTTTGTTAAGTAAACTTCTACGCATTTTTAAGATGTCAAATAATGTGCATCATATCATCATTTTACAGTTTGTTAAATATTATTATAAGAATTTCTACTGATAGCAATCACGAGTAATATTATTCTAGACAACATGGAAAGTGACATCGGACAAATAAGTTAAGGTTTGTGATAATATGCAAAAGGTTTATTCATATAATAAAATCCCTGGGCTTACTTTGCAGGCGACTGTCTTAAAAAGTTACGCATTATAATGTACTTTTTACAGTGTGACATACCCTGAAATCCAGTGCATCATTTTACACGTATATATTGCTGTGGATAACAGTGATGGCAACAATATGTAAGTCTCCATTGTAATCCTTCTTCTACTAATCATTTTTATAAAAGCACTGTGGAAACTCTATAATTTGTGTTCACGTGAGTTATCTGAGGCATTTGAGAACAGTTACTAGATACTCATGCAAGTTTACTTGCAATTTAACGTTATAATGTTGTCATTGTTATGGAAGATTGCTTCTATTTCAAGCTGACCATAATCATGCAGCTTCACGTCTCCCTGACACTGGTTTATCTTCCATTAGTTTACCCTGCGTCCCATAGATGCACATTACTTTCAACCTTCGACTCCCGACTGCATGTGAATATGTCAATACGATAAGTTCAGACTAACGTTTTTATATGTGGAAGCGTCTACTGACTCTGACTTAATGTCAGACTTACAATGTTATACAATTTGATAACATAAAGAATATGTAAAAGTGGAGGTGATATTGATGAGGCTTCGTATTATTGGTGAAAATTCCACAAAACAACGAAATTCGCCAAAGTTTCACATACCATCACAGTATCCAACCTGAATTCATATATCCCCGTGTTTCAGCTTTTTAAATCACTCACGCTTTGCTGTGTTTGTATTTTATAGCACTGACTTTGCTCCTCAGTGTATTCTAGTAATTCCGGTTCAGAGCAAACTTACAAGATACATCGGTTCTGATGGCGATCGTAGTTAGTTTCCAAAGAATTCAGTTTTTGGAGCTGACTTCATTTAAATGTGTCGCAGAATATCCTATTTCTTTTGGACTCCTTGTTGTCAAAGTCTTGTTAACACTGATCTCTTGCGTTCTAACCTGAAGAATCAAACAAGCAATGGAAGCATTTTTGATGTGTTTATCGACGGTGTGTGTGGGTGTGTGAAAATTGAAATAGTTTTGATTTTGTAGGGCCAAATAAGATAAGTCAATTGAAATATTACCTGTGGCGTTGTATTTTAAACAAAGACTCCTGCAAATTCTATAATCATTTTAATATGTACATTTATTTAATTTTAGTCCATAACTTATCTCTGTATTTCTGAGATCGAAAATATGTACATTAACAAGATGGAGAAATCAACTAAAAATACTTGTCCAGCAGTTCATTATTCAAAGTACAGTCAAAAGTATTCTTGAAATTTGCCCCATTTAAATCTACTCTTATTATGTATTGTGCAGTGACTATAATTTCTCTTTTGAAATTAGACAGCTAATGGAATTACTCACTCTCTCGTGTATTGCATTTATATCTTGCATTTATCGAGGCAGAGAAAGAAGGATATTCCTTCATAAGTGATTGGCTTTCCATTCTCATCAGATAACACTTTGTTACACTAGCTACAATCGATTAATATTTCATTTGAAGATTCTAACCGGACAGAAAATATCATGCAATTAGCTTCATTGAAAATTTTATACATTGTCTAGGCATTCTAATGCATAGTGTCAAGAGAAATGGAGCTGAAATTAATTTTAATACCTGATTACTAAGAGTTCAATTACAATTTATTTAATCTGCTATGACTTACAATCAGCGTTCTGAATATATTTTACAGTAACTTATTTATTCTGTAAGTGATCCTATTTTTGAACGCCGCATTAGCTGTAGTAAGCTAACAGTTTTCTCGAAGACAGAAGAAAGAAAACGTGACAAAGGATAGATAAGAATGGAACCACAACTCTACTTACAGTCAATATTTTTAAATCCTGACAGTTAAACAGCATCCACTATTCCGGATTCACAATACACATGTAGTTTCTATAGACTGATCTATGTCAGAGAAAAAATAAATTAAAATCAAACCATTTCTGTCATTTATATTTTGGGTTATGTAGGTTTTAGTTATTTGAGAAGAGTACATGAAATAATGTAGAATGAGCTCCTATCACCCTGATTTATTGATGTATGAAATAAATCCCTGCTAACCTCTAACCTAACGCCAATCACTGTCATTGGCTAACATCACAAATTCAATGGCTTAATTTTGATATAAATGTAAATTTAATAGAATAGAGCATACGGTTTCTATAGTGAATTCATCTTCCCGTTAATATTTTTGTTGTTAAGCACAAAAGGTATTAGGAAAACACACCAACACTAGAAGACTCATTCAATTCTGTCAAAGGAATGGAACAAATGAAAACACTCATCACATCCTACGAAATACAGTCCTTGTCTGCAGGCATACCGCCACAGAAAACAGTGAATATTCAGAAAGTTTCTCATTACCGATAGCTCAGGAAAGCTTTCTCCTGCTTTCATGTATCAAAGATGCACCATTTAAGTTCACTCACAATAAATGATGACAGCGGCATCAAGGTGCCTGTTAGGTGCGCTTATTGCTCAGATCTTCATGTTCCGTATGTAAAACAATATCATTTAATTCCGAAACCCCTGAAAGTAAGTTGCTGCTCTGTTTCAGTTATATTAGATTCCATAAGTTTCCCTTGAGCTGTCCAGAGTTGCCTTTTGAAACCTTATCACTTTCACTGTGCATGATGAATGCAGTTTCGGAATTTATTACAGTTAGCGCAACCGGTGTTGATATATGACTCATTTTTCATTGTTGTCAGCTTAAATTGCTTCTGCAGTTGGCAAAGAATGTTGCGACTACTGATAAGTGGGTAGAACACACAGCTGATTCGTTATGAGGCGTGGGTTGGTCCTCGAAACCATATTTTCACACGAGCAGAATGAATTACCTTCGTTCACCGCAAAGCAGTCAGTGTTTTACATGAATTTTGATACTGACGCATTAACTTGAATTAATTTTGGAAGCATATATATATATATAAATACAAGCGTCTAGCAGAAAAAAACTGAGTGTCATCCGTGTAATCTAAACAAAATGATTTAATTCACCAGTACTCCACATCAAGTCATTCACTAAAACAGAAAAATTTGTTCAGCGAAAACGCTATTGTCGATTATTATGACTTCATCTACAGTTTATTTGAATTGGTAGAGAATTAACTTTTTGAGTTTTGCACGCCTGTCGGCTCAGCAGCAGTAATGCAGCCTCACAAGAGCCCTGAACGTCTCATTTGCAAGATGCAGATGCAACACCAAATATAACTTCAGAACACAATAGTGTTTGGCAACGGAATTATTGACTGACAACTGAATGTACGGCTATGTGCAAAATAAGTCTACCAAATTTTAAAAACCCAATTTGCGTATGCCTTCTGTATAGTGCTTCTTCGCCTTACTTCCATGATTTCAAGGGTGTTTCATAGTTATGGTTCATTTTTTCTCTTCATCAGTTAACCCAACCATCTATCACTAATGATATTCCTGAAGATGATGCAAATAGTTATATGTGTATTCATACAAGCACACGCTGTCCTTTCAGGGAACTACAACTTCATTTTCTTTACATACCCTTCCGTCTTCAATTGGATTTCGGAACCAACAACACGTTGTTTTCATTCTTCACGTGGTGCGTAATTGGATGTTCAGAGACTAATTTAGGGGAATATGGTGGTCGAAAATTACAGAGGTGTCCCACACTTCAATAGTAGAAGAACTGAGCTTGCTCATTATGAAATTTGTTACATCTGTAGCTTAAGTAAGCATCACGGTTTGGACTTGCTTATTCTCAATTGCGTGGATAAACCAAATGTCTTCAATGTTTCAATGCATCAAATATGTTTGGAAGTACTGGTTTACCCATATGATACAGGTTTGCTTCTTGTTCATATACATCGCTGTTGTTGAAATATGTCCTTGTTTAATTTTTAGCAGGAAGTCTCAAACAGCAGGCTGTCTATGTGTGACAAAGCTATGTCTTTGGATGCCATCAGATATGTCAGGGTCTTGTTCTCCTTTGTGATTTTACAAGAAAGTGAGGCGGTATGTATTTCCTAATATGTCTCGATGCATTGTATAGATGATCACAGACTAAAAGACATATTTGGTAATGACATATTCGACATTGATCAAGGCGCATCAGCCATGCTGTGGGTCTGATATACCTGGGATTTTGGAATGCAATAGGGGATTGCCCTTCGCATTAGTCGACATTCTCAGATAGTCTCAACTCGTTCGATGGCAAACAAATTCGTACTCTTTCACATCACTTTCTATATAATAGTCGAGTTAAACTTTCAGTGGACCCCTTCAAACAGTCTTTTATAAAGGTATCTAGGGAGGGACGGGGGGAAGAAAGAAGACACCTAAGGTACCACTGTGATATCAGTTTTCATGACAGCAAATTACTTTTCACCAAAGCAATCAACTCAACCTTAAATGGTAAAATAAAATGTTACTGGAAACCTGTTTCCCCTGCTACAGTGACTGGACTTACCAAAGGAAGTTGTGTGATTCCAATAACGTCATGTATTTCCCCTGTTCTATTTGATGAAGTTTTGTTATAATGGAGAAGATCTGTAGCTCACACGATTATCTTCGGTATAGTTTCTCCTCCTGTCACATATGCCTAAACATAGTTCACTTTCAACAGTTTGAAAAACATTTGGGCATTGAGCATGTGATATTACTTTTAGAAAGTGTTTTGTATTTCCCAATGAGTACGAAAGAAAACGATTTTGCTTTCACTATTGAATGCCAATAGCTTTTTAAAAGTATTGTTTAACCAGAATTCACAAAACTCAGGTTATATGTAACAACTTAATCATCTTTCAAGTATCGGTTTTGTGACGATATATGATTGGTTTGAGGATTTCATCTCGGGATAACATCTTTTAGAGAACCAGTGGTTGTATGCTGAAGGAGAGTCACAAACTGGGGTGGAACATCTGTTCAATACTCCGAGGTTTTCCAATGGTTCTCTAACTGATGTCAGCCTATCATAAGGTCGTCCAGCAAATCAAACTTAATGTCCATTCCTCAGCATGAGGTCAGTTTTAGTTTGTTAAGTGGGATAATTATTGTAGATAACAAAACCAGGCGTAGATTGTTGTATATTGTATATATTGTATAACATTATAAAAGCAGCGAGTTTTTATATAATTAAATTGCTTATGACTTTTATGTTGATAATGTCATTTCATGGAGGAAGGAAGTGTCGTAACCAGGTGACATTATGTTTTAGTCCATGATTCCTATTCATAGAGTTTGGATTCTATTTGATATGATTTACTTCTGATGTTAGTAGTTATTTGTGATTTCTGATAATTTTCTGGATTAATTTGTTCTTGTTTTAGGTGATTTGTTTGAAGAGCATTCATTGCCTTCCTAGACAGTACCTACAGCTTACACGTCGAATTTAAGAAGAGGACGTTCAGGTTAGACGTCATGGAGAAAAGATAGATGAACCAAGATTTTTACGCACCTTAATATGTCTGATGAGCAACTAAGGTGAAAGACTTACATGGGAAGGCGTACATACATATACTCAGAAATGATAATAACAAGCATTTAATGGTTGAGATGAAATGAGTTATCTTCAACAATGTTGTTGTGTGTGCAGCAATCAGAATCCCTATGTAAGCCTTATTACACACTAAGTCGAGAAACATTCCTACATTGATAACAAACTCATACTTCTCTTGATTTCATGATAGGCTTGAAGATTCAAATTGTTGGAAAACAAATTACATCAACAAGTTGAGTGTTTCAAGGCATGCAGAACACTTCTGCGTGATATGACTTGTACTTATAAGAATATATGATCGAATTACTCATAGCTTTCAGTTCTAGAACATTATATATTACAAATTGAATTTCCAAATGTTTTATCTCTGAAATTGCATGTCGTAACAGTGTTTAAATTATGGATAAGCTGTACTGTTACTTTGACAGTATGATAACATGCGATAAATGAACTGAAATCTATTCTCACATTAAGATTGACGCAACCCATGGTTAAAAATAAAATATTTCCAATAATATTCTAAAGTAAATAAAGTATAATTATATTTCAATAATTTACACACAATGATAAGTTTTGTGATTGTTAATATTTCGGGCAAAATTACTGATCAATTATTTAGTGCCATTTTCGTTATAATACAATCTTTAATATTTTTGGTAATTTATCCACTTCAACTCTACCCCTTATAACTTTTATCACATATACGTACATTGACTGAGCAATTATTTAGTGCCACTTAATAACCTTTTTCTGTAATATAAATACGACTGTACAGCTTGAAAATGAAGTCGTTGAAAAGAAATTTCTTCGCTGAACAAAAACTGTGTTTTTACTTATGAATAAATGGGTATTTTCCGAAAATTACTGCCCGTGTTCACACCATTGTGGGAATTGTTTTATTCACACATTTATGATTTGTACTCATATATATATATATATATATATATATATATATATATATATTTCAAAAAGACTTATGTTCTCCACATGTGAAGAGTTTAACTAGCCGGTGTTGCGATTTATGACTATGAATACCAAACTTATATAACACTTGTTTAACGGAAGCCTCTGTGAGTTTAACTGTACTGTTGAACTCACACAATTAGGACTGCTAGGTTTTTAAACACACACACACTCACAAAAACACTGATTATTATTTCAGGCAGAAACTAGTGGATTTCTCACATTTGCGCACTATTTGTTTTTTAATATGAACTGTATTATGCGCGTTTGTTAGGATGAAAAATTATAATACAAGCGTTATATCATATCGATTACATCTGCAAGCAGCCTTGATACATTAGATACCCATGTCGAATGGTGAGATGAAGACAAGCTGTTTATGTCTAAACTTAAATCTTCGTAGATTTGTGACGTCTCAAACACTATTTTGTGACAGCGTTCTCAATTTCGTTAGCATCGGCCATCTAATAATGTTATCTTAACTATGGTCAATATTAAATGATTACTTTATCCTTCAGGCGACTGAAATTAGTGGAATTCATTGGAAAATTTCTGTGGCAATCGCTTGCTTGTAAGTCTGTTATAATTATCACCACTGTTTGTTTTATGTCGAAGTGGAAATCTAAGCTTCAGCAACATGTTTACACTTAGTTTCATTTTCTGCTGTCCTCTTTATCTGCGCTGGATATTGCTCATAATCTCTTATCTCCTCGTCGCATGATCTTTTTGGTATCACCCTTGGGTACTGCCAACATCGCTCCTCATTCACGCTTCACTCAAGGTTATCCTGATAAAGACGATATCATCCGATGATCCCTCCAGTTTGTGTGTTATGCGTCTCCTCTGCTTTGTTGAGCTATCGGTTCTATTTTGGATCGCTCCCAGAAATTTGGTCTACTGATATTATCCAGCCGTTCAATCTTTCGTGAGAAACCTGTGAGGATAGCTGCAAACGAAAGACTGTGATTTGTTGAAAATACTTTCCATGACACGTTGAGTTTCTTGATCGAATGGAAGGAATGGCTTAACACTTGTGTTGAAAATTTTATAATACTCCTTTTAAATGTATGATGAAATTAGATGCAATATTGTAGATATGTGCTGAAAATTTCACACTGTACCACAAGTACTATTTCTGGAATAAAGCGAAATTGTTATTATTGTTCTTATTATTAAAAAAGCTTCTAATGAATAAGGAAATTGGATTATTTAATGTTGCATTGAAGAATGTAATTTACGTGCCAATTTATTTCACATTCGAGGTTAACGAGTCTTTTGTCTCTTGGAAATTAGAATAGTGGGCTGAAGACTGTGACGATAAGTTGTAGTAACGGAGTATTTTGTTGATTGTATAATGCGACCAATCAAAAAAATCTCTTTTGTCGTTCGTGGAGTGAGAATAGTTTTCAGTTCATAAATCATAGATTATCAGACTCTAGGAACAACAGCAGACCAAACATATGTTCTACTGTCATTGTAACAAGCCTGTCCAGAGACAAATTTAAAAGATGCAGTGAATGTGTTCACATAGAGAGTTACATTTATAATCTTCAACAGGGCATATCTTTATTTTAGAACACTGTAGATTTCAAAATCTCAAGCAATTAGATGACATATTATTAAATTTATTATGAGTAAATTCACGTAGAAGCATCCAGTGTGCCTTCAAACCACTAATCTGTAGATAGAATTAGTTGTTTCATGAATTCAAACCTTCAAATCCTCACAAAATCTAGGTCAGTATGGATTTAAGTTGAATGTAAGACGTGTTTGACTATTATATTCACTGCACACAGCTATATTGGTGAACATAACAAAATCTTTGGGTATTTTCAAACGACTGATATGATCACTTTCGAGGATATGCATGTGAACATTCCCCCCACCTTTCTTAATAGACTTAAAAATTTATCAAATTCAGCGGCATAAGGACATGGTTATGTTTGGTGGGTCCTATATCTGCCATCACTTAATGGAAATCGGTAAGGGAAAAACATACATTCTTGACTCAAGGAGCGTACTTACCTGGAGCATTTGGTTTATGTCGTATAAGGAATTTTATGTTTGTCTGAATGTTAGAATAAGTTAGATTTATGTCAATGATCATCTTAATGATATTGAATTCATCAACATTCATCAGACGTTCGCATGTATGCCATCCGTAAACAACAGTGTTCGGCAACTAAATACTTAATGCATCAAACGCCTATATTTCCCGAGATTACGTTGATGTTTATGTGATTCAATTTTTTGGTCTCAGCCTTTATTTTTTGATTTACAGCTTGATTCCACACTGTATTTTTGGTACAAGTATGGAATTTTCAGCATGGATATCGGTAGCTCAAATTTTGCAGGCCGACCATAGATATCAGGTGTGCGCCGGCGTGGGCTCGAACCCCGGACCATGTGAATGGTCGGCGAGAGTCCTAACCACTATGCCTTCCTCATCTGGCTCATTATTTCATAAAACGTAAGACGAAAAAAAAATAAAATTTTAAAATAAAACAGCAGATTACATGACAGAGTTCATGGCATTACCTCATTTTGGAGTTTTATTCACCAAGGTTATGCATCTATGTTTTCAGTGTTACTTTATTTTAAATATATCTCTCAAGCGAAGAACTCTCAGATGCTGTCAGGTGACATTTCA
Source organism: Trichobilharzia regenti (assembly GCA_944472135.2). Lineage (NCBI taxonomy): Eukaryota > Metazoa > Platyhelminthes > Trematoda > Strigeidida > Schistosomatidae > Trichobilharzia > Trichobilharzia regenti. The sequence goes on from OX235267.1 coordinate 69,687,384, forward strand.
CAAATTCCTTTTAGGCGTCTTCTTCTTTCCCCTCACACTTCATCTCTGTAGGGGGCTGCCTGAAGTGATATGCTATATATTCTCAAGAAACCAAGTCACTCTTGCAGGTTGAATTAAGCAGTTTTTTGCACTCAGAAATTATCCTCATTTGCTGATAAATTAGGTTCTCCGTCTGCCCCCTCTTATGGCCACTCTGCTATTGGAACCATTATCATTTTTATCATTATACTTGGTTTGTGATTTCACTGAGGCTAGTTAACAATCACTCATGGGACCATTATCTTCACTTTGTATGTAGTTTCATGCAGTTGTATAAATGCATCTGATTGTGTGTTTTTCCCAAACGTTTTTAAAATGATAATCATATTCATATGCTGAGATTAGAATGTTGGAAGTTATCTTAAGGCATGTTCATATATATCACATAGGTTTATTTCAAATTGCAATATCTAATGAAAGAAAAACTTCAAATGATATTTAAACTGATAGAAGGAAACCATAAATAAAACTCATTAACTATCACGTAAAATGCACGGCACAAATTTGCTTAGAACAGATAAATTTGTATTGTTCAGATTAATTCCTCATCGCGTGCTGTGAGTGTCGGACTCGTAGAGCCTGTGCATGTCTCCACGTAATTAATATTGATAACTTGGTTTTAACTTGATCTCCTGTATCGACTATATAAGCTTGTATTAGCCTACATCAGGTTTTATTTATTCTTTTGTCTAACGAAGATACGCTGGGTTCATAAATTCGACGGTTAACTCGACTAGTAGTATATCCGGTGTTACTAGCTTGAGAGAAACGGTTGAATTAGCAAGTACATATGAAAGAACAAGAAATGAAGCGGTTTCTTTTTATTTCGTGAACCAAGTATTGGTTCAATTGTGTGCAAATCTTATTGTAGGCTACCACCGAATGTTATGACTGCATTCCTCTATTAATGTGATTCAGTAATTGCAATCTTAGGAACACTGAGGTTTTCATATCTTCAAGCTCCATGGTCTTTGCGACTCTTTAAATGTGTGTTTCATTCAAAAGCTTCATAATATAACTTTCCCTGTTGAATAGATGAAAAATAATAACGAGTTATTTATCAACTATTTCGTCAGAACAAATAACTCGAGACTGGAAAATAGTATATCTCACGAGAATTCGTTTGCTTTGTGGAATGATTATACGGAGAAAGTGAGTTAACAGTGAAACATACTACAAAATGTTCCATCTCCTATTTTGTTTCAGTACATGCATAACCATCACGCACTCATTGTGTTAGTCCACAAAAAAACCTGATTTCTTTATTCATTAGTAGCTGCCATTTATACCATTTGACGTACAGAAAATCAGAGCCATAGAATAACAAACAGTAATCTCATTCTTTGTGACCCGCCAAGTTTCTGATTCGTATAGAAGAACTGACTTGACGTTTGTATTGAAGATCCGAATTTTATTGTTTTTGTTGATCCTGAGTGACGAGGATTTCCAAATTGATTTCAGATTGATGAATGTTTTTCTCGCCTTCCCGATTTTCGCTCGATTTGGCATCCTCGTCCGTACTGACTGGCTGCAGTTGAGACAATGCTCCCTAGATAGATAAGTACCCTTCTGTTCAGCATCACACAGTGAATAGGTTATGGTCATTAAATAATTTTCTTCATTGAATATGAAAAAGTCTCCTTTATTGTTATCTTATTATGTTGCGTATTTCCATATCGTAAATTCCTCGCCAGATACTAGTTTGCTAGGCTACTAACTTGCTAGTTTTCTAGCCGGTCCCAAGACCGGGTAAAGAGGGAGGGTTGGGGCGTGGTGCTAGCAACTCCACCCCCGTAAAACAACTAAATCGCTACAGAAACTTCAATGAATAAATATATTAAAAATTTTAAAAACATAAGCAATAGCCTTACTTTTCGCTGGAATTGGAGAAGTGAAATGACGCAGGCTGGTGAAAGACTTCGGGAAGCCAGTCTGCCGATGTACCTTCTTTCGATGAAAGCAAAAGTAAAAATGAGTACCCGGAATGTTCGCACAATGTACGAAACTGGAAAGGCTGCCCAGATAGCTGCTGAAATGAGATTGTACAGAATAGAAGTGTTGGGAACCTGCAAGAGCAGATGGAACGGAACTGGAAGGTGCCAACTATCAACTGGAGAGACAGTAATCTATTCCGGCCACCCAGAGGACAACCATGAGCACAACGAGGGAGTGGCCATCATGATGTCACCAACAGCAACCAAAGCTCTCATGCAATGAGAAACAATCTCCTCCAGGATAATGACAGCCAGGTTCAACTCAAAAGGAAGGAAAGTTACAGTCATTCAATGTAATGCGCCTACAAACGTCTCAGAACTAGAGAAGAAGGAGGCGTTCTACAGACAAATACAAGCAATAATGAACAACATCCAAAATGGCGATATCAAAATCCTGATAGATGATATAAATTCGAAGATGGCAGGAGACAATACAGGAAGAGAACTCACCATAGGTCGCGAGGGCCTCAGTGAAATTAACGACAATGATGAACTCTTCTCAGATTTCTGCGCCTTCAATGATTTGGTGATTGGTGGTAGTGTGTTCAAACACACGGACGTACACAAAACGACATGGATTTCACCAGATGGAAACACCAAGAATCAAATAGACTTCATCTCAATTTCAAGAAAGTGGAGACGGAGCCTACTGGACACAAGGTCAAGGAGAGGAGCAGATGTGGCTTCAGACCACTATCTAGTACAAGGGACTTTCAAAGTGAAACTAAAAGCCTCGAGGATAGCTGGGGATAGGCCACAATGCAAGTTCAACACTCAATTACTGAGTGACACAACCACAAAAGACACCTTCACTGCAATTGTCAGAGCAAAGCAGGAAACACTACGCGACATTACTGAAGAATCATGCGTGGAAGAACACTGGAAGTCTCTGAAGGCGATTCTCAACGAAACGTGTTCAACGGTTCTAGGAAGAAAGAAGAGACAAGACAAGGAATGGCTCTCAACGGACACTTGGAAATTGATAGAAGAGAAGAGAATGGTGAAAGAGAAAATGATTCAATGCAAGGACGGACAGGAGAAGGAGACGATGAGCTCAACTTACAAAGCATTGGACAAAAAAGTGAGGAAAAGTGCCAGGATGGACAAAAGACGATTCTACGACAAATTCGCCACTGAAGCTGAGAAGGCAGCAGGCAAAAGGGACCTGAGGACGCTATATCAGATAACCAAATCTCTATCCGGGAAGAGGTCAACAGAAGCGAAACCTATAAAAGGCAGCCAAGGGAAGCCCATTACCAAGGAAGAAAAACAGATTAAACAATGGGAAGATCACTTCAAAGGACTTTTAAACCGACCAACACCTGCAACCCGTCCAGAAATACCAACAACAGCGCTCACACAACTGCAAGTTGACACCAATCCTCCAACGAGAGCTGAAGTCTTGAACGCAATCAAGCTTCTGAAAGCTGGAAACGCAGCTGGACCAGATGGAATACCAACTGAAGCACTGAAAGCGGACCCAGAGACTAGAGCAGACATGCTGATTCCATTATTGCAGAAGGTCTGGAGGGAAAGAAAGGTACCTAATAACTGGAGGAAAGGTTACCTCCTAAAACTATCAAAGTAGGGCGACTCAGGCCTCAATCTGCGAGAACTGACGAGGAATCATGCTTCTATCGACGCCAAGTAAAATCCTGGGTCTCATCATCCTGGAGAGAATAAAAGACGCACTGGAGACAAAACTCCGACCAGAACACGCTGGATTCAGGAAAGGCAAATCATGTACTGACCAAATTTCAGCTCTACACATCATCATCGAACAAGGCATGGAATGGCGACCAAACCTCTACCTCAACTTTGTAGACTTTGAGAAGGCCTTTGACAGCGTCCATCGTGAAGTAATTTGGAAATTACTCGAGTACTATGGTGTACCCTAAATATTCATCAACCTTATTCAACAGCTGTACGACAACGGCACATGTCAAGTGATCCACAACGGAAAGCTCATCTAATTTTTTGGAGTAAACACAGAAGTCAGACAAGAGTGCTTACTATCACCAATGATATTCCTAATTGTGGTGGACTCGATCATGCATCAGACAGTGGGAAACGAGAAGACAGGAATATCCCAGACCGACGTGAAGAACCTAGAAGACCTGGATTTCGCGGATGACTTATGTTTGATGTCACACACAATCGAAGAATTACAAGCGAAAACCGACAAACTGGCCGAAGAAGCAGCCGGAGAAGACAGGACTCCAGGTAAACATAGACAAGACGGAGGTTATGAAAATAACCAACCAACAACAGCAACGACATCCAACGTCAATCACCATCAACGAGAGGGATTTGAAAGAGGTTACTTCATTCACTTATCTAGGGAGCATTGTCTCAACTGCAGCCAGTCAGTACGGACGAGGATGCCAAATCGAGCGAAAATCGGGAAGGCGAGAAAAACATTCATCAATCTGAAATCAATTTGGAAATCCTCGTCACTCAGGATCAACAAAAACAATAAAATTCGGATCTTCAATACAAACGTCAAGTCAGTTCTTCTATACGAATCAGAAACTTGGCGGGTCACAAAGAATATTTCCAACAGGTTGCAGACCTCTATCAGCAACTGTCTTGCTCTATACTGATGATCAGATGGCCGGAAAGAAACTATGAGAACAAACAAAACAAGAACCAATCGTACAACAATTATGGAGAAGTAAATGGATTGGATGGATTAGACACTCTCTGTGGAGGCCGCTGGGTGACATCGCACAACAGGGCATTGCTCGAGTGGGGCTCGAAAGGAAAGCTACCGGCTTATGCACAAAATTGGTCCTGGAACATGACAAGGTAAATAAAATTCAGAATGTTGATCATGAGCTGTAGCAGATTAAATAAATGACACTTCAAATTGTGGTAAGTAGGTGATGCAACTTATTCATGTCTGATGAGACAAAACCGCTAATGGTGTGTTTATGAGTAAGACGTTTCCGTACTATTTCATCAGAGTCGAACAGAAATGCTTCTTTTAATTATTACTTCAGCTTCACATTCCTTTGACTTTGTAAAGACAATTTCCCACTATTGTTGATTAACATATCAAATAGGTGTGATGCTGACTGTCAAGCAGGTTGCTGTGGTTCCATTCATGAAGTGATTGGCAAGTACTGAAATATTTGATTTATGCTTCCCTGTCAATGTAGACATGTTCGATCTTAGAAATACAAGAATATGTGAGTGACTGAAACGCATTATGAGTAGTAGTCATGCTGAATACTTAATTCTGGTAATAACGGAAAATAATGTTTTAATACAAAAGACTACTTAACATTTCAGTTGACTTACACTTTCCCGGTGCCAAAACAACAAAGTCACTCCAGTTATTAGAAAAGTCATCGATAAGAAAAACAGGACTGTGAACACTGCTAGTTTAAATCTTCTGATAAGAATGCACAAGATCATTGTGAATACGTCCTCCAGAATGATAAATCCAAGTAAAATACTACATGAAAATAAAATTTGCTTTTTGCAACACATAAGAAAAATATTCGCAGACGATAGTGCAATCTGTTGGCGAAGTAAAGTGGACAATTTCAATGTGTGAGCATGAAGCTTTAAGTTTTCAGACTGTAGGTGTTACGAATCGCCTAGAATAATGTGAGCGCCTTGTCAGATTGAATCATTCTAAATTATTTAAAATAATTCAAGCATGTTACAGGAAGATTCAAAAGAGGATTTTATTGAATGGTTCACTGTATAAGTCAAAGCTGCTTCAGCAGAATTATTCAGATTTTATCAGCTACCAAAAATAACATAATTTGTGGTCAGTTCATAAGATGGCCACTTATTTTTATACCAAAAGGAACAGGTAAACAGACGTCACATGTTTGCACTGACCAATGTCATATTGTCATATGTTCTTATTTGTCTGCATTGGTGTGTTGTACTTTATGTGCAAAAAATATCAGAACATGATGATATTTCATATAGGTCATAATATCGGATTGAACTTGTTTCCCCCATCATCTGTCTTGTTTCCTTAGAGTCTCCCATGTCCGTAATAAGTCTATCCCTTCAATCCAGTTTAATGCATTCGATATGGTCAACCTTCCTTTATGTGAATGAGGGTCCCTTCTTAGAATTTTGACATTGTAGAAATGGATATTATGTCCTCTGTCCTCTACAGCATGAATTGCTGTGGGTAATCTTTTAAATAGACTTTTTAATCCTACTTCGTCATTTCTAGGTGGACGTTTCGTGAATAGCCTGTATTCACTCACTTTGACTTTCGCCTGTCTACTGCTGTCCACTATATAGCAAGCTTCATATTCTGAACACTTTATCCTGTAGACACAATCACATTGTGTTATTTTGGAAAGCATATCCTTAACATTCACTAAAGCCTTCTCCAGAGAACTGTAATGCACGAAATAGACTTTAATATTATATGATGCTTAATGTGTCGTCTACATATTTACCACATTCTGGGATGACACATAAAATTTGTCGGTGCTTTTCTTTCTAAAGCTTTCATATAGAGATTTGCTACAATTGTAGATGCTGGTGACACCATTGCAACCGACAGTATTGTTTGTCCTTGAAGGTGAAATATGCACATTCTGAACTAAGTTTTAGGCAATTGCTAACGTCTTCATTGACAACGAAGATTTAGCTAATATTTCTGATCGTTTATGAGTTCATATTTCATAATATTAAGTAAATCACATTAGAAATACTAGCAAATAGAGAAAGCACATCAAGACGTGTCACATTTTTTTCTTTTCCAACGATTATCTCCATCACTCTTCTTTTAAACTACTCAACATTTTTATTATTTGAAGGAATGTTGTACTGAAGTGGTTTCAATATTCGTGATACATGTTTTGCTAAATGTATGTAACTGAATTCGTGAAATCAATTATTTGTTTAATAAGACGTCTATTTTTGTATTTTTGACCTTCCATAAAATCTCACGGCCGTATGTGTTTTCGGAGCTGTTGAAAACCAATTTTTACTTCCCTAAGTAGATTGCATACTTGTGCTTTTACTTTGTTCATGGTACTCGACGTTTTCTTTATTGGTTTTTATGTGTATGGCTTTTTTTGATACGTTCAAGAATTTTTTTATAATCGTCGTTTTTAAAATCACGTGGCTTACACAGTTAAATGTTTAGAAAGATATTATTTTGACATTTCCTTAAACACACTGGGATAATTTGCATAATTTATGTGTAAATATAAATGTTTAGTATCTCAGTAAATTAAGAATCCCCAAAGTGTATTGAGAACGAGGTGATTGTAGCGGACAATTTTTTTAGTCAAATTCATCCGCATGCTCTGCTGTCCTAAATCCTTAAGTATTATACTGAATACAGCTTTCAAAGGCATGTGAAAATAACATCGGAATTTTATTGGGGTACACCTTCAGTTTTGGATTGATGGTTCGTCATTTTCTGTTGTTAAGTGAACGCATATAAATAGCGTGCAGTTATTTTATTTTCCTTATCAGTCTTTCATCCCTTAATGTATTATGGTTGATAAATGTAGGTATAAAGTATATTCTTGTATGTAATGTAATCGACCAAACCATTACACTGTAATTTGCTGCATCCATTTAACTCTGCTTATTTAACTTGTGTTACTTGTTTTGGTCTAACTATTGTTCGAGAAGATGGCACAGCAAACACGAAATGACCATGAGGAAATAAAGTTGACTCATAAAATTGATACTGGAAAAACTTACTGTTATTCCTACCAGGAGCAATACAATTTTAAGATTACTTCTGAACATGAAGAATAGTAATATACAGAGGAACACAATCACTACTCTAAAATACATATAGAAAAATGGGTCTTATAAATTAATAAAGCTGGAATGGGGTTCCGTTGTAAAATATATTTACTTCTGTGTAGCCTTGTGATTTTATACCGCATTCGTTATCATATGAAGAAAGAAAATTGGTAACTGGATGTGCTACATCCATCATCTGTCAATGGTTTTATTGTTTACTCAACAGAATAATTTACTGTTAGGGGAAGCACAAGTTTAGACGCAATGGAAGTGATTAAGGCAATATTCCCTGTTTATAGCCAGACATAAGATTTCATGTAATGTTCTGGTTATGAGATTATTGATCCAACATGTAGTCTAAAATGAATCGGTTTCAAATAATCGATACTGTGAGAATATTCAATATCTTTTTCACAAAAATTTCTTATTTGTTCCATTTTGGTAATTATCTGTGAGTCGGTTGTCCTATGAGTCATTTCAATGCAACGTGTTTACTTTGTGTCACCTAATATGGGGTTCAAAAACAGGCCAGATTGCTTTCTTTCAGTGAGTAGGTTTACGATTTGTTTTCAAAATATCTGTTCATGTTCTAGATAGCAACATTAGTGACAAGGCGTTTTGTGTCCCTAGAAGATCGTTCCTCGAAAAAGTCTGCACTCAACAAATACAACGATGCAGATAAATTGACTAAGGCACAAGCCACACAGTGCTTAGCACAAACACCATATCAGCGAACTGATGAATATTATTACAAGTTTGTGAAAGGTTATGAACGTTTTTGAAATAGACAGTCACTAAGAGATAATCGAAAGCAACATATATCATTTATGCAGCAATGAAAACCTCTTTTTCATACTTGAGTCGAGATTGTTGATGGTGCTGAGAATGACGCTGAAATTACCTGGCGTGAAGATGAAAGCTCCATTATTTTATTCAATCTACCAGTCGGTAAAATAGATGGTTATCACTGCTTATCAGCAACAACACTACATATTCTGCTTCAGTAACCAGTATGTTAACAGGAAACTGTCTGAAAATCAGTCGTTCATTTAGTCCAGTACTTTACTAGAGTCCACGGCTTTAAATTCCACGAGTGAGTGATTTGGTTCTAGAGGTTATAATCACCAGCTGACATAAACGTATTCACAATATACCACCAGTGGTGTTTTTCTCAAGATAAAAGAAATGCACACTTACAAGGAAGCGACTTGCGCATAATTCATCCATTCTTCAGGAATCTTAACCACCTGGAAGATAAAGTATTCACCAAAGAGAATTCATCATTTTGATTACATTAACAGATGATCAATAATGGCGAAACTGAGTAGACTGTCATGACGTGGTGTTCGCAATGGTTTCGAACCTGCAAAATGCTGAGTTTTCAACAAAAGCGTTTCATCTAATGTCTTACATTGCAACATGAATATTCGACACGTTACGTTTGCTCACAGATGCAAGAGATGTGGTGTGATGCTCATTTTCGAATTTCCCATTCAATGAAACTCACACAGTACAATCCATATTAAAAAACAAATGGTATGCAAATCGTATACAAAATTCAACGGACTCAGTCCTATATGATTATCGATTTCGGTATGAAGGCATAACGATTCTGAATGTGTGAGTTTACCAGGTTAATTCAATCTGAAGAAGCTCTCAGTGAGCATCACTCACGTGAGATACAGTTGAAAAGGCATATATAGCAACATATATATATACTGCCAAGTGCACAAGTTGTGTTAAAGAGTGAAAAATGTTACGATTCGATTGAATTTTCGTACATCCCGTAAATAGAATGACAATAAAATGCAAAGAGAAAATTAGAAAAAACGTGAAGAAACATATGCTCATTAGGAGTAGGATTTCTCAGATATGAAAGTCACTGCTGTAGGATCATGTCAAGTAAGAAACCCGATAAACCATGAAACTATCATATTCTAATGCACAAAAATTCCAGAGAAATAATGAAAAGTAAATTTCTTACCTGCATGAAAGCAGCCATCTCAAGCTAAACCTTATAGGATTGATTTGAAGAAATGTTCAATTAATGTATCAATATATATTCATCTAACTTTTGAAACTTTGGTTTGTATTGTTTTACATTTATGATGGCATGTTTTCTAATTGATAACAAAGTCCTCAATCAACATCGAAGTTTTCTTATTTTTGAGAATGATAAAGTCATCAAAAGAATATTAATTGAACATTTTAAATCATCACTAAAATTTCTTACTTTGAACGATGTGCTGTTACTTGATAAAAACTGGTTAATTTATGGAGCACTTGAATGTGGAAAAATCAAAACCTACTGATGATACTTTAAATGTGTAGGATGACTATTTGCGTATTCGTCAGCGCATTTGATATCTTCTAGATTTAAATGAAATAATATGAAGGACAGTTTGATCTCCACTCTTTCAGCATCTAGTGACAGAGTGAAGTGGTTAATTTTAAAAGATATTTTATATTGACTGTCTGTAGTCTGAATTCCAATGCGTCATCAGAATAAAACGTAATGATATGAATGAAACTGGATAAGTATCACATTAGAGAGAAACCACTATTTGTAATTTGTTTATACCTTCTATGTAACTCAGACCTTTTTCACTTGAACGTTGAGGTTATGTGCTCTAGAGGATTCCCTTAAAACTGTAGGTGATATATCTTAGGCGGGTAACTTATTCGTCCTATAAAATGACTGAATAAATAGTCGTATTTTCTAGTCATTTCTCTTTTTTCTTGGACCTATAAATCTTTCTCGTGTCTATTGTCCAAAGTTTGCGAGTAATTTGTCAACCATCAGTCATACACTGTCACTCTGTTGAGGTAATATCAGACCAAACTCACATATCAATATCCTTACAACAAGCCAGTTCAGAAATAATATATTGGATCAAATCAGTCATCGATGTTACTCACAAAGCAGCAATACTAATGCTGGTTATGAAGATTTTATTACAAAATATCGTAGAATTTTAAATTGTGACGAATTCGACAACATTTCAACGATATTTGTGTAAGTAAAATCACACAGAGGTGTTCCGTGTGATATATATGTGTATATATAAAGAATATTCTTGAATAGTAGCTCATAACGATATTCTATGTAATATTAACATATATATATTTATGTAATTGCAGAGACAGAAGAGGAAAACATCTTTAAGGATATTTTTTTCTCAATTATTTTTTTATCGATGTCTGAATGAATATTTTTGTTGTATTTTTATTTGCTTATTTATTTAAATGACTGGAACGTGGAAATTGAATATTTGAACACTAATGGTATTTAGCAATGCCTCCACTTGGAACCCTTCTATTCAGCAAATCCTGTCAGTATATAAGTAACAATAGAGGGTTCTACACTAAGATATAAATGAGAAGAATATAGAATATTGTGTTTATGCAAAGTGAGACATGCATAAACAATCTAACTAGAACACCTCCATCAATCAACAATGAACGGGACGTAGGATGCTGGTATGATTAACTAAAGAATTAGCTAGCGCAAAATGAATCATAAGAAAAATGATGTTAATAACAAAGGAAAGAAGAAAAGTGAACTACTTACTTTAGAACAGGGTGCAGATAGTCAGCAGTATTAGTTAAAGGAGTTACGAATGACGATCACACCAGTATTTAATTACTAAATCTGTATACTTAAACTTGTCATTTGCTTTCCATTCACTTTGAAGGCTTTTTATTAGTCCCAAGTACTAAAGGTTTTAAGTATAATATGAATATAAGCAATAGTTTGCGGTCGAAGCGTCATCACTTAGTATTTCTGTATAACACTGTGTGATTTATCAAAATAAAATCTTATCTATAATGGAGCTATACTGTACCACAGTGCTCAGGTTTTGGACTTATTTCTAAGTATCTTATCAGACATATTCTAATAGTGTTGCTAACCAATCATTTATTGTAAGCAAATAACGAAGTTTGTGGAGGCAAACTGTGAACACATAAATCCATGAACATTTGTGAAAAAAGAGAAGACAAAATTGATAAACACCTATCAATATGTCTTGTGTTGAATCATAATAATATCGTCATGATGGAAGTTGTCTGTTCTCAGTATTTTAAGAAGATGTTCATTTACTCACACGGTCTTCTAAGAATATTATCGGACGAAAATACGATATAATAATTAATTTTACCAGTGATATCAGCTTGATGAAGTAATATTCACTTGGTGAATGCATGTCAAAGAAAAACCGCGAGAAATTTAACTCAGTTTACCACATTTCATCCGTGCACTCTTAATATTCGGGATATGTGATGTGCATATTTACTGATTTCACACCCGAATAGTTTAGCGCAGAACCTGAGTTAAGTCAGCTAATGATTAACGAAACTATTTTTCCCACCATGACGTGCATTTAACTGAAAAGCTATGGAATATTGATTGTTTAGATGTCACTTTAGCAGAGTTTGAGGAACGTATCACGTTACATCACTTATTCCGACATTCTCATAATGAGATTGAAATATTTTTACAAATTCCAAGGAAATCAAACTTTTTTTTCTAAAGTCTGCAATTTGTTTAGCATGTCAGAGGGGTTGGTACTTGGTGTGCAGAGAGAAAAATTCTGGATTGTCACAGATTCGAAAAATATTGCTATACAGCTTGCGCATGGAAATTAGTCACATGATTACAGATTTTTAAATCGTATAGACTTCGCAGCGTTGAAGTTCACGTTGATTATTAATTAACTACCACACATTTGCCAAAGCACAATCTACGTTGTCGGTTGAAGCCGACTATTTTGTCACCGACAAATCCTAGTACAAATATGATTGTACGACTTTCAGAGTTTTGAATGAGACTATGCTCCGAAGCTCAATGAAACAGAAGAAGTTATTTGAGAATATGTCAACTGAACTATTGGTGTTGAAGTCCAAAATAGCCAGTGTCACGCGCTGCCCTCTGTTAGTGACAGATAGTTGAAATAAAGTTTATTATGAATCTTTGTAAGTTATCAGCCTGTCACTATAAAGATGGTCGATAAGGAATCATAATTCAGGTCCTTACATCTGATCTTAATAAAGCGATAGCTTTAACGCCAAATGTACACACTCTCGTCACTTTCTGGCAACATACTGACGAACAGTGAATTCTGCCTACACTGAAATAGAAACGCTCTAATGACGCCTATCTAGCGCATGTCTTAAGCTAAATATTATATGGAAAGCACAAAAGCCTTAATACGACGAAAACCGCTGGCTTTTAAATTCGCAAATACAATTTTGCTGTTGTTACACAGTAATTCTCTCCGAATGAGCCGAATATGAATTTATTCTGGATGTAAAATAATTACTAGCTGAATGTCGGAAACCTGTTAATCTGTGATTGATCTGCTTAGAATCCAGCAGACAGTGTATTAGAAAAATAACTTCTTATCTAACCAGGAGTTATTGATGAGCAGTTCGTGCAACCTAGTTGTCAAGAGTTAACGGAAGATCACATATGCAACAAATGCAACATTTATAGGCACTGTTATTATAACATGAAAATAAAACATGTTCTTTAGGAATCTCCCATGCTGCTTGCTATTTCATGAGAAACCTTTCTTTATACGTCATCCTGAAACCACACTGACTTTGCAGCACAGAAGTAACACCTAATAAGGAAGTCCTGAGTGGGATTCCATTGTCTTACGGTTGTTTGGCCTGCCACCCGTGAAATTGTATCACTTATCGTAATAACGGTTATTCATCTTATAGGTCTGTTCAAATAATTCCAACCGCAGTGCGATCTAAATGTCATATATGTAACAGCACATTGGCCTTATTAGTAAGGCCTGGGATCACACCGTTCAAAATAGCGTAAATTACCTGCAAATCATTAATTTACATTTAATTTGAAGGGACAACAAAACTCTAATTGAGGAGCATGTTTTCGTAATTCAGACAGTGATTTATTCTGTAATTGTGAATCCCTCCATCGGCATCATTAAAATATGTAATATGATGTGCCAATCTTCAGTTAACTGAAATTTGTCTAATAATTAATGCTGCAATAAATTTCAGGGAGAATTACCGTAATTTGTCTGCTCACATTTGATTCACATTTCACTAACATGGTTACTTGCTATACAATATACAAAAAGACATCCCGTTTCTTTTCTGTTGGTTTACTACAACTAAAATGGTCATACAGGTAACAAACACCATTGTAGTTTAATGAGCATTATTGAAGAAACTTTCACAGTCTTTCTTGAGCTACATTCTCAAAATATGTAAATATCAAAAAAATAAACGCAGATACTTCGTCAGCATTCAGATTTCAAATACGTTTCATTTCTCACTATCAAGTCGCCTACATGATGAGTTGTGCATAGTTTTACACCATTTTTTCAAATGAACTGCGATTTGTCTATTCTGTTTGAAGTGAAACCACAGATGATCAATCACGTCACCTTTAGGGCTTTTCTTTCTACTGTTTTCAGAGGTAGATCGCAGATCATTTTGAGTGATTTAATAAATGGTGTTGGTCATAAGCCGTTCAACTTGGTCACATTTTCAGTCAAGATTTTATGACTTCTGTCTAAGTAAATGCTCTTGCCTTTTCCCTAATGAAGATAAAAAAGACTTATGGATTCGTGTAGATTTATATAGACTTAGTCCAGGCTCAAGATCTGTTCCACATTTGACTGGGAGCTACAATAAAATGAAAATACAATTTGCGCGTAGTACGTGAAATGGGAAAATAATACTGTCCATTATATCAAAAACCGGACGTTTGCATTGAAAATGGTGTGTTGCGCAGTCAGCATTGAGTTGAATTAAAGATTATGGATTACAAATACGTAAACTGAAGAACGAAAAGCCAGGGATTGTGAAGTTGGAAATAAAACAAAATAACGACATGTGGTATCCAGTTATTTGACAGTTTAATCCTCCGTTCTGTGCTGTGAAATTTTGGCGTACGTTAATAAGAGTATCTCACTCAGGGAAGGATTTGGTGGTTCTATAATATTTATGTAACTACTACTTCAGGTCGCTGAAGAAGAAAATAGTGAAGTATCACTTAACTGTATATGAACTGGCTTGAAATCGCGCTATTGTCAACGGTAAAATTCGATGTCGCATCTTCCTGGATAGAATAACAGATGCATTTCAACTCAGAACTCCCCCAGCCGGAATAAGCTGGAAAGTTTAACAGTGTGCTGATCAAATTGCTGTTCGACGCATCATCATGACAGAACAAAGCACAGAATGACACTCAGAACTCCACCTCAACCACATCAACTTCGAGAAGTCCTTCCACAAAGAGCGCTGACCAATAAGATATTTGGCAACTGCCTCAGAACTATGGCGTACAGTGCTTGAATCCTTATCACTCTGATGGCAATGATACTTTTAGTTGATCCACAACAGAAAAGTCAGCGAGGAATTCAAAGTAAAGGCAGGATTGAAGCAAGATGGCTGCCTACAATCCCCGATGATATTAATAATCGTGGTGGGCTGGATTATGCGTCAGACTGTGCAGTTTGGAGACAGGCTCGATAAGAATACTCCAGAAACTCTGGATTTCGTAGACAATATGAGTCGAATGTCACACAAACTCTAGGACTTAGAGTCGAAAAGCAATAAAGTGGCAAAATCGGCAGGTAGAGAAGACAGGACTACATGTGAACATAGAGAATAAAGGAACAATAACCAGCATTAGTAGTCATACTATATACACGAGTTGATGTCATTTCATGTTTCCTCTACACTCGCTTTAATGATTGCTTCACAATTATTTCACGTAAATCTAATTCAGTGGTTATTTGAAGGTGATGGAATTATTGTGGATTATTCCTAAACATCTTAAACAATATGTGTACAAATCAACAATAGACTTCAACCTTCGTCTCTCGTGGACCACATGACCTATTTAACTTTGACGTAATTGTCTTACGGATATTTTCGTGGAAATTAACCTCACAGCTTCGGAATAATAATAAGTTCCAGTGTGCATGAAGTAAGATGCATTACTGCTTTCATTTTCCCAGTGTGATATTTTCAACTCAACAGATATGACATTTGTCAGACGAAATCGGCAAATGACATTTTATTTATTTATTAGTAAAATATTTCAAAAACGGTACAAAATTCACTAAATAATGTTTACTTGTGAATCATCGAACTCACCGAATTATCGAATAATCCTCAAACCAACTGTGTTTGCTGGGAATTTTTAGGTGATAGCTACATGCCTGCACTAAATACTACGATAATTATCATTCATTTTTCTTCTTACTGAATGAACAAAAATCCCTAAGCTGAAAATTTGTTCAGTTGTAAAGATGATTACGTTTCTGTATGAGTAGTGACCTTTATGATTAGATGAACTGCTGCATATAACTCCATTTGCTTATATTAATAAGACGTCCCATTTTATTAAACCATTGGTAATACATTCTTTGGATACCTTTCCATCTGTTTTATATTTGATGGTCTAAATATTTCATGATTCATTATTCACAAGTTTGGTTTAACCTCCCTTTTATATTGCTTGATACTTTCTAGGAGCAAGATAAAAGAAGGAATTCAGTAATAACTTTAAATTTGGTTTGAAATCCAGTCAACAAACAACTGGCAAATCACCGATCTTAATAGGATCCATTAAAGGAACGAAAATAGAGAGTAAGATCAATATAAATATGAAACTTTGACACTGTGGTAAAGTATAATTATGCTGTGGATATGATTTAATTCTTATGAATCAGACAGTGTTGTACAGTAATATTAACTAAGTGAGATCAATGTTTGTTCTTGGTCAAATTTCGTCGTTTTATTAGCTCAGAGAGTATTTTTTTCAAACATCTTGAGTATTCTGTTTGAAACACATCTTCATTTATGCTACTTTTTACAAAGTGTGTATCAAATTGCTTAGAACCTTTGATATTAATTGTAAACACTTCAAAATTAACAGTCAAAAGATGAACAAATCGAAGTATGTCTTGACTACGATGAATTCATTTAAATTCCGTTAAAATCTTCAAAACGTGACTGCTATTCGCACTGCGAACCTACTTTATTCTATCTCTGATAGTAAGCAATTCACGTTTCGTTATTTGTCATTAAAATCGTTCGCCTAGTAAATCGTTTTGCGTTAACTTATCCTTAAATTCGGAATATGTACATATTCTGTCCCGCCTAATGTTGATGAGTGGAACAGATCAAATCAGATTATTTATGTAAATCTCAGAGGACACAAACATTCCACAAAAACACCATATTACATTTTCTTATGATGGTTGAGTTTGGGGCTAGTGACTCTTTGCCACAAAACCAATCAAAATCTTACAGAAATTTCAGCGAAAAATAAAAAGTACAAATACAAAAACACCGAACTCACACCTCGCTGGAATCAATGAGGAGAAATGAAGCAATCTGGTGAAAGCCTCTGAGAAATGATAGACTAAAACAGAATGTGACCTGGATGCAACACATGCCTCCCCCATGAAGTGACAAAATCAACAGGAATGTGATAAGTAATTTGATTATGTAAACACACGCTTCTTTTATAATTTTTGACTTATCAAATCCAACAATCTAGACATACTTTTGTTGTCTTTATCGATCGGCCAACTCGACAATTAAAAAAGATCTCACGTTGAGGAATGATGATTAGGTTTCTATATGTATATTCTAAGATTTCGTAAATTCTTGTTTATTAACACTTTGATAAGGCTGTTAGCATTGAATAGCGAAATGTCAGTATAACCAATATCATTTTGTTTTTCATTTGTCGGAAAATACAAAATGCTTTATTATTATGAACTTGAGACTGACCATTAGTCAAATTTAGCACTTAGAAACTGGCGAAGAAAACAACAAGGGATAGCTTCACTCCAGATATCACAGCAGTCATAGACACCACGTGTGTGAAGAAGATTTTTACATGAATCCAAATATCAAGGAGGAGAAAAGACCAAAAAATGAGCTGTTCACTTCAGAGGAATGCTGACTCGACCATTATCTGCAACTCACTTAGAAATACCAACAACAGCACTGACATACGAGCTAATAGGAAACAATTCTCCAGGAGAAGCAAAAATCTGGAATGAGAACAAGCTACTGAAGTTCGAAAATGCAGCATCACCGTCGGAGATTTCCTTCGAATCAGTGAAAATGGACGCAGAGACTGCCTCAGGTGCGCTCACGCCGTTATTACAGAAGGTTGGAAATCAAGAAAAGTTACCTACTGGCTGGAAGAAAGGCTGCCTCATATGGGCGACAAATTTAGTCCACTGCATAAACTTTCCACGCTAAATATAATACTGTGTCACGAAATCCTAGACAGAATAAGGGATGCAATGGATACACGACTCCACCAACTGGAACAAGCTGGATTCAGGGAGGTCAAATGATGTGCTGGTCAGATTTCAACTCTACGCATCATTATAACAGAACAAGGCATGGAATGCCAGTCAAACCTGTACCTCAACATCATCCGCTTCGAAAAGGCCTTCCACAGCGTAGCAACGATCCAGAAGTAATTTGAAAAATGCTTGGATACTCTGGCTTAAATCAATATTACTTTATAACAGTGACACGTGTCAGGTGATTCATAATGGAAAACACAGCAAGGCGTTCGAAATGCATATTAAATAAGAAAAGGCTGGATATCTACAATTACCGATGATTTGCTTGATTTTCGTTGTTTGCGTTATTTGTCAGGCTGTGCCTCAGAGTGAGAAGACAGGAAATTTTTCGACCGATAAATAGGCTCTGAAAGGTCCGGAACATTTATGCCTAAAATCACAAACTGAATATAATGCAGGCGAATACCAACAAATTTGTAGAAAAGGGTAGCAGGGAAGACCGGACTGCAGGTTATCATAGAGAAGATGTAGGTAATGCTGATAACCAACCGATAACAGCAGCAGCAACTGCCAGCAGCAATAATCACTTACGGGAATTATTCGACAGATGTCACAACCTTCACTTATCTAGAACATCAAAGATAAAAATCGGAAGCAATTAATCTCATCTCTTGAAAAATCTCAATAATTCAAGCATTAAGACAATTATTATTCACTAGTACTTGAAAGAATTCATAAAATGAAGGTGAGAACAATCAGTTTATGTTAAATCATCTGACAGAAATATCGTTTTTCTCGTTGAAATGAATATATATTTTATTCTTCAGGCAGGTTCAATGTTTCTGAGAAATACGAAGAACGAAGCAGTTTACACCTGCTTGTAAGTTTTCCCAGTATAAATAATAATATTATACACAATTATATTGTATTATTAACTCAGTAATGTTAACTAACGAACACAAACTCAGGAATCAACAGTCACTGATCTTGCCAGGCGGGATTCATTAACTGAACCTTTTTACGCAATTCAGACATAAACTGATTTAATGCTAACTTTCTGATTAGGGGTGAGCACTGCCAATTATTCTCGAACTAGGATTAAACATCTGTCCAGTACTCTTTGATTTGTAATGATTCTCTAACTTATATCAATCTATGATCAACTCGTAAGTATCCATACACTAAATTTTGTCAAAAGTTGGGAAAAATGACTGAATGATAATAACTTTTAACAATTCTGTCGCCGATGTGGAACTACATATTCTGACCAAGTTGTTTATGCTAGGTGAATGTCCATCCGAGAACTAAAGACTCGCTAGTGCCACCAACCTTTTCAAATTAGAAAAATTAAATACAGAAGATAAAGCTGCTTTCCCACGAATATATTCAAAAAAAGCTTCAATTCACCAATATGTTGTGAAGAAAAAGCATTGAAATACCTTATAATCATATTTCAATAGTTTACAAACAATGATAAGGTTTTCTTTTTAGTAATATTTCGAGCAAAAATAAACTGTATGTTATCACACCAACTGTTGGATGCACTGAAAACCAGACAGAGAATATGTTGGCTAAAAATCAGGACACAGTAAACCGTAAGCGAAATAAAAAAATGGGTTAAATTCTGCCTGACAAGGACATATTTCACATCAGAAGGGGAAATATACCAACAAAATGATTGAGTAGCCAGGTGATTGCCCATCTCACCCATAATAGCTGAAACCTTCGTGGATTTTCTTTAGTACACTTAGTAGCTAGTCAAGACCTCAATAAAATGGTTGATTAGTTGGTTGTTTTTTTCTATGTTATTCTTAACTTCCATCAGTGAAAGGCGTACGGCATCAGGTGCATGACAATCTGTATTCATTAAAGTCCTACTGGGTGCACACACAAGGTTGACTCATTCTTAAATATAATTCTGGATACACAAAAATGAATAAACGAATGCAAATGAACTATGTATGCGAGTTATTTTTTATTCCTCCAGGTTTCAGGTAGAAAATAGGGATTGCAGCTAGAGACTTGAAGTTTCGGCAGCAGGAGTTTTCATTTAAAATGGATGGAATTGCTAGCCTCATGCCCGACCTTCCTTCTTTACCAGTTTTATTGCTGGGCTTAGCGAGGTAAAGGAACGCGTGCTCAGAGGATTGAATCCCGGACTACACGGGTGGTCGGTAAGAATTCTACCGCTATGACACCGAGGTACATACATACAAGTATAAATCATAAATGTATGGATTGAAACAAAACAATTCCAACAGATGGTGTGATCAAGTGAAGTGATTTTTGCTCAAAATATCACCAAAATAATCTTATCAATGTGTGTGAACTCTATATTTGATCTAATCCGCAATGTCCAAATTTTTGCTGACATTAGTTTTGATACCTGTACGCAAATCGGCTGTTTCTCCCTCCATTTTCCCTTCCTTTCAATTGCAATAATCTGAAAGATATTTGGAATACTCACTAATGGCGATACTGCAATGTTAAGGTTTTCAGAGGCTTTTGCGGAAGAATAATATTAGAGAATACAGTCTGTCAGGCCTTAAGTATTGCGATGCACCAGTGGATAATCAAGACTTAGAATAATTTCACAGTTGCCATTAAATAGAAAGCTCAACTGCATTCACGATTGTAAAGTTTTGGTATTTACGAAAGAAGAACTTTATTAATCAAAGTTGTGTCTCCATTGATTATTAATGCCAAATTAGTACAGATGATTTCCAACTCATGTCTGGTTTATTTTAGACAAATGGCTGAATTGTGAAGCTTTCGTTTGTTTTTGTAGATGAAGTTATTAACCCTAACTTTATCTTTAGGTGAATTTCCTAAATTCTGCATCAATTTGAATAATATCTCCCTTCTTGAACTTGACTGTGAAATTCTGACTTCAGAAAAGTTCATTTTCGGTTTCACAGACAAATTGGATTTGCATCAAGGTGTTAGTAATGCGACAATCAGTGGGTATATGGAGTTACTGATACAAGTATAAAACTTGGGCACTGTGGTAGAGTATAACTTCATTATGGATAAGATTTTATTTTGATAAATCACACAGTGTTGTACAGTAGTATTAATTGATGACGTTTCGAGCACAATCTGTTGCTCATAATCATAGCATATCATGTCAACTGGATATGATCATGAGCAATAGTTTGTGCTCGAAACGTCATCAATTATTACTACTGTACAACACTGTGTGATTTATCAAAATAAAATCTTATCCATAATGGGGTATATGGAGTTGCATGCAACTGACAGTTGTTAACCAAATTTGTTTCATTCATGCTATTTGTCCTGTATTGTTCTGCATAGGACAGAATATAAGTGTGTCACACTAATTGTGGACAGAACATCGGTAAAATGAAGCATAGTAAATCCTTCATAGTTTAGTTATATGACCGGTTAAGTAACAGCGAAGGTTTGATTCATAAAGTCATCATTAAGAAGTAAATAATGGGAAAAACTCCCCAGTCGCTTCTGATATCAAGAAGGTTGAACAGTAACTATGTTTAACGACTGGGATTATCTAGGATAAAGCAAAATTGGTTTATTAAGGGTGACAAATTTTGTAAGTGTGTATTAAAAATACTCATGAATTGTTATCTAGTGAAGGTTTAATGCATATCGCATAATATTCTGACACACAGTCACATATTACCAAAGTCTTCTACTATAATGCACATATTATTATGTAATATGATTATGAATAGTGAGTCGTGCCCGAAATGAGATCAGTATATAATACGGTATCACTGTGTGCCTTTATTACCCCGAGATTAACATGCTGACGCTGTACTTGGATATGGAGGTTCAGTATTGTAATGCTCATTATTCATGAGCCAGTGTTCGATATTTAGACCCGCTACCTACGCACACCTAAACCTAACTCACAGAACAGTAGTAATTCTGAATGAATGTCTGATGTGTAGCTGTCAACTTTAGTACTTGAGCATAACACTGCTGCTAAAGCTTTCAATCTCAAAAACAGGTCAAAGACAGTCTTGCACTTGAAACCCACAGAATCTTATCAAAAAAGAATAACTGCAATTTTACAATTTTTCTCTGGATTCCTATTTCAGGGTATTGACTGTCCCACCGGCCATATTGTTCTTTTTATTCAGAAAGAAATTTGCAGCTGCACTGATTCTGCTGGCACTCTTTGTGAGTTATTTTGAACATGCAAATATTAGTTCAATTTACTAACTCGTAAACATTTTCTGTCAATTTATGAATCCACTTAAAAGTCAAACATTTTTATCATGAATTCAAGGAAGGGACAAAGAAAAGTTAAGATGATGAAGTGAACAAATCGACTTGATGTCATCCTGACTCATCACTGGGGGTGTGGTGTATCCTGGAAGAGTGAAGCATACATGACGCACATACGGATAGCAGATATGTTGAGTTGAGGTCAACCTGCCTAAAGGTAGAACTTACTTAAGTTTTCTAAGGAAATGTCACTAGGTATGGCAAAGGAACTTTACTACATCAAGCGATTAACCTTGAACAAACTTCATCCTCACCCCTAGTTTCTGGACTCCTGCTGCTACCATGAGATTCTAGAATCTATTTTCTTTCTCTGTGATCATTACAAATAAATTACCACAAGAATCAAATTTATTTTACGTTCATATGGTTGCCTGCTACTTCTGAAGACTTCAAGAAGTCCTTCGACAGTTGGCGTTGACGGCGAAGTAATTTGGAAACTACTCGAGTACTACGGTGTACCCCAAATATTCATCAACCTTATTCAACAGCTGTACGACAACGGCACATGCCAAATTATCCACAACGGAAAAATCATCTAGTTCTTTAGAGTAAACACAGGAGTCAGACAAGGGTGCTTATTATCACCAATGATATTCCTAATTGTGGTGGACTGGATTATGCGTCAGACAGTGGGAAACGAGAAGACAGGGATATCCTGGGCCGACGTGAAGCACCTAGGAGACCTGTACTTCGCCTGTAGATGACCTATGTTTGATGTCACACAAACTCGAAGACTTACAAGCGAAAACCGACAAACTGGTCGAAGAAGCAGCAATGACAGAACTCCAAGTGAACATAGACAAAACGGAGGTTATGAAAATAACCAAGCAACAACAAAAATAGCAGCGGCAACATCCAGCGCCAATCCCCATCGACGACATGGATTTGAAAGAGGTCACTTCATTCATTCACTTATCTAGGGAGCATTGTCTCAACTAAAGGAAGTTGGAACGGACGAGGATGTCAAATCGGGAGATAATCGGGAAGACGAAATCAATCTGGAAATCTTTGTCACTCAGCATTAACATTAAAATTCGAATTTTCAATACAAACATGAAGTCAGTTCTACAATACGTATCATAAACTTGGCCGGCGGGCCACAAAGAATATATCCGACAGCCTGTTGCAGACCATCATCAACAACTGTCTTCACTCTATACTGAAGATCAGGAGGCCGGGCCAGAAAGAATCACCAACAAGAAACTCTGACTATAAACAAACAAAACAAGAACCAATCGCCTAACAACAACAAATATGCAGGAGAAAGTGGAGATAGATTGGACACTCGTTGAGGAGGCTGGTTCGTGACACCACGCGGCAGGCCCTCGAGTGGAACCTGAAGGGAAGAGGCGAGTCGGACTTCCAAGGGTGATATGGAGGAGATGGTGTGAAGAGGAGTTGAAAGAGTTTTGACTAACATGGATGCAGGTGAAAAGTACATCAAAAGAGAGAAGCAAATGCAGACGTGCAGTTGAAGCCCTATGTTCCACTAAGAACCCAAGGGAACAATAATAATAAATACTGCTGACGTGGGCTTATCAGCACACAATTTAAGTGTGGGTCTACTTGACAGTGGCCAAAAATCTTCTTATAACAAATGCAATGAAAAGTAATGGTTATAAATTACGTGTATTTAATTAGGTATGTTTCACGTGTTTTTAGTCCCAATGAAAATCTTCGGTGATATTATCTTTATAATTTCAGTTATCCATAAGTTATACAAAGATAATTTAATTTCTTCCGTTTATCTTCAATTTCGTCTATGGTTAGATTGCTCTGTGGACTGCGATTATCTGCCAAGTGTGTTGCTCGGGATGGGATCGAGGCTGTTACTTATTAGTTGGCTTCTGTGTTTTAGAGGACCTTGGCACAATTGCCTTATCCTTCTTGCGAAGAAGATTCAAAATTAAAGTGATAATTACAATATTCGTTGTAGCATTGCTCTGTCATATAATTGGCGTAGCATTATATTTTCTCAAAATGCATTCGGTAAGCAAATTCAACATGTCTCATGCTAATTTGCATCCCAACAATTATCTCCACATTCATCTGTTCTTAAGTTTATATAAATGGTAGGTGATAATTTAACATATTTACTGAGTACTTGAGGGGTTTCATGATTTCGAAACTTACCTGATTAGACAGAAGTGGCTTAATGTCGATTTATCCATTACCGTTTCACTACGCTTTACATTCTCAGTCTAATTACAAAAGATCCTTCAGCTGCTATTTCTGTTTGCAGCTAGCTGCTCTCATTTTATTCTGGAAATATACCAATATGTCAAAGCTTAGTAAGATGAGCCTAGGCTAACGCACCATGGAAATTGTCAACAGAAAATGGATGTGAATATAAGTGCATGGAGACAAGTATCACAATAATCTGTGTAGTACTACCAGGAGTAGTTTACGCAAATCACCTCTTTAGAGACACTTCTTAATAGAGAAGGTCTATTATTTCGGTGGCTAACGCATTGAAAAAGAATCTGGAAATGTTGATATATGAAGTTCCATTTTACCGGTCCCTACTACAACACGACATTTCCACGAAGCCATGTTGTAGGTTCTTGTGTTTCCTTCAAACTGTTCTTTTTCAATAATGGATGTAAACCTTAGCTTTGCTACATGGATTTTAATTCATGACACTAATTGTTAGTCGTCACCCTATCTCTACAGCCTCAGTCTTTCAAGTTGTATATAAGACGAAAAGGAATTTGTCCAACTCACTACGCATCCGAATCATGTGTATTGCTGAAGCTTTGACCATCAAAATAGGATACCTAGATCTTTGGATACAGAGACATTTCGTTCAACCTCTCCAACTGCCACGGTCCTAATTCTTCTTTGCTATTGTTCGATAATCTCCACTCATATTTCAGCCGTAGTTATTTTTCTTTTGTTTATTTAGTTTGGATACTTCTCCCTTAGATATGACTTTGTTCGTTTGTGAACGACGTCAATTCCTAGAGGTTCGAAGAGTCTTGTAGTGACTTCTGAAGTATCCTCTATATATATGGTAAGGCGATTTTGTTTGTGCTTTCCTTGGTGGCATTTGCTTTGGTAGGTTGGCTTGGGGGTATATGTTTTTTGATGAAATTCCGTGGATATCCATTCTTTTGGAAGACGTCCATGGGATACTTTTCTTCAATCTACCTTGAAGTGGGAGTGCTGCAATGAGTCCTTGCTCTTTTGAATAGTGTTTATATGCAATTCCTTTTGTGTGTTATCGGATTGTTGCCGTTGTAATTTAGGATTTGATCTGTGCAAGTTGATTTTCTATTAGCTTGATTTTCTGATTCCTTGTGGTTGTTCGCCTGACTAAGAGGTCCAAAAATGGGATTTGGTCATGATATCCACAAGATATCCACTCCCTCATATCACTACACAGACAACTACGGAAATCAGTTCAACTGGTACAGCCAGCTTTCAAATATTATACAGAAGAAGCAACAAGAATGCAAGAGAATTTTTACAAGCTTGGCATTCCAGTGAATCATCAATCAATAGACACATCGAGATAGACAAAATTTATCAACCGATAAGAAAGAAACCTCACACATAAAGGGTCAAAGTTCAAGTCAAGAAAACAATCAGTACCGATACAAGTAACCTAGAAGGTGTGAAAACACACAAATACAACCAATCACGATGTTGAAGGTGACCAGGAGAAATGATTAATAAACTCATGGAGAATTCTAAAAGTTCACTTCAAATTAAAGTATATGCTGAAGATGTCACCTAGTAGGGTGATGAAAGCTTCACAAATCAAAAATCCAGCTCAGGGAACACAACCACAGCTGTTACCATTGCTATTCTCACTTTGAACTGTCAGCAGTGATATTTCACTCATTCCACTGGCCATTCCGAGTAAATTCGTTGTGCAACGTTATCTTCTATATTGTCGAATTTCACACAACGTTATGTAACGCTTTTATTATCATTTATTCGCCTACCGTTCCTACATTCCTACACCCTATTCAAACATCCAAACATCCTATGAAATCTTCTATACATGATGTTAATTGTTATGTCATTTGACATTTAGATATATTTTTGGTATTAACAAACATTTTAATAGCATTTCTTTTATTATTATTATTATTCTATGCATTCAAAGCTTTGACTCAGTTCCTTTAGCGGATATGGCTTCTGTGGAAATCGTATATACAAGCGATCGAACATGTTGTTCCATCAATCAATGTCATGTATGAGATAAAAACTGCTAGAGCCACAGACGAACTTGATGGTTAACTATTGATATCTAACAGGTTTTCTGGAAGTTATGGCATAGATATCATCATATCTGCACTCAAATGCATCTTTTGCACACTCTAATACTCAAGTTTACATTTACTTCGATATTGAAGAATATTTGGTTTATAATATCAGTGATAATGTTGATGATATCACTTACCTTTCACAGCTATCGGCTTAATTTACTATGGAATTAAATAAAATACTCATTTATATAGTATCTTAGAATTTTTGTTATTGAACTTCGATCGTGAACAAACGAAGTTGATTCACAATATTGTTTATGTAACTGCGATAAGGAGTATTTGGTTTGAATGTACACTTGACTGCCCTTCAAATTTATCGCTGGTCTCATTGTGAATGGGATAGTAATCAACTGCAGCTATTTTCCATATCCCTTCGTTGTCGGGCTGTGGTTTATTGCCTTCCTCACCAGATCTATACCTAAGGCATGTACTCGCACATACAAAAGATGTTCTTTTATACAGTTGCTGCTTCCGTCATTCACTTAATGTCGTCTTATGTCTGTGGATATTCTTAAACCCTGTTTAATTATGTCGTCATCAAAGTTCTCATAATGTAAAGATTTTTGCATTTCGCGGCTTGATGTTTCAGATGCAGTTGATCTGAAACAGAGCCTTAGTTCGGAGACACCATTTGACATCCCAAAGTCATGATGACATATGTGTATCAATGAGTTTTTATTACTGACAGCGGTGGGAAATTAAACTGGATGTCATCTCTTTGGTAGAAGAAGTCGTTTAACAACTGTTGTAATTGTGTGTCAATCATTTGTTCTTCGAGAGATTCACAACAACATTTTTTGTGAATATTGTTGTTTCGTAAATTGTTAATAGAATTTCAATTATGCCTTCAACCTGTATGGTGACTTCTCAGTTTGATTATGAATCCACAATTCCAAATAACATTGAGAGATGGAGTATTTTTACATGTGAACTAACTGGTTGACACTATTGTGGATAGACATATTAGGTCATGTAAGAAACCAGCGAATACAATATTGTCAGACCCCGAGCATCCTCCCTATACTCAGCTCTCTCCTTTCATTTCATCTGGTAGAACAAGAAGTAGCAATAGAAGGCTATATGCTAGGACTACCAAGTAGAAAATCTCCACAATACCATATCTGGCACAGCTGTTATGTGACGAGAAATCCGTTTGGTATGACACGATCAACTTACTGCGGCACTCTAACAAATAGTTCCCATTAGTTTTTGTTTTCCTTTCCTCGTTACTACACTGTTACACTGTTGTTCTCATCTTCTATTACACACCAATTTTATATTTCAGATCCTGTGGTGCATTGTTTAAAATGTAAACGCAACGCTGTTCTTTTTATTTTTTATTTATCTTTTTATGTTGCTTTTTTATTTTAAAAAATCTTATAAAATTTATGAGGTAATTAGACGCAATGTATTGCAATGCACGGTGAAAATTCCATACCTGTACAACAAATACTGTTTGGAACAGAGCTATTAATATTATTATTATTATTATAGTATTATTAAAATCTCCATCTACTCTGTTTCTGTTCATTCCTACATAGAAATATAGTCTCTGTTAATACCACAGCTCATGATGCTAGTTGCAAAATACGGAAGTATAATCACTGCAGATGGAGTCGCTTAATATCTTCTCTTTACCCAGATTCGTCGAGCGAAATAGTTAGCTGTAGCATTTCATGCGACAGGGTACTGTCTAGTCTGAAACTTACTGTTTCCTTCCGAGAAATTCACTCCGGCACTTTGAATTTTCAGACCTATGGATACGATTTAACTCTCAGAAATAATAAAGAATTAGAGAAATAGACGTTTTCCACCTAATCGTATAATTTAAGATATTGCACGTTAATATAAAAGACAAAGAAGCCATTAACGTGGAATCAGATGTGCAGTTAATTTTCTCAAAATTCAAATTCGTGTTTATATGCAGCATCGTTCCACTGAACATTTTATGGTACTAAGCTTTGTCTAGGAAAATAGAATCCTCAACTGACGAATACTTTAAAGCATATTTTCAATCAAACTGTTGTAAATTTATCGATATCAAAACTCACCTAATGCTGTATTGATGGACTGCTATTGACTTTTCATATTCATTCATTTCTATGTTTCAATGTGTATGCGTAGGATGCATACGCTTTTAGTGTACTTTGAACAGCTTCATACCTGCTATGAGTACATTAATTGTCATGAATACATTCTGCCTTATGTGGTTTGATGATGATTTTTTCATTTTTCTAGTATTTCGAACCAGTGATGAATGAACAACTCTATTCTTGTTTTCAATTCACCAATGGAATACTTCTCTACTCATCTGATATTCAGTACAGATTGAATGCAGTCACTAAAATACTGGTGAATAATCGTTTCGATAACTGTTTAAACCGATGCAGAAGACTTTTTTCAAAATTACGATCTGTTTAATTCCCAAGATAAATGCCTTCATTAAATAACCATCTCATTCGGAAGTAAGTAGTCGAATGTATTAGACAGAGATTGTGCTTGGTCATGGGTAGAACCTATTATGCAGTCAGGCTTATAATTACTGAAGGGACCCACAACATACCACACTTCAAATCCTAGAAGTGTGCAAAAGGTTATGTCACGACCCACATTATACACCGATGTGCATGTGTGTGTGTTCACATGCATGCATATAGGAGAGTGGTTGTGGCTTGCGTTGAGGAAAATCGTAAGATACTTGGTGCACATAGCTGCACATGGCTCCAGATGGTACATTCGAAAGGATTAGCATAGGTATGTCACGGCTAAAGAATACTTCTAACAGAATGCATCAGATTAAGAGTGCCCTAAAAACCATTATGAGGATTCTTCAAAATAACACTTGAGTAAGGGTATGAATCTGAATGCGATTAATTCTCACACTTATTTAGGAATAAGCGTTTTGGTAATACGCAATTGAATGGATTAAATTAAACCCATCTGGAAATCTAATGATATCGTCTTGATAAAAAACTAAGATTTTCAACAATATGAAATCAATCAGTTCTTCCATGTGTTTCGAAGATTTGTAGTGTCATTTGAAAGATCACTAACAGTCTCCAGAATTTTATTATCTAGACAAGCTAATTAGTGAAGGTCACACTGACAGCAAGTGAGAAATAGCAAAATGGAACTCTGGTAACGACGCAATAATCCAGAAACTGCCTCCTGCCTTGTAGAATGAAGCCTGAGCGTCACACACTGAGAGGAATGTTAAATGAAAGTGAGCCTATGGAAGAAGAAATCAAGGAATGAGATGAAGACTCGAGCGTCAACAGAAGAGATAATGAAATAAAAATGTTCCGTTTAATATCAATGTTACATTGATAAGTATTACAAATGAAATATAAACATGTATGACGTAATACGGATCATTAACAAATTTGTCAGAGTAAAAATTGAAAGGAACTTCTAATTTTAAATGAAAGTATTTCGAGGTGTCTGAACATTCATTCTTCAGTGGAACGTTTGAAATGTAAATAAAATGGCCAGATTCATTGAATAAATATTTTTGATTAGATATCTCATAAAAACAAATCTTTCTGTAGTGAAAATTAGAACAACAAATTTAAGCGAACAAGAGACAGAGCTTTACAAATAAATATTAGATATAAACTCATCATTGTGATTTGTCAATAGGAGGACACCGATGTGCACACAAAAACTGAAATTAATCATAATACTAATAATAATAATAATGTTAATAATAATGAAATTCAAAATGTGCAGCGATATGTGATAAAAAGGATTTGAAAGTTTGCAATGTAAATCGTCACATATTCTACCGTTAATATGCGTGAACTAATGTTGGCATTACGAGAAATCTCGAATTACACACGCATAATTTCAACCAGACAACGAGAAGCACGGGGAAGCTGAGAAATGAAAAACAACAGGATAACAACATAAATGTACAGAATTTCAGCCATAATAAACTTCGGTTTACAATGCTGAACTAAATAAATCATGCAAATAAATGAAATATGATAACATAATTATCATAAATGTTGCAATTCTCATATGAATTTCTGCAATTTTGAGAAGGCAATAAGTGCAAACTAACCAAACACACCGCAGTATTCAAGATAAAGCCGGCTCACATCTTGCAAATATTCTGAGAAGGAAATTTTGGGGCAAAACACCTAAGATTATTTATTCACCTTAACACTGATACTGAGATCAGATGATTTATCTCTGTGATCCACGTTTTTCCAAATTTGAATTTATTATGGGACACAATTGTCCAACATTTTTCACAGGTATCCGATACCTAGGATGCCTTTAGATACATTTCATCTTGATTTGTTGCCTATCATCACTTCTAAATAAATTTCTCCTTGAATATTTTGCTTACGTGAAGATTGAATAAGAAATGACTGATAATAATAAAAAACATCAACTGATCATTTTCATCGTATGAAGAATGTATCAGTATTCTGGTAAAATGAGTACTATTTTCTAATTTATTCTGAATTTGAAATACAACAGTAAACCCAGAAACAAAATTATTATTATATCTTTTAATTTCTAGAGGAACATAGGACTTCAACTGCGCGTCTCCATTGCGTTCTGTTTTCTGCCAACTTTTTCACCCCGCTCCAGGTCAGCCCACATGCTTTCATCTCCTCTTCACATGACCTCCTCCAAGTCACCCTTGTGCTGACGACCAACTCGCCGCTATCCTTTCGGGTTCCACTCGAGCGATGGCTTGTCTAGTGATGTCACTTCATGGTTTCCTGAGCGTATGGCCAATCCATCTCCATTTCTTCCTGCCTATTTGTTTCGCAATCGGTTCTTGGTTGGTTCGCTCACTGCCAGAGATCCCTGATGCTGATCTATTCTGGCTATCTAATCTTGAGTATTGAGCTTCCGTAAGTTTCCCGTTGTGGATTACTTGGCATGCAGCATTGTCGTGTAACTTTTGGATGAGGTGTATACTTGTCGATGGCACCCCTTGGCTGTAGTAGCGAAGTAGGTGCCCAATCACCTCTCCATCGACGCTACCTGTTGAAGGCCTTTCCAAAGTCGATGAAGATGAGATAGAGAGGTGAGTGCCATTCCAAGCTTTGTTCAATGATGATTCGTAGAGCGGCGATTTGATCAATACATGACTTGTTTCTCCTGAATACAGCTTGTTCCGATCGGAGTTTTGCATCCAGGTTGGCTTGTTTGATTCTCTTCAGGGTGATGCAACTTAGTATTTTGCTTGGGATGGACAGGAGCACAATTCCGCGCCAGTTTTTGCATTGACTCTAGTCTACTTTCTTTGGTAGTTTAAATAAGTATCCCTTCTTACAATCCTCAGGTACTTTTCCCTCTTTCCACACCTTCTCCAGCAGTGGCGTCATCAAGTCCACTGTTGTCTCTGGGTCTATTTTCAAAGCTTTTGCTGGGATTCCATCTGGTCCTGCTGCTTTTCCAGCATTTATCATCTTGATTGCATTCAGGACTTCTGATTTTGTCGAGGGGTCGATGTTCACTGGTAGTTCTGCTTCCGTTGTTGGTATTGTTGGACGCGTTATAGGTGGCGAACGATTTAGAAGTCTTTTGAAGTGTTCAGCCCAGTGTTTTCTTTGCTCCACCCAGAAGCAAATCAATTATTCTAAAATAAAAAATGCACAGTGGTAGAAATGCATCAGTGTACTTTCAAATCGGTAGACGTGTTCGATGGAATTATAAGATTATGTCATATGAAATCTTACAGTGAGAAGGTTGTCGTCCCTCCTATATATAGCATACCATTCTAGACATTCGAAATGGCTGAGGAATTACTCTCGGTGTATATTTCTTCAGAATTTTGGATGAAAGTGGTCGTGATTAGAAGTGAAAAGATAAATTCGATTATATTTTAACTCACAGATTTTTCACGGTATTCTGATTAATTGGGTCCTTCATTGATTTTTCAACTTTAAGTAGTAACGTTTCAACACGAGCATACAAGACTAATCAAACAGCATCGAAAAGACTGACCACTATTTTACCATGGTCTATTAGCGACATGAAACGTTTTGAAACCAATAAAATAGTCTATCAGAATGCCATCTGAAAACTGCAAATACTCAGTACAAATTATAATCAGCCTTGTATCTGTAATCACTTGTAAACATCAAGAAATTCGTACCCATATTACTGCGTCGGTGATTTGTGTCAAATATTGAATAATGTGAAACTCGCAAGCACACTCCCACAGAGCACTGCTTAAGTGAGAAACGATATTCTGCATAGTTCTTTGATGAATCGCTAGCCGTTCCCATTTACATAATAGAGAATACTTTCTACGAATGAGTCACTGGGTGCTATTCATGAAGATCACGCACTGTAGAATACTTCAATGTGGATATTTCAATGAATCATCATGTCTAATATTCAATTATGACTAAGTTATGAAATTTAATTTGACTACTTTTTCAGGACAATATTTTTTCAGCATTCATGCTGTCTTATGTACGAATATTATTTTCAAACAAAATTGAGGATACATTATGTGTTTCAAGGGAGACAGTATTTCTCATAATTTATTGAGAAATCCCTGATTATGTACATTCGCTTGTTTGTCATATGTAAATCATGAAATACAGAGTGCCGAATTTCTGTGAATATTTTGTTATTCGTGCTTATGTTATTTTAGTCATTTAATCACCAGGTTTTGAATTTTGAATGAGTAGTGCTTTCATTCGAAAACGTGTAGGGCAAACAATAACCTTTACGATGACAGAGATGCTTGGTAATGACGACACGCAGAAAGTTTTGTCTTGACTAGTTATCTGTACACTTAAAATTTAATGGATAATTTCACACGTAAATACAAGAGACACGAGATCTATTTTGTATTGTTGATATCATAAAAAAGTAGACAAATAATCAAGGGTGATCACTATCATATAGCTTCATTCATGGATTTAAAACGTAAAATGATATTCAGATAAATTCGAATAGTGAAATCATACTTAACTGTTGAATTTAAGGAAACTTATTAACACTTTATTATATTAGATCTCCATAGAGACAACGAAATTCGATTATAGGCAATCCAGGAGAAGTGGATAATGTAACTGTGCATGAAGTACCATTTTACCATTATAATTACTCTAGTAAAATGCAGGAAAATTATCATTCTCAAATATATCTGTCTCATTCTTCAAAACCTTAACTAAAAATTCAACACATAAATGTTTGACTTAAATCTTAAGTCAATAATAAAACAAGTGAGTTTAAGTAATGAAGCATTTAAAAAGAAGCATGATTCAAAGAAATATGAAGAGAAGTAACAGAATAATGGCGTCAACTTAATTCATCTTTGTTGTTACGTTTGTATTGCTTCGAGTCAATGTTCAATGGTTAATTGCGTAAAACTGGTCAGTGATTACAGTTGAGCATCACATTTTGGAGGAAATGTTTCTTAGTGAAATAAAAAAGCATCTTGATCAGTGCGTGCGTTGTCTCAAATACCATACGTCATGACGAATAAATTATCGTTTATTCTTTCATTTAGGCCGTACCTCCTCTTTTACATACGTCTACTCAGCATATTGTCTTTTACAACTGCGAATAATGATCCTTAAATTTGAGTCTTTGGTACAGTGAAGTTGAATTACCATGAGCAATATGCTTGAATGCCTTTTTCTTTCTCCTGAACTTAGCTTTATGAAAAAGCATAGACAACCATGACATGTGTCAGTGAATTAAATAACACCAATTTTAACAGGTGAAGGTACATTGTGTGTATTTGCTGTAAATTTTCACGGAACTAGGATAGTGTCTATTCCTCAGTAATAATTGTGATGTGCAACATCTTGTAGACACTGACCATGCATATATATAAACATATATATTATAGTCTACAAAGTCCGACAAAGTGTGCCGAAAGGGACGGGAATACATTTGATTTTATAGCAGAAGCGTTGGCAATACATAACAAAAAGACAAAACATTTTAGACAGAAACGGTCCAGGCGATTTTTGTCGTTTCCCCCATAATGAAAAAAATTTACTTTGTTAAAGTCTCACAGTTTTATACACTAATATTTACTGATGTTTCGAGCACAATTTATTGCTCATAATCATGTCAAGGTATTCACACAGCTTTCCAAGGTTTGTTTATATAATTCCATTATTTATCATCGCTTGGTTTGATTGATAGTAGTATTTTCCATATATACGGTGTGATTGATAAGTCATTCCAATTGCATGTGTTTGGTATTAGTCAACGTAAGTCTTTACGTCCAAGCTGATATATTTGGTCATCTCAAAATATTATTTCTGTAGAACGCTAAATTAATAAATTTTATGAGTTTATATTTGTAACTCACACATACAGACCCATCGTTAGTTAATATTTCGAAAGCACAGTGAATTCTGTGAGTTGAATATAATTCATTTTCTCTGTATATCCTGAATATTCTGCATACATCATATGCATCAATACGGACGTCCCACCAGGATGGCTGAGCAAACAACAATACTCGTGTCCGATCGCCCAATTTTACATGAATGTTTACCTATGGTTTTTGCGAAGACATTCAATAAACGCATCGGTAGCACAATGGTTAGGACTCTCGCCGACCATGTACATGGTCTGAGGTTCGATCCCCTGCCGACGCACACCCACTATCTATGGTAAGCCTGAAAAATTTGGGCTACCGATGTCACATGTCAAAAAATTCCATACTTGTATCGAAATTACGGTGTGGAATCAAGCTCTAATCAAAAAAAATTTAGTTATCATGTAGCAACAGAAGACAACGGCCAGGCAACAGATCGTTTTATTATGAAAATCAACACGTATTTATACATATTTCACATACATTATTATAGACAAGCGCAGTCATCTGATTGGTTGTTTATCAGAAGTTAGGCAGACAAACGCAGGCTTCTGATTGGTTGTTTCGGGATTCCTCGACAAATAGAGTTCTCTATCTGCGAATCACAATTTGCCACGTTAACTTTGCTGTGATTGGTTGTTGAATCAGCCTTGTTCATATTTTCTCACGGCCCATATTAACGTAGATTAGTGTCAACCAATCGGCTAGCAGCCTGCTCTCACCACACTCGTCCCCCGTCAAATAGCTTTGTGCGCAGACGTTCCGACCTTCTGGGTGCTACATCCCCTAGTTGAGGATTGTTACTGATAGGCTTGTCCCACTGTACCCATCTTTGGAGCTGACTGGCGTTAACTCGTTTCTGTTTATCACCTCTTCGGATGGTATATACTTGACCCCGTCTTTTTGTAATTGTGTACGGTCCTTCCCACTTTGGAAACTGTTTGCCTGACCCTGTCGAACGTTCGTCAGTATTTCGTCTCACACTTTCATATGCTGCTTTCACCCGACCTCCCAGCAGCGTCCCAAGTAGCAGCTCCATCGCTGACAGATCTTGAACGCCACCCAACTGCGCAGAAACCTTGAAGTCCTGCCCGAAGTTCCATATGTCTCCATCAAAAACAGCAGGGCATAGGCTTTCCATTTGTCGGTAGGCAGCGACACCAAATGTAGCAACAGAAGACAAGGGCCAGGCAACAGATCGTTTTATTATGAAAATCAACACGTATTTATACATATTTCACATACATTATTATAGACAAGCGCAGTCATCTGATTGGTTGTTTATCAGAAGTTAGGCAGACAAACGCAGGCTTCTGATTGGTTGTTTCGGGATTCCTCGACAAATAGAGTTCTCTATCTGCGAATCACAATTTGCCACGTTAACTTTGCTGTGATTGGTTGTTGAATCAGCCTTGTTCATATTTTCTCACGGCCCATATTAGTGACCTAGACCTTAACGTAGATTAGTGTCAACCAATCGGCTAGCAGCCTGCTCTCACCACAATCATACTTGACCTTGTGATAGCGATGGATCTCACAAAATTTACTTGCAGAAATTGGTTCAGTATGTTTCATCGAATAAACCTCTAATCTAAAGAATTGGTTAAAGGAAAATGGTGGCACTTACAATCATACAAAGAATAAAAGTATAGTCGAAATAAGATTAACGCCGTCAAAACTCCATTATTCGTTAAGAAAGGTAAGATCAATATATTGAACAGTAAAACAACCACGAGTTAAAAATACCTCACGAATGGCACATTTGACTGGATTTCATTGGTGCCTTCGTATTGAACATGAACATAGAAAAATGTTTATTTATTTGTTTGTGAAGATCAAGGTCCATGTTTTTCCAATAATAAACTAAAAACAAAATACTAACGAAACGATACTCTATAAATGTTCGCTGACATGCTGATTTATGAGAATAAGAAGATTGAAAGCCATGATAAGTAAGTAGTGCGTGACAGTTTTGTTTTAAGTTTCAGTTTTATGTAGTGAGATCTTCGTCTTCATAAACTTGATTTTTGTTGCCTATATTAAATATATATGTATAGTTGAATGCACCATGCGCATTGTCTGCTTTCCATTTTACTTGGCATCTATGGTGAATGTTCTTGATTCCTAGTATATGTTATCATGTAAAAGGGAGTTTTTGTTTCATTGAACATCCTGTACACAATAACAGTTTCTTAGGGAAAACAAACGACTGGGAGCTGAAGAATCTGTGGAAACAGGACAATTAATGACCAAGAATTGTGAATACTTAAGTTATCACAAATAAGACAGTTAAGTGGAACCTTGATGTTTCCTTCACTAACATCCACGGTGATGTAATAGAAGAGTTACTTTTGCTGTAGACAGTTATCAATGCTACTGAACTGATAAATCTTTCTTTGATTGAAGTAATATGGTCGATATCTGCTCATCGTCTGATGTTTTTGCCCAGTAGAATGCGCCTTCGCTTTATCGAAGACCATTGAGGTGAAGCCCGTTTGATTTTTATTGCGTTCGTCAGATGAAACCCATGTTGTTTTGTGTATATACTTATGCTTTTATACCCAGTCACTGAAAGCACATACGTCAATGGGGAAATCTCCAATGCCATTTTTTTCTCGACATTCTTCGAAGGCTTCTTGACACACGACGAGTTGTATTCAAGCAATATCCGCTGCAAGGTCAGATGACATTCATATCACTTCTTAGGAATTAAGTGTTTCTATTTGGGATGTTTTCCATCACTGCAGGGAGTTGTCTGTGAAAGCCATCCTTACTCTCTTATTGCGAATTATTCATAAGTGCGAAACATTGGATGATTCTTACCCACCCTCACTTTGAATTCCTCATTGCTGTCACAATCCTCGAACAGGTCGGCTTCCACTGCTTTAGAGCCTTGGCTGAGGTTGGTAACATCACGACGGTCAATCCATATATTTCCTCGCGATTGTCGTTTGAGTGATCGGAGTGTAACGCCCAGTTGTATTTTCCGAAATATTGTGTTTTTTTAAACATTATACAGATCAGAAAATGTCGCGAGAAACTCTGAGATTCTACCGATTAAAAAATTCACGTTTGAGTATGAGACCAGGTAGTCTCACACACTTCTTCGTCTGGGTAAGCAATTGACGCATTCTTCTCAAACTGCTCACCATAGATGTTGTTAATTGATACATTCTTGATGCTCTTGGTGACATTGGCCATGGTTATAATGGTGAACAAAATGTAAGACTGAATTTCACTGCCATTTTGGCGAAATAATTTCCTTCTTTCTATAGCAAAGCATTTTGTGTATGGATAACAACACACAGTTGGTTGACTATTGTCCTCATGTGAGTCTGTTTTGTGGTTTTTTCAGCAATAACATTTGCACATACAATTAGCTTTATATATATCAGGCTTCAACCGTATTCCATCAATTAATATTATAACTTATTGAGGATTATACTTTTGCAAGTGTTCGCCTTTGTAATCTCACTTTATTCTGCTGTCTGTCTAATGACTGCATGAATAATTATTGACAAGAGGCATGTAAATATTCTGAAAGACGTCGGGAAAATTTGACTAAAAATGGCAATCAGTGGGTTATCGTGTTACATGTTGTGATTTGCACTAGTTTCATACCAGTTATTCACTGAAGAAAATATTTTTTGTAATATAACCTGCTGCTTTGTGCATGAAAGTCAGGGTGGCATCCACAGAATATATGCCGTTCCTCACATAAATGTATGCCTGAATTAAAAACGAAACTTTAGTCACAGTGTTAATTAAACCGGTATAACTTATTGCTTTTCAGATTGCTTAGAGCACTTCCAGTTCTAATTCTTGGATTACTCAAACTTCTTGGATATCGCCGTGAGATTGATCATTTTTCATCGCATTCACTGTAAGTGTTTTACCTCAGTTAACTGGACCGTTCAACGCACTACAAACAAAAGTCAAATTCCTGAAACTAATGCGGTGTTAATGAGCATTTATGAACACGGAAATAAACTTCGGTATGGTCCCATGATAATGTGTTTGTGTGAATGATTAAACACACATAGTTGAAGCTTTGAAATATTCAAGACGGTTTTAGATGATAAGGGATACAGCCATCACCACGACTAAAGTAAATACAATCGTCACAAAGAAATCAAGCAATTCAATGTGCAGTCGTCGATGTTTCTGTTTTTCTGAAGTAACACACTATGCAGGGTGAGGAGCTCAAAAGCAAATAAGTATATAAAAATTTCAGGACGACATATACATCACGCAACTATGTGAATCCAAGAACGTCTTATAATGGGAGTGAATTTCAGACACATTAGTCTTTATTGTTTGCGCGTTTCGACAACAATATTTCCATCGTTAGTCATCTTCTCATCGTACACCTGTCCATCTTATTCTTATTTCCAACTATATTTTCTGTTAGGTATCAGGAATGAAAAGTGAGACGTGCTTTAGTTTTGTTTGAATGGATTCACAAGTAATGGGAACTAATATTCAAGTGTTAGTTTGTAGGGATTGAATAAGTTGAGATACATGGGAGTATTGGACAGCTGTTTCGTCCTAGTTTGGGACTTATCAGCAGTACGCACCCACCCCCATGGTTCCAACTCAGGACATTCTGGTTACAAGGCCAGCTAACTCGTATATCATTAGGCCACTGGGAACCGACCCAATGGCCCATGAATTCTAACCACTGCCAATTCATGATATGGCGCAACCGCTAGCCAGTGTTTTGACGAGTATTTGTCCTCACACCTGACCTGCTGCACCCTACAGGTCGCGAATTCTCGCTATAATCCCAGGTCGCTAGTGAGCATCTCATTGTTGGTTTTTAGGGATTCGATTGGTTTACAGAATTTCATCATGATCTCACATTAGTTAGAGAACCACTGGAAAACCTGGAATAATGAACAGGTGTTTCGTCTTAGTTTAGGACTTTTCAGTGATACGCACCCACCGGGACTCGCAACTAAACCTCGCTTTTAATAAACTTGTGTGGGTGCAACAGCTTTACCTGTGTTTAAGAAGAATAAATCAACAAATGCTAGTAGAATTATCGTACTGCATAGTGTCTTTCGAAAGGGATGTGGATGTTTCAGTTTCGACCGTATTTAAACAACAAAGATATATCAAAATCCACTTCACCGATTTTTGAAAGCAGACAAACAGGAAGGTAGACTGTTTTAGGTTTTATTGAAGACACTTTCAGAGCAATAACGTCCAGTGCTGAAAAATATTTTTAATGTCATGGTATGCATTATAATTATTCATGTATTCATGTAGATATATATATCCAAATGTAGGTACGTTCTGCTAGATGACTTCAGTAATTGAAATGGTGATACCTAGCTAATTCATCCGTGCTGTCATGTATAGTTTAGTGGTTTAATGTTGACAACGAAAACTCATGGATGTAAATAAAAGACTCTTCACTAATACTTAAACATAATGATAAAATGTTATAATAGGACCCGGCAATCAACAAATCTGTCTCCTAATGATATGCACTTCATTATTATAAACTACCAATGCTATATTTTCTTTCATTTTAGTTCTTACTATGTTCGATGGGTTTCACTACCAGGTTCCATGCTATTGATTTGGTACCTGCTTTGGCAGCAGCTGGTTCGATGGTTACACTGACAGCACTTGTCATCTTCCTGGCTCTATACTTGAGAAATATACAACTTCGATCAACCATTATATTTTTCTCCCTTTTGTGCTCTTCGCTCCTGATTGGAATTATTCTATTCATTATTGCATTCAATTTCAAGAAACCAGAACAGGTAACACTGATCAAATGTGACAAGATATAAGCATAGACATTTGCAATTTTCGACTTGGTTTGTGATACTTTCATTGAGAATGAGGTAAGAAAAACACTTGACAGTCAAATGGGCGAATTGAATCACATTTTCTGAAACTCTTGAATTGATTTATGATGTTTTTAATGTGTATGAGAGGTTGTAATACTGATAACAAAAAAATATAGCAATTTACCACTGGAAGTCAAGTAGTTCCAATTTTACGGATCCTCGAACGTTAGGTATTATCGTCAGGATACTGCACACAATCCGTTAAATGATGGTGACACATACTTTGATTCCTTTATTACTCATGATGAGACTTGCAAATTTTCAAAATTACTTGTACAACACGTGACGGTAGTCACTGGAATTAACCAGATATTTTGAAACCTTTTATTGTGAAAATTTATAATATTCTAGCAGACACCCTACAATCAACTACGCAGATGGTTTTATCACAATGTTTGAGACACATCAACGTTGATTTACCATGCAAAATACGACATGACAAAGCAATCGTGAATGCATAATTAGGCAGATTACTAGGCATGTTTATCTAATCAAGTTGATGCATCAGTATAGGTATGAAACTTGGATATCATCAGTTCATCAACAATTTCATTTTCAGAAATCTGAAAATTTGATACTTCGATTTCTGGGATCTGAAAATCTCCAACTTCATTTTATGTATTTTAACAAATTTCTGCACCTTAACCTTCATTCTTCCAACAGATATTACGGATTTCCGTTGGGGTTTGCTTCAGTGTCGCCGTGGTGTTAGTAAGTTTTTTCCTCATGTATGCGTAAAACAATTAAAAATCTTTTCTCAATCTTCTCTTGAACAAGGTCAGTTAAGATTGCGACTCCAATGGAATATACTTAACTGATTTGTTCTTAAGATTCCACATTTACATTTAAGTTGAAAATGTGTTTATACCTTGACCATTTTATTGTGAAATTTCTGAATATGAACACTTTCAAATAGCACATTGCTCATTCTCTCTATCCATAAGACAGAAAAGTAAGTTGAAATAGAGAATAAATTGAGAAAATGAAGAGTGAATTTGTCAGCGTACTTAGAGAAAATGTATTAGTAGTTACTTGGTAGATTTGAATGAAGCGAGAAGAACAGTGGTGGTTTGTGCAGAATAACATGGTACCATCATTTATTTCGTTTGCTTCTCATCAGCTCAACTGCTTACAGCCTAAAGAAATTTTGAGGTTTAAGTACAGAAGCGTTTTAACATACTTGTGAATTTTACATGTTGTCAGTTGACAGGAAGTTCCACAATTAGTAAACAGTGCTCAGAAAATTGCGCTTATATAGTTTTCACACAGACAGATCAAGTTTAAACAAAAAAAATAAATGCATGGAAATAATGATAAAGGAGTTACGTATTAAAGATGAGATGTGCGTTAGATGCATACTGACTACTAAGTTATGTGACAACGCACTGAGTTGAACTGAAATCATAGATATAAGTGACAAGCAAAATTACAGATTATAATAAAGGGGTTGAGGTTAAAGACAAAGATTACGTAATCAGATGAGAGAAAAAAGACATCCAGTTACCAAGGCAAGGAAAGACTAATAACTGCTTCTTTCGGAACACACATAAATCTGGTTTCAACCGTTTGACAGAAATTGCTTCGGCAAACGTAAGGAGAATGGAGCTCCTTTGTCTATTGATAATTTTGAAGGATTTCTCGATTTCCACCTCATAACCTGTGTCGAGGAGATGTCTGGTAATAGCTCTACTATAAGAGTTTATTTCCTTGAGACGTAGGCTTTTCGGCACATGTTCAGAAAGTCGGAGCTGTGCCCTCCTTTCTGTTCTACCAATGTAACTGCTTCCGTAAATTTGTATAAACAGTTGAAGTTCACATGAGAAGGGTATCTATAGACCTTTGACTGTACCAAAGAGCATGTTGTTCAATGGACGGGAACCAACTAAGCTGCAGGATAGCCTCTGGTTAGTGACGTTGTCAGTCTTCTGTTAACCATTTCTGCAATGTCTTTACCTTTAAAGTCTAGTTGAATGAAGACAGGCTTTATTTTAACTGTGATTTGTTTGGTATTTGGGTCTTCGGTGGTGCGTCGGTGGCACAGTGGTTAGGACTCTCGCCGACCATGCACATGGTCCGGGGTTCGAGCCCGCACCGACGCACATCTGATATCTATGGTCGGCCTGAAAAATTTGGGCTACCGATATCCATGCTGAAAATTCTATACTTGTGCCGAAAATACAGTGTGGAATCAAGCTGTAAATCAAAAAAATAAAAAAAAAATACATATTTGTTAATGAATCTTTGAGGATAGCTGTTGTGTTGCAGCACTTTCTCGAAATTGCTAAATTCTTCCTCTAGTTTCTCTGCAGAGCATATCCTCCTTGCTCTATAGTGGAGAGTCTTGACTAGTGCTCGTTTATAGCTATTTGGACAAAAATTATTAAAATGTAAGTATTGTCCATTCCATGTAGGCTTTCGGTAGATCGACCTCTGGAGACTACCATCTTCTAGGCGTTTTATGGCGACGTCAAGGAAATGGAATTTTCCATCATTTTCATGTTTTGTAGTAAATAAAATATTTGTATGTGCGTTGTTGAATAGTCTGAGAAGGTAGGAGGCATGACTTTCGTTGTTGGATACTACAAATGTGATCAGTTTCTTGACAAATGATCTCAATGGTTTCATTGATTGGGATCATTGTGAACAAGGAAGTGGCATCAAATGAAGTCATGAACTTATTTGAAACGTTCATGTGATTCACGGCTAGCCTTTGGCGAATGGGTTCCAACTTCTCCGCAAGCCAACGGGCAACCCTTTGTTGGGGAGAGTTGATCATCGAAAGTGCAGGCCTCAGAGGAACTTCTTTCTTGTGTGTCTTTGGAAGGCCATACATATATGGCAAGCAGGACCCTAGGGGTTTCAATTCCTTGTACGTGTTGTTGGCAGATTCTTAGTACATCTTTCTCGTTTGCCTAGCTGGTTATTAATTAAATTGAAGGCCATATTTTGGTGTATAGCATTCAGTCTTGTGTAAATCAGCTTAGATATTGAAATATAAACACTTTTCTGAAAAGTGTACATTCAGTTTAGCTAATTCATGAAAATATAAATCTGGCAGTAATCATGTACTACTAATATTTAAGAATGAAATAGTCATCTGCTATAAGCAATAATGTTTTAACTGCAATTTATAAATTGTTTAATGTAACGTAATATTCTTATATTGTAGGCCATTTTCTTGACGGTGAATAGAATACGTTTATGCATCTCATATAGAGATGTGTACTGTACAATAATATTTCGAGCATTTTGTTCATGGTTGGAAATGCTTTTACTGTTTGCGGCGATGTATGCTCCTTTTGACAAATCTGAGGGATCGTGTTCAAATGCACAAGTGAACTAATATTTCTACACTGGTTATCAGATGTCATTTATGATAAATAAATATTCATAAATTTGAATCTCTTCTTCTTTTTGGTTCAGTCATATTCTATGGAAAATATTAGTCTAGTCCCCAGACATCGTCGAAGCATCTGCACAAGAAGCCGACATGTCAACCTGAGACCGAACACTTCGGTCCAATCAATCGACGGGAAAATCAAAAA
This sequence comes from Trichobilharzia regenti, assembly GCA_944472135.2. Taxonomy (NCBI): domain Eukaryota; kingdom Metazoa; phylum Platyhelminthes; class Trematoda; order Strigeidida; family Schistosomatidae; genus Trichobilharzia; species Trichobilharzia regenti. Next base: position 69,731,765 of record OX235267.1, read on the forward strand.
TTCAATTCAATAATTAGTCTAGTAGGTCTAAAATATCTTGTAGGTTGAAACCTTAGTGGATTTGTCCATTGGCAATCTGGTAAATATCAAGCACCTGCAGTTCAATGATGTGAACACGAAAAGAGGCATGCATGAATTAACTTTCAATGATGCATATACAAATATATATATATACTTTCATGGGTATACTCGTATATATATTCCTACGAGTTATTCATAAGATTTCTTCTAAAAATTAGATAGATGTTGTATGATGCCAAAGTTTTCACAAGGTATTTAGCACTATGAGTCTTTTTATAACTTCATTTTCACAGCATAACTCTCTTATGAAAAGTGACAACTCGTGGAGTCTATTATTTTCAAAATGAAATTGGTTAAAAACCTGGATATAAGATGTCATTATCTCAACCCATCGAATCTTACCAGTAATGGCTGCATTCAGCCACATCATATATATCTTCGAATCTAAGCACTGGAATCAAATATTCTGAGCTGTTTATTCAAGAAGGTCATTTCTAGCCAGTCTCGTGATCGTCATAAGGCCCTTATCTTGGATGTCAAATTCATCGTTTTCTATGCAGGCTTAACTCCAGGAATACCCTCAATCTTGAGTTCAGTTAGTGGTATACTCATGTTCTTTATAACCCAACAGCAATTTGTCGGCATTTCTATTGAAAAACAGATACAATTTTGCCTCCTTGCCTGAGTTCCTGCTTGCTTATTATCCAAAACCTCTGTCTTATTCAATATCCCTATAAGAAACAAGAAAGTAACTTAAATCTTCAAGCTTTCCAACTGTTAGACTAGTCGCAGAGACTAGTATATGTTGGATATCGCTTATGAAGTAATACGCATCGCAGATATTCCTACAGTGACTCAGTCTTAAGAAACATGGCTCAAATATATCTGTTTTTCTCAATGTTACTAGGAGAATTTTCATTTCTGTATGTTAACCGCATTAAGATAACTTTTCGTCATCATGGTAAACATTCACGTTATAAGTAGGGAAATGTTTACTGTGAATGAGCAACTTTGCTTTAGCAAATATTGGCAGATAACGCCACGGAATTTGAAATTACGGGGAATTAATTTCGCTGGATTATTCGTGTAAGATGAATGTTTGAACGGTCTCAGGACGACGCACTCTCTTTCATCGTTAAGCTAGTGATAACACTGTTAACAAAGAAAGGTTTAGCATGAGGCTAGGAACACCAACCTGTAAGAATAAATACCACCGCTACTGAAAATTCTAAGTTCTAGTTTGAAGCCTCTTTTTCTTCTGGGGATGTAAAGGAATTTGAAAACATATTTCAACGACTAGGAACATCAAGTCCAGCAGTCATTCACAAATGTGAAAGGATTATAAGAGCATTATTCAGCTTGCGTCTGAAATGATTTTGCATATTCGCTGGTAAAATTGGACGGTGGTTACTGAATTAGTTAACTGGACCATCTGTCAAGATGAATAAACTTTGGAATTCAGTAACAACTACTGTTTCAGATGACATTAAATATACAGTTGGCATCGCGGAAGATCTTTCATTATTTCTAAAAGGTTCCTTTTAAACCCTATTTAATACAGAAAGTACAAGCTCCTCAACCGTTTTTACATTTAAAACTGTTGAAGGAAATTCGAAAGTGAATTTCAACACCTGAGACTTTATAATTAGCATCTGACATCAATTTCTGATGGAATAAACTATTCACTGAATTCAGTGACCACCATGAAAATGATTCATTCATTCTCAGCAGCAGACATGGAGTGATTCTTGTTAGATTTCATTCAGCGGAATGCTTAATTTCTATTGTGAATGAGAGCTGACTGTTCATTTGTTTTTATGGGCCTAGCTTCTCATTAAGTGTTAAATTCAGATATCGACAACCATAGCTGGTCATATGATCTCATAATATCTTGGAACATGGCATAAGGAATAACATTTATAGGCACTGTTATTATAACATGAAAATGAAACATATTCTTCAGGAATCCCCATTGCTGCTTGCTATTCCATGATAAATCTTTCCCCATACATCATCCTGAAACCACCCTGACTTTGCAGTACAGAAGTAACACTTAATAAGGAAGTCCTGAGTGTGATATCATTGTCTTATGGTTGTTCGGCCTGCCATCCATGAAATTGTATCACTTATCGTATTAAGAGGGATTCATCTTATAGGTTTGTTCAAATAATTCCAACCGCAATGCAATCTAAATGTCGTACATGTAACAGCACATTGGCCTTATTATTAAAGCCTGGGATCACACTGTTCAAAATAGCATAAATTACCTGCAAATCATTAATTTATATTTAATTTGAAGGGGCAACAACACTCTAATTGAGGAGCATGTTTTCGTAATTCAGACAGTGATTTATTCTGTAACTGTTAATCCCTCCATCGACATCAATAAAATATGTAATATGATGTGCCAATCTTCAGTTAACTGAAATTTGTCTAATAATTGATGCTGAAATAAATTTCAGGGAGAATCACCGTAATTTGTCTGTTCACATTTGATTCACATTTCACTAACATGGTTACTTGCTATACAATATACAAAAAGACATCGCGTTTCTTTTCTGTTGGTTTACTACAACTAAAATGGTCATACAGGTAACAAACACCATCGTAGTTTAATGAGCATTGTTGAAGAAACTTTCACAGTCTTTCTTGAGCTACATTCTCAAAATATGTAAATATCAAAAAAATAAACGTGGATACTTCGTCCGCGTTCAGATTTCAAATATGTTTCATTTCTCACCATCAAGTCGCCTATATGATGAGTTGGGCATAGTTTTACACCTTTTTCTTCAAATGAACTGTAATTCGTCTATTTTGTTTGAAGTGAAACCACAGATGATCAATCACGTCACCTTTAGTGCTTTTTTTCTACTGTTTTCAGAGGTATATCGCAGATCATTTTGAGTGATTTAATAAATGACGTTGGTCACAAACTGTCCAATTCGGTAACATTTTCGGTCAAGATTTTATGACTTTCGTCTAAGTAACTTCTCTTGCCTTTTTCATAATGAAAATAAAAAAGACTTGTGGATTTACGTAAATTTATATAGACTTAGTCGCTGCTCGACAGCTGTTCCACATTTTACTGCGAGCTACAATAAAATGAAAAAACAATTTGCGCCTAGTGCGTGAGTTGGCAAAATAATTGTCTCCACTACATCAAAAACCGGACGTTTTCATTGAACATGGCGTGTTGTGAAGTCGGCGTTGCGTTGAATTAAAGACTACAGATTACAAATACATAAACTGAAGAACGAAAAGCCAGGGATTGTGAAGTTGGAAATAAAAGAAAATTACAACATGTGGTATCCAGTTATTTGACAGTTTAATCCTCCGTTCTGTGCTGTGAGTTTTCGGCGTACGTTAATAAGGGTATCTCACTCAAAGAGGGATTTGGTGGTTCTATATTATTGATGCAACTACTACTTCAGGTCGCTGAAGAAGAAAATACTGAATTATCATTGAACTGCATATGAACTGGCTTGAAATGGCGCTATTGTCAACGGTAAAATTCCATGTCGCATCTTCCTGGAAAGAATAACAGATGCATTCTACGCAGAATTCCCCCAGCCGGAACAAGCTGAAAAGTTAAATAGTGTGCTGATCAAATTTCTGTTCGACGCATCATCATCATAGAACAGCGCACAGAATGACACTCAGAACTCCACCTCAACCACATCAACTTCGAAAAGTCCTTCCACAAAGAGCGTTGACCGATAAGACATTTAGCAACTACCTCAGAACTATTGCGTACAGTGCTTGAATCCTTATCCCTCTGATGGCAATGGTACTTTCAGTTGATCCACAACAGAAAAGTCAGCGAGGAATTCAAAGTAAAGGTAGGATTGAAGCAAGATGGCCGCCTACGATCCCCGTTGATATTAATAATCGTGGTGGACTGGATTATGCGTCAGACTGTGCAGTTTGGAGACAGAACCGATAAGAATACTCCAGAAACTCTGGATTTCGTAGATAATATGTGTCGAATGTCACATAAACTCTAGCACTTAGAGGCAAAAAGCAATAAAGTGACAAAATCGACAGGAAGACAAGACAGGACTACATGTGAACATAGAGAATAAAGGAACAATAACCAGAACCAGTAGTCATACCAGATACACGAGTTGATGTCATTTCATGTTTCCTCTACACTCGCTTTAATGATTGCTTCACAATTATTTCACGTAAATCTAATTCAATGGTTATTTGAAGGTGATGGAATTATTGTGGATTATTTCTATACATCTTAAACAATATGTGTACAAATCAACAATAGACTTAAACCTTCGTCTCTAATGGAGCACATGACCTATTTAACTTTGACGTAATTGTCTTACGAATGGTTTCGTGGAAATTAACCTCACAGCTTCGGAATAATAGTAAGTTCCTGTGTGTATGAAGTAAGATGCTTTACTGCTTTCATTTTTCCAGTGTGATATTTTCAACGCAACAGATATGACATCTGTCAGATGAAAACGGTAAATGAATTTTTATTTATATATTAGTGAAACCTTTCAAAAATGGTACAAAATTTAATGAATAATGTTTACTTGTGAATCATACAACTAACCAAATTACCGAATACTCCTCAAACCAACTGTGTTCGCCGGAGACTTTCGAGGTGATGGCTACATGTCTGGACTAAATACCGATTATAACTACCGTTCATTTATTCTCTAAAGAATGAACAAAAATCACGAAGCTGAAGATGTGTTCATTTGTAAAGATGATTACATTTCTGTATGGATAGTGACCTTTATGATTAGATGAACTGCTGCATATAACTCATTATGCTTATATGAACAATAGATCCCATTTTATTAAACCATTGTTAATACATTCTTCGGATACCTTTCCATGTGTATAATATTCGATCGCCTTAATATTTCATGATTCCTTATTTACAAGTTTGGTTTAACTTCCCTTTTATATTGCTTGATATTTTCGGGAGCAGGATAAAAGAAGGAATTCAGTAATAACTTTAAATTTCGTTTGAAATCCAGTCAACAAACAACTGGCAAATCACCGATCTTAATAGGATCCATTAAAGGAACGAAAATAGAGAGTAAGATCAATATAAATATGAAACTTTGACACTGTGGTAAAGTATAATTATGCTGTGGATATGATTTAATTCTTATGAATCAGACAGTGTTGTACAGTAATATTAACTAAGTGAGATCAATGTTTGTTCTTGGTCAAATTTCGTCGTTTTATTAGCTCAGAGAGTATTTTTTTCAAACATCTTGAGTATTCTGTTTGAAACACATCTTCATTTATGCTACTTTTTAAAAGTGTGTATCAAATTGCTTAGAACCTTTGATATTAATTGTAAACACTTCAAAATTAACAGTCAAAAGATGAACAAATCGAAGTATGTCTTGAATACGATGAGTTTATTTAAATACCGTTAAAATCTTCAAAACGTGACTGCTATTAGCACTGTGAACCTACTTTATTCTATCTCTGATAGTAAGCAATTCACGTTTCGTTATTTGTCATTAAAATCGTTCGCCTAGTAAATCGTTTTGCGTTAACTTATCTTAAATTCAGAATATATACATATTCTGTCCCGTCCAATGTTGATGAGTGGAACTGATCAAATCAGATTATTTATGTAAATCTCAGAGGACACAAACATTCCACAAAAACACCATATTACATTTTCTTATGACAGTTGAGTGTTGGGCTAGTGACTCTTTGCCTCAAAACCAATCAAAATCTTACAGAAATTTCAGCGAACAATAAAAGGTGTAAATACAAAAACACCGAACTCACACCTTGCTGGAATCAATGTGGTGAAATGAAGAAGTCCGGTGAAAGCCTCTGAGGAATTATGCACTAAGACAGAATGTGATCTGTATGCAGCACATCCCTCCCCCATGAATTGACAAAATCAGCAGGAATGTGATAAGCAATTTGATTATGTCAACACATGCTTCTTTTATTATTTTACACACTTATCAAATCCCACAATCTAGATATGATTTTGTTATATTTACCAAATGCGTAATTTGACAATGAAAATGACATCACGTTGAGGAACAATGATAAAGTTGTTACATGTATGTGCTGAGATTTTGTAAATTCTGGTTTGATAACAATGTGATAAAGCTTTAAGCATTAAGTGGCGAAATATCAGTAAAACCAATATCATTTTGTTTTTCATTCGTCGGAAAATACAAAAACGTTTATTATAATGAACTGAAGACTGACCACAATTCAAGTTCAGCACTTAGAAACCGACGAACAAAACTACAAGGGATCGCTTCACTCCAGATATCACGGCAGTCATAGAAACTACCTAGGTGAAATCAGTAGATTTTTATATGCACCTAAAAACCAAGGTTGAGAAAAAATCAAAAAATGTGCTGATTACTTCAAAGGAATGTTGACTCGACTATTATCTGCAACTCACCTAGAAATACCAATAACAGCACTGACATACGAGCTAATGGAAAACAATTCTCCATGAGAAGCAAACATCTTGAATGGGAAAAAGCTAATGAAGTTCAAAAATGCAGCATCATCGTCGGGGATTTCACCTGAAGCAGTGAAAATGAACGCAGAGACTACCTCAGGTGTGCTCACGCCGTTATTACAGAAGGTTGGAAATCGAGAAAAGTTACCTACTGGCTGGAAGAAGGGCTGCCTCATCAAGCTGCCAAATATGGGCGACAAATTTAGTCCGCTGCATAAACTGTCCACGCTAAATAAAATACCGTGTCACGACATCCTAGAAAGAAAGGGGTGCAATGGATACACGACTCCACCAACTGGAACAAGCTGGATTCAGGGAAGTCAAATGATGTGCTGGTCAGATTTCAACTCTACGCATCGTTATAACAGAACAAGGCGTTGAATGGCAGTAAAACCTTTGCCTCAACACCATTCACTTCGAAAATGCCATCCACAGCGTAGCAACTGTTCAGAAGTGATTTGAAAAATGCTTCGATACTGTGGCTTAAATCAATATCACTTTATAACAGTGACGCGTGTCAGGTGATTCATAATGGAAAACACAGCAAGGCGTTTGAAATGCATATTAGGTAAGAAAAGGCTGGATATCTACAATTACCGATGATACCCCTATTTGTGGTTGTTTTGGTTATTCGTCAGGCTGTGCCTCAGAGTGAGAAGACAGGAATTATTTCGACCAATAAATAGGCTCTGAAAGGTCCGGAACATTTATGCCTAAAGTCACAAACCGAATATAATGCAGGCGAATACCAACAAACTTGTAGAAAAGGGTAGCAGGGAAGACCGGACTGCAGGTTATCATAGAGAAGATGTAGGTGATGCTGATAACCAACCGATAACAGCAGCAGCAACTGCCAGCAGCAATAATCACTTACGGGAATTATTCGACAGATGTCACAACCTTCACTTATCTAGAACATCAAAGATAAAAATCGGAAGCAACTAATCGCATCTCTTGAAAAATCCCAATAAAACCAAGCATTAGGACAATTATTATTATCTAGTGCTCGGAAGAATTCATAAATAGCGATGTGAGAACAGTCAGTTGATGTTAAATCAACTGACAGAAATATCGATTTTCTCGTTGAAATGAATATATATTTTATTCTTTAGACGGGTTCAATGTTTCTGATAGATACGAAGCACGATGCAGTTTACACCTGCTTGTAAGATTTCCCCCCATAAATAATATATATATATATATACATATATATATATATATATATAACATACTTATATACTATCATTGGCTCAATGATGTTAACCAATGAACACAAACTCAGGAATCAACAGTCACTCATCCTTGATTATAATTCTGGATACACAAAAATGAATGGACAAATACAAATGAACTATATGCAGAAGATTTTTTATTCCTTAATGTTCCCAGTAGAACATAAGGATTCAAGCTAGAGACTTGAAGTTCGGGTATCAGATGTGTTCATTTCTACTGGATGGAATTGCTGGCCTAATGTTCAACCTTCCTTCTTTACCAGTTTTATCACTGTCTTAGCGGGGTAAGGAAGCGTGTCGTCCAATGATGAACCCCAGACAACATGATTGGTCGGTGAGCATTCTACCACTGTGCCACCGACGCAAATATATACAAGTATAAATCCTGAATATATGGATTGAAACAAAACATTTCCAACAGATGGTGTGATCAAGTGTAGTGATTTTGCTCAAAATATCAATGTATGTGAACTATATATTTGATCTCATCCACAATGTTCAAATTGTTTGCTGACATAAGTTTAGATACCTGTACGAAAATCGGTTGATTCTCCTTCCATTTTCCCTTCCTTTCAAGTGCAATAATCGGAAAAATATTTGAAATAATCACTCAGAGGCTATTGCGGAAGAATAATATTAGAGAATACAGTTCATCAGGTCTTATGTATTGCAATGCACCAGTGGATAATCAAGACTTAGAATAATTTCACAGTTGCCATTAAATAGAAAGCTCAACTGCATTCACGATTGTAAAGTTTTGGTAATTACGAAAGAAGGACTTTATTAATCAAAGTTGTGTCTCCATTGATTATTAGTGCCAAATTAGTACAGAAGATTTCCAACTCATGTCTGGTTTATTTTAGACAAATGGCTGAATTGTGAAGCTTTCGTTTGTTTTCGTAGATGAAGTTATTAGCCCCAACTTTATCTTTAGGTGAATTTCCTAAATTCTGCATCAATTTGAATAATATCTCCTTTCTTGAACTAGACTGTGAAATTCTGACTTCAGAAAAGTTCATTTTCGCTTTCACAGACAAATTGGATTTGCATCAAGGTGTTAGTAATGCGACAATCAGTGGGTATATGGAGTTACTGATACAAGTATAAAACTTGGGCACTGTGGTAGAGTATAACTTCATTATGGGTAAGATTTTATTTTGATAAATCACACAGTGTTGTACAGTATATTAATTGATGACGTTTCGAGCACAAACTATTGCTCATGATCATATCAAGTTGACATGATATGATATGATTATGAGCAACAGTTTGTGCTCGAAACGTCATCAATTAATATTACTGTACAACACTGTGTGATTTATCAAAATAAAATCTTATCCATAATGGGGTATATGGAGTTGCATGCAAGTGACGGTTATTAACCAAATTTGTTTCATTCACGCTATTTGTTCTGCATAGGACAGAATATAAGTGTGTCACACTAATTGTGGACAGAACATCGGTAAAATGAAGCATAGTAAATCCTTCATAGTTTAGTTATATGACCGGTTAAGTAACAGCGAAGGTTTGATTCATAAAGTCATCATTAAGAAGTAAATAATGGGAAAAACTCCCCAGTCGCTTTTGATATCAAGGATGTTGAAAAGTAACTATGTTTAACGACTGGGATTATCTAGGATAAAGCAAAATTGGTTTATTAAGGGTGACAAATTTTGTAAGTGTGTATTAAAAATACTCATGAATTGTTATCTAGTGAAGGTTTAATGCATATCGCATAATATTCTGACACACAGTCACATATTACCAAAGTCTTCTACTATAATGCACATAGTATTATGTAATATGATTATGAATAGTGAGTCGTGCCCGAAATGAGATCAGTATATAATACGGTATCACTGTGTGCCTTTATTACCCCGGAGATTAACATGCTGACGCTGTACTTGGATATGGAGGTTCAGTATTGTAATGCTCATTATTCATGAGCCAGTGTTCGATATTTAGACCCACTACCTATGCACACCTAAACCCCACACACAGAACAGTGGTAATTCTGAATGAATATCTGATGTGTAGCTGTCAACTTTAGTACTTGAGCATAACACTGCTGCTAAAGCTTTCAATCTCAAAAACAGGTCAAAGACAGTCTTGCACTGAAACCGAAAGAATCTTATCAGAAAGGAATAACTGCAATATTACAATTCACTAAAGATTTCCTCTGGATTCCTATTTCAGGGTATTGACTGTCCCACTGGCCATATTGTTCTTTTTATTCAGAAATAAATTTGCAGCTGCACTGGTTCTGCTGGCACTCTTTGTGAGTTATTTTGAACATGCAAATATTAGTTCAATTTACTAACTCGTAAACATTTTCTGTCAATTTATGAATCCACTTAAAAGTCAAACATTTTATCATGAATTCAAGGAAGGGACAAAGAAAAGTTAAGATGATGAAGTGAACAAATCGACTTGATGTCATTCTGACTCATCAGTATCAGGTGTGGCGTATCCTGGAAGAGTGAAGCATACATGACGCACATACGGATAGCAGATATGTTGAGTTGAGGTCAACCTGCCTAAAGGTAGAACTTACTTAAGTTTTCTAAGGAAATGTCACTAGGTATGGCAAAGGAACTTTACTACATCAAGCGATTAACCTTGATTAAACTTAATCCTCACCCCTAGTTTCTGGACTCCTGCTGCTACCATGAGATTCTAGAATCTATTTTCTTTCTCTGTGATCATTACAAATAAATGACCACAAGAATCAAATTTATTTTACGTTCATATGGTTGCCTGCTACTTCTGAAGACTTCAAGAAGTCCTTCGACAGTTGGCGTTGACGGCGAAGTAATTTGGAAACTACTCGAGTACTACGGTGTACCCCAAATATTCATCAACCTTATTCAACAGCAGTACGACAACGGCACATGCCAAATTATCCACAACGGAAAAATCATCTAGTTCTTTAGAGTAAACACAGGAGTCAGACAAGGGTGCTTATTATCACCAATGATATTCCTAATTGTGGTGGACTGGATTATGCATCAGACAGTGGGAAACGAGAAGACAGGGATATCCTGGACCGACCGTCATGAGGAAACTAGAAGACCTGGATTTCATGCGTGGATGATTTATGTTTTATGTCACACACAATCGAAGACTTACAAGCGAAAACCGACCGACAAAGTGGTCGAAGAAGCAACCGGCGAAGACCTGACTCAAAGAGAACATAGACAAGATGTAGGTTATGAAAATCGCCAACCAGCAACAACAACAACAGCAACATCCAGCGTCAATTACCATCAACGGAAGGGATTTGAAGGGGGTCACGCCATTCATTCACTTATCTAGGGACTATTGTCTCAACTACAGGAAGTCGGAGTGGACGAGGATGTCAAATCGAGCGAGAATCGGGTGGTGGGCGAGAAACACATTCATCAACCTGAAATCAATCTGGAAATCTTCGTCCCTCAGCCAGGATCAGCAACAAAATTCGGATTTTCAACACAAACGTCAAGTCAGTTCTTTTATACGGATCAGAAACTTGGCAGGTGGGTCACAAACAATATTTCCAACAGCCTGTTGCAGACCATCAACAACTGTCTTCCCTGGATCTATACTGAAGATCAGATGACCGGGTCGGAGTGAATCACCAACAAGAATAAATAAACAAACAAATAAATAATAAACAAAACAAGAACCAATCGCCAGTCAACAAATATTCAGGAGAAAGTGGAGATGCACTGGACACTCGTTGAGGAGGCTGGTTGGTGAAATCGCTGTTATCATTATTATTATTATTATTTCCATTTTATATGCAGCATGTTTTTGACACTACCTCTATTGTAACTGTGGAGAATTTTCTGTGTGATTAATTTTATTTATAATCTGAGGAAATTAGATGCAATATTGTGTGTGATTAATGCTGAAAATTCCATTCTGTATCACAAGTACTGTTTTTGGAATAAAGTAAATCATTATTGTTATTACTGATTTTTATGCACTGTACATGATCATGAAAACTCTTTCTTTTCACTTCGATTAGATCGTTGACAATTATTGTTTCAATTATCAAGTATAACATATAGTGTATTAAGGACATCAAAGGTGAAGTATTTAAGCCATAGAACATTCAGTTGCCTCTGGCCTATTTAAATAACTTCCCTAGGAACATGTCAGTGAAATTGGATACATAGGAACTTCTCGCTGTTTTGTGAATATAATTTATTTATTTTATAGTGTTGCAACATGTTGAAAATTACACATAAAAAATATGATTCTCCATTTTAGTATGGATTGTCACGATGTGCTTCTGCATTTATCAGACACTGTATCCTGGAGGTAGTATACTGATGTGAACATTATAACCATTCCTAACCACATACAGAATGCTCGGAATATAATAGAACAATAGAAGACATTATATGAGACACACAATCTCATTTGATTTATTGTCATGAAAATGAACTGAAATATTTCAAAAAATCAGTGAAAATAAACAAATTCATTTAGGTGTCGTTTTCCAGAAATGTGATGAGTTTCACGTCTAGTCATGAACTGAACCACCGTAAACCATATTATATTGGATAATTGTTTCATCCTAATTTCGTCTACTTCAGGAGTGTGCAGTGACAGTTTCAGGTTTTGAGGTGGATTCATCAGTCATTCAGCTACAGTGTCCCATGATTTCTAATTTCTGTCAGTTACTGAAAATCCCATGGGCGAGTAAACAACCTGACACCGGATCTACTTCATATCATCAGAACGCACCCACCGGGGTTCGAACCCAGGACCTTCTGGTTACAAGGCGAGCTCGTATACCATTCAGCCACTGGGACCTGATCCATTTGCCCATGAATTCTAACTTCTGCCAATTCACTATATAGTGCAACCGCTAACGAAGTTTTTAGGCTAGTACTTTTCCTCACACCCGACCTGCTGCACGCTACTGGTCATGACTTCCAACTGGAACCCCATCTAACTATCTACCTGAATAGGGCCAGTCACCAGTGAGCATCTAGTTGCTATTCAAGTATTGGTTTTCCAATGACTCTCTAACTAATGCAAGCTCATGATGAAATCCTCTAACCAAACACAGCATCATTTTTCCCAACATTCATTAATAGCTTAGTAAAGTGCTTCATGTAGTCAGCCAACACTTTTTGTTCAAAAACGGATGACATTCCTCTTAAAATTAATGAATGCTTCAAAATCAGAAGTGTTTTTTGCAGGCCATTGTTTTCTACCCTATTCACCACATCACAAATCACGATCAGCTTTATTCATAGTGGTTCAGGGAAACTCTTACCGATTAAATGGCATATAAATATCTGATCATGCGGCGCTACACATGTCATACTATCCATGTATTTTAATTCCGGCTGCAAATGGATATACTTTTCTTCTATTTTCCTTCTATGTTTATCCTTTAAAGTGAATTTTTATTACAATTCAGGAATTATATACAGAGAAGGAACAATGTCAGTGGACTGTTCAACACTGTCCAGTTTGAAAGAATCGCCATCGCAGAAAAAAATAAGCCGATATCTGTTTTACTTCATCTGGGTAAGTAAAGCCAATATCACAATTCCACATTCCTATAATGAATCATACAGATGTTAGTCGACACATTGTTTTTTGTTCTGGGGACTGTGTGCATGATTTTAGTCGTGAGCAATTCGTAAGTCTTCGAGGTGAATAATTATATTTTTATGCTCTAGGAAAGCAATTACAGATTATTTCGCCGGTCATCCTAACGCGCCGACTATTTTAATGTAAGTCAATTTTTTTTCTCGATATGTTTGACTGATGTTCACTTCTTTGTAAACCTTGCGTTCACATGACATGTCTTCTGAGTAGAACACTGGGCTTCAAGCTTTGAAGTCTCGCTGACAGTGGTGTTGTTTGTAGACCGTGAGTTTAATGGTCATACGTTTAGCTCTCTCCTTGTTTCCTGGGTAGGAAGATACGCTAGGCTTATTAGGAGTTTCTAATCCAGGAGTCAAAAGTACACCACATACTTCCTTTTAACCACCGTTGTAAAGTTGAGTCAGTTACTCCTGTTTCGTCGTCGTGAAATGTGCAGAAGGGGCAAGAATGCTATCTAAAAATGTGCGTAACTATACTTGTTGACCAACTTACATAATGAAACGGCTTAAGTGTTGAATAAAAGATCAGGTGCCTCAGGTTTTCAAGCAGGTCGCCCTTTTCATTTCAAGGATATAGTTTCTACATGAAATAGCCTTCGATTCCCACAACCAATGTAATTCCTCGATGAAAGATACATCTTTCATCCCTCCAGTCTAGCAGTTGCAATTTCAAAGATAACCTGGATTCTAGGCGATGACTATTTTTCATTATGGGTAAAATTTGTTTGAATAAAGTCTCACAGTGTTATACAGTAATGCTTACTGAGGGAGTTTCAAGCACAATTTATTACTCATAATCATATCAAAATACTCACACCACTTCCCAACTTCATTTATATAGTTCCATTCTTTTTCACTTGATTTGATTGGTAGTAGTATTTTCCATATTTCTGGTATGAGTGATGAATCACTTCTATTGCATGTGTTGGGAGTAGACCCGATGAACAAGGATTCAGTAAAAAGCCTCTCTCTTCACCTAATTAGATTACGTTTTAGAATTTTAACCCCTTATCTCACCCTATTGTGTGACTGTGTGTTAATGCATGCGTCGCAATTGCTGAGCTTTTTTCTAAATTACTAATCTTTTCAGGGTCAACCATTCTTACCTTAGCTAAATTCTTATGCTCTGACAATCTGTCTACCCCTGACTTACTAGTTTGACCTATGTAGTTGACCCCACTCACAGACATTGCACGGTATTTTGTAAATAATATTATTTTGTCTATTTGGGTCAACCCACAAACTCAGTCAGGGACAACCTCTGTAGGTCAAAGGACCCAGCTGATTACTGAATCCTTGTTCATCGAGTCTACACCTAACACATCCAATAGAAATGATTCATCAATCATACCAGAAATATTGAAAATACTACTACCAGTCAAATCAAGTGAAAATCAAGTGAAAAACAATGGAACTATATAAATGAAGTTGGGAAGTCGTGTGAGTACTTTGATGTGATTATGAGCAATACATTTTGCTTGAAACGCCATCAGTAAGCATTACTGTATAACATCGTGAGACTTTATCAAAACAAAATTTACTCATAATGGAATTACACTCTACCACATTGCACGAATTTTATTCATATATCGTTGACCACTTTCATGTCAGTCATATGAATGTGTTTCAGTTTTTTTCAGTTCTTTAGGAATAGCGGCAACTATAGTTCTCGTATTTCTCAGGGGATTCAAATATGAAAATGTGGTTGATCATCTTCTGGTCGTAATAGGTGTAAGTTTTTTACTCACTTTAGTTTATCTCTTTTTGCCACATGTTTCCTAGAAAAATGTAATCGCGTTCCAGTATCACATAGGGGACTGGAAAATATTAGGAAATAATACAGACTTTTCTTCTCTGAATTTGAGGATTCAGAGATATGTCACCCTAACCAGAAGTTCTGACACAGACGCCAGACTATTGGGTTACGATACTTTCAGTGCATTAGTTCCCGGTGATGCATAAGTTCTTACTTCGACCACTTCGGTTCACTTTTGCTAACTGTAATGTGCGTCAGTGTTACAGCGGTTAGGACGCTCGTCGACAATGCACATGGTCTGGTGTTCGATCCCGACCAACGCACTCCTATACCTCACTAGGCCAGAAATAATGCTGGTAAAGAGGTAAGGTTCGGCAGGAGGCTAGCAACCCCTTCCTGCGAAATTAAACATTGCTACAGAAACTTCATTCCACTAGCTTGAAGTGCTATGTTCTATAGGGGAACGTGAAAGAAAAAAAATGTAATCCGAAAGTGGCAAAACTAGTGTCGCTTCAGCATGTCAGAATTAGGCTGAGTCTGTCAGACAGTCAGTTTTATTTTATGAGGATGCCTAACATTTATAGTGATTCAACCAGTTTCTTGGTAGATTTAGTCACGTGTATTAAAAGGGTTTGAGGAATAAGACAGTATCTTCACTGAGTAAATTTGAATTGCGCTTGAATTACGAGACCTCAAGGTTGCTGTCATTTCAAATATTCCATGGTGGCATCTATGAGCTCTTCTGTCAGTGACAGTGATTTAGTCTGAGTTACATGTATAGTCTCGATTTTGCGCACTTACTGGGGATGTTGTTCTGATTTCTACCTTTAAAATAATGTCATCAATGGAGGGTTTTATATAATTATTTATTTTTTATTTTTTTATTACAGCTTGATTCCACACCGTAATTTTGGTACAAGTATGGAATTTTCAGCGTGGATATCGGTAGCCCAAATTTCGCAGGCCGACCATAGATATCAGGTGTGCGTCGGCGTGGGCTCGAACCCCGGACCATATGCATGGTCGGCGAGAGTCCTAACCACTGTGCCACCGACGCACACAATTTGCCATTTGACACAATCATTATAGTGCTGTTTCTCGCGAAAGTGTATTGAGTAGTTCATTTGATGTTCTTCTTGTGATGTGTCTGAAAGAATGTACGAGTTGTGTTGGATTGCGTGAAACTATATCAATTTTAACTACTGATCAATCCCCTTGTATGACACACATCATGCAACTGATATGTTTTTGTGCGCATCAATGACAATGATTAACTAATATTATTCTTCATTTATTTCCAGTATTTACTGATCTCATTTGGCTTCGCTGGCGCGTTTTTGTATATTCAATTGTTTTGCTCCCTGATATCGCTTCTTGTGACAGTAACGATCAGTGCAATTGTGACACTATTGGGTCTTGCATTCAAAGCTGTGCAGATGAAGTTCACTGTCATTATCTAAGTTGTTGGGTGTGTTTTCGCCAGGATTGGTGTTCTCATGATGATTTTAGGACAGTTTGTTAGCACAGTAAGTTTTCATGACTAATAACATTATCCTGTCTGAATTCCTGAATATATAGACAGTTTCACAGTAAAGGAGCAGCTCACTTGTATGATCAGAATATTTTTTTTAAAATTCACAATAAGTATCGACTTGTAAATATTGAAAATAATGTGACGCAACCAAGCGTTTATATTTTGAAAATTGCAGTTTTTATTTTGACTACTGTTTTCGTAGAAGTTCATTTCGAAGTATCGGTAGAATTTAAGTCATCCATCTCCCAAAAATGAATAAATTTATCTATCACTCAAGAAATAATAATTCTCTTGTATTTCCATTCTGAGTGTTACAAATGAATGTAGTGTACAGTTTCCGAAATTGCAGCTGGGGTGGACATATATGTAACAACCTGACAACGTCGCCATATACGTTTTCTTACGGATTCGTCTATCCGAAATATTAAACAGTTAAATGGTACCTGTCACAGGATGTCAGTCCGGTTAAAATATATTGCTCAAAATCATATTTAGTCACCTCCTTCTCATTTTTGTGGAGGTAGAAAAATGTTCAACTGTGTGAGTTTGCTGTTGAAGCATTCTTTATGCACATTTTCCAAAATGATTATCAATATTCACCTCCAAATTATTGCATTGGATGTCAATACTGCCACTTTTTCTATCATCCCATTATATGGTACTACATGACCATGTGCAAAGTTATTGTTCATCTGTCTATTAAACTCTTCATATTATTCTGGTCGGCTAATATAAATTTCGCTGGGCTTTCAGGCAGAGTTCATCTCACTGAATCTTACCTCCCAATCAACCTAAGTATCTGACCTTGAAATAACTGCAGGATTGTATATAATTTGTGTTATTTTGTTTCATGTGATCTGCACAATGCTTTGGCTGACATATTTTACTTCTGTGTGAGTTTACGGGTATGAATGGCTTGATCCTGTCTTGTTAGCAAACCTCTGAAGGGCCATGAGGTTCATCGTTTTCATAGTAGAATTTAAATTTCCCGTTGTAAGTATTATCATCTTACTGTGAATGTTTGCCATGTATATCGTCCTTTTTTAATACTTTTAGTGTTAATCTTACAATTCACAACATAAATCCTGAAACATTTATCGGAATAATTATCCACTATCACAGCTTCCCTTAAACGCCTTATTAGTTGAGTGTAACGTTAATCCTATTTTCCAACTGAATTTCAAATATTTTAAGCAAATTCTTGTGTTCAACTTCCCAGCTTCTTCTTTTCTTAATACTATGCATTACCGGAAGCCTCGATTCACGTTAAAAGTCGAGTTTCAAAGTTGTCTAGTACCAGTTTATATATGGACGTGAACAGTAAATTATGTTCTGAATGTCATCCAGTGGATAATACTGCTATAACTCAGCGATAGTTCTAATGTACATGAGAAACGATGTTTTGTTTATACACGGCAGGCTTGCAAGCCTCACTCTTAAACTTCCGCTTTCTACCTTTTTGATATCAGGTACATAAGGCTTAGGCTAGCGCTGACCACGCGTGCGCATATGCCGAGCTTTCCACTCTATTTACTGTTTTCGAAAACAAAATGGTGAAAATGGAAACATCCTTAAAATATTCTGAAGCTCCATCTATAAACAAAATCTTAGATTTTATGATTGTGCATTATGTTTGCTAAAATTTGAAAATATCTTTCCTTCCGAAGAGGACATTTAGTCTGTCCTGTAACTTGAACGTACCCTAATTTATCTCATTTCAACACTTTGCATAATATACAAGACGTTTGACACGAAAAATATAAGCAGACTATACAATAGATTTGTGATGGATCTGTCAAAACACTTTGAAGGGTTACGCAGTATCATTCTGAAGCAATGTAATGTCAGGTAATGAAAGAATACGCTACAAGTAATAATGTTTATCATATTTATGGATAACTGAGGTTAAAGTTTTCCCTACTTGGAACCCGTTTAAAACGCATCTAAAGTTGTACTAGTCTGATGCTGATTTGGTAGAAAGAAAAGACCTTATCCGATTTCGCTCAAGTAACTGTTTTTCCTTCACTCAAATTCATAGTCTGTAAAAATCTCTGTGTTCTAATTCAGCATACCTTTATATATATCTTCTTATTATTCATTGTTTCGGAATTTACAGATGCCCTACATAATAGTATTTTCTCTGTGTATGAGCGTCTGCGCAATACTAGTAAGTTCAAACATGAACTTATTTAATAAATCGTACCTTTTTATATGTACAGGTGCTACACTAAATGTACATTATCAACAGTTGACATTTGTTTTGTTTGGGATTGCTGCTAAAGCCGTGAAAAGCTGCTTGCATATCCTGTTAGGGTGAATTTCATTTCAACCTGATTTGAAGGATTGCATTGTATGTCACTCCGTTCAGATAAAGTCTATATCCTAGTAACTGCAATGTGGGTATCATTAAAAATCGCATTCCGTAACGAACATACTGGCCCACATAAATTAGTAAGAGGTACTTCAATGTCATCGCCGAGATATGTGAAATTAAATCAGGAGGATTCAGTTGTTTGTTAAACATTTCTTGAGGATGGACTGTTTCAAAGTACAAAACCTTCACTCAAATGCTTCATTGAAGTAGTTTAATGATATCGGTCTGATGAAGTATGACGGCAGAGTATATCCAAGCAAATCAAGTACCACACGTAATCAGCACACAGTCAGGCATATTATTCCATTCGCCTACCAACAGTAATGGAATTACATGAGGTCACTTATGAACAGCTGTAAAATAAGGAAGTTTCGAAAGGCTGACAGGATGATAAACACACACACAGACTAGATGGATTTTTCTCGTACATCGCAAACTGGTTAGTGTAGATAGATGAACTCTGATCACAAGGAAATACTAAATGAACACATAATGTGCCGGTCTAATATTCACACTTTCAATAACCATATAGCAAGATTTGGTTTCTTCTGATTTCTTCTTGAGTATTTACGACTGATTTCCAAGTATTCCTCAGTTTATCCGCACATTTCAAACTGTTCTAGTCATGAGATTATATAAACACAGACTGAGAGATTAGCTGAATGTGTTGTTACATAGTGAATGACTGACTACACTGCACGAAAGAATTCAATTAATTCAAGCCGCACCACAGATGATATCCGTCAGAGGACTATTGACGACTAAATATTATTGAGCAGGCATTACCTCCTACTTTGTGAGACTTTAGGAATGGGCACCAGTGAAAACACTGAGGACTGAACTAATGCCATCAGACAAACATAGGAGCTTCCCACGTCTTTTGATCCCTCTTGCATCTTGAATAGTGAACAGCGTTGCGTGGAGCTTTCATTGATAGTTTGTCATCACTGATATCCACTGGGTCTGCTTTGAGGATGATTAATTGACCGTGTGGTTGGTGCGAACCGAAAGAGATTATACATCACCGGACAGTTAAATCTGTCTGCGGCTGAATGACTTTCAAGCTCACCTTAAGACGGAAAACTGTCAGTGGGCACAAATGAAGTGTACGAAATCAAGATGAAAAAATAATTGTCCAGTATTGTCTGATTTTCGGGGGTTCCCATAACGATATCAGTCCGTAACCAAACTTGAAACCTGTCACATTTCTGGAAATTGACACTGAAATGAATTTATTTGTTTTCACTGATTTTTTTTCGATATTTCAGTTCATTTTCATGACAATAAATCAAATGAGATTGTGTGTCTCATATAATGTCTTCTATTGTTCAATAATATTCCGAGCATTCTGTATGTGGTTAGGAATGCTTATAGTGTTTACATCAGTGTACTACTTCAAGGAGACAGTATCTGATAAATGCAAAAGCATATCGTGACAATCCATACTAAAATGGACAATCATATTTTTTATGTGTAGTTTTCAACGTGTTGCAACACTATAAAATAAATATATTATTGATTTTTATTACATCTTGATTCCACACCATATTTTTGGTTAAAGTATGGAATTTTCAGCGTGGATATCGGTAGCCCAAATTTCGCAGGCTGATCATAGATATCAAGTGTGCGTCGGAGTGGGCTCGAACCCCTGACCATGTGTATTGTCGGCGAGAGTCCTAACCACTGTGCCACCGACGCACCATATTATATTCACAAAACAGCTAGCAGATCCTATGCATCCATTTTCATATTCCCATGGAAGACGTTTTAATAGGCCATAGACCACGAACTGTTATATAGGTTAAATGCTTTATTTAGGATATGCTGAATTCAATACAGGTCATACTTATAAATCAAAAGATTAATTGTCATCGACTTACGCGAAGTCAAGTGAAGAGTTGTTTTGATTATACACAGTGCATAAGATTGAATAACTTTGAGAAGACGGAGAACATAAGTGAACATTTTCAGTTAATGCGTTTCGGTAAATCAACCAGAATATCTTTTTAATAGTGGTTTCCCCCTATACTATGACTCGTCAGCGTCTGCGTTTCAAACAAATCTTGGTTGAAAAGTTTTCTTAAGTTCAGAAATAATACGCAAAATTCATTTCATTCGTGAAATGAAATTTAAGGGTATCTTCCATGTTCTCAACTGTGAATGATATAGTTCAGTAAGCTGAGACACATCCTGAAATGCTTGACGCCATATTCGTAGGATACCAAACACACATGGATGCAGAATTAGCAGCATTAATAATAGAGTAATCCTCAATAACAAAACATCTTGTAGATTACGGACGTGATATCGACGCAGTCAAGTCATTTACCATTGTCAGCAAACAAAGAAACAAGAAGATGCTTGCAATTGCAGAGGCGTGTGCAATTCGAATTTATAAACCAGCTCTCTGTATACAAAAGGAGATGGTCGTAACTCTTAATCTACCATGGTAATACGTTTTATTCTCTACTTGTTATTATTCTACCTCTTCTTCTTACTATTATTGTTATTATTATTACCATTATTATTATTATTCTTGATTCATCTAAAACTATGCTTTATCAGTAAGATTATCTTAACTCACTTCAACACTATTAAAACTGTTATTATAACTATTACTATTGATATTAGTCTGTTTGCAATTCTCCTTATATTCTCTAGTGACTAATTGTTTATCTAAGTGATGCAATTGAAGCGTAATGCCATTTATCTTAATTTTAATCTCTCATACTCTCTCTCCCCTTATCTATTTGAACATGACCTGGAAAACATTCGCACGTGTCTTTCTGCATGATTAATTCTATGTAGTTTGTTTACTTATCAGTCTTATATCTCCCAATGTAATTTCAAAAGTATATATATCCGTGTATGTAGAGTATTCAGTGGCTGACGAGTTCTACCGAAATTTGATGAATTCATTAAATCCTGCTTTATTAACCTTTATTGCTGTGTTATAAAATAGAGTAATAAATAACATGTTGCTCAGACATATTGACTCATCAGTAAACATCATTCAGTTCGCTGTTAGCTGAAAAAAATTGCTGGTGTATAAAATAAGCTGTAACTAATGACTATTACTCTAATAGATCTCTCCGGAATTATGTTGGAGATTACTAGACGATATATAAATTTTTGATAGGTGTTACATTATTAGTAAGTATAGGCATTAGCTCAGATGATTGGAAATACTCATTGTACCACAATACACAGGAGGAACGCCTGAAACTTTGAGTGAGACTATTCAAAGGCAGGAAAGTGATTAACAAAAGATCTGTTCTCACACTCGGACTGAACTTTATAAGTAAAGTGATCAACCGGCACCAGAAAAGACAACTGCTCACTGTAGTGAATCTTTAAAGTCAATTTGAGAGTTCTCAAGAAAGCTGAAAGGGGAATACAACAGAAAACCAATAAAAGGACGAAGATTAAAATGAAATCTGCATATACCGTAACTTAGCTTCGTATAAAAGTTTCTGTGTCACCGAAGAAACGTGTGTGCAAGAAGCTTGATACACTCTGAATGAAACAGGAAACTATCTAGAATAAAGCCCCCAGGCAGGATACAAGTGTAGGGTAAGAAATAGCCTGATACAGACTTCTGAATCCGGACTGACGTCATCGCATAACAGATGTTATCGTGTGAGTCAATGTTCCCGATGTCATCTGCATACCTTACCTTTAGTTATAGAGTAGAAAGAAGCTCGAGATATTATATTCTTACAGTTACATGCTAACCAGTTAAATAATCGTTCGCATATCTTAATAGTGTAAAATTAAAAAATAATAAGCGATATCTGCTCTCCTCAGATTAATATATGTTTAGCTTAACCGTCTGTGTTATGGTTACATTATTCGAATGATTAGTGGTAACCAAAAATTAAACTAATTCCGTTAATGTCCTGTTTACAACGAACAGACTGACGACAGTTGTCAATGAAGGAAACGACACAAATTTCTATTCATATTTTTTACATCTCAGTGAACAGTTAAGTGAAAAAGGAATCGTATGAAATTCAAGAAACACGTTGATGTAACTGTGACACATGAGGCGAAACTGTCGGTATTTACAAGGGATGTGACCAGATACGATCATATGAGTAGCGCGGGAAACGGACCTCGAGACACTTGCGGACGTGGTCACAGCAGCACTGAATTATAGTATGTGAAATTATTTTCAGAGTTTTAGGTAGACTGAAACACAGGTTACCTTGACGAACTACGAAATAATTTTGATCTCAGACTACACAAGAACTGAGGCCGGTCTGAATGGATTTGAGCTTGAATATTCTCTATTCTCACTAGCTAGTGGTGGCGCTACAAACCTGATTAAACAGGCAGAAAGTAGAAATTATAAGACATTAGGTTCCATATAAATATCTAATCGGTCATCAGGGTAATCTCATAAACTGAAGATTCCGAAATAATTGCTCAGGAGTTTCATGAGAAAACGAAGTCAGTCCGAATATCTGACGTCAAGCATGTACTTCTGCATGGTTCATAGTCCTGGTACACACGAGATCAAACTAATTTTCAGATGGCAGCATGCGTGCATTAGTATCTATCTACCTTTGATACAAAAGATGGGCTATGAGAAGAGATAAGCGATACAGAACTTTTGTAGACACGTTCAATAAGGAACAGGTTGCCCAACAAATATGAGAAAAAAAACAGAAGGATTGGACTCACGTTATGATGTCTTCTAAAATGTCTCATTATGGCCTCTTTGTGAGAAGCCAAAAGGAATGTGACAATTTGGCATGTAATTTTGATGACCCGCTTATATTCTTTTTGAATTGATCGTTTGCAAGTCGTATGCCTTGATATAATGTGGTAATCGGATTCCTACAACGAGATGAAAAAGGTTAGCTTTTCCACACTTCTGATATGTAATAAGTGTGTTGAGTTTGATTTGTACAGGTTTGACAATTTCTAAGATACCTTATGATGTCAAGTTGTCCTAAAATTCTCTTCGGAGAGCATAGAACCCAAATTTTTCACCTTTGAGAATGATTATTACACAACTAATCACTCCACTACGATCTCGCAGTGGTCCATGCGATTTGTCTTATGTCACGTCATGTAACAAAAACAACACTGGCCTTTTGATGAATGTTTCCGAATTCAGGTATGATCAAGTTATCATTCCAACCGCCGAATTCAGACATTGCATCCATGGAACGTTCTTCAGGAGAGCACATAAATGTCAACGAATGAGTACAAAGCAATTCATAAGTCAATGAGTACATTTACTGTGACGGTAAATTTATTAGGTATAGTAAGGAATGGATGATTTCTGGGTAGACGAGACTTACTCAGTTTTTTATCTGACTACTCATAAAACCATTATTTTACTGAATAACGGTGTTGCTTTTAAATTGGACCAATCAATTCATTCGTCTCTATGATGTAAATGTAGGTTTCATTCAACCTATTCGCCTTCAATCGTTTATATCTGAAATTTTGTTCAGTTCTTAATTGAAGCGGATTCCAATCACTACAAGACTCTTCAAACCTCTAGGAATTGACATCGCACACGAACCAACAACGTCGCTGCACTCAATTCTATGTCAACCAAAAGACTCAACAGCAAAAAAATATAAAACCAACATCATCTACAAAATAAACTGTAACAACTGCGAAAAACACTACATTGGCCAAAGTGGACGTCCCCTTCGTCTTCGTATCCACGAAGATAAGCCAACAAAATACATGATATTTACTCCTTCGCTCATATCACTACACACAGACAACCACGGACATCAATTCGACTGGGACAACATTCAAATATTAGACAGTGGAAACAACAAGAATGCTAGAGAATTTTTACAAGCTTGGCATTCCAGTGAATCATCAATCAATAGACACATCGAGATAGACAAAATTCATCAACCGATTAGAAAGAAACCTCACAGACAATGGGTCAAAATTAAAGTCAAGAAAACAATCAGTACCAATACAAGTAACCTAGAAGGTGTGCAAACACACAGAGACAACCAATCACGTCCACGGTCACCAGGGGAGATGATTAGTAAACTCGTGGAGAAATCTAAAAGCTCACTTCAAATTGAAGTATGCGCTGAAGATGTCGCCCAATAGGACGATGGAAGCTTCACAAATCAACTATCCATCTCAGAGAACACAACCATCTCGAAATTGTCCACTTGAGCTACAAATCTTCCTTATCATATCTACTCAGATTGAGTCTGTTCATTGTTGAAAGGGATAGCAGTTTTATTGTCTTTGCTCAAAATCAGTTTGTGTTACCAAATACTCGAATGATTGATTGGACGAATAACTTACAAATAAATAAATTACGAATAATTAACAAACTTGAAAGAAATAAGATCTATTAGACGTCCATAATCAGTCACTAAAAATCCACAGAACGTTCATTCTCATTCGGAACTTGTGTCATGCAAATAGAAGTGGAAGATCTGCTTCAGAAATATTGTAATATATTTAAAATGTAAAATGTGAATCGTCATACAATCAACTGATAATAAGCATATGTGAAAATATCCATCGGCAGAATCGCCACTCTATGGATCATCATTGAACAAACCTTGGAATGGCAGTCATCTCTCTATCTCAACTTCATCGACTTCGAAAAAGTCTTCGACAGCGTCGATCGAGAAGTGATTTTGCCAATTACTTTGCTTCTACGGGGTCCGATCGACAATTATACATCTCATTCAACAGTTATACGACAATGCTACATGCAAAGTAATCCACAACGGGAAATTTACGGAAGCCTTCGAAGTGAAGACGGGAGTGCGACAAGCCTGCCTACTTTCACCAATAATCTTACTGATTGCAGTAGATTGGATAATGAGACAGGCAATGGCCAATGAGGAAGCAGGCATAAAATGGACTTACACAAATAAAAGAAGTTGGCAGAAGAAACATCCACAGAAGTTAGGACTTCACGTGAACATAGAGAAAACAGAGGTGATGAAGATTCCTGGCCAACACCAACAGCAACAACAACAGACAACAATCAGCCAGCATAAATATGAGGAATCTGAAACAAACAACCTCCTTTACCTACCTACCTACCCGGGAGGCATCGTTTCAACTACAGACCAACGGAACTGTTGAGGATATCAAAGCCAGAATCGGAAAAGCAAGACAAGCTTTCAATACTCGTAAGTCTGTGTGGAAGTCAACAGCACTCAGATCAAAAATAAGATCCGGATTTTCAACTCCAATGTAAAGTCAGTGCTACTTTACGGATCAGAGACTTGGCGAGTCATAAAGAGCACCTCATACAAACTTCAGACTTTCATTAACAGTTGTCTTCGCTCAATACTACTCAAGATCAGATGGCCGGCCAGAAAAGATCAGAAACAGGGATCTCTGGCAATGAGCAAACCAATCAGGAACTGATTGTGAAACAAATAGGCAGGAAGAAATGGAGATGGATTGACCATACTCTGAGGAAAGCATCAAGTGACATCACTAGACAAGCCATTGCTCGAGTGGAATCCGAAAGGGAAGCAGCGAGTCGGTCGTCCAAGGGTGACTTGGAGGAGATTATGCGAGTAGGAGATGAAAGCATGTGGACAGACTTGGAGCGGAGTGAAAAAGTTGGCAGTAAACAGAAGGCAATGGAGACGCGCAGCTGATGTCCTATGTTCCTCTAAGAATTAAAGGATATAATAATAATAACAATAAATCAGCAGAATACAGGCATCACAACAGCAATTGGATATTAGTTTGTACCACACCCATCTGATACAAGACTTATTTAATGCTTTCCGCAAAAATCAGCGATAACTAGAAAAAAGAGAAACCATATGAGAACAGGGATGTTTAGAGTTCCAATTCCCGATAAATCCCCAATACAACATGCTACTAATCACCAATCTTCTCAAAGAGGGAGGTGACATGTATCCACATGATGTGTGTTTTGTTTTTGACAGTCTATTATATTTTGCTATGTGTATATGGATCGATATTTGATTATAACTGACATTATGCTTTTATCTGTCCACTTACTAAATAAACATGTATGAACTTGTTGTCACATTACATTAAAACCAATCATGGTAAGATGACTGTCTATTGGTTCATGTGCATTAGCCATTTTCATATATACGTTTGTATTAGACAGTTGTTCATTTTCTTGTTCCCACGTTTGTACACTACGTATCATTTCACTCACACTCTTGAGTGACACTCCGAGTGACGACGGATTTAAAGATGACAATTTCATGAATTTTTTTGATCGCTTATTTAACTGACTAAATGGCATTGAAGAGTGCAGAAATAGACGGAAGACAACCTAGGGTTATATAATAGATTGCACGCAGATAATCCCGTTTCACTCGAGTTTATTTAATATAAAATGATGATATCCAGTTCAAACCACACAACTGCTCAACCTCACACAATGTTTAGCTTATGGCTACTAAATAGTTTTCTTCTTTGAATTTGAAGAGAATGCATTTCTGTTATTTCATTCCGTTTCATATTTTCATTTGTGTTGAAGTTGTTCGAAAAATCTTCTCTAACTTTGAAATAATTTATTACCATGATCAGGCTTTCAGCTCACCGTGACATCAATGCATTTCTGACTCAGGAACCTGGTCACGCCAGTATTTCTTCGACAGAACGCACTAAAGGATGAGCAACTCCAATAAGGGCTGAAACACTCTGAGGGGAAAAAAGCTGACACAACCCGTGGAAAATACTAATTTTATAATACCTTTATCAATTAATCTTGAAAAGTGGACATGTGAACTGTCCGTTCTGACACATGTCTGTATGAAAAAACCTGATTTGCAGTAAAAATTGCAAGATTCGCCCTGAAAGAGCTAATTGATATCAAAGTCGTTTCAGTAAGCTAACAAAAACCATAGCTAACTGAAATAAACAAAGAAATAATTATAACAGCATGAATGTACATATATCTAATTATATTTTAATTATATTGCTGAGTAGATGACAATTCATAATTTGCATTCTTCATTAATATGATTCAAGAATTGTTAGAGTCTCAACCTCGGTGTGAAGCCTTATCAACTTAAAATTAGCCCATCATGCATATTCTGTATGTTTTGTAACGAACTAGCTGCAGAAGTCAGACACTAGAGCGTACTCACCGTTTGATATAAGTTCAAAGCAGAGGTATGAACTTACAATAATAACAGCAGTGTTCCAAATGCCTCAGGCCAACGCAGACAAAGATTCCTACAATATGATAAGGTTAATAATATTCAGAGTGTTGAGCTCCTACTGATTAAATAAGTGATACTTAAAATCGTAGTAAGTAGGCGATATCATTTATTTATGCCTGAATAAACGAAACTGCTAATGGTGTGTTCATGAGTGCGGGGGTTTTACACTAATTCAACGAAGCCGTACAGAAACACTTCTTCTTTTAATTATAATTTCAGCTTCACATTCCTACAATTATGACAAGATAATTTCACATTATAGTTTATTTGCATAGGAAATAATTGTCATGCTGTTTATCACACAAGTGAACACGCTGCGATTCATTAACTAATAGGCAAGCACTGAATCACTGATTTATTCTTCCCAACATGTTTGATCTCAGAAATACAAGGATAAGTAAGTATGTGAAGTTGATGATGAATTGTAGACATGTTAAATTGTTAGATCTAGTAATCACTGAAATTATTGTTTAAATACAAAAGACCGCTTGACTTTTCAGTTGACTTACACTATTCCGCCACGAAAACAACAGAGCAACTCCAGTTATTAGAAAAGCAATCGATAAGGAAAGCAGGACTGTTAACACTGCTGGATTATATCATCTGATAAAAAGATGCATTCATTAAAATAATCCGCTTCTCCAGCGGAATTGCTTGAGTTTCAGCAACCATAAAATTAAACAAAATTTAAGTCAGTTCATTTGAAGGTCACTTGTCACTTGTTACACGCAGTGCGACGGATGAAATAATCGGAGAAGTGACGTCTGTCAACGTCAACATTTCGAAGTCACTGACAACATATTCCTATACAAATCAGTGAACAGCCATTTATACTTTGCCATTTAACAAAAGCATTCAACCGATTTTGTTGTTGTTGAGATGGAATCCACATGAAAGCAATCCATTTCTGCTGAGGAACCAATGTATTCTTGAAAATAATGCAGGGTTTTCATGTTCATTGAACTCGCTAAGTATTTGTGTCACTCGAAAATCCGGAAGGATCTATTCGCTTGCTGAGCCTTTTTGATTTATATTTTGTTGTTCATACTTCAGGTCAAGTAATGCACTGATTAGGTGGGTAATTGTACAAACTACTGCTAGTAAACTTGAAGTAGTTTTAACAAATTCATAGCACAACCGACATCTTATGGGTTCTTGCAAACAATTACTTCGTCAAATATTCACTAAAGTTAGTGTCTCATGGGAAATGACTTTATTAGATGGTATGCTTGAACTGTCATCGCAAACTCATCGATGTTTTCCAGTCACTGTGACAAATATATATAGTTGATCATTTCAAATGTACTCAAATATAAGAGTGTTGTCATTTGGATTTCGAAAACGAGCAATCGACAATAACAATCTGTAGAAAAACCCACATACGGTTCTCAGCTTGATCTAAAAGAAGCAGAGAAACCAGCTGTTCCTACTATTTCTTCTGCACTGAAACTCTCGAATGAAGCAAAAATAAACTGATCATTCAGTAAAAATCCGGAAGACTTGTGCGTTTGAGAATTGATCATGGTGGTGAGTAGAGGCTATTGGCCTTCTCTTGCTGAAGGGCAAATTAACCAATGGAAAATGGATTATCATCTTCATTAAATTTCAGATCACAGAAGTCAACTGGCTGCAGAAATAACAGAAAATAGAAATATTAGGGATTAATAAGAATGGATGAAACGCGAATGGATTCTTCAGTTTCTTCGATGAAAGTCGGTAGTCAACCATGAAAACTCTGATACTATGACTACCATAATATAACCAGTAGAAAATAGAACCCTTTTTAAAAAAAAATTTTCCTTATTGAATATGACAGCAATAATTGATCGTATTTACACATACATGCCAACATGTCAACAAACAACAGGATTCAAGCGAAGACGGATAGGTTGTGCAGATACCTGTAAGAAATATTCGACAAGACATTTACATAATTACGAGGAAAGTAAGAATATTAGTTTAAAAAACTTTAAATGCTGATGAACTACACGGTCTTATTCTCTACACCACCAATGGAGCTACTTCGACTGAAAGATGAAGTACCTAGACTTGCTAACCGCTTCAAATTGTATCTGCCAATTTGACTGCGCTTTAGGAGTGATTTATATTGGCTGTTGCACGAGGAACTTGATTTTTGCGCTTGAGAACATCTGCCACTATGGCTAAGTAAAAGTGTGGTGAAAACCGTTAACAATTCGACAGTGAACCATCTTGTGCAAACCGACCACAAAGCAAGCGCGGATGAATCCTTCTCTGCTATCTTCTAGGTGTCTCATAAATTGCTAAATACATCGAAACGCCGCATGCTCCAAACAGCAGAGCCTGTGGCGATTCGTCTCAAACAACCGGCACGTTCAGCCCATACTATTGCCCTGGCCTTCAGTAGAGATTATAAATTCATGAAATTGTAGTATTATCTTTCCTTATTTTTCTGGCAATCAGCTTATTTTATAAGGATGCTATTGAACTGTAATCCATCAATATTATTGATTTGATGTTATTTAAACAGCAACATTAATTTTTTCATAATACTAATTCATTCATTCTTTATAATGTATATATAACTGTAGAGCTTGATGACGAAGTTATCGAAAAGAGTACTTTTTGTTCAGTATGCATTCTTTTAAAATATGATTGCTTATACCGATACACTTATATTTTGTTAAGAGCAACTGCATAGTATCGGTCAGTGTATTCTTCAACACATCTTTGTCTTTGGAAAGTTTAGGCTAATTTATTTCTGTGAATTTCTATAAGTGTAACAGCAGAAGACAAGGGCCGGCAATAGATCGTTTTATTACGGAAATTAACACGTATTTATTTATATTTCCTGTACATTATTAATAGCTTATGCAAGTAGACAAACACAGTCTTCTGATTGGTTGTTTCGGGTAACATTGAAAGATGGGGGCCATCTATCTGCGAATCATATTTGGCCACGTTAAGTTTGCTGTGATTGGTTGTTGAATTAGCCTTGTTCATATTTTCTCACAGCCAATATTAGTGACCTAGACATTGACGTAGATTAATGTCTACCAATTGGCTGGCAGCCTGCTCTCACCACATAAGGATATCAAACTGACAACATTCTCGTTATTTTTTTAACATATCTCATATGTAACACAACATTTTTTTATTTAATAAGGTTAAGCAGATGAAAACTAACAAACTGATTTGAAAGTTATTTGAATTTCAAGTGCTATTGTTTTTTATCTGGTTCCACTTTTCTTGATCACGATCATTTTCGCAGATATGCTCAGACGAGTGTAATATTACATATCTTTATGAAAAGTATTATAATAATAATACGCGATTCCTGATAATTTATATACCATTTTGTACATGTTTACGGTTGGATGCCAAATGATTCCTACTTCAAAGTTTAAATGGATAAAATATTTTCCCAATGAAACTTCCTCCTATTTTCGGCGTGGTTTCAATTCCAAAGACGAATAAACATTTCATGACCTCTTATCCTTATGAGGATGGTTGTTCCGTTGTTCTTTACGTCTTGGATAAGCCAACTCATCCGATTTAAAATTGGTGAACATCAACGCTTTATGTTAACTAATGCTTGTGTATGTTATGGTGCAAATCAGTATAGAAGTGAATGCGTAGGAAATAAAAGTGGTCAGTTAAATTTATATTGATCAATTTTATCGCTCTTTAAACTATTCGTGTGCCTTAATCGTAAGAGTGCTAGTCGAATTATGTTTGTATTTTAACACTTAATTATCGATTATGCAGCAAAGTTCACTAATCATGACAACGACTGTATAGATAAACCACCATGTTTCAGATTTGTAATTCAATGCCCTGCCTAGTATGATTTATTACTTATTTTTGCTTGCTTATAGATCCATGAAGATGTAAATTATGAGTTTCCAATTGTGTATTTGAATCGTCACCAATGGTGTTGTCACTAATACAACAACCGAATACTCGAAGAAAAGCTTTTTTCTGTGGTGTGATATATTATCCATGGCAGTGATTAACAGGTAACACATGAATAATAGACTATTTAGACAGAAGTCGAAAATTAATATTAAAGATTAGAACTCCCTCTTTAATGTATTCAAATAATAATGATTTTATTCAAGAAGAACCGACAGCATACTAAATATAGAATGTAGGACTTACAAAAAGACATCAACGGTTAATCAGGTTACAAAGATTAATTGGTACAGCAGTAGAAATTATTATATATTGCTTGGAATATGAATACCAATATTTGTTAGTATGTCTCGCACATAATAAGCTGTTAATCCGAATACCTTGAAAATTCAAAAGCACCTCGAGCAAAATGCATTTTCGCGGCCACATTATTGCACAATTTCTTTTGCAAATACTGAACGACAGTATGAAAATATAGCAACTTTTCAGTCAATGAGCACTGGAAACTTATTCATGTAACAACTAGGTGAACATTCTCATATCTATAGATTAGGAAATAATAATGCGTTACGAAAATCCGCTGAAATGGTTTTACGCAATCCCAAATCGAAATAAGAAATTCAGATGAAAACCTTAGCAATAATGAATTCATATAATTGAAGTGCACGACTTTGTATGTGTGTGAAAAGGAATTTGTTTCACTACACATTATGCTAAGAAGATTCAGCAGTAGAGAAACTCAGATCAACGCGTTCCTGCCAGTTGCTTTAGAATATCTAGCGTGATAAAAAATAGTTCTAACAACGCCCGTCATCTTTCACATATAAAACCAATTTAGCAGTGATTGAAAAAAGAGAAGACCCTAGAGTAAAATGGAAGAGCGGAATATTGCTTATATATGCCTAGACAGCACAAACTTACTTTTCTAATGTTCTACATTAGGAATTTCGTATAAGAATATTCGCGGAAAGAGTTAAATAAATTATATTCTGATTAATTTTGTTGTTTTTCAAATGATGTAGCACAGTTGAAGTCGTCATCTTTCAATTATTTATATATGGATGGCAATATAAAAGGGAAAATAACTGACTCATTTACAAAGCTTCAACTCTAAAACAACGTCAATAGAAAATGCAGCTCACAACGGAAGACTAATAACTTGTATCTGTCATGCACATAGATCGCGAATTCAGACCGGTGTGATAATGTTTCATACTGCAAGTCATATCTGAATTCGATGAAGTCCTTACAAGCATACATAAACATTAGGACAAAATTTCAGCAAAACACCCAGCGTCATTTGACGAGTTTGTAAAAAACTTCCTATTTTGTGTTACTTTCCTCTTGTTTTATCGGGAAGGTGTTTGGTATTAGGCTAAATGCAGTGCAAAGTGGTAGGTTAGTTTATTCAGATGGGAGAACTGCGGCATAGGACAAGTGAAATAATAACAGTGCATCCACGTATAAAATGAGTGTAGAATAGGAGTCAAATAGGAGGCTAGTGGTCTCACAACTTACTTATTTTGTTCCCAATATTCATGTTTTCATAAATCGACAAATATATATATATATATATATATATATATATAGTTTTGTTGAATTATTATTAAATTTCAATTTCTTAGTTGAAAATACTTGTAAATCGATCTTGACAGCAGTTGACATAACGCTTTAATGATTATTGTGAATGTTCGCTGCCTCAGTGTGATTGGTGTCATTACATCTATTCTGCATAGCTATATTTCACTTGTTGATGAATTGATTGTGTTTGTTTTTGATCCGTAGTTATGACGCTCAGATGCATTTTCGTGATGGAATTAAAAATGTCTTGTTGCAGAGAAACCGTTGAAGGTCAGCATTTATTGGTGACGAATATTTGTGGATTCTTTTAAATACACCAGATATTCATCTTCCTAACGAAAATCTGCTTGAAAAAGACATTGTGAAAAAGCTGAAGAATTCAAAAGATGGTCACAAATATAAGCTCAATCTGATTTTGATGATCAGAATTTTTACAGTGAAATGAGGCATCTCATCACAGCCTGTTGCCATGTACAAGAAAGTAATGCAATCCTCAACAATACACTTTATACATGAATAATGTTTCATTTCAGACTCGACATGCATAAAATTTATGTATATAATCAGACGTGTTACTGGAGTATTTTCTGACAAAAGTTTTTTGATACTGCTGAAATTGATACTACAACTGTATATATATATATATATATAGTTTCGTTATTATTTTATCTCCCTTATTTTAGTTAAAAATACCTGAATTTTGATCCTGAAACAGAATTGCATGTGTTTATTTTATTCTCAAGGTCGATATAGACACATCAATGATTTTGAAGCAGATGTGACTCTCCTGAGATATACTTAGCTTTTATTTGTTTTAATGTTCACACTACTAAACTTGCCTTTCTCAAGGAATCACAATATGGCGACGTGGCCGTTTTTACTATACGTTTATTCTTCGTATAGAAAATCAAAACAAGTTGTTCAGTGAAGAGACTCTTTTCAACAAATTTATCAATATATATATATATATATATATATATATATATATGGTTTTTAAGAAATTATATCAAGTGAAGGAATTGAATCATAGGTGTGAATGGATAAAATGATAACAATAGTATGAAATGCAATGAAAATTAAAATGCTTGTGATTGTAATCATAGTGAAATGTCAAGTGGTAAGATAATTAATGTCATATAGGCAATAATTCATAGAATGGATAGAACTTGGAAAGGGTGTGCAATTACGGAATTGGTTGGCAAATTGCAGGAATTAAAACGTTACGTAATATTGTGTGAAATTTTTAAACAGAATTTAATGTTGCAAGACAGGATTCACTTAGAATGAAAAGGGGAACAGGTGAAATAATACCGTGGACAATTTAAAGTGTCGATGGTAATAGTAACAATTGACGTAATAAAGGCAGAGTATAAAAACTGAATGAAAAATGGAAAATTAGTAGAGCCAAAATATGATTAAAGATTACTTTAGCACGGATCATGAAAGTACACAGAAATTCTTTGATCCAATTCCATCACCGCATATAACTTCTTAAAAAGTATATATATATATGTTTGTACAGCTTGATAATCAATTTGTTGAGAAGAGTCTCTTCGCTGAATCACTTGTTTTGATTTTCTATATATTACAATGGGAATTTTCCATGAGTAAAGAAAAATGTTCTTTGTATGACTTACGATGCTACCATTATCCTTCGTAGGACTTAATAGTTTATAGTATCTAATTGAATGAATATGACGAGTTTCTGCAAGTAATGTTTGAAGCATGCATCACCAACACAAGGCTGAATATGATCACTGGACTTATAAGTAGTTACCGCTGAATTAAGTAGTAAAACCTCGTGTAAAGGTGGACGGTTGAGCAGGTGTTTTGTGCTAAGCTATGCTGGCGATAAGTCGGTTACAATGTGCAGTATGATTAATGTAGAACATGTAAAACAAATGAATGAATCGAACTGCATTCAGCTCACAGCACTCGCTGTTATTTCATAAATAAATTTCTGATGGGTCCTAATTTCAGTGTGGTTTAGTCAAACTCATAATATTCATGACTTAAGGGTTTTACGGAGTTGTTACCTTTGGATTTACTGATACGTCTGCATGATTCTTCAAACTGTTCCAAACAAATCTATCTCACAACGCTGGAAGTGTAATTTTTGGTATGAATGAATTTGAATGCTTCATTTTTCTGCATATTATAAGTCTAACAAAATCAACACATTTAACGTTGTATGTATACTTGATATTTGCCAGGTGAAGGCAAGCAAATGACGTCACACGCTGAACACTTTCGAACGTATCTAAGAATTCCTCTAGCCGTAGGTGGGCTACTTCTTAGTATGTCACTCAGTATGCTTAAGGGGATAGCAATTACCACCTAACTCAACCATTTGTATAAAATTATATATGTTCAAACCAAGTTCACTTTTAACGGTTTAAAAAAATTTGGGTATATGATATTCATTATAATAAAGGTCTTTTTGTATTTCTAAATGAATGAAAAACCTTTATTATAATAAATATTTTTATAAAGTCTATAGTAACCTCCCTACGTGAAATACATTTCATCGACCGGATATTATATGCTAAGTTACTCATGGGTGAAATTATGGATTTTTCTCTGCAGATTTTCTGTAAAAGGATAACAGAAATAAGCGAACTTTAGCACTGCCTTTGAATCTAACTAACATTCTGAGGACAAACTATTTTCAACATAATGAAGTTATAACCACTCATAAGAGGTACATCAGACAAAATTTAATCAATTTTCACATCATTAACTCTTATTTCTGAAAATTTCATTAATTTGTAGGTTCAAAGAGTTTTTTCGACTTAGTTCAGACAAAACTTGATAAAACATTTTACTAGGATATTTCTGTGAAGGTACTTATAACCTTTGATATATATATTATAAAATGTGTCAGCAAAAATGATGAAAAACATCAGAAATCAGAGTATGCAGACTGAGATGAATGAATATATTTGAATACTCATGAGATCTTCATACATTACACCGTAACTGCTGCTGACTAACAACATTTCCCTTTGCTGAGGTGTGCAATTCACTTTTCGTCATTTGTCGTTGACATTACTTTTCCGGCCACTCATTATGCGCTAGCGAATTCTTGAATTCAGCATGTTTGCATATTTTGTCACGTTTATTGCTGATGAAGGAGAATGGTCTAGTTGCATTGTTTAAGCATGTCTCACAGAATATCCACACTCTGCATAGACATAATCTTAATTGTTGTTATGGTCATGTATGTTTGCATGCAGAATTCTTTGTGTGCTGTTGGAATTTGTCTAGAGAAAGATTTCTATCTGCAAAGACTGATAACTGTTACTAGTGTTGAAATACTATAAGTCTTCTGTCAATGCCCTCGCGAATCGGGCAGCGCTCCTGGAAATCCAAGCCTACTATTTCTGCTTTTAAAAGCAGCTATTCTTTGTGTAAATTCATCAAAAATCTAGACATCAGGACACGAACCAACCGAAATTGTGAACTTTTAGCTTATTTTTACCGTCATACACAGAATGTGATTGTCAGGTGCTCTCGGGTTTCCTCCTATATGTAAGTACAGATGGTTAGAGAATGTTAAGCAATTTATTATTGAATGTAAACTGTTTTATTTGAATAGGTGGAATGGTTAACTTCAAGACGAAAGACATTGCATCACTCATTTGCGCATAAGTTTTACCTTTTGTAATATTGAACATGAACAAAATTATTATGATAATACAAACTTATCATTGTTTACTATTCACTATAATCTGAGAAATCAGAAATCTTGAAAGACAAGTTGAATAAAATTCCACAACTTACGTCACTGATTGCATAATTTGTAGATAGTTCCGCTGTTAAAGTATAAAGTACTATAGTGAAGTACAGGCGTTAAATGCACTGACAATTCGCAGTGTAGACTGTCACTCAATTGTATTAAAAGTGTACAGTCATTCAAAAAACAAGGTGAAGTGTGAATAGAGAAATGGGTGAATTACTTCAGTATTAAAAGTTAAAAGAATAAACGTTTCACTAAGGGATAGTGGAAAAATAACCAAGTCACATGCATTTGAATTTATCATTCGTGGTTCAAACTTCGCTCTAGTGGCAAACAAGGATAACACAAACTTCGATGAAAAACGCTGACGAATTCTGTAAACATTGGCGGTGTGTGTCGTTCATATGGCATGATATTCTGATTTTAAGCCATAAGGTGAATTGTAGTTCAGCTGTCACCAGTAAACAACACGATTTCGATGTGCGGTATCCCCTTGATCCGCTCAGGTAAAACGAGGTGATACCTTGCGTTGTTGATTTATTGGAACAATGCTTGTCAAATAATCAAACGTGGTGAAAGTCAAATCCGTGGCTTACGCATTTCTGAGTATCGCCTAGCTGGTAGTAACTCCAGTAAATAGAAAAAATCGTGAGAGACTAGACACTTTACTGCTAATAAGCAACGCCTTTTAACAAAACTTAGGCGCTCAATTTCGGAACTCAATATTCCACTCGGAAGCCAAAAGAAATGCAAACGATGATTCAATTATTATGTCGATA
This sequence comes from Trichobilharzia regenti, assembly GCA_944472135.2. Taxonomy (NCBI): domain Eukaryota; kingdom Metazoa; phylum Platyhelminthes; class Trematoda; order Strigeidida; family Schistosomatidae; genus Trichobilharzia; species Trichobilharzia regenti. Next base: position 69,769,947 of record OX235267.1, read on the forward strand.
TTTAAAGATTCACTTTGATGTTTTATATTCGTTTTTTCACAGGGAATCATCGTCCTGCTCAGCGTTTCAGGCTTCGCATTCTGGCGGAAATTCATAGTCGCAATGTCCTTGATGGCATTCATTGTAAGTTTTTTAGGATTATGAAAATTCTAAGCTGACTTTGATTGCTCATAATCATTCATTGTCGACTGAGCAATTCCTTCGAACGTTAAAAAGTTGCTTTTATCATGAAATTTAGACACGGTTACGGATAGGTTTATATGTGTAAGCAAACCAAATAAATGGAGGTACTTCATGACAGTCCGATTCTTCAGTGTGAGGAAACATACTTAGATATGGTTATTCAACACCAAAATACATTAATTAATTGATACATTATGAAAATATTAGTAGATCGTGCTATGAAACTACCTAAAACATACAGTACCTCATGAGCAGGACTCTCACACATTCTAAATTTCAAATATTCCGCTGCCGGAATCCGTAATTTGAAAACAATTTTCACCTGTGAACGTTTTCCTAACTCCTCTGATCATCACCGAAGTTCAAGCATATAATTTCAATGTTCACTTCATCCTCATAGTTATTTATCACTTCAAAAACCTACATACTAGCCTTAATTTATATTAATTTCAGCTGATCCATGGTTTCACTTTCTGCAAACGTCGAGGCAAATGTTTTATGTTGCGAGGGGAATTATTTGAAAGGAACGTTTTGATGGAATTAGGTAGGCATAGTTTAAAAGGTTTGTCTCAGTGCTTATACATCTGACTTTCAGAGTAACAATCACTGAAACCATTAGCTCCAGTAAAAAATCAGTCGTTAAAGAAGCAAGGGAAGCCATAGAGGTCATGGAAATTTCAATTTTCAATGAGGAAATGTCATAACAAGCACACAATTTATGTGCAGGTTTACTAGACAGTCGCCCATAAACAGCAGATACTAAATGCAACTAAAATCAATTTCTCTTAAGTCCGCTTTTAACTGGGCATATTTCTCGCGTATTCAATGGCACTGAAAACCGTTGATGTTGTTTTCCTTAGAATTTTATTACTCATAAATTGTACAGAGATATTATAATTCTTCCTCTTCATACACTCCTCTTAAATTTGATTTGTGGTTAGATTGCCTTGTGGACAGCGAATATCTGTATAACGGTTTGCACAGGATGGGACAACGCCTATCTCTTATGAATTGGATTCTGCGTTTTCGAAGATTTAGTTACAATTGGCTACTGTCTTATAAAAAGACGATTCAAAAGTTCAGTGTTAATCACAATACTTATTGTAGCATTCATCTGTTTTACAGTTGGCTTAGCGTTGTACTTTTCGAAAATGGTGAGTGAACTAGACACATCTCATTGACATTTTCCAATAATCTTATCCACAAACACATTAAGTTCGTGAAGAAGATCCCTCAATGAGTAACTTAGGAAGAATATCGGAACGTTTATTCAAAGTGATATTGAACCAATCCTCATTATAGCTCTGTTACATTTTCTGTTAACTCTATCTAACTCACGAGTTTTACTTACTTTATTATTCAAGTGAATATCAGTCCAACATACATAAAAGCCTTCGATGATGTTACTGAAAACATGATAAGCTTTTATCAGCCGCCATTATTTCGTGTATCCCATTCAAGTGAGGAATTAGCCTACATTTTCAATATTTTTCCCCACTGTGAAGTGTCTGCAGAGATGAATTCGATTTTCTGTGGAGTCGTTATGATCTCCAAGTTCAACCCTCTTTCGTTTTCCGTGCCAATACAGCAACTAATAAACTGTGGAAGGTTGACGCTTGAACCCGAGATGGTATGTAAAAAGCAGCCTTCTAGTCTGTGGTCACACGAGACACCATTTTACCGCACCGTCTAAACGCGTTAATCCTCTGTTTTTCAAAGAAATACTTTCCGAATTCTTCCTCTAGCAGTGATTCATCCTGTTACGAATAGTAAAGTCACTTAAATTGTGTATGTACATACTTTTAAATTCAAATTTTGTAGCTTAAACGATTCTCGCAAACATATTTCAGGATATTCCCGGTGGTCTTTGGAACACGAGTATATGTCTGGTAAGTTCTGATTGATTCATCTCTTATGCATTTCCATTGAATAAACGTGAAATACGTCTTAATATCCCTCTTCCATAAATCATGGCCATCCAAATCCTTGACCAAATTATCAAATAAATACAAATCATATTTCATGTTTTCCACATAGCTGAAATAAGTTGTTTAGTCGCGTTTTCATTAGAGAACTGAATATTAATCGTATCATAAAATAAGTGGAACTCTAAATATCACCGTTCTTATATTGTTTCGTTTCTCTAGTTAGCGCTGATTTTTGCGGACGGCCTCAAATGAATTTTCTATCGGATGGGTATGCTACAACCGAACTTCTAATCCCTACTGTAATGCTTGTATTCTAATGTTCAAATATGTCTAATATTGGTTTATTGTATGACACTCACATTTCACATTTTTTTAATTTTTAAACAACACTTCTGAAGCATAATAATAAGTTTATTAATTACGATTTTCATCATACATGTAAAGCTTTTTTTAAAATCAAAATAGTTTTTTCTCAAAGGTGATAACACTAATTTCCAGTTATACCCTCTAAAATCTCAATTTAGGTGGAATAGGCCAGTCTGTGTGTGTTAATTAGAGGCGCTGAATGAATCTGTATTCCTTACGTTTTCGATGTAGCGTTAAAATAATTCCTCGAAATTTTAATCCTGCCACTTTCAGCATTTTTCACTGGGCATTGTTCTAAAGAGAGCTCTGGAAGTGTTTAAGATTGGAACGCGATTCAACTAATAACTAATGAAAACGTTAGATCCACTTTATTGGAGGTCAATCATTTATCCTTAGATTGATACACAACTGCATGTTTTGCCAATATTGTCGTTTCCTAAATGCGACCATTCAGTGTGGTGATGAACCCACACTTCTTAACAACGTTGAGGGGTAGTGTATTTCTACGTGTGAGGAATTCAAAACTTCCATCTAATCTGATTCTTCACTTTGCGACATAGTAGTATTATAGTCTCTGTTGATAGCCTTTGAAATACCATGACTCATAAAATTAGTTACAAAATAGGAAAGTTTAATCACTACAGATGACGTCGGTTTTTGAATGGAATTGTCAAAATGAGGCAAAAAATAAATGCTGAAGACGAGTCAAGAAATTACAACATTCACAACAGACTGAGTTCAGAATTCTACTAAGTAATTTGTTTCAACAACGTAAGAACCTTGGAAGTAATCTGTAATCAGAAAACAGAAATGCTGTCTTACAATCCACAGAAGACACTCTAATCCAAAGTAAAGAAAGATGTTGTTAAATTGCTGCGTTTCCAAACACTTTGATTAAACATCTCCAATGCTCATCATATGATACTCTTTCATCATTGAATTTGTTTTGAAAATGAATTCTTTTGGAAAGATAGACTTTGCAGTGATAAATTTTAATGATAATAACAACAGGTGAATGGATGTCAGTTATATGTTAGATGGCTGAACACAATCTACTACACATTGTAGTGTTTGCACTTGTCATCCCCAGAGGAGGAAATGCACAGAAGATTCAGGTATATGAAAACGACGAGGGAGATTACATGGCTCAAACTGTGAGCCAGTTGGTAGAAATCCCTCAAGTGTATTCAAACCTAACGGTGATGCTCATCTCACACTTTCTATGAAACTGAAACTCATTTCACGATATGAATGCATATCTTCCAGTGCTGAACTCAGAGCTGTTCATCTCAGCGGTTGACAACACCAAGACTGTTATTAGTGCATCAGTTGGTCATCAAGAGTAGTCACCTTGATCTGTGTTGTATTTAATGTTGATGTAATTCTACTGGTCACTTTGGAGTCGTTTTTATCAACCCACGTTACCCACCATCTAAACAAACCTCGGAACGAAGTCAAATGGTTTGAGGTAATCGCCGATCATTACTGAACTACTGTTATCTCTAATCGGCTTTCCCATATTTTTGATTCTTTTATTTTGATTTATATATAGGAACTATGGTAATAATTCATATTCAAATAGATAACGAATACTCGTGAATAAATTAGTTCTGATCACACTACAAGTGATATGCAGTGAATATCTAATAACCGACTTTAACTAATTTTTCAGTTGATTTTGAATTGGAAGCAGGACTGTAAGTCTTTTTCACGGAAACGAGATCGCGATTTTGAGATAGCAAAATCCCATTGGTCACCTAAATTGAAGCCGTCATTTTCTGGAAGAGATTCTATTCGCTTTTCCAATTTTGATTACATTTTGGAAATTGATTGATTATGGCTAAGTGCTTTATAGTCTTACCCTGGTGGTAGCAATGTCCTTCACAAGGATACACTCATCATCCTTTGTATTATTCAGAACTTAAATCAAAATCTGCGAAATGATTTCCCGTCATAAAAGTTCATATTTATCACTGTCAGAGTCCTCAGTGCAGATAGCCACATATGTTATAAAATGCGCGAAGTCATGGACTAATCTTTATCGTGATACAAAGAAGGAATATGGAAGCTAATGAGAATCAAAGGGATAGTACACAAAACAATGCTGTAGAAATGTTTAACTCCTCCTCTCTAATATGCTGATATTGGAGGTGTTTTCCCGATAAAATGTTAATTTTATTCAAACCTCTCCCAAATTATTACTTGAGTTAGAATAATTCGTTAGTTTAGAAATATCTATCCAGACGAAATGTTTCTTGTACCTTATATAGCCCCTAGAAATCCTCTTTTCTGAGAATACAATGGTTTTAACCAAAGAGAGTAGGATCTGGGCTCTGAGTTGAACACATATTTGTCAATTATCGGTACAGTATTCTACAGATGCTACAACCTACTCAACCACGTCATTTTTATTGTCTCTTGCAATCTTATTTGTCCAGTTGATTTTCTAACTGCAATTAATCTATCACTGAATTTACAGGTGTATAACACGTAAAGATAAATTCTGATCTTAACACAGTGAGTGTGTCATCCACATATCTCTATTACCATAGTCCGGGAAGTAGAATAAAAGTTGTAAGAGCTTTACTTTCCCAGCTGTGTATAAATATATCCGCTACTAATGCGAACTTTTGGGATTCGATTGCCACCTCATCTGTCAGTTTGCACAGAATTTTGGAAAATTCTGTACACTGCTCAGGACACAACCAAATATGTGATCTAGTAAATAAACACGAAAATATTTTGGTGTCTTTACAGTGTACTCACTTGAATGAAACCTTACAACAGAGTGGAACAGAGTCAGAAAACTAAAACGTAATAAAGTTATTTTCTGAGAGTTACTAATCACTAAATCTGTGTGCATTGAATCAACAAACACTAAACACCTGCAATCGAAATGATTGAAACAGAAATCAGGAGGGAGTAAGATTGCATGAAGTTGATCAGGCGAATATGTTAATTCCTTGACTGACTGGTTCCAAATCAAAAATTTGCACAGAAGCCCGTAAATACGTGTCGTCAGATGCCATACGGCCCATAACCGGTGACAGAGAGATTCGTAAAAAACGACAGTAGGCAGAAATATGAGAGTGAAAGCATAATAACATAGTAAGCCAATAGTGTTTTCATAGCTATATGCTATCACAAACAGCGAATGCTTCTGCACTAATAAAAGCATGCCACCATGTCATTAATCTACCCCATTTATTTCATCTTACAATACCATGCCCCACTACTAGGTATCCTACACCTACAAACGTTATGGAGTTCATTCACAGTTTCCCTATTTTCCTTCCACCACCACGCTTATGTGAATAAACAGTACCCATCAAGTAAGATGGTGGCTTAGCATACACAGTATTCCCCCTAGACCTATCAGTTCATGAAGCTCCACAATACCATCAACTTACTTTCCTTCATTACCTAGCTACGTAGTTGAACTGAACCAAAAATTCACTACTAGCGATCAGAATGCTTGAATATACTGCTATGCTTTTTTGAAATTTCATTAACTAAACCTGACGTCTATGACTAAATCCCTCGATATCTGTGCAAATATTTGTCTTCGCAATTGAACAACAACTATCGCCTAGAAATATATATATATATATATATATATATATATATATATATATATATATATATATATATATATCGTATTCAGTATCTCTTACACTGCAAAATAACAATGAAATGATTAAGAAGTCATGTTTATTTATATCTATAGCAGAAAACTACTTATCTAATTAAGAGTAATGAATAATGTTCAAGAAAACATTTCATTGAAATCAAATTAAGTTAGTTGTCTTCTTCAACTAATCAGTGTGAATAGCTTGATCACCTACCTATATAGAAATAAAATAAAGTAATCAGTGTGGCACTTCACAAGACTCAGTGTATTATGAGTAGTATAGAATTTAAAAATACACTATTTCTGAATTATTGAATTGGTTGTAAAACGAATAACAATGGACATCACAGTGATAAAGCTAGTCACATGTTCTCACTTTCTTTAACGTACACAGAGGAATCTGTCTCTCACACACTGTGATACTATTTGCAAATATCCATTCTCGAGGATATCCAATCACGTTACATTCAGTAAATGATGCTTCCAAATGATTAGTTAAATATCGGCAGCATTCAACATCGTCGTGGAGGAATTTTCTCCTTATCCCTCTCTCACCATCTATATTTTATCACTGTTCAAATTTCATCTTTAGCATACCTATTTCAAAATAATCGATAACAAGTGAAACACAACCGTTGCTAAAATGATGACAGGGCAGTCAAGGGAATATCATGTTCTGCTTACCAGTCATCATTTTTCACACGTTGACCGGTACTGCAATACAGCAAATGAATCAATGAATGAATAGATTTTACTTGAAGAAAGTCGCCTATTCAAGGGGAGATTATTTGAATACATCTAATTAGGAGTGATGTTTGCTACAATATTGTGTGGAACATTTGTGAACACGCATTATCTTCAAGTTGGATTGTTAGTGTGAAGGAACAATTATGAATACTGAATTCGACTAACTGCAAAAAAGATTGTACAAATTGTGTCCTTTTACGTAGCTGATAGTGTTGACCTAAGTAGATATTTCGTCAGGCTGATTGCGAAGAAAGCAAGGATTTCATCAATGCACATTGCCGCTTCATACATGGAGAATTTGGTAAGACTTGTTATTCCTAATTCCAAAGTTAATGGCTCATCAACTAAACAAGTGGCCAAAGTTTGATTTCCGGTATATCGAATCCTGAGCCATGCATCACCAGTAGTTGAGTAGGAAGAGAGTTTTTAGCTGAGGGTGTGGGTTGAAGACCTCATCACATCCATGAGAACGACAAAGTCACTCCTTAACCTTCAAAGTCCAAGCTTCAATGTGATTGTAATTACTCTTCTGTATGCGGATACTCAAAACTATCACAGCCTTGTCGGCAAATATTTACCTTTGTTACAAATACCATCGGTGGTATTTCAACAGTGGACATCACTATGAGGCTCTACGAAGTGTTGCTAAACACCAGAATAAGCCACTGTATATATAGTGAGCAGAGGCGGAAATTGGCGATGGCGACGCAGGTGAAAATTCTCCTTTTATGATTTCTGATTGGTTCTCATCTGCGTCTATTCATCTTTAACAACATCACTTTGGCTCACTCACACCGTTGGATGAACATGAATATAATGGCAGGGTTAAGGACGGTTGTAGATATGCATGGTAGATGAAAACTGTGCAGATAATCACTCACCGCATTCATGCAAAAAAACACGAAGATGAGAAAATTAATAAATCTAATGCAAATCACCTACCTTAATTCACCGTCGGCATTTCCGTCACCATATCATCCGCAAACAAATTCATGCAACATGTGAGTCGAAAATGGAAGAAATTCTTGACAATTGTGAAGATATTTGACGTGTGACATATGACACATATTACATTTGCTGCTCCTCTCCACATATTTTTACAATAATAATAGTAATTGTTTCTATTCTACTTTGATTTTTAGCTAAAAAAGGGCTTCAGTAGCACATCTTCACTGTATTCTGTTCTATGGCATCTTGTTCAGTCGACAGAATGATTACCGACCAACTATTATTTTCTCTTCACACGATATCTCCCATATCACTATCATAGGCCCAGTACATTGTGTCCCGCCTCCATTTGGCTTCCATTTTAGTGCCTGCCAAGCGTGTGATGTCCCTCGACAGTCTTCTGAAAAAATATATCTCCAATCTATCTTCATTCTATTCTGCCTCACACAGTTTTAATGCAAATCAAACTCGAAGGTGTGAGTGAAGTCACACTTCTGTCATTTGTATATATGAGGAGCTGTTTACATGTCTTTCCTTAATATGTTTGCTTAAAACCAATTTAGAAAGTGAGATATTTAGGTATTTTCAAGAGGAGGCATTTAACTCAAATTTTGCATTGCAGTGGTGATTTTAGTTGACATCTGAGTTGTGAAGAAAATGCATACCACACAGTTACTGCTTTTAGTAATCGAAATAAGTCTGAAAGATACATACAAAAATGGATGAAGCTGAACAATACGTTTTGTAGTAATCCGTGGTAAGAATGCTTACTTGTACGGAAAATACTATTCCAAATTGTTACCGCTGAAAACGAAGGAATTCATTGACAAAAGCAGTTTCACAGCATGATTTAAAGCGTTGAGACTTGAAAGATATGCAAACGTCAGCCAATTAATCATGGTAAAAACACAAGCAGACGAATATGCATTATTAGTTCTATAACGATAACTGGAACAATATTTATTGGTGTTTCTCGCTTACTCATGCAAATGAACATCCACCTGTCTCCTTCAGCTAACCAACTCACCAAGTACTTATGATGTATGACTTCAAACATCGTCTTACCTATCTATATCTTATCATATATGTCGATGAAATGACAAGCGTTTTCCATGTTACACAACCATGCTCACTGAAGAGTGACTTTTCACTGATGATGGATGGTCTGTGTAGGCTGTTCAGCATTTTATTAAAGTGACTTACAATCGGAAAAGAATCATTTTGGATTTTAGCAGAGACGTTTCCACTCAGATTGTTGTTTTATTCGATTAATGAATCAGCAAGTAAGACAGACACCTGCTTGAGGAACAAATCTCGTCATGAATCACAGAAACGTCGATATTGAACGAATATTTTCAACTTGATTTAAATTGTGCAGTAAATCATCCTATTTTCATTATTAAGTGTGCCACAATATCACATTAAGTCTCTCTCTTTTATCACTTTGGACTAGTGATGCACAGTGGGAGGATTCTTTTGGATTGAAATAGATTTTTCACTTTACTTATACTTCGAAATTATAATTTCAAAGTGGAACAGCAGACATGCTACACCAGTTGGATTAAACAGACACTATGTAAAACGACTAACCAGGATTAACCCAAACTCTCTGGAAATATGTAGCTGTATTCAAAAGCGAAAGATGATTAGATTTGATACAGTTTCCAGATTGAAAAGTGATGTAATAGTGAAATATAACATCTTAACTCAGTGAATACATACACTTATGTTGGCCGGATTCTGTTCATCTTCACAGAATCCTCATACGTTTTGGATATTAAAGTAAGGACTGGATAATCTGGTCATTGTCACAAGTTAGCGGTACTGTCAGCATCATAATAATCATCTGCGCGAAAATTATAATACTACAAGTTAAGTTCACACTGAACAGATGCCACACAGTTTGCTTAGTAATCACAGCGTGACTACCACTTTCACCTCTTGTGCTGAGTTAAAGTCAGTATTCATGTCTAACTGAAGGAAACAATCGCTCCTGTTACCACATCTCATTCGTGATCTTCTGCTTCACCAGTAGTCGTATCGCAGTTGTTTATAATTGCAGTGTAATAACAAGAATAAGAATATCGTTTTCCATGCCTGATGTGATTTTTCTGCCAAACAATCGATTCTAAAGCACTCTAGCATACCATTTATGCTGTAAGATAAAACCCCTTCAACTTACACAAACCGTCGTACATCGGCATGATAATCGACTTGCCTAAAGTGTTTCAAAGAAATATACGAAGAGTGACTGATGACAATTTTGTAGTGTAATAAATATGTAGGAGGTGTTTGTACAGTTAGCAGAATGATGAAATTCACAAATCAGATGACCAGTAAATAAGTCATACACATGATGGACTGACAAAAGTCAGACTGTACTTCAATGTCAAATTGTAAGAAAGTAAGTTTCTTCGACTCATACTGTATAAGTGGTGAGCATAATCGCACAGTGTTCTAACCATGCTCTACTGACAGCTTAAAAACAACTTGTTCTGCTTCAATTATAGCTTCATCTTAGATGATAATCAAAGTCACTGCGATGCCAGGAAGAATAAACCGTTCAAATTTTTTGTCTGTATTCAAGCCATTTTGATTGTAATAGATAATGTTGAGGAGTTCATGAGAGGTGTATAAATGCTCCATCTATCTAAGATCACTGATAATAAAATATACTCAAATGCAATGCATCTGTAACAGCTTCTCGTCAAGTGGTCGGTTTGTATTAAAGCTTCTAATGTGAAGTGTCATTGGAAATCTCTGTGCACACCAACCTCATTTAATTCTCAACTACAACAGCTAGTGGAGTGAGGGTTAGCCGATATTACAACTCCGCAGTTTTACTCTTCTCCAAGAGTTAGTTATTACAAAAAGTGAAATTCGCCACATGAATCTATCTATCTATCTATTTTTCTATCAAATCTAGGCTGAATGAATGCGAAACATAATGAGACAGTATTTCATACGATTTTCCGTGGTTCATTCGATTCAGGCTGCTATCACATAACATCTTTATGAATGTAACTTACCACTGAAGCTCTCCTGTGCTTCTGTCGTTTCATAAACTGCAAGACATAAAATTAAATGAAACCGGTGGTGTGAGCACACACTCACACATACAGACAATATCCATTCACGTTCAGAACAGATAAAAATGTATGTCTGCTACACGCGCATGTCTATTCAATTGGCTAAAACATACAGTTAGAGAAATACAACCAAGGATGCAATCAACTCGCTTTATTGGGGCATACTTATAATACTATATGGAATTTGTGAAGGCATAACTTACTGCCGGTGTTTGTTTGCATTTCTTCCGTTTGACCGACTAAGAGCATAAAATAAACACAAAGTAGTACGCTAAGCAGACTACAAGGGACACGATCTCAACGTAAATCTCAGTATTATGATAAAGGCTTCCTGTATTTCGTAATGAATGAAAAACACAGCAATATTGTTTTCACTGATGTTTCACTATTTAATGCTGAGAGCCTTATCAAGGTATTAAGTAACCAGAATTAGCAACTTCTCAGCTCATATTTCACAACTTTATCATCGTTCCCACCCCCAGCGTGGGGTCACGTTTTCTTTGTCATATTGACCAACTGGTAAAGATAACAAAATTAGGTGTAGATTGTTGGATTCGATAAGCGTGTAAAATTATAAAAGCAGCGTATGTTTACATAATGAAATTTCTTATCACATTCGTGTTTATTATAATGAATATCATATACCCAATGCCTAAATTTCGTCGAACGTTTAAAAGTGAACTTGGTTTGGACATATATAACATGAACCTCAGTATATTTGTGTTGGGAGAAAGTGAACTGTGACTGAACATGATGTTTGAATTTGTTCATTTCCGTGCACTTACTTCACCCCACTTTCACTTTTTGCGCACTCATAAACAAATACACTTGGTTCGAAAAATCTCAGTATCATGACACATGCGTATACACCGCTTAATTTGGATTCAATGACAAAGTGAATATTTCGAGTGCAACTCGCCTCAATATGAATCCGAAAACAAAATTGTAAGACGCATTCGAATTTTGTACACCAAATATTGTTTCAACGATCAACTACTGGAGTAAGATTTCACATCGATTTCCACCTCTCTGGATTTTTCTCTACAGTGATAAAATCGCATTGAACAACTGACATAGCCGACTAGTAAATGTGTATGATGGAAAAGTTTTGTAGCTCCGGTGGATGCTTTTGATTAAGTTGTGTTCTCTGAGATGGATGGTAGTTTATTTGCTAAGCCTTCATTGTCCTAATAAGCAACATCTCCAGTCCATACTACAATTTGAAGTGAGCTTTTAGGTTTCTTCACTTTCTCCTAGTAAACGTGAGCGTAAGCTTTGCAAATAAACCACCATCCAGCTAGGAGAACACAATTTAATCAATAAAGTACATGTATACTCAACGCAACATTTCAATTCCAACTGTAAAACGAATACGCATCTCAAAAAAACTGGAAAACACTCGGGGCAAGAAGTGCAATTATCAAGTTCACAATAACTCACCAACACTTCCAAAGACAACTAACGATGCAATCCAGATCAAGTAAACATTCTTCATCTTGCTGAATGATTTCCATCTCAACTCTCTCGTCTTTTATAGCATAACATGTTAGCCTCCAGCGAATCAGGAACATTGTGTATGGTGGCTGAAGACAATTCGTAGGTCATTATTTTCACAGACAACTAGACAGTGATGATTGGTCACCTTGTGATAGGTAGGGTACGAACGTAGTTTTCATTTGGTGTTGGTGAAAGACATTGATGGTAAGATTAGTAGCATTCAAGGTGAAGCTAAACTAAAGTGAAGTCGAACATTTGAGAGAAAAATTCAAAATGTATTCGCTTTATCGAAAACCGCCTTTCTCGTAATACTGCAATTCAGAGGTGGAATAAATGTTATACGATGTGAGTTTCAATAACTAAGTGTTCTTCACCGAAAACAAATTAGTTTATTTATATGTTTGCTCTGACGATATTTTTGATTACCGTGATAATTTATCCTATCCCAAATTAAAGTCATTTTCTTCATGGTGTTTTTGGTGTGGTGATTGTTTCTAGGGCTGAATTATTGGATATGTCTTCTGCATTAAGACAAATTTGAGTTAGAGGGATTATCATTCAGTCGAATGGTTAGGCATATGCAGATCACACTGTGAGAAGTAGCTTCGTGTAGGCTGATTTAAAATAAGTAGGGAGGATCCTAAAACTTTCCATCTGCAAACAAATATCCGCTAAGGATTCAAACGAAAAGCTGCTGATGGTTTGAACTTTGCTTCAGAAACGCTGGCTTGGCATTGTCGAATTCTTCATCATTTGCTTTTGAAATTGTTTTCACAACATATACGAAATCGGTGTCATCTCTTATAGTTGCGGAAGTGACGATATTAGTATGTCTGATTTGGATATCCCTTTACCTTGTTACTATGTGTAGTTGAAGCACACCACCTGTCCCATTATATTCGAATCGCGTGACTTCTGTGATCACGTCACTCAAAGCAGATGGAAAAGTGTCCAGAACTCGTAGTGACTATCACCACATGCTTAACAGTTACCTACGGCAGCTCAGTTCTACTATGCAAGAATCTAAGAAATATTTCTAACGAACTATATAGTTCAAAATATACCTTCCTAAATTAAAGCTAGATTCCAGTGGATTCATATGTGATGCGGGTAGTCGGGTATCCCAAGCGGAAGCACTTTCACCAAATAATATTTCCTAGTTGAGGTCATGGTTCACTAGACTGCAAGTGTACTCCCGATTGTGTTCCTAATTTCATTAATTTGTTGTCTTCATTTCGTGAGAGGATTTCCAGGTGACGATTTATGTAGAGAAAATGGACTGACAGTATTTCACAGGAAACTGTGATGTTTCTAAATATTGAAGCTTTCTCGAAGTTTCTTGAACATAATGTGGCAGTTATTAATATATGTGTTAAACGTGGGTACTGTAGTAGTAAGTAATTCCATATTAGTTTGTTCATTAGATATATCACAGTGAAGCAGTATTATTTAATGAATAACGAGGTTTCGAACACAATGTATTGTTCATTATCACATCAATTGTAATCACACGACTTAGAAACTTGAAGTTTATAGTTTTCTTTGTTTTCTCCATTTTGTCGTCGTAGGGGTAGTAGAATTTTCCAGATACCTCAGCCAGATGTTGATTCATTCATTTTAAACGTGTTTACAGTTGATATGTTAATCAAAGCTTCTGTTATCAATATCTACCTCTATTCTGTGACATTAGATTTTAAAACTCTCATCCTATCCAATTCTATTGTATGGTTAACAATTCAGTTTATCTTATATGCTGCAATGATTGCCAAGTCAAATACATAGGTCGAAGTAGTAGAACAGAAGCAGTCAGACTAGCTGAACATAAAAACAGCAAAATCTAGATTGGTTGACCCAAATAAGATAAGAAATCTAGTGAAAAGTTCAGCTATAGCATTACATGCAGCTACACACAACCACAAAATAGGATGGGATGAAGTGAGATGACAGTTTTAAAATATAATGTCACAGAGTGAACGGAGGGAGAGATTGATAACAGAAGCTTTGTTTATCGAATCACCTGCGAATATATGTAATAGAAATGATTCAACACCTGTCCACCCAAATATCTGGAATATTCTACTACCTCAACGACGACAAATAGGAGGGGACAGAAAACAATAAATTTTGTTCCAAGCGTTATCCAGTGAATAATACTGTTTCACTGTGTGATACATCTAATAAACAAACTAATATGGAATAATTTGGCACTAGCAGTTATCTTGGGTTCTCTCAGCAAGCTGAAACCAAATCAAATATATTATCTTGTCAGATCCTGAGCATCCTCCTATAAACAACTTTTTACTTGCATCTAATTGCGCAGAACTAGAAGACACTATTGAGGATTATATGCTTTGACGACTATGTACAAAAACTTTATATTACCTCATATGGCCGGGAGACATTTTACTTTTTGAGAAAAGTATAGGGCAGGACACTTCCAAATTACAGCTTTACTCTAATTGAACAGGTCGATTTTCATTTCGCATCGTTATATTGTTGTTCATACATTCAAATAATTTAATTTTATCCTCGTATACTTATTGAGCATTATTCTTGATATAAAAGCCCTGTTTTATTCAATACCCCCGTATTTAAAAATTCAGAAGGAGTATTGCACTACCAGTTGGAAATCACAAAAACACTGTTTGGAATCGAGTCATTATGATTATTGCTTTAATTATTATTGTAAGTAGTAGGACATTTCGAAAGTCCCCTTCGTCTGGTAAGATTCACGCTAATACTGATCATCAAGCTGTGAAATTTGTTTATCATCCAGAAAAGTCTCTAAATGGATCATCTTCAGCTATGATTCAAAGTTGGAATTCAGAAATCAGCGCACAATAGTACACTGCTGAACACAGGAATAACAGGGATATACCCTTTGCTGATCAGTTACCGACCTACTAATCACTCGCGAGTTCCGCCAACGACAGTGATTGTTCGTTAGTTTGATAGTTGCCTGCGGATATAGTTCCGCTCCTAGAATACACATTCAGAAAAGATAACATCATAACGATATCAATGGAATGAGGTCTGAAGTTTCACTGTTAGCAAATTTCTATGGAGTAGAGATGCAATTTTCGTTAATCCTAAGCATTCTAATGTATGACACATTGAATTGCTACTCCATTGGTAATAAAGTCTCTTGTAGATAATTTTCATTCTGTTCCCTCCAAGGCCGAACGATAAAATTGCCAGTACGCTTTATGTAGTGGAGGAGTGCTGCTGGTAGGTAATACGAGAAAGTCGAACAGCTCCTACATTTCCAAGAATAAAGTATGTTACGAAATGGTACTGCGGAATTGATTGACTGCCTCTTGAAACACAGCGGCGTATTCATCTATGCTGCATGAGAACGTCATGCTGAAGCTATTGTGAATCATCTTCCAGATAGCCATTGTTAATAAATGTTGGCAGTATTAACGGAAGATTTAAGCGAACAGCCTTCGAAACGATTTACAGTCCAGAATAAATTCCTAATGCCCGCCTGAGTTATGAATAATGCCAATGATTTCACTGATATAAATGGATTGCCTCCTAGATACTGCTTACTGTTATTTTCACACAGTGTAATGTCATCTTCAGTCACCGAGTCAGCATGAGAGGCCATAGAAGTGGCGAATTCTACAAGCCACGAGAATTATTTCCATTATCTCAAGGCGGAGCTCTTCAATACTCAATAGAGTCTTTTGTAAAATTAATAAATATTACTTCATCTCATGTGCATTATCAGAAAGAAAGTGATTCTCTGACGCCATGAGAATTCTGCTGTTAAATGGGGAATCCAGTGATAACGGTCCTGTACCTAGAAGATGATTCAGTTCCCACAGAATAACTTACTCAGCTTAGAAATAATCAATTATTTGAATGGAGTGATATCTCCAATAATCTCCATAATAATTCCCATTTTGTAGAATAAATCAAAATGCATGCCAGTTGATGTCAGTGAAAACAGTTATATTGAACCAATTAGAAGATCCGACAGTCTGGTTAATCAAAAAAGCGAAATTTGGGGTACACTGAAAATGGCGATCAACTGTCTCCATCTATGAACTATGTAAGTAACCATAATCGTCGTTTTTCTCATACTAGTTCTATAATGATTATTCTGTGGAATATAGTTTTCTGACTTCTATTCTTTGTGAACTCTATTCTGATTAGCTGTTAGCCAGTGAATGCCACTTACTTCACCATACAGACCTGAGAAAAGATGTGAAGCAAGAAAGCAGCAGAGTGATATGATCAAACTAAATGACACTGCTGACCGTTTAGATCTTCAAGAAAGTCACTTAGGCACTTGCTAACAGTTTCCGAAATAATGTATCGCCAAACTTGATGCAACTCCTGGTAACTTCGTTTTCCACCACTGTGTGTACTTAATGCTCTGTAGCTGTAACAGCCAGTGACACTGGTTCCGCTGAGGGAAGAGGCAAGATTTTCGTTGAGTTAGATAGATGTAACGTAATCTAGGAAAGCGTGAAGAATTATAGATCCTAGTCCTTACTTTTATCTCAAACGTATCAGCATTATAATTCTGTGCAAAACTTTCACATAAGAGGATGACAGCTCACAGTTTGTCTTAACTAATCTCATATGAAGCAAGGCGCATTGCATATTTTCGCGTTTTGACTGGGTCACACATTTTTTCAGAGTTTTGTCGCGTGGACTTGTACGCTGGATAATTAATGCCGAACAAAGACATTCCTGTTTATTCTTTTGTTATATGTCTTAAGTAACTTCTAGACAAACCAGGGCAGTCAGTTTACTTTTTTTTATTCCACAACAGAATTCTGTTCAAAATATACTCATCACATCTTTTTTGAATACTTCCCTGTCGTCGGGAATACCATTCACTCATTTGTCACCTCAGCCTACACATATATTTGATTATATCTAGATGAAACTTAGTTAGTATCTTTTGTACTGTTTGGATCAAAATATGTTATATTGTAGCTGTGCTGTTTGAAATAATTCACAGTTATCAATTACATTCACATTTATGATGACTAGTTTAGTTAAACGATGACTGAATTTCAATTGTTGGTTTGTAGGGATTTGATTGGTTTCAGGATTTCATCATGAGCTGACGTTGGTTAGAGAAACATTGGAAAACCTGGGAGTACTGGACAGTCAGCTGTTTCATCCTAGTTCGAGACTCTTCAGCAGTACGCTGACTGCTGACTGAATTTATTTTTTAACTTTTGGGTACTAAGCAGCTTTGACATAATGAAAATAATCTGGCATCAGTCATATAAGCTTCGTTTTGATCTTCTATTGGCATTCTTTGGCACCCCAATAGAGTCGACAAGTTGGTTATGGTGTCGAAAATGAATTTGAGGAGATGAGAGAGACGTTTGGATTGACTGGAGGGCGATGTTATTCCACGGTCCCCTCAGTGAATTTTGGTCCACTCATCTCGATCTCCTTCAACATATTTATTTAATAGTAGGTTCTCGGTTGGATTGTTCCTCAGATTTTCTTCTCTACACTGGCCGAGTTCGAGTGATTTAAAAACCGACATCAGAGTGATGGAGATATCCGCTGCCTTTCCAATCCTGCCTGGTCTCCACATCATCATCCATGCTGTCGTGCGTAGTCAAAATGATGCTGCTGATAGTGGTGTAAGTGGTTATTATCTTGATTACCTCCATCTTATCTATGTTAACTTGTTAGCTCGTTTCTTCGCTACACTGCTTCTTCTTGTTTGGTCTTCAACTGTAAGTTTTCGAGTCTATGCAAAATTTGACACAAGTCATCCATAAAATCCAGATATGACACAGCCTTCTTGTTGTTCCAACGTATTCCTGTTTTCTCACTCCTCGCAGTTTCCGAAATAATTCATGTTAAAGGCAAAGAGTGTTTATTGAGAAATGAGTGTTAATGCGACGTTTCTGAAAAACCATCTTCACATAGACTTAATCATGTATTCATGTAGTGAGCAGATGATGAGAAGATGACGAAATACATAACGGTAACGTGTTATTCTGCAAAAACTGTTATTTTTTCTGTATTCAAAGCCTTCGATGATATTTACTTCAGAAATTTTACACTTGCATTATGATTCAATGTGGTGCGTACTGGATTGTATGTGGTGAAGTGATAGCGTCACGCAGAAATTAGGAGAATGATTGACCATTCCTTATCAACTCTTATTATCAATTATTACAGTTAGCAAGTAGATTGTGGAACAGTGTGTGTCTGTGTGGTCAAGAAAGCAGATATATCCAGTCCATCTACACTTTCATATAATCTGCTGTCTCCTGATAGTAAATTAATCCTATATTCGACAGAAGCTGGTGTACGTAAAAGAACCATACAGAAATATTAGGTGTTAGCGTCCTAAAGTTGACTTACATTGAAAGAATTGAGATCCATATATTCTCCGTTATCCAGTCGCATAGGCCTTTTCTATGAAATGAAAAAATTGTCTCATCATAGTAGTGATTTTAGTCTTACATTTTGTTCACCATGGCAAGCATTCTCGCTGTCATTAAGAGCATTAGGAAGGTATCAATCATCACCTATGTAAAACGGTTTCAGAAGACATAATTGTTTTCTTACCCAGATGAAGAAGTGCAGGAAGCTGCCTGGTCGTAGACCGAAACTTGACTTTTTCAAAATGTCCAATCTTACAGTTTTACTCGACATTTTATATTCTACAGAATGTTGAAGCGAATACGTTATCTCCATGACGAATGAATAATACACAGTAAATTAATGCAGAATGGAATCTGACATGTGTGCATACATGTATTAGACCATGAAACCAAATTGTTCATGCAAATGCTAGAAATGATATTTTTAGGCTAGTAGTAGTGTAACAACAGAAGACAAGGGCCAGGCAACAGATCGTTTTATTATGAAAATCAACACGTATTTATACATCTTTCAACTACATTATTATAGACAAGCGCAGTCATTTGATTGGTTGTTTAGGTAGACAAACGCAGGCTTCTGATTGGTTGTTTCGGGATTCCTTGACAAATAGAGTTCTCTCTGCGAATCATATTCTGCCACGTTAACTTTGCTGTGATTGGTTGTTGACTCAGGCTTGTTCATATTTTCTTACGGCCCATATTAGTGACCTAGACCTTAACGTAGATTAGTGCCAACCAATCGGCTAGCAGCCTGCTCTCACCACAGTAGCATACCCTATGATTGACCACGAAAGAGAACACATTTTTCAGCAGTCGCTTTACAGTACTTCAAATGTGTTGATAATCAGTTCAGAAGAACAGTGCATTCTGTTGACAGTAAATTGCACGTGAACCTGCCTGGTCCTTCAACAAGACCTTTATCAAAAGCATTCGATTTTGCATTTTTACTGTATTCATCTTGTAGTGATGTATTTCTTACTGAGGATTCGTTTGTAGCTATTTGTAAAGAAGTTTTTATCTGCAAAACGGTCCAGCCTTCATGTTTCCTCCTCATTGTCAAACTACATAACTTCTGAAATATGTAGGGAACATAAATGACGTCGACAGGAATGCATAATCACGGTGTATACAGCCTGATTTCACCTGTTTAGACTATCCTTTAAGTATTTACAAATGCGGATATCAGCTGATTTGAAATGCATGATGGAAACAGTAATGGTTCTATCGATCATCTCTTACCCGTCTCCTTTTCAAACTTCTGATTACAATGAATAAGGAAATAGACTTTAATATTATACATATATTATAATACACATTTATTATATTGTTGACTGAAAGACATGCACTTTGATCGTGATAAAGAACTACGATATTTTCATTGTTTATATTTATTTTGGACTGGTCTAAAAGAATTATTTCTGATAGAATACATTTTATAATTAGTTGGTCTAATGTCAGAGTCGTTGCACTTATCGTGATTCAAGTTGTAATGGACCAGCGCAACTTATTTTCAAGTTTACCATTTGTATTAATCGTATAAACCGTTCATACAGTGTGTCGTAAGACATTCGACACTTTTTATCCTATTAAATACTACAGATGGCTACAAGTTATATCTGAAATAAAATATACTTGAGTTAGATATGATGGAGAAGGTTTGTAGCTCAGGTGGATTACATGAAGTCTAACTGAACTGTGCTTGAAGGTATTGCCTAGCAGGGCAATGAAGGCTTCGCTAACAAAACAATCCAGCTCAAAGAAAACAAATACATCTGAATACTTGAGGCTACTCTGCATGATCAAATAATGATATGGATTTCGTGCCTAAAGCACTGACTTTTGGCTTGTCCTACAGTAGGTATTGTGATACCTGCACCACTGAAATGTCACAGGACATATTCCTTAGTTTCCAGAAAGCATCAGGCTTACTCGTCAGACCTGGCCAGTATGGTCTTTCACATGAAGGTGTCATAGATTCTCATCTAAGGCATAAGTCAATGTTAGTAATAATTCAGAAATTGACGGAGGGAGAATTAACGAGGAAACAAATTGTTGGGATAAATGTAACATAACTGCATCTAATGAATACAGGTGTAAACACGTTGAGCACAGAAACAAATTTATGACATTGTTAGAGCCACTTTTGTAACTGAAGATAAGCAAATTGAAGAGAATAGAAACACCTAAACAATTAAAACAAAGAGGTCAGATAGAAGTGAATGCATTAGTATCCTTTGTTAATTTCCACATTCTCATCATTTCTTCTCCGTCCGTGTCTGAAACTATTGCCTTTATTTGTTTCTATGCACAACCCATCCACATTCAATCTCATTGTAGAAGCTATACCTCGACTGATGTCCTCGTGGATGATATTACATAATCTGCAAATATTAAAGCCTTTCCATCAAATTAGAATTTGATGCTATCTTCATCTCACTATAAATTACTACGGTGACTAGATGGAATGTAATTGCATAACATGACAACAGACTCCTGTCAAAAGAAAAATCTAAGATATATCTGATCCTGATTGCTTGCTCCGAGCAACCTAGTTTTGCTCTGGAAAACGTGATTGAAATTTGTCCGGTTTCATGGTGTTTTATTCGATTTCAGAAGTAGTGACTGTTACTTACTGGCTTCTTTCATTGATATCAAACTTGCTGTTGTGAATTTATCAAAGTGAATGAAACCAGAATATCAAGTAAAGAATGCTGAGAATTCATCAATGTGTGTAATCATATTGTTCGAAACGAAACCAATAATATTATTAAGTTGCTGCATTTTCCCTACGGAAATCAAAATATTCAAGTAAAGTTGTCTGTACAAGAATGGAGTTTTCACACAATTTCAACAGAGCAGTGAGAAATAATTAGAAGTCCTGAGATGGCACTTTTCATTTTATCTACACATCTCTCTCGATTATGTTATAAAACATATTCACATAATTTTATGGATTCACATATCAGTTTATAATTTGACATACCGAATACGCGGGACATTGTTTTGTGAACTTGCAAATACATGGCTAATAATGAATTTCTTGGCAAGTTCACTTTTTCAATTTCTCCTTCCATGTTGATGTATGAATGACTAACCTCAAGAATGCACAGGTTGGTAAATCACTAACTGATCACGGACTAATATCGGCTGGAGAATCATTGAAAACCAGGGAGTACTGGACAGCTGCTGTTTCATTCTAGTACGCACCCACAGGCAGGGCTCGAATTCAGGACCTTCCGGTTACAAGGCAAGCTCGTATACCATTCAGCCACTGGACACGATTCAATGGTTCACGAATTCTCGCTTCTACCAATTCGTGGTTTAGCGCGACCCCAACCATTGTCGTTGGTGGGACATCAATCCACACACGTGATATCTAATTGGACCTCACTGGTCACGACCTCTCACTAGAACTCAGGAAACTCCAACCTGTAGCAAGTCACTGGCGGTCATCAGACCACGAATTGATAGAAGTTAAAATTCATGAGCCATTGAATCGGGTTCCAGTGTCTAAATGATATACGAGCTTGCCTTGTGACCGGAAGGTCCTGAAATCGAACCCTGGCTGTGGGTGCGTAATTCCGATGATTCTCAAACTATCATGAAACAGCAGCTGTCCATTACTCTCTGATTTTTGAATGGTCCTCTAACTGATATCAATCTGTGATCAACTCGTAAAAAAATAACTAATTCTTACAGACCAAACTATAGAAAATCACTAATTAAATGTGAGTTATAGCCATGTTTATAATTCAAGTACATGCAGGGAATGAGGTTAAATTACAAAATGTCACTTTAAATTTCACATAACCTACACCAAATGTCTCCAAAATAAACGAAACCACTCCAGCTATCAGGAATGCCGTCGATAAAAAGAGGAGGACAGTTATCACTCCTTGTTTGAATCTCTTGATAATGATGCAGAAGATAATGGTTAATGCGTCTTCCAGTATTATGAAATCCTATAAAATGTGACAGTAAAAATCTAACCCTTTGCAACACACGAAATATATGCTTGCAGACCACAGAGCAATCTGTTGACAAAATAAATTAGACAGTTTCAATAAGTGAATATTAATATTTTAATATTTTTTCATAAAATTATTACGTTCATCAAATCGGATGAGACATTATACGAAATTTTTATTCACTAAAACTTATTGTTACAGCCAAGTATGTGAGCAGTCAAAAGTGAAAGCTGAATCTGGATTATACATTCACCCCCACCATATGGAGACGCTAGCAATTCATCAATACAACCTTGAACTCTGTATACAGAAAACGTTTGTCCAGTCTCTTATTCCACCTTGATCTTAACCTCTTCACTAATCGTTCCCTGTAAGGAATTTTCGCTTTGTTTCTTTTGTTCTTAATTCTTAATTTTACTCTTAGTTTGCTTTTGCTTTATTAATTAATTTACTATTATCAGTTTCATATGCTTCTTTTGTATATTTCCCACCCTCTTCACACTTGTTAAATTGACATTCAAATACCTTTATTCTCACTCAAGAGCAAGTTTAACCTTATCAAATTTTTATCGTTGTTCCGTTGAGTACCATGTAATTTACAACTTTTAATTTTCACTTATAAAACCACTTATGATTAATTTTATCAATTATGTCACCCCCTATTACTCAATAGTAGACCACTATACATTTTTCTTAGTATAAATACGACTGTACAGACTTGTTTAAAGTGAATCTTGTTTCGAAAGGATGGTACAACAAACACAAAGTGACAATGAGGAAAATGAATTCGACTCATTGACCTGATACTCTGGAAAACTTACTATTATTGCCAACAGGAACAGTGCCATCGGTAAATTGTTGCTGAATCCGAAGACCAGCAGCATACAGAAGATCACAATCAACGCTCTGAAATATAAGCAGAAAAATACATTAATGAAATTCAAAAGCTGAAACAGAGTTATTCACGTAGAAACATTCGATATTGCATGGTGTATGATGTTATAGTTTATTAAATGGATGTTATTTTGGAAGGAAATGATTGTATGCATCTCATTTACATATCCATTATTCGTTATAAATTTCATAATACTCTTTGACAGCGAATGAAGATGTTTTTGCGTAAAGTGGATGGCTGTGGAACAATTGAAATTATTCACCTAGAAATTAGATTCTATTATCAATGTTCTACCTATCACTTTGATTGTCGGAAAATTGTTTAGGATGAGAGAAATTCGATTACGGGATGGTGTAAGACTACTCTATATCCCTAACGTATGTAGGTTCAGTTTGTTGCTTCTCGATAATATTATGTTAGTCAGCAGTCAGATGAATACTTTACTGGCCGATGTATGCTCTGTTGCCCTCTAATACAATTTAAAAGCTGAACGTGAAAAACTTTACTTTTATGTCCTGTCCTGTTCTAGTAAGTAACACTGGTGAGACAAAACCGGTTTATTACTCATATGACCAGTATTGCCATTAGTTCGCACTCAGACGATGTATCAATGCAGATATGATTCATCGACCAGGAAAGAACAAATCACACGTCGTTAAGTATGAATACTAGATCTGAGAAATGCTGAATATAATTACAGGTGGATAGAATGGTCGTAAAACACTTGAAATAAGCAATCACAATGATAAAAACCACGATAAGCACATGTCTTTCATGTGGAATTCTCTAATCTCATCTTCATTTTGAAGGTGATTATGTTAGCCGGATGGAATTTGAGTGGCGAGCAATAAAATCGTCGTTTAAAGAAGGTGACCACATGAATGCATTCCTATCACCTATTATATTCAGCATAATTTTATTTAACCCACATGTGGGCTTTATGATTTCTTGTTCTGTGAGCCTGAACATGCTACCTAATCTCCTTAAATAATGAAAATGTATATAGAAAGCTGTCTGAAAACTGGTCTATTATTTCAGTAAGTATTCTGTTTTAGACCATGGCTCTAGTTTTCCAGAAATGAACTGTATGATTCTTGAGATTGTAATCACCGTTTAATGTGAACGCATTTTCAACCATATACTACTAACAGTGTAACAACAGAAGACAAGGGCCAGGCAACAGATCGTTTTATTATGAAAATCAACACGTATTTATACATATTTCACATACATTATTATAGCTTATGCAAGTAGACAAGCGCAGTCATCTGATTGGTTGTTTATCAGAAGTTAGGCAGACAAACGCAGGCTTCTGATTGGTTGTTTCAGGATTCCTCGACAAATAGAATTCTCTATCTGCGAATCATATTTTGCCACGTTAACTTTGCTGTGATTGGTTGTTGAATCAGCCTTGTTCATATTTTCTCACGGCCCATATTAACGTAGATTAGTGTCAACCAATCGGCTAGCAGCCTGCTCTCACCACAACAGTATTTATCTAAACAAAAGGAGAAAGGGACTCACAAGCAAGCGAATACTGTGTAATCCTGCCAGTTAAGAACAGTTTTTGCAGGTACCTTAAAAATAAAACGTTCGTTCAATGTGAGTAATTATTCTAATACTATTGGAAGAAATTCGATTCTAAAAAGAAATTGATAAAGTTTTCATTAAAAGTTGACCACGATATGACGATCTTGCAGAAAATATCAAAAGATCCTGATGTTCAATTATGCAGCATGAATATTTGATGATGAGAGACTGCCTGCAGAAGTAATTAATGTCATAAAACAATGAGGTATGTATAAAAAGTGCATATACTTTGAGACACAGACGTCGATAATGAATACGGAATAGCAAGCGAATACATAACATTCAAGAATTTATTCCTGAGTATCTGTCAGTTTATAAACAGAAAACATGGAAACCCTTAGTTTCCCATTGAAACCTCATTATTCACCTTAACCAGGATTTCACTGAACTTTACTCAGAAGTGTAACCTAATTTTAGAATCTTAATTAGCCATTAAAAAAAGATGATAAAACTCTATTCATATGGACATTTTAAGTCATATTGTTACGTATAAGATATTTAGAATCAAGGTTCATGTTCCAGTTTGTTTGAATTTGATGTAGTAAATTGTATACAAATAAATTACATTAAAAACATATTAAAATAGGCAAAGAAAAAATGTTCCTCCAAGGCACTACTTCAATGAAATCGGAATCATCGCAAATGATGATATCAAGTAGCAAACCAAATAAACCATGAAATCATGAGATTTGAAACCATGATGTTTCACGCGGAATGCAGCTTTAAATGTTTTGAATACAGTTAAGTACAGTAATGACAAACGACAAGAATAAAATCGCTCACCTCCGACGTGACAAATGCTGAGAATTTCATTCTGTATTATAAGTACTGTTTTTGGAATAAAGCAAATTATTACAATTATTATTATAAAGTCATCTTACTTGAAACGTTACACTATTCACTATGAGGAATGTTCAAAGTGTGTGTAGATATATCTGTCTGATTCTTCATTCTTTGATTTATAGCTTTTTCAGTGTTTCTTTATGAAATTTTTCAATAAATGCGATCAAAGGTTTAAGTTGACACCAAGGTTTTTCTAATTATGAGCATATTCAGTAGGGACTTTAAATCACGAGTCAATAAATATTTTACTTTAAACCATGTAGTGATCATAAGTGATGAATTCATGGAACAGCAGAACTTAAAAATAATCAAAATTTAATGATGATAACTACGACGATTCATCTACTGACTATGTGCAAATTAGTCAGTGAGCATAGTTTCCACTAGATTCACATGAAGTGGAATAATGAACCGCTTGGTTTCTAATCTCTCAGGATCCAGTGACAGAGCGAGATTAAATGCCGCATTTGTCTACTCTAAAGAGACTTTTTCACAAAGATTAGATAACACCTGCGTAGAAATGCGTTTTCAAACCGTGAGTTTACTAATAATAACTAAAAATCCTCCTAAGCTATATCTACAGTTTCGAATTCAAGTTGAAATGGAAATTTTGAATTCGGTGTGAACGAAATATGCCACTCAGGATCATCCACTAAGTGATTGCTTATCCAGGAAGCGTTCTTGTCATTCTGCACACTTGGATTTAATACTGATCAATTGGCTGATCTCATATTTCAGCGTAATGCCATGTAGCTAGTTGCTCACTTAAAAATAAATTTTATTTGCGTCGAAATATTTGCTGAATGAACAAGAATTGAAGAAACGGTCACTTAAGAGCAAAAACGCTACATCATCAATGTTGCCCAGCTTCTGCAGCTAATATTAGTGGGTAAATAGTGAATATGTTACAATAAAAATGATTCATGGGAGCATTAACTAACAGAAAACCAGTGAAACATAACAAGCAGGACCCCCTTACTTAAGGGAGACTGGAAATCTTGCCAGCATTCTATGATTGAATTCATCTCACCCTAAATAACCAATTCGACGAATAAACTGATAACCATGGCTTTGTAATGTAGAATCTAATGAGTGTTTATTAACTAAAAATAGTTCCGCAACGTCTTGGTATATGTGGAAACGTTTGCTGTATTTAATAGTAAACGAATTCCATTAGTAGGACTTTACACTCTTAACGTATGATGGGTGTGGATCGATGGAGATAGATCAGATTGAAACATTCTTTCTGCATGTAAAAGCATAGTTAGACATACCACTATAATCTGACACAGAAATCAATGTTTTTTCCCTTTCACATTTTGAAATTCAATAAAGCCACTTTGAACTTATATTTTAGAGCCTTGATTGTGATACCCAAATTTAGGTTTTATTACATTTAAGTTAAATTACATCACTTCAATAAACAGTTAGCTGTCGGAGAAGGAATTTGAATATATGAACAATTGCAAACTGAAAAATACTGCTGCTTATAATAATGGTGAAAGTGATAATGTTGAAAGGAGTTAAGATGACGGTGCTGATAAAGGACAGTTTTAAATAAATGATAACTAATAGTAGCAAATGGAATAGAATATTTTCAGTGATAACAGTTAAGACTTATCACCATAATGGATACTACCGATATTCCGAGCATTATGTTTTTGGTCACTTGACAACAGTGAATGAGTGAAAGGCTTCACTATTCCGTACGTAGTCTACAGGATATTTTGCTAGCGAACGTTTTGACACTCCAACCACAGCTGCTTTCACCTACCTTACCAAATACTCCATCTTTCCATAACCCTTCCGTCTCCTATATGTTTTCCCCCCCCAGGTGCACGCTGAAACGGATATTCACGGTTAGATATGTGAATGCTTGGCGAACAGTGTTTGTAAATAGGGCTTTTCCAGCATAATACATTCTCCTCGTAGCTTTACAAAATCATTATTTGTGTGCATATTGAAAGTTATCACCTTTAAACAGTAAATTGATATAGAGTGCTTTGTTCAAAACTGTTTGGATAGCTTGAATAGGGCTTATTTCTTTGAAGGTGTTTACGATAAACTTATCACGATATCCACCATAGATAAACTATCCTTCAGAAGTTTTGCTCAATTGAACTATACGAAATAACGTTACATTCTCCTTTGAATAATATCATGTGTTATTTGCATACTGGGTTAGGACAAAGCTTTTAAAATGAATACACTGTCCGAGCCATCAAATCTTTTATAAATTAAGACCTTCTCTGGTGGTGCCAGTCATTTCTGGAAGTGAAACATTCACGAATTTGTGGTCTTACATTCCTTGTGCTTTGTTATGAAGTTAATATTCAGATTGCATGAGGTGATTTTTATCAATGGGATTTCTTTTGTTGATTTACTTTAACAGAAAACAAAAATATCATCCACATATTTTAGTTATAATTATGCTTGTCGCATATATTTTAGGAAAATATCTTGGCACTAAATGACCTGAAGAAGTTACCAAAAACCTACTGACTTTCACCAAAAGACATCTTTCACTTAATACCTAAGATCAGGTGGCATGAAAAGAATGAGAACAAAAATCTTTACAGCATAAAAAGGCAACACATTATCGCTGAACAAATATGCATAAGTGAATGGTGATATATTATACATATTTTGAGTATATGCTCAGTCGACGTCACTCGCCAGGTCATAAAATGGAATTAGACATTTTACGCCTTGACTTCTACACCTCATATTTGAATAACATGTTGAGTACAGAAGAAGACCACATGAAAAGTCATGGGATCAAATCGATAGCAAAGAGCGGGGAGAATTCGAGACGTCCACCTGAGTGTCTATTTATTTCTTGGAATACATGCTACTTGACATAATAATAGTCATTTTATGAACAATAGCATGCAGTTTGCAAGAATATCTGTGTGTCTGTGGTTGTGTTTTTTCCAAATGTTTTTGCTTCTGGACCTCTTGATTTAACGTTTCATTTTCTCAAGCGGGAGTATTTCTTATTCGAAGTCCTTCACCGCGTTATATTATCTCACAGTTGGCGTGAGTCTTTGTTGTTTGAATTTATTATCACTTTATTTAGGGATAATCCTCCTTCTTTTCACCGCAGATTACACATTTCAGGTGAATTCACATGTACCACTGATATAAGAAAATAATTCGGCCACTGCGGTGTAGTGCAACTCCATCTACAACGACACGGATCACACCAGTGATGCTGAAGTATTCAGATTCTTAGGAGGTACGATCTTTGCTAAGGGAGGAATGATTAACCACACGAAAGTTGATACTTTAGGGTTAATCGCAGCATTCCTTAAAATTTTATTAACGTCAAAGCACACAGTAGCCATGTGGAGGGAGATTCCTATCATAGATACGAAACAGCAAACGACGTTTAGAAGCTATTTCAATGTCTTAATGTCTCTATGAACAGTAAACTATGCTCAAATTGTTATCAGTGAATAATGTTGTATTGTATTGGGCTTTGATC
This sequence comes from Trichobilharzia regenti, assembly GCA_944472135.2. Classification (NCBI taxonomy): domain Eukaryota; kingdom Metazoa; phylum Platyhelminthes; class Trematoda; order Strigeidida; family Schistosomatidae; genus Trichobilharzia; species Trichobilharzia regenti. The sequence continues at coordinate 69,799,496 of OX235267.1, forward strand.
AAATAAATTTTTTCTTTGATGGAAAATAGAAGGTACTTCGAACTAATGAGCACTAATCAACAAATCACGGTATGGTAGACGAATTTTCTGTGATTTTTTGCGGTAGCTTCTCATACCATTTAATACTACCAATAGTGTAATTCATTTTACATTGAATATCTCAACTCAATAAATAATCTTTATTCTAACAATATCGGTATTTTTAAATATTATTTGAGATTTTTGAAGATATAACAGTATTTCGATCAAGGTAAAACTAATTCAGTATTATTGGTAAGAGATTTTAACTAACTATGAACAAATAAATCTCTTGACCAAAGTTTAAAGAATGACAGTGATAAATACGCTCACAAGTACTATTGACGTATGTAACTCATATAATTTTTGGTGATCCACAGAACTTCAATTACATGCAAGTTATGCCTTTCTTATGATGAGTCTCTAACATCGACGTTTTCTATTCACGAGGAACTGTTTGTGAGGCCTTTTATAGTAAAGGTCTCTGAGATGACTCATCAATCGGATATATTTGCATATCATATCATGATAATTATCATTGAATGAAGAGATATGGATGTCATCACTTGAGATGCTTATTCATATTTCACAGAATACGAATATTGGCACATTGACATTATTTTCCCTCATAACACTACAAGAGTCTACATGTCGAATTCATTACTGAAGTGGTATGCGAAAAATTAGCTATTACAAAGCCTTTCAAATATGAGTATAGTGAACCATTACTGTTCATACAAAAATAAGTTTTATGTTTCACGTTTTCGAATAACAGCGAAACTCTTAGCCCAACATCCAGTTTATTAAACAAATTCTGATGATTTCATCGCTATTATGAACAATTCAATCATAATATATTTTAAGAAAACCAGAGACGTGACGTAATCACATGTCTATCAAATATCTCACACAGTTATGTAGTCTCACCTTGTGGCAAATCACCAGTCATTATTGAACTATAATTGCATTATTAGACTTGAACAGATCATCAGTGAACAAAGCTTGGAATGGCAATCACCTATCCATCTCAACCTCATCGACTTTGAAAAGGCCTTCGACAGCGTCGATCGAGAGGTCATTTGACAACTACTTCGCTACTACAGGGTCCCATCGACAATTAAACATCTCATCCAACAGTTATAAGACAATGCTGCATGCCAAGTAATCCACAATGGGAAACTTACGGAAGCCTTCGAAGTGAGGACGGGAGTGAGGCAAGGCTGTCTACTATCACCAATGATCTTCCTGATTGCAATTGATTGGATAATGCGACAGACAACGGCAACCAACGAGGGAACAGGCATAAAATGGACAGACACGAAAGACTTGGAGGATCTGGATTTCGCCGATAATATATGTCTGATTTCCCAGAAACTAGAAGATATGCAAGTGAAAAGTAACAAGCTGACAGAAGAAGCATCAAAGATAGGACTTCAAGTAAACATAGGTAAAACAGACGTGATGAAGATTCCTGGCCAACAGCGACAGCAACAACAACAACAGACAACAATCAGCCAGCATAAACAGGAGAAACCTGAAAGAAACAAACTTCTTCACCCACCTACCTGGGAACATCGTTTCAACTACAGGTGGACGGAACTGACGAGGATATCGAAGCCAGAATCGGAAAAGCAAGCGAAGCTTTCATTACTCTTAGGTCTGTGTGGACGTCAACAGCAATCAGAATCAAACATAAGATCCGGACTTCCAACTTCAAGGTAAAGTCAGTGCTACTATACGGATCAGAGACTTGGGGCGTCATAAAGAGTAAGTCAAACAAACTACAGACCTCCAGTAACAGTTGTCTTCGCTCAGTATACAAGATCGGATGGCCGGCCAGAGAAGATCAGCAACAGAGATCTCTGAGAGCAAACCAACCAGAAACCGATTGTGAAACAAATAGGCAGGAAGAAATGGAGGCGGATTGGCTGGCCATACGCTGAGGAAACCATGAAGTGGCATCACTAGACAAGCCATTGCTTGAGTGGAACCCAAAAGGGAAGCGGCGAGTTTGCCGTCCAAGGGTGACTTGGAAGAGGTATTGCGAGGAGGAGATGAAAGCGTGTGGGAAGACTTGGAGTGAGGTGAAAATGTTGGCAGAAAACAGAAGGCAATGGCGATGCGCAGCTGAAGCCCTATGTCCCTCTACGAATTAAAGGATGCAATAATAATAGGACCTGAACCTTAACTGAGCTGCTCTAATTCGTAACTTCTGCAGTTCGTAATCGTTACGAATAACGAATAGAGACCTATGGTTTGACAGCTTTCTCTAGATAAGCCAACTACAAATGAGTTGGCACTGCTAATTTTGGGGTCATTTACATAAATGAGCTGAATACTAATAATGAATGTTTCTGTTCAGTTTAGATAAAGATATTGGATGGATGTGAAGTACATTGTAGCGATCGTTGGCGGGTGAGTTTTAAATGTTGCCATGTTTGTGATAAAAACACAAAAGATGCAGTCTGATTAAAGATTTATATTTGTTGCTTCCTAGTTTTTTCTTTCCAGTGTTACAGTAAGGTGGCATGCTTAAATCATTGGGCTACCGAAATTACAATCCTCCAAAATGCCTAATTTCATCTGGATTTATCATTGTTTTAATCGTCCAGTTATATCAAATGACCTATACATAAATTTGATTTAATATGCTCCAAAGTAAACGCTGTACAATTTCTCAAAGAAATGAAGACATACTTCAGATTATTATTTTACATGTGAATCCTGTGTGAAGAAAAAAGTACTTTGGAACTGAATACGCTGAAAATATTTGTACCGTATATTTGCATACTGTGTTAAATAAAGCTTTACGATTATTATTATCATAAGAAAGGCACCAACAGGCTGATAGTTAAGGCTTTTTTTTATCAACTACAATATCTGGAATGTCCTGCTGCAGAATATATACTTCAACTTGAACTGTTGAGTCACCTGAATGTTCTAGACAGTAGAATCCGTTTGATGTAGTCATAAACAGTTGCATAATAACGCATACTCAAATTTGTTTTGTCGTAAGATACTCTCCCTGATTCCTCATTTTCTTATTTTAGACCATTTTTCGCGGCCCTAATCACAATACTATTCTTCAGATTCAGGCGTAAATTTCTAGTTGTATGCGTACTCACTGCAATATTGGTAAGTTCACCAGAGGATCAAAATCATTCACTTGATTTTATTCAGTATTGATTGATTTGTTTTCATTGTACACATTTGGTTTGAAATTTGTACACTGATTATTTAGATATTACGCTTGACAATGATACATGCAGAATAGAATCACTTCCAAAGAATATACTCCAATTGTATCTTAACACATCCGTAGTACGTGTGGTCTGTTAAATGTACAAATGGAATAACAGCATATATACATTTATGTTATTCAGCTGAGAGATGTATCATAATGAATCTAATGTTACTACGCTAGTGATGGAACTGAATGAAATACACCAAACCACTTCATTCTGAATTTCGGGTTGTCATCTTTAGTGCGGCGTATTAGTTCAATGTTCATTTTTGAAAGATTATTTTTACACGAAAGTGTTCTACATTACACTCTGGTCATTATCGAATTTTGAGTAAAAAAATGAATATTCGACAGGCTTTGATGTCCACTCGATACGTCAAAATGCCACATACTATCATGGATGCCTTATCATTTCACTCACCTCTCTGTCCTACTTCAGCATGACTTGAAGTAGACAAATCATTCTCGATGGCGAGCTATTCCAAGGAAAGTGGGTCCGAAAAACTCATCCTAGAGGATTTAGTCTGCGACACTTAAACTTAGGTCACATTCAACTGGATTTATCATTTATCTGCTTGTGATGGGGTACTATGAAAAACAGGTCAGCAGTTTCATCTACCCTTACAACCTGGGATGCAACCCAAATATCAAACAAATACAACGTTCAGTTCTAAAACGAATTCTTGTACATTGTCAAGTTTGATAAGCCAGAGAATAAAAGAAAAATAGAAGCAGCTCCATGCTCGAATACCCTGTTAAATCTGGAAATTGAACGGCCCTCCATAAATGCTTGATAGTGCTGAACAGATCCTTTCAATATCGTACAAAAAGGCTTCACATACGCCATCTGTACATAACTGAATCATTAGCTATTCGGGATCTGAAAACAGACCTCTGCTTTTAGAAGCGATACATAAATTCACTCGCCATACCTTGACCAGTGTAAAGTTCCGACTCTAATTTTGCTTTTTGTATCATACGTGTTTACTATTATTACTATTACTGCTTTATCATCATTGTTATTCCCGTCATTCATATTTTATTTTCCCTGTATTACTGTTCATTAATGGCTCTGCGTTTTCTTTAAGATTTCATTTAAAACATTTTATTGCATCCATCTGCTTCCTTTGCATTCTACGCAATCTTGTTCATCAGTCATTACCTCACATATATTACATAATGCCAAATTCCGCCTCTTTCCCGACTCAAATTTGGTCACTCCTTCTAGGTTACACTTCACATTACGTAGTATATTTTTTCAAAGAAAAGTGAGCCAGTATCTGATCGGTCTAGAGATTTCTTTGTTAAATGTAATTTTGATTGTACAGCCTATCAAAATGAATCGTTCAAAAGTAACTTTTCTTCACCGTTGATGTATTTTTCTTGACTCATATATGTCCCTTGGGTGACAGTGATTCCTTTCAATTTAAATATATAGCAAGCTGACAAATTCGATCAGCAACCTTGAACCAGATCAACTGCATGTAGCTCTAAATATCAAGCATAGAAATAAAAATAAGAAATGTAACGACCATACACTTTCCATAAGCAAATATCAGTGTTAATCATCTGAAATGATGACAAATGACCACAGTAAATGCTGTGTCGGTGCTAATTTGTTTAGAATCTACATGAAGCAGATACATTGTTAATTTCTTCCATTTATTTTAACATCTGCAATTTATTTTGTCACCAGCTTTCATTATCTTCTGCGTGCATCGTTCTGGCAGTTTGCGAAAATGTTAAATTGAACGAGGCCATTGGCTGTCCTATTCTTATAGCCTTCACAGTTTTGGAAGATGTGCTAACAATCATCTTCATTTTCTTGACGAAAAGATTGAATCAAAAGGTAGTAATTGTACTTTGGAGTTTATCTTTGGCCAGTCTGGTTACCGCCATTGTATTGATTGTTGTAGGATGTGACAAGGTGAGTTCAAATCCAGAATTATTTGTTGCACTCCATCAGTTATTCTTGTAATCAGCTGAACTGCTTCGTGCTTCACATAGGGTTTACTATATTGACTAGTCTTTTTACACCTATGAACTGAAGTGACTTCGGAAAAGAAACCAATGTCTATTACGTCAATATAATACGTATTCAATAAATTGGAATTATTTAGTATCACAGGGTTGAAGTTTATTATCTGCTTTCATTTAAATTTGGCTATAGTGGATACACTGTCCAATCCCTAAAAGTGAAACAGTATATCTGAAATGTCAGAAATGTGAAGAAATACTGTTATGTCAAATGACTTCAATTTTACCTGTGCAGTCCATAAATCAACATTTAAGCAAAGAAATCCACTCTGCTTCATTGCGAAACACATATGCCTGTTACTACGGACGAAGAGTTGAGTTCCACGGTTCATTTCTTAGGTGTCAAACTAGATAGACAAAATTTACAGAAAGCCAACCACTGCGAGGCACCTCACTGACTTCAACAGTTTGGTAACGCTAGGCGGAAAGAAAAATATTATCCATCCTCTACGACCCAGAATTCAGAAATCAGCTGTGTAGATAAAGTCGATAATGAAGCTGGAAACCCTCACTCAACTTCCATAAGTAAGAGATATTCCGCGAGGATTAATGAAAAAAAACATCAAAGCAGGAGCCGTCCTCATAATGACAATGAACACACTGTAAATGTATTTGACGTTAGAAGCAGACTTTATTTCTGAAGTGAAGAAAAGTCGTCTATCTAAAGGTGTCTAACGCTTTTCTTAGGCAGCTGACTTAGATTTAGTATTTACCGAGAGAAATAGAATTCGAAAAATCGCCAAAGATAGACAACCACTTTTACACACCTATATTAACATGTTCTCTTTCATATACTCCTGTGGAGCTATTATACTGGATGTTGCAAGAGTGTTCTAAATAGACACGTAGCTGAACACTTCCCGTTTCGGTTGATGAAAAGTGAACGTCAGATGATAAATTTTTGAACTTGTGAACAACTTATGGACTCAAGTCACTCATCTCCATGTTATTTATCTTTCGTAGTTATTTACAGATACAACCATTTGAGAAGCCCACTTTTCCTCCACTTGTGTACAGTCGAAGTTCTAGCTAAACATGGACGGAAACCTATATTATGTTCCTAAATTTGTATTCAACACCTTTCTTCATAGAATGTTCTCTTATTTTATTTTATTCTACCACTTTAATTCATTTCATTTTACTTCGTCTCCGCCTTACTAATTGTTATCATTATCAAACTCTTGAGTTTTAGACAACACTTAAACTTCTTTCAAAGTGGTTTATACAAATTCACTTATTCGGTGGTATTTGAAATTTGTGTGATGCGACCACTTGTGTTCTACCTCCTTAATACATAATTTTGATTATTTCAATTCTTACCACCTACATTCTGATTGAGCAGTTTCTAGTGGCACCTAATGCTAATTTTCCAGTTATACAAATTCTTACGTGCAGCTCAGAAAAGGAAGTCATTGGGAAGAATTTGTTCGGTGAACATAACGTTTATTCTGTACCCAGGTTGGAAGAATTTTAGTTTAAACAAAGAGAAGTCGAGTGTGTAAATAAAAAGTGTATCTGATACTTCAGGCGAAAACCAAAATTTCTTAGTGGGATATACACAAAAAACGAATGTGTTTCCCATCTTTGTCTACTTCATTGTTGTAATTAACCAATGTGATACCTTTTTTATTTTAGTTCGCGCTATGTTCAATGGGTTTCGCCGCTAGGTTGTATAATATCGATGTGGTTCCTGCTTTAGCAGCGCTTGGTTCAACAGTTGCATTGACTGCAGATGTGATCCTTCTGGCTCTTTATTTTAGACAGTTAAATTTTAAATTAACCATTACACTTTTCTCACTTTTATATGCTTCGGTCCTTATTGGACTTATTTTGTTCATTAATGAATTCACGTCATCGACAACAAAGAAAACTAAAGGAAAACAGGTAACTGTCAGGCAGGTGAGCTGTATCACATCTTTTTGACGCTTACCTTGATTTATGATGTTTGTTTATGGAAATGAGATACTTTCTCACTTACAGCAAACAAATATATAGTCATATACATCTCAAGAAGTTAAGTAATTTGAACTGGACGAATGCAGCACCGACTAACATCATGGTCAGATTATTGAGTGTGGTCAGTCAGTATAATGACGCTTCTCTTCCACCATATATATTATACCTGTTGAAATCATTCACATCACGTTATGGTAGTCGCAGCAATTACCGAGATGTTTTAGGCCTTTATGCTTTCCGAGTGTGCTATTATGTTAGAAAACTTACAACTCCTTATGACGTTAGCTTTACAGAATCATTTGTAACACACCAATTCATGGTTGTGAATAGTTATTTGACCTGAATGTATTTGCAAAATAGGTCATGACCAAGTAATTTTCAATGCATATATGTTCAGTTTATTTAGCCATAGCCTTGTATTTAGGGTTGATCCATCAGTTATTTCTTTTATCACATGTGTATTAAGATAAAAAAAACTGAAGACTTCGATTTATTCCATTTACTCCATTTACATTTAATGTTTTCAGAAGGCCTTGAATATTTCTGTCGGGGTTTGCTTCGTAATCGCCATGGTGCTAGTAAGTTCCTTCCAATACGTACATACAACAGTTAACATGCAAATGCAATGAGCTGAATGATCACACTTAGACGTGTTTACCAATTTGCTCTTAAGCAAGGACAGTTAAGCCTATGAATCGAACATAATTCACCTGGTTCTTATTTTCTGAATATTACACATAAACGTGCAGTTCAAAATTTGTGAACCAGATTCTGTCGCTTTATTGTGACATTTCTGAATGTCAATATGTTTGCATAGTACATTGATGATGTATAATACGGAAGACGTTTTCTTCAGTCATTCAGTGTACAGTGAATGTCCAGTCTATCATTGCAGTGATAAACTGATTGCATCGTTACCTCAAATAAGACTGATTTTGAATCAAAATTGGTCAGCACAAAATCAACAAAAGGTTGACTGTTGATTTCCGAACTCAAGCCATAGCGATTTGAATACAAGCAAATGGACGGTTTGAGGATAGTCATCATTTGACTGTCACTTTCATATTGCATCTCAGATAATGATGAAAGCATTTCCTGAAAGATGTAGTCTCAGCTTACTTTTGTGATGTATAGGTGTATCAGATAGTTCGCCTGGTAAAATATTTGTGAATGACTCACTTCGGCTGTCGTGTATGTAATAATGTTTTAAACAGACTTGATAACTCATCTGATATTCCTTATTTTTCTCACATTACAAGCCATCTTCTTGACTGTGAATAGACTGAGATTTTGCACCACATTTAAAGACGTTTATTGCACAATAATATTTAGAGCATTCTGTTTGCGGTTGGAAATGATCATAATGTTTGCAGCAATGTATGCTCCATTTTATAATTTTCAGTGAGCTTTTTAAAGGCATAATCGCATTATTATCTTCACTTTGGTTACTATATGTCATTTCCGATGAATAAATATTTATAAATTTGAATCACTTCAAATTTTCTTTCAGTCATAGACTGTAGAATACCTAAGAATGTTGTGCCTGAAATGTCTTATAAGTTAGTCACATACTGGATTAATAATAATAAGTTTTTTGCTTCATTCCAAAAACAGTACTAATGATACAGCAAGGAATTTCCAGCATTCACTACATTATTGCATCTGATTTACTCAAAAACGACAAAAAAGTACAATAAAAATAAACATTACATAATAATAATGATAAAACTTTGTTATAGCAGCCACATAGCAAATTACTGTATGCAATATGCAGACAAATATGCATAAAGTACAAAATTGTAGTAATAAAAGTAATAACAACTAAAATAAAATAGCAAAGTTATGATTAAACGATAGAAAGTGTGACACCATAAAATACAAAAAGATGAACAATGAAAGGGCCGATTCACTTTGCTAATCACACAGTAACTTATGTGTTTCACGTCTAACAGAGTCTTTGTCACATAAAGTACGGGCTAAATAGTGTATTGTAGAATTTCCGTACTTAGTGGTACGAGCATATAACTTTTGATATTGACTTCTCGTCCTACCTGATGACAAACAATAGGAAAGATGTGAATAGAGCGGGTGCAGAGGGTCTGACAGTACAGCCTTTGCCCATTTTGTACAGGAATACATGTGTTTCTTGATTATAGTATTGGCGAGCTCACGCAGTGGCAGTCCACAAGCCTGACTCACAGCATTTAATACTCTTCGTAATATGATGGTCTTTTTTGAGAAGCCCGGAAGAGATTAATGGAGAGTAATAGAGTACAATAGGTAAAATACAGGAGTTTAAAAGTCACAAAACTAAAGGTTGGTTGATAAATGATTGTCTTAGCTTTTTATTGTAGAAGGTAAGACGAAAGATTTTCTTAGAGATTGATAAGACGTGGGATGACAATGAAAGGTCATAGGAAAGAACTAATCCAAGGTATTTATTACTTGAGTTGCTTTCGATTTCCGTGCCATCTATGCTACAGGCATCATGGGAACTAACTAGTTCATGTAAGTCACGTCGATGCTTGAAAGTTTAGTTAACTGCATGACATTTTGAAGGATTTAACATAAGACCATTTGACTTAGACCACTTGTTGGTGTCCAACAGAAAGCTATTAAGTTTGGAGCTGTCAGACTCGGAAGTGATAGGCAGTGATACAGTCAGATCATCCGCATATTTGACAAAGTTAGTTTCGTTAGAATGAGGCAGGTCGTGTAGGAAGAAAGAAAAAAGAAAAGGAAGGAGGACAGCACCTTGTGGAACACCGGATTTTGTAAGCCAGGTAGAAGAAGATTTGCCGTTATATACAGTATACTACATTCCATCAGAAAAATAGGAATGCAACCAACTCTTAGCCCAAGATCCTGTTTGCGTCGACGATAGCTTATTTAATAAAAAGCTCCAAGGTACAGAGTCAAAATCAGATGTGTAGTCTAAGAAAGCCCTACAAACATATTTGGCATCTTTGTCTAAACAAGAGACAACATTGTGATATAAGACAACCGCAGCATCCAAGGTACTTCTACCGGGTTTGTAAGCAAATTGTTTATGATCATTAAAAGGTTTCAATGAAGGTTCAAGTTGAAGTATAGTAATTTTTCCATCAGTTTTACAAAAGGAGAAGTAATTGCAATAGGCCTAAATTTAATATCTGTACCAGAAGATGGTTTTGGTATGGGGATGATTTTATTGTTTTTCCATGCAAAAGGTAGAACGTTAACGGAAAAAGAAGCATTGGAAATGTTAGTAAGAGGGGAACACAAAATATCAGCACAGTTCTCAAGGACAGTGGCAGGTATGCTGTCAGGACCAAGGCTCTGGGATGGCTTAAGAGGTCAGAGACATTCAGGCACATCAAGAGTATTAAAACCACTAAAATTATTATGAGTTTGATTTGTATCACTAGGAAAGATGTCAACAGAAGAGCGTATGAAAGACTTATTAGGAGTGTCAACGTAAAGAGATTGAACAGAAGTATATCGCTTACCTCTAGTAATTTCTTTGAAAAGTTTCCACAAATTAGAAGGGATTTTACATGACAAAAATCTTTGATTGTATAAAACATTTAGTCTCTTCATTTCGAGTTTTATCAGAGTATTTATTATTTGTACACCTAACTTATCATTTGTTTTGAACAACAGTTCCTTATCTCTACGTATTTTTTTGAGATATGGCGAAGAGAACCGATCAAATCGAATGAATAATGTTTCTTCAGGACAACATATTTCGAAACAGAATTTAAGATAATCGGTAGTGTTTGTGATTGTGTCATATAATGTTTGTTCTGTAAATAAGTCCCAGTGAGTGTCTTTCAACATGCATCTGAGCTTTTGTAGGTTGTCTTATGAGTAGCATCTTCGCTGAACCTTACTACTGAGGTGAGAGAGGACACCTTTGTGTGATTAGGACTATATTTTAGGCAGTACACGTATGATACAGTGGTCAGAGTTAAGTAAAGGAGCACGTTTGCGAGCTTCATACATACCAACATCGTTGATAAATACTAGATCCAGTGTTTTACCAAGACGGGTGGCAAAGTTAACAATATTGTCATGACCAAGTGATACAAGGGAGGAGCAATCGCTTCCATTGAAGTCGCCAGTGGCTATTGATGAAGAATTCTCGAAGCAAGCTGCAGCGTAAGCGGTGAATCCATCAGTGAACATAGATAAATCCGATATGGTACAGCCAGGAGAGACATAAACATTAGAAATATAAATGAATTTGTATTTTGACAGGTGTTTCGGGCGACATCTCACAGTGATGCAATCAATGTATTCATTTCAGAATTTGAAACAATCTTTGTTAGAATAAAAGTTGAAACACCTCCGCCACTTTTTTTTCTTGGAACAATTACGGTCTTGTCGGAATATATTAAAATCATTTAGAGACACTATATTCTGATCATATGAGTCATGGAGCCAGGTTTCTTGTAAAGTGACAATACCAGTATTGTGGTGAATTCCGGACGACAGCAGGGACTGAAAATCCAGAATTTTATTAGGCAGGGACCGGCAGTTGGTACTAATGATAACTGGAACAGTAGTGTGATGTATTGGTGTAGATTTTAAAGCACTTGCCAACCACCATGGTGCTTTTTCTTGAGTTTATTGCAAATATGAAACTTTTTTGGGTTTAAAACGTTTTATAAAATCCTGGGAGTGAATAATACGATAAAAATGCATGATTTCATATGTAAACACCAATAAAATATGACTAAATATATGCCAAATCTACATGGAATATAATAGCACAAAATGTTGAAACAGGCCGACAAGGTCATCCGATGTCCAACAAGCTTATAACAATCAAACCACCAGATTATATACAATTTCGATTGTACAGCTAAATGAATGAATTCACTGAAAAGGGTCAATTTATTTCGTCAAATACTCTGCAATAATTGCCAGGTCAAGTACATGGGTCGAATCAGCATGACGTTGTTAAACAAACTAACAAAATACAAAAGCCAAGACAGCAGTAAAATGTCTCATATTAATAAGATAAGCATTCTGCGGAATAGTTCAACTGAAGCATTACTTGAAAGTACAGGCAACTGTGCACCAGTATGCGATAGGAACATAGTTCTAAAATCTGAAATATCAGAGTGAAGAGAGAAACCGAAAACGGAAGCCTTATTTATCTAATGAAGCGACAATATGTGCGAAAAACATGACTTATCACCATTCTTGGACATCTGGAAAACGTTTTAAAACTTACGACGACGAGGAAAGAAACAAGTAATCTTCGAAAAGAAAGTTTTACATTTGTGTGTGGATAACTGACATGATTGTGAGTAATAAATTTTTTGTTAGAAATGCTGTCTAGTAAAAACAGTGCTGCTACCCTGTGTTACACACATAATAAGAGAAGTAGTACGGAATCGCATACTACCATACTGCCTAAGTTTTAAAGTTACGTGAATGGGACTTCAGTAGTTATTTAAGTTCTGATTTTGAATTATGAAGAAAATTTATGACGGCCTATATTTCATCTACATCAGATGTGAAAACCATTCGCTGAATGAAGTGAAAGCGTAGTTCGCACGATTTTACTGATCGCTTTAAGTGATATTGACCACACCTCTGACTGAACCTACATAACGGATTTGTTCAATTTTTACTACCTCGTGTATTTTCTCTAGACACAATGAAGATTTGTGGCTCAGATGGATGATTTTGATGAAGTAGTGTTTTTTGTGCTTGGTACTTTATTTGCGAAGATTTCAATTTGAAGAACGAATGAACCTTTTAATTAGTCCTCAGGGAAAATCGATAGCTGACACACAGTCTTTATTCTACTCAATATGATTAATACGTAACTCAAGTGAACACCTCTTTGAGATATCCCTCAGAATGAACCACACGCTATAGTGAATCTCACTTTGTCCCTAGATGCTGACAGATTTTAGACTGAGCTGTTCATCAAAGTATTTCATTGGAATGTAATAGAAACCGAATTCGTTGACGAGCATGCAAATATGCATCCCATACATTAAAGTCATCATCAGTAGTTTTTGATCTTTTTCACGTTCAAGTACTCTATGAATTAACCAGTTTTTATCAAGTAGCAGCACACAGTTCAAAGTAAGAGAATTTTAGGGATGATTTAAAATGTTCACTTAATATTCTTTGGATGACTTTAATATTCTCAAAAATAAAAAAAACTTCAATGTTGATTGAGGACTTTGTTATCAATTAGAAAACATGCCACTATAAATGTAAAACAATACGAATCAAAGTATCAAAAGTTAGACGAATATATATTTACACATTAATTGAGCCTTTCTTCAAATCAATTCCATAAAGTTTAGCTTTAGATGGCTACTTTCATGCAGGTAAGAAATTCACTTCTCATTATTTCTCTGTATTTTTGTGCATTCAAACATCATAGTTTCATGGTTTATGGGGTTTGTTACTTGATATAAATCCACACCAGTGACCTTAATACCTGAGAAATCCTACTCTTGATTAGCATATATTTCTTCACGTTTTTCTAATTTTCTCTTTGCGTTTTATTGGCATCCTGTTTAAGGGATGTATGAAAAATCAGTTGGAATTGTAACATTTTTCACTTTTCAAAACAACTTGTGCACTCGGCAGTATATAAATATATAAATTTATGTTGTTATATATGCCTTTTCAACTGTATCACACGTGAGTGATGCTCACTGAGAGCTTCTTCAGGTTGAATTAAACTGGTAAACTCACACATTCAGAATTGTTATGCCTTCATACCGAAATCGATAATCATATAGGACGGAATCTCCTGAATTTTGTATACTATTTGCATATCCTTTAATTTTTCAATAGAGATTATACTGTGTGTTTCATAGAATGTGAAATTCGAAAATGAGAATTACACCATATCTCATGCATCTGTAAGCAATCGTGAGGCACTGAATATTCATGCTGCGAAGTAAGACATTAAGATAAGTCGCTTTTGTTGGAAACTCAGCATTTTGCAGGTTTGAAACCATTGCGAACACCACGTCAGGACAGTCTACTCAGTTTTGCCAGTATTGATCATCTGTTAATGTAATCAAAATGATGAATACTTTATCTTCCAGGTAGCTAAAATTTCTGAAGAATGGATCGATTATGCGCAAGTCGCTTGCTTGTAAGTCTTCTGTGAGTTTTTCGTTGTTGATTACTTGGCATGTAGCATTGTCGTACAACTAACTGTTGGATGAGATGTATAACTGTCAATGGCACCCCGTTGTAGCGAAGTAGTTTCCAAATGACCTCTTGATTGACGCTGAGCGATCGAAGGCCTTTCCAAAGTTGATGAAGTTGAGGAGGGGTGACTGCCATTCCAAGCTTTGTTCAATGGTGATCTGTTCAGGTCTAATTATGCAATTATAGTTCAATACTGACTGGTGATTTGCCACAAGATAAGACTACATCACTCTGTGAGATATTCGATAGACATGTGATTACGTCACGTTTCTGGTTTTCTTAAAATATATAATGATTGAATTGTTCATAATAGCGATTAAATCATCAGAATTTGTTTAATAAACTGGATGTTGGGCTAAGAGTTTCGCTGTTATTCGAAAACGTGAAACATAAAACTTATTTTTGTATGAACAGTAATGGTTCACTATACTCATATTTGAAAGGCTTTGTAGTAGCTAATTTTTCGGATACCACTTCAGTAATGAATTCGACATGTAGACTGTTGTAGTGTTATGAGGGAAAATAATGTCAATGTGCCAATATTCGTATTCTGTGAAAGATGAGTAAGCATCTCAAGTGATGACATCCATATCTCTTCATTCAATGATAATTATCGTGTTACGATATGCAGATATATCCGATTGATGAGTCATCTCAGAGACCTTTACTATAAAAGGCCTCACAAACAGTTTCTCGTGAATAGAAAACGTCGATGGTAAAGACTCATCATAAGAAAAGCATAACTTACATGTAATTGAAGTCCTGTGGATCACCAACAATTATATGAGTTACATACGTCAATAGTACTTGTGAGCATATTTATCAATCTCATTATTTAAACTTTGATCAAGAGATTTATTTGTTCATAATCAGTTAAAATCTCTTACCAATAATACTGAGTTAGTTTAACCTTGATCGAAATACTGTTATATCTTCAAAAATCTCAAATAATATTTAAAAATGCCGATATTGTCAGAATAAAGATTATTTATTGAGTTGAAATATTCAATGTAAAATGAATTACACTATTGGTAGTATTAAATGGTATGAGAAGCTACCGCAAAATATCACAGAAAATTAGTCTATCATGCCGTAATTTGTTGATTAGTGCTCACTAGTCTGAAGTACCTTCTATTTTCCATCAAAGAAAAAATGTATTTGATCAAAGCCCAATACAATACAACATTATTCACTGATCACAATTTGAGCATAGTTTACTGTTCATAGAGACATTAGGGCATTAAAATAGCTTCTAAACTTCGTTTGCTCTTTTGGTATCTATTGGTTTTATTGGTAATAATATTTTCCACGTCACTCGTCTTTACGTTTTGCTATTCATGTTGCACGTGTTACGTACAGATTCCTTCAGGAAGCGTTTGGTGATGGGAATCTCCCTCCACGTGGCTACTGTGTGCTTTGACGTTAATAAAATTTTAAGGAATGCTGCGATTAACTCAAAAGTATCAACCTTCTTGTGTTTAATCGTTCTTTCCTTAGCTAAAATCATACCTTCCAAAAATCTGACTATCGCAGCTTCACTCGTTTGTTCAATGTCGTTGTAGATGGCGTTGCACTATACCACAGTGACCGAATTATATTCTCATATCAGGGATACATGTGAATTCACCTGAAGTGTGCAATCTGCGGTGAATAGAAGGAGGCGTGTCCCTAAATAAAGTGATAATAAATTCAAACAACGCACACTCACGCCAACAGTGACATAATATTACGCCGTGGAAGACTTCGAATAAGAAATACTCCTGCTTGAGTAAGTGAAACGTCAAATCAAGAGGTCTAGAAGCAAAAACATTTGGAAAAAATACAACCACAGGCACAAAAATATTCTTGCAAACTGCATGTTATTGTTCATAAAATGACTATTATTTTGTGTGATTTCTAATGATATTATTAATTGTTACTTGGCTGTACTCACAGGTGGTTTTCCAAAGGTTCTCTAACTGATGTCAGCTCATTTTGGAAAGGATCGCGTTGAATCATCGATTAGAATTTTGTTTTACAGAGAAAGATTAAACAACACTTGCAAATAGCATGTTCTCAATCTATCTATCCTTAACCATGATTGTGGGCATTTTTAATACGGATCTACTTATTTTTGGGTTTGTTTATGCCATTAAAAATCCTTTCCCATTATGTGAGTTGTCAATTTTACTTTCAGTAACTTTTGGAATTATTTGAAGTATTTCATCATGAGCTAGTTAGAGAACCAGTGGAAACCTGAGAGTAATGAGACTATTCAACAATACAATTAATATAAGAAATATGTGAAGCATAATAAAAGATCGAGTACATTCGGAAACACTAAAACTGTCATCAACAAATATAATTTCATGTGAATTAGGACGAGTACTGTTAGCCAGTCCACCATGAAAGATAAAGCACATTCGAAAATAATATAAATGTTATCAATAAATATAATACGATGGGAGATACTTCGTGTTATTAGTTAATAAGAGCGAAAATGAGATGTTTTTTTAGTAAATTAAATATCTCATTAGAATGTTATTCCCATAGTAGACTGACCAACATCACTCGTCCTAATTCGCATCAAATTATATTTGTTGAGATTACTTTTAGTGTTTATGAATGTACTTGATCTTCTTTTCTGCTTCACACATGTCTTATATTAAATGTATTCATATATCTAATAAATGTTTACTCATGTATGTAAACGAAGCAAGAAAGTCTTCTGGGAACCTTTAAGTGATTATGACCAATAAATTGTGCTGCGAATTAACTTGAATCTTGAAATACAGAATTTTCTTGCCTCCTGATTTCATGTTATTGGAATAATCCTGTGAGCTCTTGTCCGAGTCCAGGTAGCTCAGTTAAGATTGTGTGGTTCATTAGTGTGAGAATGATTACAACTATGCGAATGAGGTTTAGAATATCCACTTCGATGTGTTCAAAACGCAGAACAACGCAATTTTGGCATGTAGGGCGAATTGAATATTTAAAGTACGCTTAATATTTATCTATTTTATTATAGCTTGATTTCACACAGTATTTTAGATGCAAATGTGAAATATTCAGCATGTGATGCTGGTATACGAAATTTAGCAGGCCGACTAGTAATATCAGATGTTCGTCGTCAGACGATCTAACCTTGTACCATGTGCATGGTCGGTGAGCTTCCTAAACGCTGTGCCACCGACACACTCTTTTCAATCTCTTGGATGAGTAGGTTGAAGATCTGAAAGTTGATTACCGGTCCCATCCATTTTGTCATGTGATATAAATATATCGTTATATTGACCATCGGATCGTGCATTCTAGTCTTCTGGTATGTAACTCATCAAGGAATAGAAATGCCAGGTTTCAATCAAGTTATAGGTGGAATTCAATTGATGGCTGCGATACGTTAAAGGTTTAGGCGAGGTACTCTAATTCAGCTATTTCATCACAAATTATACACGTATCATTTACGTATCTACTATGTAAGTGCAGCTGACTTATCAACGGTTCGATGGTGTTGTTTTTGAGATACTCTCTGAAGCAGTCACCTAGAAGAGTTCATTGAATTTGTGATGGATGTCAAACGTGCATCTACGAAGTAGTTCTTTCAGGTAGATGATGAGAACAGGAACTTCTAGGTTGATGGTTTCGATGTAGTCTCAACTGAATCATATTCTCTCGTTCAGAGGAAAGTTTTTAATTGATTGAAATCTTTTCCAGAAGTAGGCAGCAAGTCACATATCTAGGTCACTAAATTCTTGATCTGGACCTTCGTTTGTGTTTCGTTGATTTCACTCGATACATTCTAAAAATTCGGACCAAGTGATAGAACATGACTGTACTGTATACTTCGCTTATGTGACAAATAAAAATGAACTTTGTCACAGAATTCAAGGGTGAGCGCTGCATTATAAAAGGAACTATCTGAAATAGCCATTCAACAGTAGGAAAGAATACGTGGATAAGAATATTATGTTTCGATCTCCTAGTCCGATAAATCAAGTGACTGGAAATACCTGATATCATGCTATCTTGGCATTTCAAATTCGTTAACTCCTGACCTTATCTATTGTACATTACTGCTCCCCCCCACAATCAGTTTTCACCGGTCTACGGCTTATTAGCAGAGCAAGTTGTGTGCAACTTAATCAGCTTGTCACTACATTAGTTGATCAACTTCTAAACTCATAAATGGTCGAAATCTGCATTCTCTGACCCTCGACACCCCACTCTACTCTCAGCACTACCCTGTTATCTCATCTGTGAAAACCAAGGGTCACTAAAAAAAGAGTATATGTTTGTTCAACCAAGGATAGGAACTCAACAATACCATTTATGACCCTTGTTTTATGTGATAGAGACAATGTAAGGTGTGAAACTTATGAATTACATTTTGCTAGCTAAATAATTTGCCCTTTAATAATCTATTATTTGTAATCTATGGTTACACTGCCTAAATTAACTGGCAATCATAGCTAGAAACTTTATTGTTATTCACGGTTTTGTATAGGTACACATATGACCTCATTGTCACTGCAATTACCATGAAAGAACTGTCATTAGCAATCCTGTTATATTATCAATATAATTGTTTTAATTATTGTTACATCAAAAGAGATATGACTATGAACTAAATGTTGAATATTACACACTGTGACAGTAGTAATGTTTGGGTATACAGCAAAATGTTATCATAGTTAATCTAATCCAGATATCCGAACACTAAAAGCAGAATGTCAGTTGATTGTTATTTCTGTAGGAAAAGACTCTGTAAACTATTCAACATAAGATATTGGCAAGAGATTGTCACAGCTTGTCACCACAACACTCATCGATTCCTGTTGACTATTTATTGATACAATACTCAGAAGTGAGCCAATAGTAAAAACGTTTGAACTATCGTCCGAGTGGTTTGAAGAAAAATAATTCTCAGAATACTTATGATAAAGATAATTTGTGTTGAGTGATTTTTTTCAAAATGAATTACAGGGACTTTGCTCAATGCTAATAACAATATGCATTCAAATATTGTTACTGTTTTTAGGAGATGAAAATAACAACGTTTAATTTTTTTACTTTCCACTTATTCATGAATCGCCTGAATGATTTTGAACTTTGTACCCTAAAACTGTTACTTTATTAGAAATAACGATTTATTATTCTAAATATCAAATGAACAAATATTTTGTTGATCAGAGAAAAGATACTAAGTCTAATAGCAAAAAATAGGCATTTGAATAAAAATGATTGATGCGCACAACAATAGTCTTCATGATGACATTCGATGTAATTCAAAATAAGGATTCCAGATAGTCGTTTATGGCGATCTTAACAGATAAACAATATTTAAAAATACGAATATGGTTAAAATAAGGATTATTCATTGAGTGGCGATATTCAAAGTAAAATGAATTACACAACCAGTAGTATTAGGAGTTGTGAGAAAATTCATCTACCATACCATGATTTGTTGATTAATGTCTAGTAGTCGGGAGTATTGTCTGTTTTCCACCAATGTAAAAATTTATTTGACAAAAGACAAATACAATACAATATTATTCACTGATAACAATTTGAGCATAGTTAACTGCTCATAGCCACATTAAGGCATTGAAATAGCTTCTAAACTTCGTTTTCTGTTTCGTATCTATTGGTTTTATTGGTAATACTATTTTTCACGTCACTCATCTTCACTTTTTGCTATTCATGTTGCACCTGTTACGTAGTGATTCCTTGAAGAAGGATTCTATGAAAGGAATCTCCCTCCACATGGCTACTCTGTGCTTGTACGTTGATGTAATTTTAAGAATGCTGCAATTAACTCATAAGTATCAACGCTCCTGTGGTCAGTCATTCTCCCCCTAGCTAAAACCCTACCTTCCAACAATCTGACTATCCCAGCTTCACTGGTCCGATCCATATCGTTGTAGATGAAGTTGCACTATACCACAGTGACCAATTATATTCTTTTATCAGTGATACATGTGAATTCACCTGCATTTAATAATCACCAGTGAAAAAAAGGAAGAATATCCCTAAACAAAGTGATAATAAATTTAAACAACGCACACTCATGCCAACAGTTACACAATATAACGCGGCGAACGACTTCAAATGAGAAATACTCTCGCGTGAGCAAATGAAACGCCAAATCAAGAGGTTTTGAAACAAAAACATATGGAAGAAACACAACCACTGACTTACAGATATTCTTGCAATCTACATGTTATTGTTCATAAAATGACTAGTAACATGTGTTCTGAGAAATAAATAGGCACTGAGGTGGACGTCTCAAATTCTCTTCTCTCTTTGCTATCGATTGGATCCTATGACGTCTCATATGCTCTTGTTCCTTGCTCACTATGGCATGCAAATATGAGATGTTAAAGTCGAAGCATCGACGTTCAATCCTATTTCATGAACTGTAGAGTGACATCGACTGAGCATATACTCATAATATATGTGTAATATGTAACCATTCACTTACGCATATTTGTTCAGCGATAATGTTATTTTTTTATGCTACAGAGACTTTTGTTCTTATTCTTTTCATGGCACGTGGTATTGAGTAGTAAATGAAAGGTGTCTGTCGGTGAAAGTTTGTAGGTTGTTGCTAAATACTCTGGTGGAGTTCCTAAACTGTCAGCCATAAAATAAAAAGGAAGTGAAATTAGTATGTTAAATTTCCACGTTTTCACTGAACTAAGTGCTTCGGATATTCACACTTATTAAGGACTTTGGATGTCAAAATCCGAACTGGCTTTAGTTTTCATATCCTTGCTACCAATGGTGGAAATTGTGCCGCACAGATAAGTGTAGATTTACTTTTCATCATAATCATACGTTAGTGGCAATTTTTTTTGTTGTCAGTTGAATATATTCAGCATCTCTGCTTTCTATTTAATCTTCTGGAGTGTTACATTCCCTGCCTTTTATGCCAACGTGTTATTTTTCACTTTTCATTCGTTCAGCTTTTAAGACGCGAGATACAGATTATTCCGAGTATACAGATCTGTCGGTATAATTCCATAGGTCCAACGTTTTCATGTTCATCAGTCGTTGTGGTCTTCCATAATTCATTTTCTCGCGATGAATTTGACCATCACTGATAGTAGCACCCACGTTTTTCTCCTGTTGCTGTTTGAAACGCTTTTACTGTATAATTAACTGATAACTGACATCACCTTATGGGTTTCATTGGATATATCAGACTGTTAATTTCAGTTTCCGATGCAAAAGTCAGTTAAGTGAATTTGTTAATTTCTTTGACCGCTAAAATACTGATGGTACTGATATGGAAATCAAGTTTAATGTTGATTATCTTGGATTAATTGTTTTCACTGACCTATTGTGGTCTTCTCATGTTTTCTTCTTCTTTCTTCCTTTCCTTCACGTTCCCCCGTGGAACATAGTGCACCTACAAGCTAGTGGCTTGAAGCTTCTGTAGCAGTGCTTATTTCAAATGATGGGGACGTTAGCCTACCTCATGCCCAACCTTTCCTCTTTACCAGCATTATTTCTGGCTTAGCGAGGTAAGGGAGTGAGTCGGCCAGGGATCGAACCCCGGACCGTGTGAATGGTTGGCGAGCGTCCTAACCGCTATGGCACCGACGCACTTCTCATGCCTTAGCAATGTCTAAAAAATATGTTTCGCCTGACCTTTTTACATTAAGACGTTGAGGCACTCAGGCATAAGCCAATACCTCCTTTTACAGTTTGTAAACTCGTGCACCTTACCTATTCTTCTCTATTGTTCACCCTTATTCTTTTCTCGATTGCTTAAAACAGACTATGTCATACTTTGGAGAACTCTAAAGACTGTCAGTAAGGCTACTATTTTCATAATAAAACGATCTGTTGCCTGGCCCTTGTCTTCTGTTGTTACATTTGGTGTCGCTGCCTACCGACAAATGGAAAGCCTATGCCCTGCTGTTTTTGATGGAGACATATGGATCTTCGGGCAGGACTTCAACGCTTCTGCGCAGTTGAGTGGCGTTCAAGATCTGTCAGCGATGGAGCTGCTACTTGGGACGCTGCTGGGAGGTCGGGTGAAAGCAGCATATGAAAGTGTGAGCCGAAGTATGGACGAATGTTCGACAGGGTCAGGCAAACAGTTTCCAAAGTGGGAAGGACCATATATGGTCGAGATGGGGTTACGCAGACACAGTCGCAATGGCGAACAATAAGAGGCGCGTGAACGTCAGCGAGCTTCAGAAATGGATACAGCGAGACAAGCCAACGATGACGCCTGCACCAAGTAGATCAAGCCGACTTCAGTCGCACGTATTTGACGGGGGGACGAGTGTGGTGAGAGCAGGCTGCTAGCCGATTGGTTGGCACTAATCTACGTTAAGGTCTAGGTCACTAATATGGGCCGAGAGAAAATATGAACAAGGCTGAGTCAACAACCAATCACAGCAGAGTTAACGTGGCAAAATATGATAATGTAGTTGAAATATGTATAAATACGTGTTGATTTTCATAATAAAACGATCTGTTGCCTGGCCCTTGTCTTCTGTTGTTACACTAGTATCCCACATCGTTTAGATTTTCATTCACAGGCACCTGATGTCACGCAAGAAATTTGCCAAAGGAATCTTCTCAGACTGTGAGCATCCACTTTTACCACAGCTGCAGCTTCGTGTCTCCTGAGGTAAAACAAAACGTCTTTTCAGATTATGTGATGAAAATAGTGTTAGGCATAAACTGACTAACCTTCTTTGAACTACTAAATAAATGATTTTCGTCCATCCTTACAGCATCAACTTTTATTGTTATTGTACTTCTTATATTGATAATCCTCTCATTTGTTTTGCTTTTTATTTGTCTTTTCTTCATTAGTGTGGATATTATTTGAGCTGTGCTATTGTGGTGAGAGCAGGCCGTGAGAAAATATGAGCACGGCTGATTCAACAACCAATCACAGCAAAGTTAACGTGGCAAAATATGATTCGCAGATCGAGAACTCTATTTGTCGAGGAATCCCGAAACAACCAATCAGAAGCCTGCGTTTGGCTGCCTAACTTCTGATGAACAACCAATCAGATGACTGCGCTTGTCTACTTGCATAAGCTATAATAATGTATGTGAAATATGTATAAATACGTGTTGAATTTCATAATAAAACGATCTGTTGCCTGGCCCTTGTCTTCTGTTGTTACACTATAACTGTTTTTACTGCGTATTTCCCTCACCAAATTATATCACCAGAACATTAGTTTCAATAAACTTTGACATACTGAAATTTTCAAACTGAATCGACAATACTGTTTGAAACAAACTCACTGTTATTTTTACCTTTATATTTGTAATATTGTCAATTCGTACTTCGAATATTATCGACTTTATATCGTTAATCTGGACAAATTACCCCTGGGAAATTTTGTTTAAAGTTTTAATTTTAATTATTTTTTTGAGTAAATCAGCAATATTGTGACAAATGATGAGAATTCCATATTGTAATATTAGTACTGTTATTGGAATGAAGTAGATTATTATTGTTTACCACTGAATCACTGATGCACAATCAAATGAACACTGCACAACAATTTTTACAAGCATATGAAGATTCTTTTTCAAGTCAGTTATTCAAGGCCTAATAGATATCCAATGTTTATAGACATCCTCCGAACCTTTGGATAACATATTTTTAGCAACTTTATCGAAGTCAAAGATAGCTTGCGTAAATTGTCCCAATCTTAAAAAATGTTGCTGTAATCAGAATTAACGTCACGGCAACTATTTCACGAATAAAAGCAAACGTAAGTGAATAGGATTCATTAGTCTATTTCACATAACATTTGGATTTATAATAAATCAACAATTAGGCATGAGACGATGTGTCAAACAGATCCTTAGCTCCATCCCTATTAGTATTTCTGTAATGAATGATACTTGCAGTGACCTGTGACATAGTCATATACTGCAAGAACACTAACACCCAGGTAATTAGAGACAGTCTAAATGGTAGAAAGGCATTTGTATTCACTTCACCGCAACGTTTTAATTCTTCTCCATTAAGATATAGCGCCTGTTTAAGAGACACAAAACGGAATAGAAACAATAGTGACAATCTGCGAAAACAATAAATTACATGATTAAGGTTTAAGCAGGTTTTCATGGGCAATTTAGCAAGTGTTAACCAAGACTACCATTCACAGCCTATCAATGTTCATTTTTTAAACTGAAGAAAAATGTGTGCCTCCCCCAGTTTTGAGTAAAACGTTTTGTATTCGTTATTATGGGGAATTAATTAAAGTGTTTTCGCAAAAGAAGAATCATTTTATTGAAACATCAACGAATAACTAGCAGTTGATTCTGGCGCGTATATCCGATAACTTAAAAATTCCGTTATTCTACACATTGAACATCCTTGTTATAAACTATGCAGTAGTTTAGGCTTTGTAACCCGTTTACAATCTTTTCAATGATACCACATATAAGTAGCGTCCAAACTTGGTTTTAAACACCAGTTTTAATGTATGTGTGAAACTTGGCCACTGTGGTAGAAAGTAATTCTATATTAGACATTCCATATTAAACACCAGTCCACGCATAACTCAGTATCGTATATGAGTTATTCGTCATGAATGCTACAAATAATCTTCAGACTGCACAAAGTGCACTTAAAGCATCGCGAAACATACTGTCCCACGTGAAATGTATCCTGATTGTTGGAAACAGAAGCAAGAATATATTTTAATCAGTGAATAAATAAAACGAATACAAACAGATCTTAGAATCGAACTTACCACAGTTATTTCGAGTCCTAAAATCACGCTCAAGACTATATTTGCAGTCGTCTGTAAGTAAAAGTCAGAAAAGCACGCTTCACATTGATACAAGCGAAATACCTGTTTATTACAAAATGTATGTTGGAAATTCAAAATATTCACCTTTTTTACAATTTCACTTAATAAATCATAAACATCTTCACACTCTGTGAGACACTGGAAATTACTCCTGTGTATCATGTGTTCTTACTCTCAAGTATAACAAGTTTAATCCACGAACCATCTTTTCGTTTATCTTTACAGTGGGAACATCAATTCAAGGTTTGCTATGGGAGTGTCTTACACGACTGACTTATCTAATTTCGCCTTCACAGAGGATCATGAAACTGCGATTTTCTTTGTCCTAATGTTGGCAAGACAATTTCGATAAAGACCTTCTGGAAATCTTGGAAGAATAGTGAAATATCAGCTTGAATAATGTAATCCTTTTGTTGCAACACAGCCTGCCACCAACCTTCATTCACAAGTTAGTCTTTATCAACATGAATATGACAAATTTTCGAAAACAAATTTCAAAATTATTTTCGATAGGGAAATGAGAACTAGTGATACAAAATTGCTTGTTAAAAATGTTACTTACTGTAAATTGAATGGAGGAGAATATTATGAAGAGAATGGCACCTGAAAGCATCAATCCAAAGATCACCCAACTGATGATATAGTACCCAGAGGAATTTAGTCGGCCTATTTTGTATCCTATTGTGATTGCAGTCACAGACAGAACAATAGTCAATGACCACAATAAAAGAGACCACAGCTCTAGGCCTGCTGTGTAAATAGCGAAGCCAGAAGACGAAGTTAATACCTGCAGTGTAGAAGAATCATATTGAACACAAATGGTTATCAACGGACTTATTATGCTGTCATTTGGTTAAAATTATATTCATCAATTTTTGAACAGCTTCCTTCACATTTACTGGAGACATCAGTTGTTTGAACAACCTTTTTACTCTTCACACAATCAATGATTAGGTAACCAGTATTTATTCTAACAAAGTGAGGAGGACAGTGTCGTTAGGCGTTGCCTTCTTTCATACATCAAAAAAATAATTTGAAGTGACGTGGACAGGAAAAATATAGATGCTGCATGTATGTGGTGAAAACGAAATCTTAGTTATTCAGGTAACTGACGTTTTGTTAAAACTGAAACTCAAAATGCTAGTGTATTCTTAGCCACGAAGAATGCAAAAGGTCATGCTGCAGGTACCATCGAAATTGTCGTTCTTATTCACCTGTAATTCTACTAATTTTCATTTTCACATCTCCTTAATATTTTTTATTACCATGCATCTATGTATTCATTGGATTCCTTTGTGACGGTCATGAATTATGTTGCTGTTTTAGAGAGCATTCAAGTATGTATGTGATTATACTCCAGAAACAGAGATTCAAATGCAATAGTTAAATACATCAGTATTCATCTATACAACATCTCATTCTGTCAACAGTGTTCGACATTTTGAATCAGGTATTAAATCAACAGTTAGAATTATCATTAGGTTTACATCTAAGCCATTGATTTAGTCCTCGCAGGTCATTAAAAATTACACACATAAACACAAATGTGGCACTGTGATTCACTTACACTCAGCGCAGCTAATATGAAGTTCACCGGAGATGTTTCCTGAAGACTAGGAACGAGAAGCAATCCTAATGCGAGAAGGGCACTGACGAAACTGAAAAATATAAAAATTGTATGGTTGACCCAAGAAAGTCGAAAGTCTCTCTCGGTGTCTGTTGATGCCTTTATCGTAAATAAAGTACAATGTTCGAACAAAAGTGAAATAACTGATACTAAATGACCCATCAGAAAAACATGATTATGCATGTTACATTAAATATTTGGTTTGATTTCTTACTGTTTCGCAAAACATCTGTTACAATTGTATTTCAAATGACTCACACGAGGGCGGTCGATGTTTCCTCCAAAGGAATGGTGTTTAATTTGTCTCTGAATAAGAAGTATAAATATAAACAGTAATTTTAGGCTCTTACACGCTTGCCACCAATACGGTGATGATCATCGTTACTGTGATCAATAAAAATGAAGAGATCCCGTACTTCAATAGATGGTTGATTCGATCCAAACCAAACAACTAATCCTACCTTAAGAATACACTTTCTTTCAGGCATTAGTACAGTGATTGTATTGCGGATTTAAAACGCTGAAAATGCCCACATGAACCTGTGATAGTGTATTGTGACTCACCTTCGCAGGAAGCCAAAATCCAAGACTCTTCGTATAGTTGTCAAGAGAAAAATTTCAGAATTTATGAAACTATCTTCTCAAAATCAAGCTTACATGAATACATTTTGATTGGAGAGTTTATGCAGTATATTCGACACTTCTGTGTTTTATGTGTCATTCTGCTACTTGACTGAATAATACGAAAGGATAATTGGCTTAAATGTGATGTCTGAATAAACATTATTCGATGGCTGACGCCTACGTTAGTCTCGCTATTTGAATATCCAATCATTAACGCGCCAGCATACTTTGTTTAAGTGATAAAAACAGTGTGCCTGAGGGAGATATCGTGCACTGTGAGTTAACCTGTAACCATTGTTAGATTTCTGAAAAAAGATCATCTTATTTCAAACTTTAAAGTCAATATCTTTCAAGCATCCTAATCATGAGTTGCCTGTTTTAAATAAAATGAATTCATCAATAGGGGAAGCCAGTAATGAGTTATATTCTACCACAATGACTAAGTTTTATCTCTTGTCTCATAGCTTATGAGAAAAAAGTTAGATTATTTTTAATATTATTGTGAGAGTAGAAATATCTGCATACTCTTCTGAAATAAGGGGAATAATACTAAGCAAACAAACAAACACTATATCACACATGAACCACGTCTGCCTATTGAACCTTTCAACACTTGGATGTACAGAACACCATTTGGAAACAATCAACTAATAAAATCTAAGATGCCAGCTTCAAAACAGAAGAGTGATCTATCACTGAGTCACATATGCAACTTCATTCGGATCCTAAGGTGAATCTGGTGTCTATTATGAATAAAAAAGTGATAAACGAATGGCGAAATATTAAACTCCATTAAAATGAAGCATACTATTGCGATATTCATTGTACACGATACGACCTTAATAAAACGCTGCAATAAGCTCCTCAAATACTCGATGAATTTGATACAAGTTTGTTGAAGCTTCATTATTCTCATTCGAGTGAAAGCATATTTATTTACTTTGTAAGTCAACAGGGATAATAAACATCTGGATGCCCGAGATGCAGACACATCAGTGACTTTAGAACGAGCTGTTGCAATAAAAAGCTTATATGTGCACTTAAATCGACTGTAACCCTAACGTACATAAAGCCAATCGTAATGCTGGTTGGTGTATTTTTGTTAACCCAAATGTAACTGCTCTCTTGCTTTAACCTAACGTTTACCTTTCTCTAAGGTAAACAAAAACTGACATGATATCCTTCAAAGTATCACCCTTCACTCGCTACATTTTCAGTGAACATAGTTTCATAGAACGTTTTTTTCCCTGCCTGTTGTTGTGTTTATGCAAAGTTTTGATATTCTCGGAGACATGCATTAAGAAGCTAACTAGACCATCTCCACTGAAAAAAACAATCCACGGGAAAGAATATGCAGATCTGCTGAATTCGTGAATCAGCTAGCGCGTAACGACTGACATGAAAATTAATGCTGATGACAAATAAGCAAAAATGAATGGCTTACCTAAGAATAAAGAAATGTCAATCAGCAGCAGTAATGTATGAATATATCACGAGTATATAAATTTATATTCATCTCAGTCTGTATACTTTGATTTCTAATATTTTCCATCATTTTCGCTGACATGTTTTATAATGAATAATAAAGATTCTAAGTAGCATGCTAGGCATATTCTAGTAATATTATTTATCACGTTTTCTATGAACTAAGTAGAAAAATTTGTTGAAGAAACTCAGTGAACTTGCAGAACAACAAAATTTTAAATAAATAAACAAATAACGACATAAAAAATTGATTAAATATTGTTTAATATATCAGTACTGCATGTTCATATTATCGGTATGTTGATAGTAATTTGTTCTCAGAATGTTAATCAGATTCAAAGGTGATGCGTAAGTTCACCTATTTCTAATGTTCGTTTTTTTCGATTGACATCTGTAATTTATCTCTGTGAGTGTCAGAAATTAGAACGATTTTGAGGCAGGTCGACGGAAGACGAATGATGAGAGTTCGATGCTTTCATGCTTGGTTAAATATTCGATGCGCTTTCTCCAAATAACCCAACCTTCAATTCTCACTGCTGTTTTGCATTCGACAAAACATCTCGACTGAAACTTTTTTATTCTATGTGATAAATTCTCAATTATTAATATTAAGTAACGCTGACAAACGTTCACAAAACAAACGGGCATGGATTTGACCTGAAATCACACAAATAACTCCGCCTTGTATGAACAGTTTCATCGTACAATATAAAGCAGGTCTCATGTGTTATTTTATTGTGTGGGCTGGTGACCATTGATTATGAACAGATTTGAGGAGGCCGGGTACTTTCTAAAAGTGTCTACACTTACATTGCGTAGGCTCACTTTGTAAGAATATCCCTCATATGATTGCATAAACATTATCTCTAAAATTAAATTGACGAAACTGATGGATGAGTTGGGTAATCTCGCTACGATGGCGATTAGCCTGCTTGTAGGGAAAAATCGTTTCCACCTCAACTCAAACAACTTTACTGATCCTTCTACAGACTAAAAGAGATGGCTCTGATTGCTTCCATATTGCGCTAATTTCTTCATTTTATAATAAACATAATAATAATTTGCTCTATTCGCAAACACAAAAAGTGACACAATGTGGATTCTCAGCATTTGGAACAGTACTGCATTCAATCTTATCGAATAACAACTAAAACAGCTACAGTGATTTTATTAAGGGATTGGTAATGCCAGTTGTCATTTCGTTTTTGTAGTGACATTGAATTCGTATACATCCTAAAATAACATTCATGTCATTAGCTGGTTTTGACAGTTGATTGAGATAGTGTCAGAATAGATTACAATTAGGTGATAATGAGAGAGCCGATTATCTTTCTAACAACGTAGTAACTCTATATAAACCCTCAAGCCATAAATGTTATGAATTTGCCTAAACACCAATGAAATGAGGACCCATCAGAAATTTATATTGTGAAAGAACGGTAAGCATTGTAAACTGAATGCAGTTCATTTCATGAATTTGTTTTAAATTTTATACATTAACCATGCGCAATTTAACGGATTTCTTGCCAGCATTGCTTAGCACAAAACACGAGGTCGAACTCCCATCTTTATATGTGCTTTTACTACTTATTTAGCTGCGACTCTAAATACGTTCAGTAATCATATTCACTCTTGTGTCGGAGATGAGCGCTTCAACATTTACTTGCAGAAAATACTTTGCTGAAACAGACCATATTTATTTGAATAAAGCAATAAAAACAGTGGTTTGTGCAGAATAATATGGTACCATCATTGTTTATTTCGTTGGCTTCTCATCAGCTGCTTACAGCCTGAATAAATTATGAGGTTAAATACAGAAACGTTTTAACATACTTAAAAATTTTACATGTTGTCAGTTGACAGAAAGTTCCACAATTAGTAAACAGTGCTCAGAAAATTGCGCTTATATAGTTTTCACACAGGCTGTTCACGTTTAAACAAAAATAAATGTATGCATTTAATGGTAAAGGAGTTACGTATTATAGATGTGATGTGCGTTAGATGCATAGTGTCTAATAAGTTAGGTAACAATGTACTGAGTTGAACTCAAATCATAGAAACAAGAGACAAGCAAAACTACAGATTATAAAAAGGGAGGTTGAGGTTAAAGACCTATGAGTTTGTCGTGTACTAGATTGTACGCAGATAATCCCGTTTCACTTGAGATTTTGAAACACGAAATGATGATGTCCATTTAAAACCACACTACTGCTCAACCCCACACAGTGGGTGAACTGTGGTTATCAAATATTTTTTTAATTTTTAAAATTTTTGATTACAGCTTGATTCCACACAGTATTTTTGGTACAAGTATGGAATTTCTGCAGCATGGATATCAGTAGCCCAAATTTTGCAGGCCGACCATAGATATCAGGTGTGCGCCGGCAGGGGATCAAACCTCGAACCATGTGCATGGTCGGCGAGAGTCCTAACCACTATGCCACCGACGCACATTGAATAAATAAAATATCCATTTTTGTTATCTTATTTTATTTCGTATATCTATGTTTGCTAAAGTTGTTCCGAAAATCTTCTCTAAGATTGAACGAATTTAATACCATGATTAGGCTTTAAGCTTACAGTGACACCACTTCATTCACGACTCAGCTACATTCTCGTGCCAATATTTCTTCGATAGAATGCACTAACGTATGAGCAACTCCGATAAGGGCTGAAACACTCTCAAGGAAAAAAAGCTGACAAAACCCGTGAAAAACACTAATTTAGTAATAACTCATCAAATAATCTTAAAAATTGGACAGGTAAACCCTCCGTTCTGACACACTGGAACCAATACGTCTGTAGAAAAAACCTGATTTACAGTAAAAATTGCAAGATTCGCCTTGAAAGAGCTAATCGATATCAAAGTCGTTTCAGGAAGCTGACGAAAACCAGAGCTTACTGAAACAAACAAAGAAATAATTATAACAGCATGAATGTACAGTTATCTAACTATATTTTAATGATATTGCTGAATAGATAACAATTCATAATTTGCATTTTTGATTAATATGATTCAAGAATTGTTAGAGTATCAACCTCGGTGTGAAGCCTTATCAAATCCAAATTTGCCCATCATGCATATTCTGTATGTTTTGTAACGAACTAGCATCAGAAGTCAGACACTAGAGCGTACTCACCGTTTGATACAAATTCAAAGCAGAGGTATGAACTCAGAATAATAGCAGCAGTGTTCCAAATGCCTCAGGCCAACGCAGGCAAAGATTCCTACAATATGATAAGGTGAATAATATTTAGGGTGTTGAGCTGTAGTTGATTAAATAGGTGATACTTAAAATCGTAGTAAGTAGGCGATAAAATTTATTTATGCCTGAATGAACAAAACTGCTAATGGTGTGCTCACACTTATTCAGCGAAGCCGTATACAAACACTTCTTTTAATTGCAATTTCAGCTTCATATTACTACAATTATATAAAGTTATTTTCACATTATTTTTGATTTACATATGAATTAACTGTCATGCTGTTTCTCCCACAAGTGAACACGCTGCGATTCATAAACTGATGGGCAAGCACTGAATAACTGATTTATTCTTCCCCACATGTTTGATCTCAGAAATACAAGAATAAGTAAGTAAGTAAGTAAGTGAAGTTAATTATGAATTGTAGACATGTTAAATTGTTAGATCTAGTAATCACTGAAATTATTGTTTAAATACAAAAGACCGCTTGACTTTTCAGTTGACTTACACTATTCCACCATGAAAATAACAAGGCCACTCCAGTAATCAGAATAGCCATCGAAAAAGAAAGCATGACTGTTAACACTGCTGGATTATATCATCTGATAAAGATGCATTCATTAAAATAATCCGCTTCTCCAGCGGAATTACACGAGTTTCATCAAACATAAAATTATACAAAATTTAAGTCAGTTCATTTGAAGGTCACTTGTCCGTAGACATTTGTAGCCAAAAAAGGAATACGCAAACAGTCATCGTATATTTTGAATGACTGATGCCGAAATGCCGTATTTTCCTAGTATTCTGCATGATCATACATGGATTGTTATGTAAAAAGCCTGACAACATGGTAAACTTCTTTATCGTTTATAAAACAGGATTAAAGTTGTTTTTCCTCATCCTCTGTATTACTTCTTCAGAGTATGCTATATAGGTCATAAGTTTATCCCTTTTCTCCTCCTTACCTCATTTGATGTGGTTGAAATATACAGGACTTTGGAGGTCCATCTTGATTTATATAAATGAAAGCCCCTTCCAAGAACTACCAAAATGTCAAAACTAATCCTTTGGCGTCTATATATTGTATGCCTTACTACAGATGATCCTTTTTCTAGACTACTTAATTCTTCGTTATTTATCGTTGGACGTTTCGTGCAAAGTTTATGTTCATTCATCGTGATTTTCACGTGTCTCACCTTCTGAACACTTTGTCCTATTAACACAATTACTTTGTGACATTTTGGGAACCATGTCTTTGACATTCACCACTGCGCCGCCACATATGCGCAACAATCAATTTTGTTTCAATGTTTCCCCGCTGACAAAGATGAACAAGTGTTATCATTTGTCGTCCACTCGTCTCTGTCGACGTCACCTGACAATTTCATATTGAATTGTTAGTCTTCGAGTTTATGTTATTTTAGACATGATTCACATACAGAGTCAGGATGTTCTGAACTCTTCTTATCAGCTGAAAGTTTTCTGCTCATTCCGTGCCAGTTCGTTGATGGTTAGTTTTCAAATCACCGTATTTTGCTGTATAACACTTGAGTTGAAGTCTACATGCAACAATTCCAAAGTCTTTGAATCTGTTCTTGACGACATCTGAACCTTCATGCATTTCTCTTCCGAACCTTCTGTTCTGCAGACACCCTTCCCGTTTTACAACATTTCAGAACATCTGGTATTTATGTGTACGTTTGATAAAAATTCTATTTGGAGTATAATGACGCGGAGTGCTTCAGTGTCAGAGCGTTTCAATGCTCGCCAACCATACATGTGGTCCGGAGTCCACTCCCCGTCCAGCACACTCCATTGATTCGCTAAGCCGTTAATATAACTTCTAAAAATAGAATGTTGGGTATGGGGCTAGCAACCCTATCAAGTGAAAGTAAACGTCACTGTTACCGAAACTTTAAGCCACAAACTTGAAGTCCCATGTCCCGCTAGGAACGTAACCACAGGAAGTGAATAACGTCATCTCTAAAACAAAACCATCCATCAGCGTTTCAGCAGCGTGTTGATTTCCACTTTATTTAGTTTGGGACGTAAAATGATGGGTCTGTGTAAAAGCATCAACTGAAGCGTGTAGATCAGTTAACCTTGGGTAATGCTGAAGTCATAATCCCATATATCTTAGGCTTTATGAAGAAGGTCAATATCAACTTCGTCATAAAATAATAAAATTTTCGACAGCGTTGATAGTGAAGTAATTTGGAAATTACTCGAGTGCCACGGCGTACCCCAAATATTCATCAACCTTATTCAACAGCCGTACGACATCGTCACATGTCTCGTCATCCGCAACGGAAAACTCAGTCAGGCGTTTCGAGTAAACACAGAAGTCAGACAAGGGTGCTTACTATCACCAATGATATTCCTAATTGTGGTGGACTGGATTATGCATCAGACAGTGGGAAACGAGAAGACAGGAATATCCTGGACCGACGCGAAGAACTTAGAAGACCTGGATTTCGCGCATGGATGATTTATGTTTGATGTCACAAACACAACATCGAAGACTTACAAGCGAAAACCGACAAACTGGTCGAAGAAGCAGCAATGACAGGACTTCAAGTGAACATAGACAAGACGGAGGTGATGAGAATAACCAACAACAACAACAGCAGCAGCAACATCGAGCGTCAATCACCTTCAACGGGAGGGATTTGAAAGAGGTTTTCTTCATTCACTCACTTATCTAAGGAGCATTGTCTCAACTACAGGAGGAACGGATGAGGATGTCAAATCGAGCGAGAATCGGGAAGGCGAGAAACACACTCATCAACCAACGTGAAACCAATCTGGAAATCTTCGTCACTCAGCATCAACAACCAAATTCGGTCTGATTTTCAATACAAACAGCAAGTCAGTCAGTTCTTCTATACGGATCACAAACTCGCTGGGCGGGTCACAAATAATATTTTCAAAAGGTTTCAGACGTTACCTTTATTAATAATTGTCTTTGCTCTATACTGAAGATCAGATGGCCGAAAAGAATCACCAACAAGAAACTATGGGAACTAACAAACAAGGCAAGAACCAATCGCCCAACAAGTATGCAGGAGAAAGTGGAGATGGATCGGACACTCGCTGAGGAGACCGCTGAGTGACATCGAGCTCCAAGCCATCGATTGAGTGGAACGTAAAAAGGAAGCGACGAGTGGGACGTCAGTGCAAGGGTGACATGGAGGAGATCGTGTGAAAAGTTGAGGAGTTTAAAGAGTATGTACTAACATGGATGCAGGTGAAAAGTACAGCAGAAGGAAGACAGAAGTGGCAAGTAGAGACGTGCAGTTGAAGCCCTATGTTCCACTAGGAACTCAAGGGAGCAATAATAATAATCATAAAATAACCATACGGCACTAGGTTTATTTGAGATGCTTTCATTGCCTTAAGCAATATCTTCAGCGAATACATCAATTCAACTTGATATCATCTAACTGAGCTACAAATCTTCTCCATCGTATCTAACCTCAAGTATATTTCACATCAGATGTAACTGGTAGCCACCTGGGACATTGAATATGATAAAAAGTGTCAAATTTCTTATGGTATATGTATAAAAGTGTTATACGAATTAGACAAATATTAAACATGAAAATAGGTAGTGTAGGGCTATCACAACTTGAATCATAACAAGTGCAACCACTCTAACATCAAACCGAAGAATCATAAGATTTACTCTACAAGAAATAATTCTTTTAGTCCAGTCGAACATAAATATAAACAATGAAAATATCGTGGTCCTCTATCACGATCAAAGTGCATGTTTTTCAGTCAACAATATGATAGATAAATATATTATATTAAATAATATGTATAGTACTAAAGTCTATTTACAAATTCATTGTAATCAGAAGTTTGAAAAGGAGACAGGTAAGAGATGATCGATAAAACCATTACTGTTTTCATCATGCATTTCAAATTTGCTCATA
Source organism: Trichobilharzia regenti (assembly GCA_944472135.2). Lineage (NCBI taxonomy): Eukaryota > Metazoa > Platyhelminthes > Trematoda > Strigeidida > Schistosomatidae > Trichobilharzia > Trichobilharzia regenti. Next base: position 69,835,592 of record OX235267.1, read on the forward strand.
TCTGCATTTGTAAAAACGATAAGGATAGTCGAAACAGATGAAATCAGGCTGTATACACCGTGATTATGCATTCCTGTCGACGTCATTCATGTTTCCTACATGTTTCAGAAGATATGTAGTTTGACAATGAGGAGAAAACATGATGGCTGTACCGTTGTATAGTAAATACAAACGCTTTCTCAGTAAGAAATGTATCACTGAAAGATGAATACAGCAAAAATACATCTTCTAAAGCCTCTGATAAAAAGAATTTGTTAAAGGGCCAGACAAGTCAACGTTCACTCTAGTGTCAACTGAACGCACTGTTCTTCTGACTAGGTTATCAATGAACTTGAAGGACTGTAAAGCGACTACTGAAAAATGATTTCCTTAACTGTTGTCCATAATATGACATACAACCATTAGCCTTAGAATTTCATATTTAGCGGTTACATGAAAAATTTGATTTCATAGTCTAACACCTGTATGAACATATATCACATTCCATTTTCTATCAATTTTCTGTGGATTATTCGTTCGCCATGGAGATACCGTATTTCCTTCAACATTCTTTAGATTACAAAATGTCAAGTAAAACTGTGAGACCGCACATTTTGAAAAAGTCAAGTTTTAATCTACGACCAGGCAGCTTCCAGCACTTCTTCATCTGGGTAAGAAAACAATTATTTCTTCTGAAACCGTTTTACATAGATGCTGACTGATACCTTCCTAATGCTTTTAATGACAGCGGGAATGCTTGCCATGGTGAATAAAATGTAAGACTGAAATCACTGCTATGGTGAGACCTTTGTTTTTCGTTTCATAGAAAAGGCCTATGTGACTGGATAACGGAGAATAAATGGATCTCAATTCTTTTGATGTAAGTCAACTTTAAGATGCTAACACCTAATATTTATGTACGGTTTTTTACATTCACTCAACGTATTTTCGAATGTAGGATAAGTTGACCGTCAGTAGACAGCAGATTCTATGAGACTACAGATGTCTGGATATATCTGCTTTCTTGATCACACACACTCACTTTGTTGTACTATCTACTCACTAACTATAATAATTGAGAATAACTGTTGATTAGGAATTTTTGATCGTTCTTCTTATTCCTGCGTTACACTATAACTCCATCAGACATGATTCACTACACACCACATTGAAGCACAATAGAAGTATAACAATAATGAAGTGAATATCTTTCAATGTTTTGTATACAGAAAGAACAATAACTTTTGCAGAAAAACATGTTACCGTTATCTTCTCATGTTTGTCTTCTCATTATCTGCTTACTGCCTAAATAAATTATCAAGCTTATGTCCCGAAAATTTTTAACATTCTTGCAAAGTTTACAAGATATCAGTCGACAGGAGGTTCCAGAATCGGTTAACAGTGCACAGAAAATTACACTTATATAGCTATAACATAGGAAGTTCAAGTTAAAAAGAAGTATAGGTATGTATGGTGTGCGTCGGTGGCACAGCGGTTAGAAGTGGAGGCATTTTACTGAAATTCTGCATTACAGTGGTGCTTTCAATTGACATCTGAGGTGTGTAGAAAATGCATACGCCACAGTTACTAATTTGACTAATCAAAATACGTCTAAAAGATACCCACAAAATTGCGTCAAGTTTTACAATAAGTTCGATGGTAATTTGTATTAAGAACGCTAACATGTTGGGAAAATACTATTCAAAATTGTTACCACTGAAAATGGAGGAGTTCATTGAGAAAAGCAGTTTTACAGCATGATTTAAAGCGTTGAGAATTGAAAGATATGCAAAAGTCAGCCAATTAATCATGGTGAATAGAGACAAACCACAAGCAGACGAATATGCATTATTAGTTCTATAACAATAACTGGAACAATATTTATTGGTGCTTCTCTCTTACTCATGCAAATGAACATCCACCTGTTTCCTTCAGGTGACCAACACACCGAGCACTTATGATGTATGACTTCAAACATCGTCTTACCCATCTATATCTTGTCATATATGTTGATAAAATGAGAAGCGTTTTCACATTATTAGTTTCGATGTTGGACAACTATGCTCACCAAAGAATGACTTTTCACTGATAATGGATGGTCTCTGTAGGCTGTTCAGCATTTTAGTAGAGTGACTTACAATCGGAAAAGAATGAGTTTGGATTTCAACCAAGACGTTTCCACTCAGATTGTTGTTTTATTCGATTAATGAATCAGCAAGTAAGATAGACAACTACTTGAACACTGAACAACCTGGAAACGAATTCTATCTCAACGAGTTGTCACCACATAGGAGTAAATCTCGTCAAGAATCACAGAAATGTTGATATTGAACGAACATTTTCGACTTGATTTGAATTGTGCAGTAAATCATCCTATTTTAATTATTAAGTGTGCCACTTTTACATTAAGTCTCTCTCTTTTATCACTTTGGACTAGTGATAAACAGTGGAAGGATTCTTTCAGATTGAAATAGATTTTTCACTTCACCTATACTTCGAAATTATAATTTCAAAGTTAGACAGCAGACATGCTACACCAGTTGGATTCAGCAGACACTATGTAAAGAAACTTACCAGGGTTAACCCAAACTCTCTGGAAATATGTAGCTGTATGTCCAAGCAAAACATGTTGGTTAGATTTACGATAGTCAAATAGCACATGTTAACTCAGTGAATAAATACACTTATGTTGGCTGGATTCTGTTCATCTTCTCAGATTCCTCATACGTTTTGGATACTAAAGTAAGGACTGGATAATCTGGCTGAAGTCACAAGTTAGTGGTACTGTCAGCATCATAATCATCATCTGCGTGAAGATTCTAATACTACAAGTTCAGTTCACATTGAACTGATACCAAACAGTTTGCTTAGTAATCACAGCGTGACTACTACTTTCACCTCTTGTAATGAGTTCAAGTCAGCACTCATGTCTAACTGCAGGAAACAGTCGCTCCTGTTTCCACATCCCATTCGTGAGATTCTGCTTCACCAGTAGACGTATCGCAGATGTTTATAATCGAAGTGGAATAACAAGAATGAGAATATCGTTTCACATGCCTGATGTGTTTTATTTTAGGCAATCAATCGTTTCTAAGGCACTCGAGCATACCATTTATGCCGTAAGATAAAAACCATTCAACTCACACAAACCTTCGTACATCGCCATGATAAGTGACTTGGCTTAAGTGTTTCAAAGAAATATACGAAGTATGACTGATGACAATTTTGTACTGAAACATATATATGTAGGAGGTATTTATACCGTCAGCAGATTGGTGAAATTCATAGGTCAAATAACCAGTTAATAAGTCATACACATAATGGACTGACAAAAGTCAGACTGTACTTCAATGTCTTAATGTAAGAAAGCAAGTTTCTTCGACTCATAGTGTATAAGTGGTGAGAGTAATTGCACAGAATGTGATTCCAATAATAATAATGATTTACTTTATTCCAAAAACAGTACTTGTGATACAGAATGGAATGTTCAGCATTAATCACACAAAGTATTGCATCTAATTTCCTCAAATTATAAATAAAAATTAATCACACGGAAAATTTTCGACATTTACAATAGAGGTAGTGTGAAAAAAATGCAGCATAGAAAATGCAAATAATAATCATGATAACAGCTACGGTAATAATAATACGAGTGAAATTTGCCATGGGCTTTTTTCACACAGTATTGGCAATTTGGTATAGAAATCCTAACATGTTTAAAAACATTGAAGATAACGTTCTCTTTACATGATGTGGTGAGGAAAAAACAAATATTACAGCAGTCATAGAGATAAGTTGGTGCTTGAAATTAGGAGAGTAAAACAAAGAAGCAACAGGACCGTAAATATAACAGAAATAATAAAAGTAAAACGTGAAGGTACATAAGGATGGATGGAGGAAATTGTTTATTTACTAGATGAAGAAAAGTTATTTAATTGTTGCCTGACACTATTTTCATCACATAAAATACTTGTCAAGTATGGTATCATAGAATTTCTATGCTAAGACGTGAGAGCATACAGTTTTCTGAAGTTACTTCCTGTTCTACCTGAGGATATGCAAGATGAAAGCTGAGGGTAAAGCGGATGCTCCAAGTCAGACAAAATCCCTTTAGCAAATTTATTCCATGAAGTCAAGTGCCTATCGACAACGACGTTAACTATGTGGTCCACTGGGACATCACTCACCCTACTGACCGTCATCAGCATTCTACCAATCGTGACATAGCTTTTTTGAAGCAAACCAGGAAAGAATAAGGGTTAGCAATAAAGAAGAATAGGTAGGATGCAAGAGTTTATGAACTGCAAGACCATGGGTTGAGTTGTACCAGAGTGTCTTAACTTCTTAATGTGAAATGTCAGGTGGAATATTTTACTGGATATTGCTAAGACATGGGAAGTCCAGGAGAGATCAGAAGAGAGAATGAGTCCAAGATACTTAATTTCTGATTTGATTCCTATATCACTGTTGTCAATTTTACAACTGTCATGAGAATCGATGACTTCTTTTAACTGTCTTTAACATCTTGATCTGTAATTAACAGTTTTTTAATCTTTTGATTTGACACTAGTAACTAGTGTGATGCGTCTAGTCCTCTGATTGGTGTAGACTGAATTCTATCAGTCAGGTTGTAATGTGACCACCATTCTAGCTAGCTGGCCATCACGGTGCACATTGATTTGATGGTGTTAGTTGGTTGGAGGCGATCGGCAGGAAGCCTTGGACCTAGGTTTCGTGCTAGTTGGCACTCGTTGATAATCTGCCGCCCAACAAATACGGTAAAAAAATAGGGACGCGTTGGACACATGCTCAAGAGAGCACTGAGTAGGATTATGCTGAAGCTATCACTCGAGTGAAAGTCAATTGTGGAATGATCACTTGAGCTTCGGACGCAAATATAAAGGAAATCCTTTGAGGAGTACATGAAAGCCATGGTTAGCTGTAAAGGACTGTCAATAACAGAACGAAGTGATGATTTGCAGTTGACAGTCCATGTTTCACTCAGAAGTCAAAGGAACAATAGAAACAACACTACGCTAATGATTGCATTTAGTTTATGCTGAATATCAGATGAGGAGAAAAGCACTCAATTGGTGAATTAAAAAAGAAAAGAATTGTTCACTCTCTACTGGTTCAAAATACTAGAAAAATGAAAAAAATCATTATCAATCCACATAAGGCAGAATATATTCATAACGATTAATGTATTAATAGCGGGTAAGAAGCTGTTCAAATTACACTAAAATAGTATGCATCTTACGCATACACACTGTGTTGATTTACATTGAAACATATCAATGAATGAATATGAAAAGTTAATATCAGTCCATCAATTCAGCATCAGGTGAGTTTAGGTATCGATAATTTTAAAAAGTTTGATTGAAAATATACTTTAACGTATTTATCATTTAGGGAATGTATTTTCCGAGACGCGGCTTAGTACCATAAGATGTCCAGTGGAACGATACTTCATAAAAAAATGAATTTGGATTTTGAGAAAAAACTGCATATCTGATTCCACGATAAATCTGTAAATCTTGTAAATCTTTAATTATAAGGTAGTTTTAAAAGGTGTGTCACGCAGCTACTTCCATGAAGATTAACTCACCTGAAATAGAAATTGTAAAGTTTAATGTAGTGCCAGATTAGGTGCATATATATCTAACAGTGGCTGAAGCCTTGAAAACTCTGTGAGCTTGGTGATTGGATTTCTTCCTGCAATCAGCTTTACAGATAATTCTGACATACAAATCAAGATCATAATATATTGATAATAATAATAATAATAATATATTGATCCATTCAGGCGATATGGTGATAAAGCGATAAAAGTGTAGGATTCCATCCCAGGCATTGCATGAATGGAATGTGAAAAATCAACAAGCATCTTCGTCAAACCACTAAAGATATTCATGAGCGATGTTATTCTTCAGCACGATAATGCAATGGCTAATTTGATGGGACGCAGCACAGTTGGGGGTATGTCATTCTATCCATGACAACAGTCTTTAGCTTAGATTTCGATTTAAGTTATTCAGGTAAGTTTACGTAGTCTCAGAATCCATAAAGACTGGATTCAAGTCGACAATAACAGATCAATTACAATGACGCAAACAAACTAGTTATCAACAGCATAGAAGATCCATCTACTTCCAGAGGGTTTCTTCTAAAATTCGAATGTCCCCCAGTGAGATTCGCCTTGGGAAGATATTATTTTAGAGAATATTGACTTTACTCAAAACATATTTCAAACTTCACTACGACCCTGAAGACCACGATCTTTAATAATCTTTAAACTGTAATTCATTTTAGAGATCCTTGAAATCGCTACTATTCTGCGGTTTAACAGTAACTTTTGTACAGTTTTCTCGGTAACAAAAACACTTGTGCTTCACAAGCTGCATTTGAATATTTCAGATATTTCGATTGAAAGCTAATCCAATTTTCTATTACTGGACTACGTGAAAGATATACATGAACGAAAAGTTGAAGGTTTGTCGGAAAATGCACACTACTTTCTTCATAGAATACATATCTTCGACCCACTCCTGAATGAACGTGTTTCCGGAAGGTAGGCACATGTACGCATTAACATTGAAACATCTAATCAAATCCAGTACATCATTTTCACGTGTTTAATGATTTTGGTGACGGTTATTACCACAACAGGCGTAGCAAACACGTAAGACTATATTGTAGTGGTTTTTACTTCATGACTCTAATCTCTGTGAATCTCTTAGATTTTTGTACGAAAGTTTCTACATGCCACTGGTATTTTTGTAGGCCATTTGATAAGAATTATATCATACATTTCCTTACAACGATTAAAAATTAGTTATCTTAATTTATCTATCAGGTGAATTGTGTGTCAGAGTTATTTTGTCGTTGTACAATGAACTATGTTTGTATAAACTTTGCTTGGATTCAAACAGTGTCATTGTAATGATTGAACTGAAACAACCGTTAGTAGTTGGTAGTTCTTCATGAAATGGCGATGAATGATGTTGTTGATTCTCTTTGGCTAAACATTTCTGTCATCTTCTTTTTTTTAGAATACTTGGCGCCATTCCTGTACTGCTGTTGTCCCTCTATCAAAAACTGTAAGGAAATTTTCCACTTAATGAAATACTTATAGCACTTTCGGTGAGTTCGAAGACTCAACTACTGAATGCATGTTTCTCTCACACAAAATAAAGACAGTTATACAAAAAGTAATGCACAATCTCCAAAGTGTGAAACACATACATGTCGGCAACTAAACTGGCATACTGACCAAATATACATCGACAGATATTACTTCATAGAAGAAGACTATGACTCACTGTTCACACAGTTAAACCGTGGTGACCAGGTCGACTTGACCAGTAAAATGTGTCTCCAGCGGTGTGCATTTACCCGACCGATATGTTTGATGATGAAATAAGGGTGATAGAGAGCTCATGTCAAATGATATTAGAAAGCTATAGGCCACAGTGGCCCCATGCTACTGTACGTGTTCGCTCCATGCTTTTGCAATAAAATGACTAAGAATAGGTTTGACTCAAATAAATTGATAAATCCAAATGACTCGTTGTCAGCCTCAAGCGACTTCCAGAATGTTTGTTTGCAGACGAAATAGCAGATACGTTTATCAGTCACTGAAATAATTACTTTCAAATACATATCCACTAAGCTGCTGACTCATCGTGCAGTTGGACTGTTGTCATCAGAGGTCAAAGAGATTCATACCACCAGAAAACGCAAATCAATCTCTTTGTAATAACCATGGTAAGTTGATGCAGGTGTGAAAGCCTCTACGTTTATGAGATACGAGGCAAAGTCTTAAAGGGGATATCACGTGGTTATATTTTATTATATAGAATGACACTATTTGTTTTCGAAGTCACATTGATGGCTCCATGTGTTTTGAGTCACTTTATTCGCTAAATGCAAAGAAGGAAACTAAGATGTCATAATCCACCTGCTGTGACTCCTTTGTAAAATCTTCCATAGTTTTATAGACATGTAGACTGAGAGAACTGCGTGAAAACGCGAAGAAAATCATTTCAGAAAGGACGGCATACTCCATCATATTTCGACTTGATTAAGAACCAATCGTCATGCAGTCACATGCTGCCATTGTTCTCATATGTTACTTGTATCTGAGTATGAATTCGTCCTTGAAGTCCTTCTTATAACTTAAGATTTTAATTTATTTATTAATTCAATTTATTTAAACATATTTTAGGCTTTGTTGTGGTCTTTGGCACTGCCTACTATAACCACATCATCGAGACGTCTTATTATTTTACCATGGGCCTCACAATCATTCTAGCTGTGGTACCATTAATAATTGGTTACAAAACAGAAAAGCAGAGTGCAAAAAAGAGGATAGTACTAATGGGCGTTGCTTGTAGAATGATTCTTTTGAGTGCCGTCCTCCTTATTGCTTTAAGACTTCCCAAATTTGAAGTAAGTAACAAGTTAATTCATTCGAAGAATTTTTATGTAGGAGAATCTGAATCCTTGATGTATGTATCAGTCACCCTTCATTTTATATATTTCAAATGTGAATTGGATTTGTTGAAACATGCTGATGTTAAAAGATATTTTGAAGTTTCTGTGGTGCTTGATGAATAAGAACAGACTCTATGGATGCTTCTCGTAACCGCCTCACTAATTGATGAGGTTACTTATTGGAATTCAAATGTCACAGATTTGAAGGGGCCGTATTAGCCTTAAATCAGTGGGCTACTTAAATTATCCATCCTTCAAAGCGTATCGTGTTTCATCCGTTTTATGTAGTTTTAATCATCTAATTAACACCATGAAACACAATCCATACTCGCGCACAACTTCAACTAAGTTTCTTCTTACCTTAGGGAATTCCTCAAAGAAAAGTGGGTCCGAAAATTATTTAGGTGTACTGGAATAAGTTTCAACTGGAACAATATTTATCCGTTTGATGCGTCATCGATAAATATATTATTTGAAGTTAATGTAAAATTACTATAGATCTTGCAGTGGTCTCAAAGAATTTTGTATTATGTATAGACTCATGTTTCAGAATAAAGCTATAATTATTATTTCAACTGACTAGAGGCGCTACCAAGGAAGACCTGAATAGTATTCATACATGCTACTAACCACCAGATATATAGAATATAGATATTTTGTAGTCAGGTAGGGGATATCATGAAAAACCTTTCCCGCGCAAAGAGACAAATGTAAATTTGTTGATATATGAGACTGAGTGTTATTTCATCTTTAGTGAAAATTGAAATAATACTGCTTTCTGCCTTTTACTTGCAGAAAACCGCGTACATTTCCACTGGACTATCCTAGACTTTCGCTATATTACTTGTGAATCAGACACTGAATTTCGAAGATATTTATGTGTTGTGTGTCTTTCATTTCGAATTTTTCGATTACCTGGTAACTGCATACACTGATAATCGCTTGTTTTGTATCCGCTTCGGTCAATGTAAGTAAAAATCTCATCGAAGACTGATGACAGTTGCGTAATTCGTGAAAAATAAATATGATTCGTTTATAGATTTAATGAGAATACATAAATTTTAAAATACATTATCACCCCATTCTCTTTACCTCATATAATCGAACTCATTCCTGTAAGTACTTCAAAGTACACCACAACTATAAAAGTAAACTCATCCTTCACTGGAATAAAAGAGAAAGAATCAGGTAATATTTCATACATTTGGTTCCCTTGATAAAATTCGATAGAGAAAGAAAGACCAGATTTGCAGTATGAAATGATATCATTCTATGTCACAGGTTCTCATCAACTGCAAACTACCTGAAAATACAATGGTTATAAATAATAACATTTCATACTTCATTGTTTGAAAGGTAATAGAGAAGACATTGTAAGGTGAACGCATTATCAATTTTTATACTGTCAAACTATGAAAAAAGAAAAAAAAGGGGTTTGGGAGAAGACAGAAAAACAGAAATATCTAATAAACAGTGTCAACATGGCAACTCAAGAAGGTCAAAGTTCATCAATTTGAAAACTTGCTTAGTGAGTTCAGCTCACTAGTGTGTATAGCTAATTAGTGTAATATAAGTGATATGGTTACCAAGGAGTGAGAGATTAACCACACTCTCTTTCTGTATGCATAAGTTTGGTCTGTGACGTTTCTTGGAATATGCTCTGGAAACCCGATAGAAGTCCTGCCTTCTTTCTGCCCTTCCAATGTACTTGCTGCCGCAGGTACAAGTAAACTTATAAATGTTGTTGGAGGTAACATCAGCAGGATACTTATCCAGTTTCGATTGCCTGATAGAGCATGTGGTACTGTATAGTGTCATCAAATTGCCTGCAGGGAAGCATCTCTTTATTGCTCCCTTCATCTTCTTTTCAATCTTTTGCTATACGGTTACTCCTTTGTATGGGAGGTAAATGAACACCTTCTTCTTTTCAACTGTTGGATGCTTCTCTTTCTCATCTCTTTCTTTGCTGTACTTTAGGAAATATCCCTTTAGACACCCGTTTTCCTTAAGGCATTTTACAACAAACCTTAATTCTTCTTCTACCTTGTTAGGTGAAAATAACTTCCTTGCCCTGTCATAGTTTTTCATAGTTTGACAGTATAGAAAATAATGATGCGTTCACCTCACAATGTTTTCTCTATTACTTTTCAAACAATGAAGTATGAAATGTTATTATTTATAACCATTGTAATTTCAGGTAGTTTGCAGATGATGAGAACCTGTGAAATAGAATGATATCATTTTATACTGCAAATCTGATCTTTCTTTCTCTATCGAAATCAGGTAATAATTTATGCCATCGCGGAGAGACTCAACGATGCTGCTGATTAAAAACACTTCCTCAAACAAGCTAATTTTTAGGAGATGAAATCGCTTTAGATTCCTTTGCGTCATCGAGCAGAGAATTAGATGGAAGCCACATCTGTGCCTCGATTTCATTGGCTTTGAAAAGTCAGTCGATAGCGTTGACCACGAAACGATTTCAATGACTTCTCATAACCTTTAATAAACTCATACAACAGCTGTAGGAAATCGGCACATGTCAAGTGACTCATAGGGAAAAGCTGTGCGATGACTTCGAAATGAAGAGAAAATTCTACCCATCCCCCTTTACTGCTCCCCATGAATCTTTCCTGGACTACTTAAGAAAGACTTTGCTTTGCTGAGAAGGGCACTAAAAGCCGTTAGTAGGGCAAGTGGGATATTGTTAAACCAACTGGTTAACACTATTGTGGATAGACATATTATGTCATGTAAGAAACTAGCGAATACAATATTGTCAGACCCCAATCATCCTCTCTATAACCAGCTGTCTCCTTGCATTTCATCTGGTAGAACAAGAAGCAGGTATAGACGGCTACATGCTAGGACCACCAAATACAAAAACTCCACAATACCATATCTGGCACAGCTGTTATGTGATGAGGAATCCGTTAGGTATGACACGATAAACTTACTGCGGCACTCTAACAAATAGTCCCATCAGATTTGTTTTCATTTCTTCGTTACTATTACACTGTTGTTCTCATCTTCTATCACACAACAACTTTATATTTCATATCCTGCGGTGCACTGTTTGAAATGAAATACTCTACGCTGTTTTCTTTTTTTTTTATTTTTATTTTTTTTATTTTATTTATTTATTATTTATTTTTATTTATTTATCTTGTGATTTTAAAAATCTTATATAATCTCTGAGGTATTTAGTTGCAATATAATGTAATGGACGCTGAAAATTCCATACCTGTACCACAAATACCGTTTGGAATAAAGCTGTTACTATTATTATTAACGCTGCGAAGTCTATACGATTTAAAAATCTGTAATCACGTGACAAATTTCCATGCGCAAGCTATATAGCAATATTTTTCGAATCTGTGACAATCCAGGATTTTTCTATCTGTACAACAAGTACCAACCCGTCTGACATGCTAAACAAATTGCAGACTTTAGTCAAAAGAGTTTGGTTTCCTTGGAATTTGTAAAAATATTTCAATCTCATTATGAGAATGTCGGAAAAAGTGTTGTAACGTGAGACGTTCCACAAACTTTTCTAAAGTGACATCTTAACAATCAATATTCCATAGCTTTTCAGTTAAATGAAATATGATACACTGAGTTCGAATTTCTCGGGGTTTTTCTTTAACATGGATTCACCGAGTGAATACTACTTCATCAAGCTGATATCACATGCAAAATTAATCGGTATATCGTATTTCCGTCAGATAATAGTCTTAGAATGCCGTGTGAGTAAATGAACATCTTTTTAAAATACTGAGAACAGACAACTTCCATCATAACGATATTATAATAATTCAACACAAGACATATTGATAGGTGTTTATCAATTTTATCTTCTGTTTTTTCACAAATATTCATGGATTTATGTGTTCACAGTTTGCTTCCACAAACTTCGTTATTTGCTTAAAATAAATAATTGATTAGCAACACTATTAGAATACGTTTGATAGGATACTGAGAAATAAGTGTAAGCCTGAGCACTGTGGTAGAGTATAGCTACATTATAGATAAGATTTTATTTTGACAAATCACACAGTGTTATACAGAAATACTAAGTGATGACGCTTCGACTGCAAACTATTGCTTATAATCATATTATACTTAAAACCTTTAGTACTCGGGACTAATAAAAAGCCTTCAAAATGAATGGAAAGCAAATGACAAATTTAAGTATACAGAGTTAGTAATAAAATACTCCTGGGGTCGTCATTCGTGACTCCTTTAACTAATACTGCTGACTAACTGCACCCTGTTCTAAAAGTAAGAAGTTCAATTTTCTTCTTTCATTTGTCATTAACATCATTTTTCTTGTGATTCATTTTTCGCTAGCTAATTCTTTAGTTAATCATCCCAGCATCCTACGTCCCGTTCATTGTTGATTGATGAAGGAGTTCTAGTCAGATTGTTTATGCATGTCTCACTTTGCATGAACACAATATTCTATATTCTTCTCATTTATATCTTTGTGTAGAACCCTCTTTTGTTTCTTATATACTGATAGGATTCACTGAATGGAAGGGTTCCAAGTGGAGGTATTGATAAATGTCATTAGTGTTCAAATATTCAACTTCCACGTTCCAGTCATTTAAATAAATAAGCAAATAAAAATACAGCAAAAATATTCATTCAGACATCGATAAAAAAATAATTGAGAAAAAAATATCCTTAAAGATGTTTTCCTCTTCTCTTTCTGCAATTACATAAATATAAATATATATATATATATATATGTTAATATTACATAGAATATCGTTATGCGCTACTATTCAAGAATATTCTGCATACCTTTACGATTGTAGAGTCAGAAGAGGAAATATCGAAAAAGATATTCTTTGCTCACTTATTTTGTTATATATATATACACATATATATCACACGGAACACTTCTGTGTGATTTTACTTACACAAATATCGTTGAAACGTTGTCGAATTCGTCACAATTTAAAATTCTACGATATTTTGTAATAAAATCTTCATAACCAGCATTCGTATAGGTGCTTTGTGAGAAACATCAGTGACTGATTTGATCCAATATATTATTTCTGAACTGGCTTGTTGTAAGGATATTGATATGTGAGTTTGGTCTGATATTACCTCAACAGTGTGACAGTGTATGACTGATGGTTGGCAAATTACTCGCAAACGTTGGACAGTAGACACGAGAAAGATTTATGGGTCCAAGAAAAAGGAGAAATGACTAGAAAATACGGCTATTTATTCAGCCATTTTATAGGACGCATAAGTTATCCGCCTAAGATATATCACCTGCGATTTTAAAGAACATTCTACAGCACATAACCTCAACGTTCAAGTGGAAAAGATCTGGGTAACATAGAAGGTATAAACAAATTACAAATAGTGATTTCTATCTAATGTGGTACTGATCCAGTTTCATTCATATCATTACGTTTTATTCTGATGACGCATTGCAATTCAGACTTCAGACAGTCAATTTAAAATATCTTTTAAAATTAACCACTTTACTATGTCACTAGATGCTGAAAGAGTGGAGATCAAACTGTCCTTCATATTATTTCATTTAAATCTAGAAGATATCAAATGCGCTGACGAGTACGCAAATAACCATCCTACACATTTAAAGTATCATCAGTAGTTTTTAATTTTTCCACAATCAAGTGCTCCATAAATCAACCAGTTTTTATCAAGTAACAGCACGTCGTTCAAAGTAAGAAAATTTTAGTGATGATTTAAAATGTTCACTTAATATTCTTTTGAGGACTTTATTATTCTCAAAAATAAGAAAACTTCGATGTTGATTGAGGACTTTGTTATCAATTAGAAAACATGCCATCATAAATGTAAAACAATACAAACCAAAGTTTCAAAAGTTAGATGAATATATATTGATACATTAATTGAACATTTCTTCAGATCAATCCTATAAGGTTTAGCTTGAGATGGCTATTTTCATGCAGGTAAGAAATTTACTTTTCATTATTTCTCTGGAATTTTTGTGCATTAGAATATGATAGTTTCATGGTTTATCGGGTTTCTTACTTGACATGATCCTACAGCAGTGACTTTCATATCTGAGAAATCCTACTCCTAATGAGCATATGTTTCTTCACGTTTTTTCTAATTTTCTCTTTGCATTTTATTGTCATTCTATTTACGGGATGTACGAAAATTCAATCGAAATCGTAACAAGTTTCACTCTTTAACACAACTTGTGCACTTGGCAGTATATATATATATATATACATATATTTATGTTGCTATATATGCCTTTTCAACTGTATCTCACGTGAGTGATGCTCACTGAGAGCTTCTTCAGATTGAATTAACCTGGTAAACTCACACATTCAGAATCGTTATGCCTTCATACCGAAATCGATAATCATATAGGACTGAGTCTCCTGAATTTTGTATACGATTTGCATACCATTTGTTTTTTAATATGGATTGTACTGTGTGAGTTTCATTGAATGGGAAATTCGAAAATGAGCATCACACCACATCTCTTGCATCTGTGAGCAAACGTAACGTGTCGAATATTCATGTTGCAATGTAAGACATTAAGATGAAACGCTTTTGTTGAAAACTCAGCATTTTGCAGGTTCGAAACCATTGCGAACACCACGTCATGACAGTCTACTCAGTTTCGCCATTATTGATCATCTGTTAATGTAATCAAAATGATGAATTCTCTTTGGTGAATACTTTATCTTCCAGGTGGTTCAGATTCCTGAAGAATGGATGAATTATGCGCAAGTCGCTTCCTTGTAAGTGTGCATTTTTTTAATCTTTGAGAAAAACACCACTGGTGGTATATTGTTGTGAATACGTTTATGTCAGCTGGTGATTATAACCTCTAGAACCAAATCACTCACTCGTGGAATTTAAAGCCGTGGACTCTAGTAAAGTACTGGACTAAATGAACGACTGATTTTCAGACAGTTTCCTGTTAACATACTGGTTACTGAAGCAGAATATGTAGTGTTGTCAATGCTGATAAGCAGTGATAACCATCTATTTTACCGACTGGTAGATTGAATAAAATAATGGAGCTTTCATCTTCACGCCAGGTATTTGCAGCGTCATTCTCAGCACCATCAACAATCTCGACTCAAGTATGAAAAAGAGGTTTTCATTGCTGCATAAATGATATATGTTGCTTTCGATTATCCTCTTAGTGACTGTCTATTTCAAAAACGTTCATAACCTTTCACAAACTTGTAATAATATTCATCAGTTCGCTGATATGGTGTTTGTGCTAAGCACTGTGTGGCTTGTGCCTTAGTCAATTTATCTGCATCGTTGTATTTGTTGAGTGCAGACTTTTTCGAGGAACGATCTTCTAGGGACACAAAACGCCCTGTCACTAATGTTGCTATCTAGAACATGAACAGATATTTTGAAAACAAATCGTAAACCTACCTCACTGAAAGAAGACAATCTGGCCTGTTTTTGAACCCCATATTAGGTGACACAAAGTAAACACGTTGCATTGAAATGACTCATAGGACAACCGACTCACAGATAATTACTAAAATGGAACAAATAAGAAATTTTTGTGAAAAAGATATTGAATATTCTCACAGTATCCATTATTTGAAACCGATTCATTTTAGACTACATGTTGGATCAATAATCTCATAACCAGAACATTACTTATGAAATCTTATGTCTGGATATAAACAGAGAATATTGCCTTAATCACTTCCATTGCGTCTAAACTTGTGCTTCCCCTAACAGTAAATTATTCTGTTGAGTAAACAATAAAACCATTGACAGATGATGGATGTAGCACTACAGCAGCACATCCAGTTACCAATTTTCTTTCTTCATATGATAACGAATGCGATATAAAATCACAAGGCTACATAGAAGTAAATATATTTTACAACGGAACCCCATTCCAGCTTTATTAATTTATAAGACCCATTTTTCTATATATATTTTAGAGTAGTGATTGTGTTCCTCTGTATATTACTATTCTTCATGTTCAGAAGTAATCTTAAAATTGTATTGCTCCTGGTAGGAATAACAGTAAGTTTTTCCCAGTATCAATTTTATGAGTCAACTTTATTTCCTCATGGTCATTTCGTGTTTGCTGTGCCATCTTCTCGAACAATAGTTAGACCAAAACAAGTAACACAAGTTAAATAAGCAGGGTTAAATGGATGCACGAAATTACAGTGTAATGGTTTGGTCGATTACATTACATACAAGAATATACTTTATACCTACATTTATCAACCATAATACATTAAGGGATGAAAGACTGATAAGAAAATAAAATAACTGCACGCTATTTATATGCGTTCACTTAACAACAGAAAATGACGAACCATCAATCCAAAACTGAAGGTGTACCCCAATAAAATTCCCGATGTTATTTTCACATGCCTTTGAAAGCTGTATTCAGTATAATACTCAAGGATTTAGGACAGCAGAGCATGCGGATGAATTTGACTAAAAAAATTGTCCGCCTACAATCACCTCGTTCTCAATACACTGTGGGGATTCTTAATTTACTGAGATACTAAACATTTATATTTACACATAAATTATGCAAATTATCCCAGTGTGTTTAAGGAAATGTCAAAATAATATCTTTTCTAAACGTTTCACTGTGTAAGCCACTGTGATTTTCAAAACGACGATTATAAAAAAATTCTTGAACGTATCAAAAAAAGCCATACACATAAAAACCAATAAAGAAAACGTCGAGTACCATGAACAAAGTAAAAGCACAAGTATGCAATCTACTTAGGGAACTGAAAATTGGTTTTCAACAGCTCCGAAAACACACACGGCCGTGAGATTTTATGGAAGGTCAAAAATACAAAAATAGACGTCTTATTAAAACAAATAATTGATTTCACGAATTCAGTTACATACATTTAGCAAAACATGTATCACGAATATTGAAACCACTTCAGTACAATATTCCTTCAAATAATAAAAAATATTGAGTAGTTTAAAAGAAGAGTGATGGAGATAATCGTTGGAAAAGAAAAAAATGTGACACGTCTTGACGTGCTTTCTCTATTTGCTAGTATTTCTTATGTGATTCACTTAATATTATGAAATATGAACTCATAAACGATCAGGAAATATTAGCTAAATCTTCGTTGTCAAAAGAAAACGTTAGCAATTGCCTAAAACTTAGTTCAGAATGTGCATATTTCACCTTCAAGGACAAACAATACTGTCGGTTGCAATGGGGTCACCAGCATCTACAATTGTAGCAAATCTCTATATGAAAGCTTTAGAAAGAAAAGCACCGACAAATTTTATGTGTCATCCTAGAATGTGGTACAATATGTAGACGACACATTAAGCATCATATAATATTAAAGTCTATTTCGTGCATTACAGTTCTCTGGAGAAGGCTTTAGTAAATGTTAAGGATATGCTTTCCAAAATGACACAATGTGATTGTGTCTACAGGATAAAGTGTTCAGAATATGAAGCTTGCTATATAGTGGACAGCAGTAGACAGGCGAAAGTCAAAGTGAGTGAATACAGGCTATTCACGAAACGTCCACCTAGAAATGACGAAGTAGGATTAAAAAGTCTATTTAAAAGATTACCCATAGCAATTCATACTGTAGAGGACAGAGGACATAATATCCATTTCTACAATGTCAAAATTCTAATAAGGGACCCTCATTCACATAAAGGAAGGTTGACCATATCGAATGCATTAAACTGGATTGAAGGGATAGACTTATTACGGACATGGCAGACTCTAAGGAAACAAGACAGATGAAGAGGAAACAAGTTCAATCCTATATTATGACCTATATGAAATATCATCATGTTCTGATATTTGTTTGCACATAAAGTACAACACACCAATGCAGACAAATAAGAACATATGACAATATGACATTGGTCAGTGCAAACATGTGACGTCTGTTTACCTGTTCCTTTTGGTATAAAAATAAGTGGCCATCTTATGAACTGACCACAAATTATGTTATTTTTGATAGTTGATCAAATCTGAATAATTCTGCTGAAGCAGCTTTGACTTACACAGTGAACCATTCAATAAAATCTTGTTTTGAATCTTCCTGTAACATGCTTGGATTATTTTAAATAATTTAGAATGATTCAATCTGACTAGGCGCTCACATTATTCTAGGCGATTCGTAGCACCATCAGTCTGAAAACTTAAAATTTCATGCTCACATATTGAAATTGTCCACTTTCCTTTGCCAACAGATTGTACTATCGTCTGCGAATCTCTTTCTTATGTGTTGGAAACTGCAAATTCAATTTCATGTAGTATTTTTCTTGGATTCATCATTCTGGAGGACGTATTCACAATGATCTTGTGCATCTTTATCAGAAGATTTAAACTAGCAGTGTTCACAGTCCTGTTTTTCTTATCGATGGCTTTTCTAATAACTGGAGTGACGTTGTTGTTTTGGCACCGGGGAAGTGTAAGTCAAGTGAAATTTTAAGTAGTCTTTTGTATTAAAACATTATTTTCCGTTATTACCAGAATTAAGTATTCAGCATGACTACTACTCATAATGTATTTCAGTCACTCACATATCCTTGTATTTCTAAGAGCGAACATGTCTACATTGACAAGGAAGCATAAATCGAATATTTCAGTACTTGCCAATCACTTCATGAATCGAACCACAGCAACCTGTGTGACAGTCAGCATCACACTTATTTGATATGTTAATCAACAATAGTGGGAAATTGTCTTTACAAAGTCAAAGGAATGTAAAGCTGAAGTAATAATTAAAAGAAGCATTTCTGTATGACTCTGTTGAAATAGTACGGAAACGTCTTACTCATAAGCACACCATTAGCGGTTTTGTCTCATCAGACGTGAATAAGTTGCATCACCTACTTACCACAATTTGAAGTATAATTTATTTAATCTGCTACAGCTCATGATCAACATTCTGAATTTTATTTACCTTGTCATGTTCCAGGACCAATTTTGTGCATTAGCCGGTGTTTTTTGGAACACTGCTGTTGTTATTGTAAGTCCAAACCTCTGATTTAAATATTTATGATATTCTGAGTACGCATTAGTGTCTGACTGCTGACCCTTGTTTCTCACAGAGCAAAAGGAATATGAGAAAGAAGCAAATTTAAATTTGATAAAGCTTCAAATCATGGTTGAAACTATAACAATTCTTGAATTAAATGAATCAGAGATGTAAACTGTGAATAGTTATCCATTCAGCAATATAACGTAAAATCTGTACATTCATTTTGTCATATTTATTTATTTGTTTGTTTCAGCTGGCTCTGCTTTTCGTTAGCTCCCTGAAACGACTTTGATATCAAATGGCTCTTTCAAAGCTTATCATGCAATTTGCACTGTTGACCAAGTATTTTACAGACATTTAGATTCCAGTGTGTGGGTAAGGACAATTCACCTGCCCAATTTTGAGGATAAACTGATAAATAAATAAAGCAATTAATAAATTAATGTCTTCCACGATTTTATCAATTTTCGAACTGAGAGTGTTTCACTCCTCCTTAGAGTTCCTAATATTTTTAAGTCATTGTTTTTTTTAAAGGAAAAAGCGCTCTATGACTGAGTCAGAAATGCAATGCCGTTGAGGTCAGCCAAATCAATTCAAAGTAAGAGGAGAATTTATTATTGATCCCTTGGGTTCCTAGTGGAACATGGGGATTCAACTGCACGTATCAACTTGCTTCTGTTTTCTGCTGTACTTTTCACCTGCATCCATGTTAGTCCATATTCTTTCAACTCCTCTTCACATGATTTCCTCCATGTCACACTTGCACTGACGTCCCACACGCCGCTTTCCTTTCGGGCCCCACTCGAGCAATGTCCTGTTGCGCGATGTCACCCAGCGGCCTCCACAGCGAATGTCCAATCCATCCAATCCACTTACTCCTGCATATTTGTTGGACGATTGGTTCTTGTTTTGTTTGTTCTCATAGTTTCGTGTTGGTGATTCTTTCTGGCCATCTCGTCATCAGTGTAGAGCAAAGACAGTTGCTGATAGAGGTCTGCAACCTGTTGGAAATATTCTTTGTGACCCGCCAAGTTTCTGATCCGTATAGAAGAACGGACTTGACGTTTGTATTGAAGATCCGAATTTTATTGTTGTTGATCCTGAGTGACGAGGATTTCCAGATTGATTTCAGATTGATGAATGTGTTTCTCGCCTTCCCGATTCTCGCTCGATTTGACATCCTCGTCCGTACTGCTGCTGTAGTTGAGACAATGCTCCCTAGATAAGTGAATGAAGTAACCTCTTTCAAATCCCTCCCGTTGATGGTGATTGACGTTGGATGTTGTTGCTGTTGTTGGTTGGTTATTTTCATAACCTCCGTCTTGTCTATGTTTACCTGGAGTCCTGTCTTCACCGGCTGCTTCTTCGACCAGTTTGTCGGTTTTCGCTTGTAAGTCTTCGATTGTGTGTGACATCAAACATAAATCATCCACGCGCAAATCCAGGTCTTCTAGGTTCTTCACGTCGGTCCAGGATATTCCTGTCTTCTCGTTTCCCACTGTCTGACGCATAATCCAGTCCACCACAATTAGGAATATCATTGGTGATAGTAAGCACCCTTGTCTGACTCCTGTGTTTACTCCAAACGCCTTGCTGAGTTTTCCGTTGTGGATCACTTGCATGTGCCGTTGTCGTACAGCTGTTGAATAAGGTTGATGAATATTTGGGGTACGCCATAGTACTCGAGTAATTTCCAAATTACTTCACGATCAACGCTGTCGAAGGCCTTCTCAAAGTCTATAAAGTTGAGGTAGAGGTTTGATCGCCATTCCATGCTTTGTTCAATGATGATGTGTAGAGTTGCAATTTGGTCAGTACATGATTTGCCTTTCCTGAATCCAGCTTGTTCTGGTCGGAGTTCTGTCTCCAGTGCGTCCTTTAATCTCTCCAGGATGATGCGACTCAGGATTTTACTTGGCGTCGATAGGAGCATGATTCCTCGCCAGTTCTTGCAGAGTGAGGCCTAAGTCGCCCTTCTTTGGTAGTTTCACGAGGTAACCTTTCCTCCAGTCAGTAGGCACCTTTCCCTCCTTCCAGACCTTTTGCAATAATGGAGTCAGCATGTCTGCTGTAGTCTCTGGGTCGCTTTCAGTGCTTCAGGGGGTATTCCATCTGGTCCGGCTGCTTTTCCAGCTTTCAGAAGCTTGATTGCATTCAAGACTTCAGCTCTCGTTGGAGGATTGGTGTCAACTTGCAGTTGTGTGCGCGCTGTTGTTGGTATTTCTGGACGGGTTGCAGGTGATGGTCGGTTCAAGAGTCCTTTGAAGTGATCCGCCCATTGTTTAATCTGTTTTTCTTCCTTGGTAATTGGGTTCCCTTGGCTGTCTTTTATAGGTTTCGCTTGTGTTGGTCTCTTCCCGGATAGAGATTTGGTTATCTGATATAGTGTCCTCAGGTCCCTTTTGCCTGCTGCCTTCTCAGCTTCAGTGGCAGATTGTCGTAGAATCGTCTTTTGTCCTTCCTAGCACTCTTCTTCACTTCTTTGTCCAGTGCTGTGTAAGTTGAGCGTCTATTTCTCTTGTCCGTCCTTGCATTGAATCATTTTCTCTTTCACCATTCTCCTCTCTTCTATTAATTTCCAAGTGTCCGTTGAGAGCCATTCCTTGTCTTGTCTCTTCTTTCTTCCTAGAACCGTTGAACACGTTTCGTTGAGAATCGCCTTCAGAGACTTCCAATGTTCTTCCACGCATGATTCTTCAGTGATGTCGCGTAGTGTTTCCTGCTTTGCTCTGACAGTTGCAGTGAAAGTGTCTTTTGTGGTTGTGTCCTTCAGTTTGAGTGTTGAACTTGCATTGTGGCCTATCCCCAGCTATCCTCGAGGCTTTTAGTTTCACCTTGAAAGTCCCTTCTACTAGATAGTGGTCTGAACCCACATCTGCTCCTCTCCTTGACCTTGTGTCCAGTAGGCTCCGTCTCCACTTTCTTGAAATTGAGATGAAGTCTATTTGGTTCTTGGTGTTTCCATCTGGTGAAATCCATGTCGTCTTGTGTATATCCTTGTGTTTGAACACACTGCCACCAATCACCAAATCATTGAAGGCGCAGAAGTCTGAGAAGAGTTCACCATTGTCGTTCATTTCGCCGAGGGCCTCACGACCCATGGTGAGTTCTCTTCCTGTGTTGTCTCCTCCCAGCTTCGCATTCATGTCGCCCATCAGGATTTTGATATCGCCATTTGGGACGTTGTCCATTATTGCTTGTAGTTGTCTGTAGAACGCCTCCTTCTTCTCTTGTTCTGAGACGTTTGTAGGCGCATAGCATTGAATGACTGTAACTTTCCTTCCTTTTGAGTTGAACCTGGCTGTCATTATCCTGGAGGAGATTGGTTCCCACTGCATGAGAGCTTTGGCTGCTGTTGGTGACATCATGATGGCCACTCCCTCGGTGTGCTCATGGTTGTCCTCTGGGTGGCCGGAAAAGATTACTGTCTCTCCAGTAGGTAGTTGGCACCTTCCAGTTCCGTTCCATCTGCTTTCGCAGATTCCCAACACTTCTATTCTGTACCTTCTCATTTCAGCGGCTATCTGGGCAGCCTTTCCAGTTTCGTACATTGTACGAACATTCCAGGTACCCATCCTTACTTTTGCTTTCATCGAAAGAAGGCACATCGGCTGACTGGCTTCCCGAAGGCTTTCACCAGCCTGCGTCATTTCACTTCCCTGATTCCAGCGAAAAGTAAGGCTATTGCTTATGTTTTTAGAATTTTTGATATATTTATTCGTTGAAGTTTCTGTAGCCATTTGGTTGTTTTGGGGGTGAACCTGCTACTACCACGTCCCAACCCTCCCTCTTTACCCGGTCTTGGGATCGACTAGAAAACTAGCAAGCTAGTAGCCTAGCAAGCTAGTTTCTGGCGAGGAATTTACAATATGGAAATACGCAACATAATAAGATAACAATAAAGGAGACTCTTCACATTCAAAGAAGGAAATTATTTAATGACCATAACTTATTCACTGTGTGATGCTGAGTAGTAGGGTACTTAACTGGGCATCATCAATTTGTCCTGGATATTTTATAGGGAAACAGGAGTATCACTTTGATCATTGGGAACTAATGAAAATTTATAGAATTTTCTTTTTCAACTCTTTCATCATGTGCAATCTGTTTTCATTCCGTTTCGCCAACCACGCCCAAGTAAAGACGAAGTGTCAGAACACTAGAGAAGTATAGATTTTCCAGTGAAGAGAGATTTGTGATCTGGGCGCGTAAAGAGAAATTAAGGGCACAGTTTTTATAACAGACAATCTCACCCAGAATACTAGCTCGCTAGATTTCTGCCGCTCCCGATCCCGGATAAATAGGGAGAGTTGTGGCGTCGTGCTAGCAACTCCACCCCTAAAACTTAAACAAATTGATACAGAAACTTCAACGCATAAATATATTAAAAATACGAAACATATAAGCAACAAAGATTTCTTCATTCACCTATCTAGGGAGCATTGTCTCAACTACAGCCAGTCAGTACGGACGAGGATGTCAAATCGAGCGAGAATCGGGAAGGCGAGAAACACATTCATCAATCTGAAATCAATCTGGAAATCCTCGTCACTCAGGATCAACAAAAACAATAAAATTCGGATCTCCAATACAAACGTCAAGTCCGTTCTTCTATACGGATCAGAAACTTGGCGGGTCACAAAGAATATTTCCAACAGGTTGCAGACCTCTATCAGCAACTGTCTTTGCTCTACACTGATGACGAGATGGCCAGAAAGAATCACCAACACGAAACTATGAGAACAAACAAAACAAGAACCAATCGTCCAACAAATATGCAGGAGTAAGTGGATTGGATGGATTGGACATTCGCTGTGGAGGCCGCTGGGTGACATCGCGCAACAGGACATTGCTCGAGTGGGGCCCGAAAGGAAAGCGGCGTGTGGGACGTCAGTGCAAGTGTGACATGGAGGAGATCATGTGAAGAGGAGTTGAAAGAATATGGACTAACATGGATGCAGGTGAAAAGTACAGCAGAAAACAGAAGCAAGTTGATACGTGCAGTTGAATCCTTATGTTCTATTGGAAACTAAAAGGTAAATAATATTAATTTTATAACAGACTATGAAGAGTTCGAATAATGAGAAATACATTTAAATTCATCATTAATTTGATTTAATGCTCATGCGCTTTACGCCTGTATTCATTGACTGAAATTCATTTGCACTTGTCGCACATCTTTTCTAGTAATAATGCCCAGTAGTAATCTATTATAATCCATTCATCATTTTATATCAAGTTACACATAACACCACATTTTGTCTCCTTCATTAAAACGTTGAATTAAACAATACTTTTCGCTATTTCAACTCATCCATATAAATCTAATTGTACAGGTTATGAGGATGAAATCGCGGAAAATATATTTCTGCTGATTCCTTCGGTGTTGATCTGATTCGGGGATGAAATTTACATGTGAATCGTTGGAAATATAAGTATGTTCCATGATTACTACAGTACGTGGGAATGATACGTTGCACTTTTGGTATCAACATTCCTACATTGTTTGAAAGAAGACTGAAATTATCGAATTCTGCATAAATTTTGTGTTTACAGCATTCAGTAATAACCACGTGCCTTTTGTCGACATCAAACGAAAGTAAATCTCATTTGCGAATGGGATTTATGGTAATTCACAATTTCGCTTTTACGTCGCTCCGTTAGTACACATGTTGTGCTCCCACATACAGAACCTCTCATATCTTGTATCATTTTATTATGATTTATTATCTTATTCCTTAAAGTTCTCAGTGGAATATAGGGCTTTAAGCTAGAGCTATGAATTTTCGATAGCAGTGGTTTTGATTTCTAAGGGATGGGGTTGCTAGCCTTCTTTTCGACCTTCCTTATTTACCTGTCTTATTACAGGCTTCATGAGGTTATGAAGCGCATAGTTCGAAGATTAAACCACGAACCGCAGGCGTGGTTGGCAAGCATCTTACAGCTATGCAATCAATGATTTTACTCACAATAATCAATGAAGTCTGTGATAATTATGGAATGAATTGAGTATGGTTAGTGCAACATAATTATTTATATATTCATATGGATTTTACGTACAAGAATTTCACAGAGAACGTGAAAACCTTCACTCTTTGTTGCAAAATATCTGGAATGATATTTTTGTTCAATCACTCATCTCGAAATCATACATGGGATGGATTTTTGACATCACAACTGAAAATCTCTCCAGACAAGTTAACTATCAGAACAGGAGAGGTTTCCACATGAAGGTATTGATGATTCAATTTGCGTTTATACGCTGAGTGAGATTTTTTCATACTCATATTTTAGCTTTCGTGACTGTACACTGATGCACTGAAATCACTGCCTCAAATTAACTTATGCGGGAAGAAGGCATTTCTTAGATGGACGCGTAGAACTAAAATAAAAGTCAGTATAAAGCGAACAGAGATAAGATTGTAATAAATATTTACAAAACGAACTGTCAGCCATTCGGTCAGTTACACGCAAAACGTTATTAATACAACAGGTTAGAAAAAAAGAATATAATCAGAACGGAGCACGCAAAGTTTGGTCTGACACGACAGTTGAATATGAATCAAATACTCTGAAGGTATTCTTATTCCAGTAATGATACGGTGGTTGATTCATCAGTAAATATATTGAAGAAATAAGCCTCAGTACAGCTATATAATCAGTTTTGAGCAAAGCTGTAAATATCACTTTGCCATTTAAGAGTAATGGCTTTCAAGATGTAGTCAAGCAAACACTTGACAAATGTACAAGTAGAATTAATTGTACTGTGAAATTCATGCTCATTGATTGCGCCGAGTGTTGGCTTCAAGAATCTAAGAAACAGTGTTCTTCAATTCTCCACGCTTCAAACTGCGTAAATCAACTTCAATATGTTTGTGGAAGCAAAGTGGAAAAATGATTTTCCACTCCAGCAATGCAACATTACGCGAAGTTACGGAAAGCAAATGCAGTCAGATCATCAGAAATAGCAGAACCGAAATCTTTTGTAGACTAGGGACATAATATTGACTCTGTTCAGTCCTTCACAGCTGTATGTAAATGAACAAAAATGAAAATGCACGAAAATGCGGTGGCTTGTGAAATTGTGGCTCAGAAACGTAGTCGTCGTGGAAAAGAAAATCGTGGTCACCCTGAATCTACTTTGACAATTTACCTTGTTAACTGTTATTATTGGTGTTATTGGTTTATTCTACCTCATTATTTTCCTTCATTCCTTTGAAAGCATCCTTTATCACTAGTGGTGCCTTAGGGCCTTTTGATATTCATATTATTGAGAATAGTATTACTAACGATATTACTGAGTTTGCAGTTCCGCCAAAATTTGATAAATTTATTGAATCCTACGTTATTTACGTTTGTTGCTGGCTTAAATTTAATCCATTTTAGAGTGAATATCCACAACACACAAAATGATCTCGAAAAAAGAAGCACACACATAAACACTATGTTCCAGCCCTAGGGCTAAATATATAGGCAAACAAAAGATGTTGCAATAGGATCACCAATATCCCCCATCGTAGCAGATAGATTTATGAAGAGCTGAGAAATATTGCTCTCAAAACATTTTATCTTACTGAACATATATGGTGGAGATATGTGAATGATTCTTTCACAGTGTTAGAAACAGAATATATCTCTAGCTACCCAATACATGTATACTCACTAGTAGAGGGCATAGAAATCACATATGAATCGGAAAATGAACAAGGAGAACAAGCCACGGTGTTACAGTGTAAGATAAAACGATTAGAAGAAGGTAAACTGCACACTAGCGTTTAGAAAAAACCAAGGCATTCTAATTGATATTTAGACTTTAATTCATCTCATCCGTTAGCTGTTAAGGCATGCTTAGTTAAGTGTTTAACAAACCGAGCAGTAGCTCCAAGAAGTACAAGACAAAACCCGCATGATGAAAAGAAACGGGTAGAAGAAGCTTCGGTGTTGAATAAATCTCCTACAAAACCAATTAGGAAGATCAAAAAGGGGAAAGGCAAAATAAAAATAATGCGTGAACTAATAATGATAAAATACATAAGAGAATATTAGTATTCTAATGTTATACCATATAAAAAAGAGGCATGAGACTCTACGTAGGATTCTGAATAATATAGGAATTAGAGTGGCATTTAAACCTATAAACTCACTTAGGGACAAGCTCTGTAGGTTGAACGACCTGGTGAATTCAATTAGACAATATATTAAAATTTTCTAAATACCTTGAAATGACTGTGGGTTGTGTGAACTAAATAGGTCAAACTAGTAGATCAGGAGTAGTGCGATTATCAGAACATAAGAATTTAGCTGAAGTAAGAATGACTGATCCCGCGAAGATAAATATTTTGGAAAACAAATACGGCGATTGCACTGCATGCATTAACACATAAACGCACAAAGTGCGACACAGTCAAAAATGTTAAAAGTAATAAAGTAAGTTGTAGAAAGAGATTGCTTGCTGAATCCTTGTCGTTCGAGTTTGTACCCAACACATGCAATCCAAATGACTCAACGGAAATCCCGGAGATATGTTAGATCAAATCGGGGAAAAATGAATAGAGTTAAATGCAGTGACTTTATTGAAATGCCTAATCAATTTCACCCATGTATATAAATGAAGCAAAATGTTTTGGGGGTAAGTTGATATGATTTTGAGCAATAATATGTGCTCAAAACGTCATCATTTAAATTTACTGTATACCACTAATTGATTTATGAAAAATATAATCTTAAATGGAATCATACTCCACCACAATCCTAAAGTTCTATACTTTTATCAATAATACATATGAGCCCATTCAATACTCGAAAATACAAATAGAAAGCAGCTGTCATGAATTCAAGAAGTTTGAAGTGAGTTAACATTCAGTTCTGTTACAGTGTGTGACTGAGTATCGTATCATGTTACCACTGTAGTTAACTGGATGTAACGCCACAGCCACACATGCATCATCCGTTTCTTGCTATATCTCTTATCCATCAAACTACTTTACCGATAAGAGAAGCAGATATTTCATAATATCTGCAACGGTTGAGGAATCATTCCTAGGATAAACATACTCATTAGATTTTATAAATAGCACTATTTATACATTTATTGGTCAAATGCGTTACCTCTGTTATGGTGAATATAATTAAGTCATAGAGTTCGAATATTCAGTATACCTTTCCGGAAAATATCCACTTTGGTACATTTCGTTATTTATCGGTTACTCAATGATCCAATGAATCCTTTCCAACCAAACTTATTCATTGCTTGTCCAATAATACTGTTTTAAGAAACAAAAGCCTTCAATTTGCCTTGATCAAACGAATTTTCTGTCGTGTGTTTACTCTTTTTGAAAGTCTTCTTGTCAGTAAAAATATTATACAGAGTTTTTTCACCGAAGACCAGTAATTGGAACTGTCTTCACTCAACTGACATTTCAGCGGTGACACAATTGATGAATTAGTAAATGATAATCTACAGGAAGTTAAATTCAAACATTAGCTGGTTTGTATAACTTTAGTCAACACATCATTCATGGCCAACAGATAAGCATAATGCTTTATCATAAGCTGTAAACCTTGTAAACGCCACATATTCACTTATAGCATTGATTGCGTTAAAAGGAAAAGACTTCAAATCTGCTCCATCACTCGGGACAGTAATTAGCTTAATAC
This sequence comes from Trichobilharzia regenti, assembly GCA_944472135.2. Classification (NCBI taxonomy): domain Eukaryota; kingdom Metazoa; phylum Platyhelminthes; class Trematoda; order Strigeidida; family Schistosomatidae; genus Trichobilharzia; species Trichobilharzia regenti. The sequence goes on from OX235267.1 coordinate 69,864,733, forward strand.
CATGACTCGCTTGTTCCACTGTTTCAAGATTTTAGTTGATTTGAGAGTATTTAAAGTCATTAATTGATAATGGTGTTAGTCTCAGAGATTAAGGAAAGGAGACTTACAGGCAAGCGATTGCTGCATAAGCCTTGATTCAGTAGGGAATCTCGTGTATGCCTGATGAAGAAAATATTCAATATACGAAAGTGAAAGTTTGCAGATAATCGATTCTAAACAAAATCGTAAAGGTTGTGGTGATAGGCTGTTCATGGTGGCTACAAAATTGTGGAATGTTGAATTTAGATAAAACCATTATGTCCTTACTTCTGAACATAAATGGTCTGACAAATAAACATTGCACATATATATGAGCTATTTCACCCACGGACAAGTTATCTGTGTGAGAATGTTATATCTGATGGAACTCACAGGCTAGAGTCGAAAATTTAACCTGAGATATCTATATATGTGTTTACGGGAACATAATAATCCTCAGTGTATGAAATGGTAGCTTTAATTTATCATAACAATTCCTGCGAAAACCAGCCCTCACATATGCGACGTGTGCAGGATTGCAAACAACGAAACGAGACGCATACACTCTATCATTACAAAGTATGCTGCATGATGTAGAGGATATATCCTCCAAGCAAACCTTCAGATATGTTCCACTTCATAGTAAAATAATGTGATAAATGTTATGCCAGCGACTACTGTTCAATGTTGATTTAACGTATTATGCCACATAATGCCTTAGACTACACGAAGAATGCAGATAATGAGGTTCTGAAAATTATAATAACAACAAATCATTAGAAATGAATCGCTAACCTGCAAAAAGACAACCATCTAACACTGGACGTTATAGAATGGATTTATAATGATGCTCAACGTGTATGTTAATATATCCATCTCATTCTTGGAAGTTTGTTTCGAACTTCTCTTACATTTTTGATGAAGTGTTTAATTATTCGTAATAAAAATTCCACTTTACATCAAACTTGTTTTTATTCAAGAACATGACAAAAACGTCGCATACGTGTTCATCTAACAACTCAAATCACGGCTGGAAATATTTTTTACTTTGAACCACTTAGTGCTATTTTATAAAAAGTAGTTATTTCACGGAATATTGGAATATCAGAGAAGTCAAAACAGTGATGATGTTAAGTTAAATTTATTCTTGCAACCTTTTTGTTCTTCGTGGATTTCAACAGGCTGACTGTTGTCCAACTGAACAGTTTTAGCTGCAGTCTGTTGGTATCCTGTAATATCTTCAAATATACTTTCCAGAGTAATCACCATTTCCATCTTATCGATAATTACACAGAAAGACATTTCTTCTGGGCTGTGAAATCAACTAGTATTTCTACTTCTACAATGAACCATTTTAAGTCTTCAGTGAAATATTAAAGTAATTAGGAATTTGAGGGGAATTATTAACAACTATGTATTATTGCGTTGAAGAATGAAATGAGTTATTCATTAAGTAGTTTGCAATACGTTAACGGGTTCAAGCCTTAAACATTACGCGTCAAACAAAATATGTGCCAAATGAGGTTTTGTAGAATTTTCACAACGAGTCGACAAAAAATGAAGTTCTTTATGGTTACTACTAGTTCTTCCTGATGTGATATTTTAGACGAGAGCTTCCTAAAGAGAGAATACCTTCGGGAAATAAAAGCGTTGAAGCTAATTTTATATATGTTTACTCTGATAAACGTGCTCTCAGTTTACACAGGATAATTTTGAAGCAAAATGTAGCGATGGTTTGCTGTTCATCTTTAGTTTAATGACCAATTGTTGGCGTTCTACCCATGCATTTTGTAGTTAACATCAATGATTTAATCGTCTCTTCCCTACACGTTTTTGGATCAATTGAAGAAGTGCTTTTCAGCTGAAATAAATAGAATATATCCTTATTTGCTGGGAAGGATAAATGATGTAGAACTGACTTCTTTGATGATGGCTGGTGATTTTGTTCACAAGGTTACTTCTAAATTAGAGTTGATTCACGAATGACACCAACTGTCCATCTACAAATCAGAAAAAATGTTTGCTGCATAATGGTGATTCTATAAGGTTTCTGTACCGTCGGTGTATTGAGTTGCATAATGCACGTGGAAATAAAGATAACTTTTTCTCAAACTACGCATTCCACCGATCACCAATGGATTTGCTTCAATATTCGATTAAGTTTTCTGGTGTCTAGCACGAGCTTGAATGATAAGCAATACATTCTAAAGGGAACTCTTCGAAATAGTCAGTGATAAGGGGAGAAAGAAGTAATGAGTATTTTGCTTTCAATCTAGAAATGTCCACAACACCAGCAGAACGGAAAATGATTCATATTTGCATAATAAAATATTCAGAAAAATTCAAAATTCAGAGAAAAATATCCATCACATGATATACGTACAATACCTATTATCATTGTGACACTCAACCATTCACAGTAACTACTTATTAATACTATACTGCATAGCTCACGAATACTCAGATCGTTTGAGTGATTATTTCAAAGTTCGAAAGATAAATAATCCTCAAAACTCTTATGAAGAGTAGATTTATTGTTATTATTGTTATTAATAATGAGCTTCTATCAACGCTTATTACATTAAGTAGTGAAATAATGTGAATATTTTCAGACGATGGAGATTATAATGTTAAGACTTATTTTGTACACTTAAATACTGTGCACTTATTTATTAAGCTGAGTTAGCTGTACAGTCTCGATGATACTATAATATGTATTCTAAAATTATTCAAAGTATTCGTGTGCGAATTTCAGTTAATACAAAAATGAATAAGTCTTCTACCAGTGAATTCAATAAATCTTTCATTTATTTGAATAAAGCGAGAACAACATTGATTTGTGCAGAATAACATGGTACCATCATTTATTTCGTTGGCTTCTCGTCAGCTGCTTACAGCCTAAATAAATTTTCAGGTTTAAGTACAGAAACGTTTTAACGTACTTGCAAATTTTACATGTCGACAGAAATTTTCACAACTAGTAAACAGTGCTCAGAAAATTGCGCTTATATAGTTTTTACACAGGCAGTTCAAGTTAAAAAATAATAAATAAATGTATGTATATAATGGTAAGGGATGTGCGTTGGATGCATAGTGACTAATAAGTTAGCTAACAATGTACTGAGTTGAACTCAAATCATAGAAACAAGAGACAAATAAAATTACAGATTATAAAAGGAGGGTGAGGTTAAAGACAAAATTACACAATCAGATGAGAGATGCAAAGTGACTAATAAGTTAGGTAACAATGTACTGAGTTGAACTCAAATCATAGAAACAAGAGACAAGCAAAATTATAAAAGAGGGTGAGGTTAAATAAAGACAAAGATTACGCAATCAGATGGGAGAAAAAAGACATCCAGTTACCAAGGCAAGGAAAGACTAATAACTGATTCTTTCTGAACACATAGATCTGGTTTCAAGCGTTTGATAGAAATTACTTCGGCAAACTTGAGGAGAATGGAGCTCCTTTGTCTATTGATAATTTTGAAGGATTTCTCGATTTCCACCTCATGACCCGTGTCGAGGAGATGTCTGGTAATAGCGCTGCTATAAGAGTTTGTTCCCTTGAGACGTAGGCTTTTCGGCACATGTTCAGAAAATCGGAGGTGTGCCCTTCTTTCTGTTCTCCCAATGTAACTGCTCCCGCAGATACACGTAAATTTGTATACACAGTTGGAGTCAACATGAGAAGGGTATCTATCGACTTTTGACTGCACAAAAGAGCATGTTGTTCGATGGACGGGAACCAACTTAGCTGCAGGATAGGCTCTGGCTAGTGACGTCCTTAGTCTTCTGTTGACCATTTCTGCAATGTCTTCACCTTTAAAGTCTAGTTGAATGAAGACAGCCTTTTTTTCGACTGTGATTTGTTTGGTATTTGGGCCTTCACATCTTCCATATTTGTTAATGAATGTTATTCTGCACAAATCAATGTTGTTCTCGCTTTATTCAAATTTATCAAGGGGAATAAATGCATGAAGTTTCTCAAAAATCGCCTCCCCGCTGAATCTTTCAAGTCACTGGATCGCTTGGTGACAATTCGTTGCAGAATATCCAGAGAAGTTACACGAATAAAGTTTTACAATGAATGCTTGCAGTCCCACTGCTTTCCTCGGCATCTCATGAAGTCACTCCGTAGTTGCAAATTGCCACCCTCTCTGAAATACCTCCGACGCATTACGAAATCGCATATTGAATCAACAGAATCTCTGATTGCAAAATTGAGAAATGAAGCCAGATCCTTTGACGGTGTCGTCAATAGTTTGAACATAGTTTGCCGGATCAAATTCATCAATTTCATTCAAGAGCTTCAACAGAAAACCTGTGAAAATTTTTATAAAACCCTGACGAAATCCCTGACAAAGGAAAAAATATATGAAGTCTTCCCAGAAAATCCTGAGGATTTTGTATATAATCTGTCGAGTGTGAATTTAAGCCGCATAGAAATGGAAGTGCTTTCCCTCGGATTTAACTTCCATATCCCGAATAGCTTTGTCAATAGAACCGACGTCACAGCTCAATTCGAAAACCTATTCTATCAGCTGAATGATCTTACTCCAGTTGATGAAGACAAGAAGAGCTGGTTCAAATCTAAGCTGGTCGACGTTGCAAATCAATACCTCATCTCACCAACGTCATATTCAAAAGTCCTCTCTGAAGAACATCAAAAAGCATTGAAAGCTCTTAGAAATAATGACAAAATTGTCATACTGCGACCTGACAAAGGCTCAGGAGTGGTAGTGATGGATAAAGATGACTACGTCGCAAGGATGAAAACTGTGCTCAGTGATCCGTTGAGGTTCAAAGTCGACGACTGCCAGAAAGACAAGACAGATGCAACCGAAAAACGCATCACAAACGTATTGAGAGATCTTCTAAAGAAGAAATTGATTGACAACAACACGTACAATGAATTGAAACCCCGAGGGTCCCGCTTGCCATATATGTATGGCCTTCCAAAGACACACAAGAAAGAAGTCCCTCTGAGACCTATACTTTCGATGATCAACTCTCCCCAACATAAGGTTGCCCGTTGGCTCGCGGAGAAGTTGGAACCCATTCGCCAAAGGCTGGCCGCGCACACCATAAAGGACTCATTTCATTTTGCTGAAAGCGTGAATCACATGAACGTTTCAAATAAGTTCATGGCTTCATTTGATGCAACCTCCTTGTTCACAATGATCCCAATCAATGAAACCATTGAAATCATTTGTCAACAGTCTGATCTTCTCCCACTACCAGAGCCGGAATTCAAACGCCTACTGCTGATGTGTACCATGGGTGTACAATTCCAGTTTGACAACACTCTTTACCGACAAATAGATGGTGTAGCTATGGGCAGTCCACTTAGCCCTGTTTTAGCAGATATCTTTATGTCAAACCTTGAGAAAACAAAGCTGAAGCATGCAATTGATCAAACAACTTCCTATTGTCGATATGTCGATGACACATTTGTAGTATGCAACAATGAAAGTCATGCCTCCTACCTACTCAGACTATTCAACAACGCACATACAAATATTGTATTTACTATGGAACATGAAAATGATGGACAGTTCCATTTCCTTGACGTCGCCATAAAACGCCTAGAAGATGGTAGCCTCCAGAGGTCAATCTACCGAAAGCCCACATGGAATGGACAATACTTACATTTTAATAGTTTTTGTCCAAATAGCTATAAACGAGCACTAGTCAAGACTCTGTACTATAGAGCGAGGAGAATATGCTCTGCAGAGAAACTAGAGGAAGAATTCACGAATCTCGAAAAGGTGCTGAAAAACAACGGCTATACTCAAAAATTCATTAACAAATATGGAAGATGTGAAGGCCCAAATACCAAACAAATCACAGTCGAAAAAAAGCCTGTCTTCATTCAACTAGACTTTAAAGGTGAAGACATTGCAGAAATGGTCAACAGAAGACTGAGGACGTCACTAGCCAGAGCCTATCCTGCAGCTAAGTTGGTTCCCGTCCACCGAACAACATGCTCTTTGGTGCAGTCAAAAGTCGATAGATACCCTTCTCATGTTAACTCCAACTGTGTATACAAATTTACGTGTATCTGCGGGAGCAGTTACATTGGGAGAACAGAAAGAAGGGCACACCTCCGATTTTCTGAACATGTGCCGAAAAGCCTACGTCTCAAGGGAACAAATTCTTATAGCAGCGCTATTACCAGACATCTCCTCGACACGGGTCATGAGGTGGAAATCGAGAAATCCTTCAAAATTATCAATAGACAAAGGAGCTCCATTCTCCTCAAGTTTGCCGAAGCAATTTCTATCAAACGCTTGAAACCAGATCTATGTGTTCAGAAAGAATCAGTTATTAGTCTTTCCTTGCCTTGGTAACTGGATGTCTTTTTTCTCCCATCTGATTGCGTAATCTTTGTCTTTATTTAACCTCACCCTCTTTTATAATTTTGCTTGTCTCTTGTTTCTATGATTTGAGTTCAACTCAGTACATTGTTACCTAACTTATTAGTCACTTTGCATCTCTCATCTGATTGTGTAATTTTGTCTTTAACCTCACCCTCCTTTTATAATCTGTAATTTTGTTTGTCTCTTGTTTCTATGATTTGAGTTCAACTCAGTACATTGTTACCTAACTTATTAGTCACTATGCATCCAACGCACATCCCTTACCATTATATACATACATTTATTTATTATTTTTTAACTTGAACTGCCTGTGTAAAAACTATATAAGCGCAATTTTCTGAGCACTGTTTACTAGTTGTGAAACTTTCTGTCAACATGTAAAATTTGCAAGTACGTTAAAACGTTTCTGTACTTAAACCTGAAAATTTATTTAGGCTGTAAGCAGCTGACGAGAAGCCAACGAAATAAATGATGGTACCATGTTATTCTGCACAAATCAATGTTGTTCTCGCTTTATTCAAATTTATGAAGGGGAATAAATGCATGAACTTTCATTTATTAATGATGAGGTACAGAGTCTAATACTAAATAAAAACCGGAATTAGTAAGCACATTTGATATGCATGACAGTTAATTTCATAATGAAACTGGATTTAATTTAAAATTAGGGTTATTCAATGAATTCAAGTATTCTGTTTGATTCAACACAGAACTTGGCACCGAATTGCTGCAGTTCGAGTTGTCGCGCTCCAAATAGCACACTAATGTAAACAAGAAGATCAGTGAAGAGAATCAACAAAGCAAAACAGAATGGGTAATGGTAGAAACAGATACAAAAGATTACAGAGACTGAATACATCGCCGCCATTGACAACGATTTTGAGCCATGTCACCTATTGTCTCCAGCCACTGATTGATTCCTAGAGTCAGTCCCGAGTGCCCCAACCTGGAAGTCTGCATCTCCCTACCTGAGTCAGTTTAACTGTCAAGGATTTCATGGATTGATGCCATATGCTTTTGTTTGGCCACCACTTAGTCTTTTCAAACCTGCACCTATATCAGCTAGTAATGCCCGTCGGAGGAGACGATGGTTAGGCATGAGCAGCACGTGACCTAGCCATCTCAATCTATATAATTTTATAGCCTCGTCGACTGATTTTCCCTCTTTGCCCAACACTCTACGCCTAACGTCAACATTACTTACCTTATTATACCACCTAAAGTGAGAAAGAGATCGCAGACATTTATGATCAAAAACAGTCAACCTTTTCATGTCTTCAACTCGTATTGGCCATGTTTCGGAATTCCAATATTCAGTGTAAAATGAATTATACAAGCAGTACTGTTATCAAGCGAGAAAAAATGCAGTACTACAAATAGAAATAGAAAAGTGTTAAATCCGATTAGGACAGAAAATTCAACAACCGCACCATTCCCCTTTCGTTATTGCCTAGAAGTTTGAAGTACATTCTATTTAAATTTATTTGATTAAAGCATCCAGTGATTCAGTGTTATATAATGACAATAATCTTTAAATATTCCCACTTATAATATTAGAACAAGACATATAAGCGAACAATATTGTTTTCAATTAGATCTTCTTCAGGCTTTACGCTATTTTACATAGACTTATATATATAAAATTTTAACCAATGACGGTGATTTTTTGGATCAAATAATAATAATCATAATAATAATAATGTAGTACATGTTTTGAACGAAGTTAATAACGATGATTATAATAATAACAAAATATTCATAATAAGGCTTATATAGGTGATAGGAATAGCAAAGTGAGTATATGCATATATGTAGACAATTCAATAAATAAATAAATAAATTAGGTCAAATCAAATGGAACGATAATCAGAGTTCAAATAAATATCATAAAAGTACGAAGGAGAGGGATGATAAGAAAGTGTGGGAGGGTTTTGAATAGAATTCACCTAGGCCAAGGGAGAGAGACAAAGGTACAACAAATTTCTTTTGTATACAAAGACTAGGATTGTTCTCTCGAATTCCCATAGCTTCGGCTAAGTGTAAAAGACGGGTTCTGATTCCTTGTCGAAAGACTCGATGGAATGCGGTAAATAACTTTGAAAGCACTGTTTTTGTCCACTTGGTGACCACTATCAATCAAATGAGCCAAAATAGAACTTCGCATGGATTTTATTTGACCTTTTCCGAACCATGAAGGAAGATGCTCATTAATGCATTTGTTAAGCTGTCTAGTTGTTCGGCCTATATAGCTTTCTCCACAGGAGCAACTAAATTTATAGATACACATGAAAGTGGCACAACTAGGTATCTTATCTTTCACTTGAGCAATCACAATTGGTCGGCTGGAAAATGACAAATAGAGGGTATCGGCAGTATAAGTCCGTTTTATCGCTCTCTATAATCTCTGATGTAAGAATTCACTAGCCACGTCCCCATTAAATTGCAGTTTCATGAACAGTTGTTTCTTTTTAACTGTTGTCGGTTTTTCTTTATTGTACTCCTGACAAATCTACTGGGATAATTCATTTGAACCAGGGTATTTTGGATGTATCCTAGCTCATTCTCTAGGGAGTCATCTGTACATATGCGTCTTGCTCTATTCATCAGGCATCTGACCAAATTGATTTTGTATCGGATTGGTACATAACTGAGGAAATGTGTATATTGTTCTACAGATGTAGGTTTTCTATAGACATCTCTCTTTAGTGAACCATCCTCTCTTTTTTTTTAAAAAATTTTTGATTTACAGCTTGATTCCACACCGTATTTTCGGTACAAGTATGGAATTTTCAGCATGGATATCGGTAGCCCAAATTTTGCAGGCTAACCATAGATATCAGGTGTGCGCCGGTGTGGGCTCAAACCCGGACCATGTGCATGGTCGGCGAGAGTCCTAACCACTGTGCCACCGACGCACAATTGGACGTCAAGAAAATGTAGTCCACCATCATATTCTTCTTCACAAGTGAAGATAAGTGATGGATGTGCATCATTAAACTTTTTTAACATTTCATTCTTGTCAGCTTTCACATCAAGAATAATAAAGGTATCATCAACATAACGAAAATAAGAATCAGCTTTTTCTATTACTTTTTTCAATGGAGCATTTTCAATCTTAGCAAGAAGGAAATCTGCTGAAATTGGCCCCAACGGAGAACCCATTGCAATACTGTCGATTTGCCTGTAGTAAAGGTTGTTGATTATGAAATGTACATTCATTGTACATCTTAAAAGCAACTCTTTCAGACTACTAACCGGTATTCCGATGTCGATCTGTTTTTCTAGTATCTGTTGGCATCTGAATTCCACAGTCTGCATAAGTGGTACATTGGTAAACAGTGATGCTACATCGAGGGAAAGCATTTGCTTCCCATTTACATTAATATCATCTACGTCAGCAATAAATTCAAAAACGTCTTTAACACTATGACTTACTACCATCTTGTGTAACGGTTGGAGGAGTTCACCTAGCCAATTTGCCACTCCATGGTAGTTAGAGTTTGACATATCCAGGACTAAGCGAAGGGGAAGTCCTGGTTTATGTATTTTGGGCAGACCGTACAGACGTGAAGTATTACTTCCAGTAGGTTTAAGACGGTTATAGAATATCTCTGAGATTACTCCACTTTTTCTCAGTTCCTTAAGCGCGTTGGTTAACTGCTTTTCAGCCTTTCCGTCCAGATCCATTGGGTTATTAAGGTTTTGGAACTTCGTTTCATCCTTTAGAAGCGAATTCATTTTGTCAACATAATCACACTTATTCATAAATACTACTCCGTCTCCTTTATCAGGTCTACTGATTATAATGCTTTCATCGTTCCTTAACTTTCTTAGGGCTTCTCGATGCTGTTTAGTCAGTACACTCATGCTAGAATGACCACTGTTTTTATACTGTTGACAGCTGTCGACTAGTGTTGTTTTGAACCTAGCGACTTCATCGTCTGGTGTTGGGGTTAAATCTTTCGTTTGTAGGAGGGGTTTCCCAACTGGATGTTGGTATCGAGTTGGTTGACCTTATATCCTTGGTCACAAAATCTAGGACCCAATGATAATGCTTCTAACTGTAATTTATCTAGTGTTACACTTGAAAAATTATGGACATACCGATACGGGTCTGAAGGGAGTGAAGGGAAATCCTTTTCAGGATTTTGACTGTCTAATGATTTAACAAGTTTCGTTCTCCTTTTCTCTGCTCTGTTTTGGCTAACACAGTTAACATACTCAATGAAATTAGATAATAAATCCTGAGGAAGTTCATCGAGTGCAAATTTCTTCTGTGATAAATTTCTTTCTATATCCGAAATGTACATTTTTAAAGAGTTCAATTGGTTAAGTGCATAACGTTTCAGTGATCGGGAATTTGGATAAACTTAATTACGACGAAGAGATTTCCAGTAAATTTTAGGATATCGATTATTATTTAAACAGTCATTTATAAAATCTAAACAAGTTTTCGCTTCTGTGAGTCTGGCATTATACTTCAAGTACTCATTGAGTGCCTTTAATGCACTGGGATTCACACGTGATTTCAAATCTTTAAATATTCCCATTTATAATATTAGAACAAGACATATAAGCGAACAACATTGCTGTTTTCAATTAGATCTTCTTCAGGCTTTACTCTAATTTACATAGACTTATATATATATATATATATATAAAATTTTAACCAATGACGGTAATTTTGTGGATCAAATAATAATCATAACCCTAATAATAATAATGGTAGTATATTGTTGTGAATACGCTTATATCAGTTGGTGATTATAACCCCTAGAACCAAATCACTCACTCATGGAAATTAAAGCCTTGGACTCTAGTAAAGTACGGGCATAAATGATGGACTGGATTTCAGACAGTTTCCTGTTCACAAAATGGTTACTGAAGCAGAATATGTAGCCTCGTCAAGGTTTATGAGCCAGGATAACCATCGATTTTAACAACTGGTGGATTAAATAAAACTATGGAGCTTTCATCTTTACTGCCGCTGATTGAAGAGTCGTTCTCAGCACCATCGGCAACTTCGACTTCTGTGGAAATAAAAATTTTGTGACTTGTGACTGAGTCAATTTATCTGCATCGATGTATTTGTTAACTGTTGACTTATTCGAAAAACGATCTTCTGAGACAAAAAGCGCCCTGTCACCAATGTTGCTGTCACTGCTGCGGCACATCCAGTTAACAATGATCTTTCTTCATATGATGACGAAATGCGGTATAATGTCACAAGGCCTCATAGGACAAAATACATTTTACAACGGAACCCCATCCCAGCTTTATTAATTCATATGATGTATTTTTTTATTTGTATATTAGAGCAGTGATTGTGTTCCTCTGTATATTACTATTCTTCATATTCAAAAGTAATGTGAAAATTCTATTGTTCCTTGTAGGAATAACAGTAAGTTATTCAGAGTACCAATTTGTTTGTTGACTTTATTTCCTCAAAGTCATTTCGTGTTTGTTGTGCCATCTTGGTCCCAAGTTCGAATCCCTGCCGACGCACACCTGATATCTATGGTCGGCCTGCAAAATTCGGGCTACCGATATCCATGCTGAAAATTCCATACTTGTATTAAAAAAATATAGTGCGGAATCAAGCCGTAATCAAAACAAACAAATAAATTAAATAAAATCTTCTCGAACACTGGTTAGGTCGGAGCAAGTAACAAAAGTTAAATCAGCAGGGTTAAGTGAATGCAGCAAATTACAGTGTAATGCTTCGGTCTATTACATTATGTATTAGAATATACTTTATACATACATTTATCAACAATAATACATTGGGGGATGTGAGAGTTATAATCAAAATAAACTAAGTTCAATCCATTATGCAAACTTACAGGTTTGAATATTGGTTTAGATCATGTTCAGATAAGTAAGTGTAAGGGAGTATGACGGATTCAAATTAAGAAAATAATGCATTATAGCTAGAATCCCATCGCTATCAGGAAAAGATCTTCAGCATACGAAGAATTGCAAACCGAATAACATCGATGATAATAGTAATGGTGATAATGACATTAAAAAAGTTAAGTTAATGACACTCATAAAGGATTGTTTTGAATGAATCAAGGATAGTAATATGGTTAAATTGTATATAGAATGTAAGAATAATGACCGTAAAAGTAATTAAGTAATTTGGGTTGCCGTGGTGATTCAGGGTGATCACGATTTCCTTTGGTCCAAAGACACCGAATTCGGCAACTCTAATTTCACAAGCCGAACTGACCATTTTCAAGCATATTCTAGATAGTTTTACTGCCGACAACAGTGAATGACTTAACAGTTTAGATATAGCGTACAAGACGTTTTCCTGTTGAGCGCTTTGTTACTTTTACTGTGAATACATTAGTATATCACTCTTTCCGTTTATTCACATATTATCTTATGATCCGAATGACTGCACATTTTTTTAAAACGTTCATTTAACAACAGAAAATAAGGAATCATCATTCCAAATTGAACATGTACCCCAATAAAATTTTCGATATAATTTTCACACGCCTTTTAAAAGTAATTTTATTATAATATTCAAGGATTTAGGACTCTAGAGCCTGCGGATGAATTTGACAAAAAAAACTGTCCTCTTTAAATCACCTCCTTCTCAATACACTATGGGGATTCTTAATTTACCGAGATACTAAACTTTTATATTTTCATGTAAGGTCAAAAATACAAAAAAATAGACGTCCTATTAAGACGAATGATTGATTTCACCAACTCAGTTACATACATTTTAACAAAACACATCACGGATACTGAAACCATTTCAATACAATATTCCTCGAAATAATAAAAATATTGAGCAGTTTAAAAGGAAAGTGATGGAGATAATCAATGAACAAGAACAAATTGTACCAGGTTTTGATATAGATTCTCTATTTAATAGTACTTCTATATACGATTCTCTTTATATTATGATATATGAACTCATGAACGACAAGGAAAAATTAGCTAAATCTTCGTTGTCAAAAGAAGACGTTATCAATTGCCTAAAACTCAGTACGGAATCTAAATATTTTACCTTAAAGACAAATCATACCGTCAGTTGCAATGGGGTCACCAGCATGTACAATTAAAGCAAATCTCTATATGAAAGCTTAGGAAAAAAAGCACTGAAATATTTAGGGGTCGTTGTGGGATATGGTACAGTATGCAGATGACACATTAAGCATCACATAATATTAAAGTCTATTTCGTGCACTCCACTTCTCTGGGGACAGCTTTAATGAATGTCAAGGATATGCTTTCCGAAGTAATTCTTTCTATAGGATAAAGTGTTCAGAATGTGAAACTTGCTATACAGTGGAATACAGTAGACAGGTGAAAGTCAAAGTGAGTGAATAGAGGCTATGCATGAAACGTCCACCTAGAAATTATGGAGTAGAATTAAAAAGTCTAGACAGAAGAATACCCATAGCAATACATGCTATAGACAGAGGACGGAGGGTCGATTTGTACAATGTCAAAATTCTAAGAAAGGGCCTTCATACACATAAAAGAAGGTTGACCACATCGAATGCATTATCACATACATGACAGGCTCTCACGAATTAAGACAGATGAGGGGGGTAAGCAACTTCATTCTTGTATTATGACCCATATGACATAGTCTCATGTTTTGATATTTTTTGCACATAACAAACAACATACACACACTCACACAGACAAATAAGCACATATGACAATTCGACATTAGTCAATACAAATTTGTGATGATTGTTTACCTGTTCCCTTTGGTACATATGTCTACCGACAAGTGACCTTCAAATGAACTGACCACAAATCATGTTATTTTTAATAGCTGATAAAATCTGAATAATTCTGCTGAAGCAGATTTGGCTTACCCAGCAAAACACTCAAAAAAATCTTCTTCCTAATTTTTCTTCAACATGCTGGGATTATTTTAAATAATTTAGAACGATTCACTCTGAATAGGCGCTCACATTATTCTAGACGATTCGTAACATCGACAGTCTGAAAACTTATAACTTCATGCTCACATATTGAAACTATCCACTTTACTTTGCCAACAGATTGCACTATCGTCTGCGAATATTTTTTTATATTTTTGATTTACAGCTTGATTCCACACTGTATTTTTGGTACAAGTATGGAATTTTCAGCATGGATATCGGTAGCCCAAATTTTGCAGGCCGACCATAGATATCAGATGTGCGTCGGTGCGGGCTCGAACCCCGGACCATGTGCATGGTCGGCGAGAGTCCTAACCACTGTGCCACCGACGCACAGTGGTGCTACAAAATGAAAATCGATTTCTCATGTAATATTTTACTTGGATTCATCATTCAGGAGGACGTATTCACAATGATCTTGTGCATTTTTATCAGAAGATTTAAACCAGCAGTGTTCACAGTCCTGTTTTTCTGATCGACGGCTTTTCTAATAACTGGATTACTTTGTTGTTTTGGCCACAGGTAACTGTAGGTCAACAGAAACTTCAAGTGGTCGTTTGTATTAAAACAATACCATCTGTAATTACTAGAATAAGCAATTCAACATGACTACTACTTATAATGTATTTCAGTCACTCACATATCCTTGTATTTCTAAGATCTATAATGTCTACATTAAAAAGGAAAGCATAAATCAAATATTTCAGTATTTGCCAATCAGTTTGCCAACCTGTGTGAGAAACAACATCACACTTATTTGATATGTTATTCAGCAATAATGGGAAATTTTCTTTACAAAGTCGAAGGAATGTGGAGCTGAAGTAATAACTGCGTAGGTGGCACAGTGGTTAGGACTCTCGCCGACCATGCACATGGTCCGGGGTTCGAGCCCACGCCGGCGCACACCTGATATCTATGGTCGGCCTGCAAAATTTGGGCTACCGATATCCATGCTGAAAATTCCATACTTGTACCAAAAATACAGTGTGGAATCAAGCTGTAAATCAAAAAAAAAAAAACTAAAAGAACTAATTATATACGACTCTAATGAAATAGTATGGAAACTGCGTACTCATGAACACATCATTAGCAGTTTTGTTCCATCAGACATAAATCAATTGTATCACCTGCTTACTTATTCAGCTACAGCTCATGATCAACATTTTGAATGTCATTTACCTTGTGGTATTTCAGGACCTATTTTGTGCATTAGCTGGAGGCCTTTGGATCACTGCTGTTATTATTGTAAGTTTATACCCCTTTGATTTTTTAAGAAATTCCGACTAAGCTCTAGTGTCCAAGTGCTGATGCTAGTTCGTTTCAAAACATAAAGAATGTGAGAAAGAAGTAAAGTTGAAGTTGATAAGGCTTTATATCGCGGTTGGAACTATAACAATTATTGAATCGTATGAGGCTCAAATGCGAGTTATGAATAGTTATCTATTCAGCGATATAAACAAAATATAATTGAAAATCTGTACATTCATTTTATCATATTTATTATTTTGTTTGATTCAGTTGGCTCGGCTTTTCGTTAGCTTCCTGAAGCGACTTTGAAATCAAATGGCTTTTACAAAGTGTATCATGCAATTTTCACTTTAAATCAAGTATTTCACAGACATTTAGATTCCAGTGTGTCAGAACGAACTGATCATCTGCCCAATTTTGAGGATATTCTGATAAATAAATAAAGTAATTCAGAAATCAGTGTCTTCCACAGTTTTGTCAATTTTCTCACTGACAGTGTTTCACTCCTTGTTGGTGTTTCTAATTTTTGTAAGTCAATGCGTTCTGTAGAAGAAACCGTGGCATGCGTATTTAAGTGAGTCAGAAATGCAGTGCTGTTGACGTCAGCCAAATTGATTCAACGTTAGAGAAGAATTTTCGAACAACTTCAACAAACATGGAAATACGCAACAAAAGAAGATAACAATAAGAAATGCTCTTTTCAAATCCAATGAAGGAAACTATTTAATGTCATTAACCTATTCACTGTGTGAGGTTTAAACTGGGCATCATCACTTTGTGTTGCATATTCTATAGTGAAACAGGAGTATCTCTTTGACCATTGCGGACTAATGAATATTCATGGAATTGTCGTCTTCAACTCCGTCATCACGTGCGATCCGTTTTCATTCCGTTTTGCCAACCACGCCAAAATGAAGACAAAATGTGACTGATGTCAGGCGACCATGTATTACATTTTACTCAGAACAATCAGGACATAAGAGAGATATAGTTTTTCCAGTGGAGAGAGATTTGTAAACTGAATTTGTCAACACAAAATTAAGTTACAGTTTTTATGAAAGACTATGAAGAGTGAAAGTAATGAGAAAACAAAAAGGGCATATTCAGCATTGATTTGCTTCAGTGCTCATCCATTTTACGCTTGTATTCATTGACAGAAATTCATTCGAATTTCTCGTATGTATTTTCTAGTAGTAATCTTTTATAATTTTTTCACCAGTTCATATCAGGTTAAACAAAACTCCTTCGATTATATGTCGAATTAAACATCAAACTAAGCTACCATGTAAACTCAGCCATATAAATGTAATTTCACAGGTTATGACGATGAAATCGTCGGAAAAATATCTCAGGTGAAACTCTTGGTGTTTATCTGATTCAGTGACGAAGTGTACATGTCAACTTGTAGGAAATATAAGTATGTTCCATGAGAGCTACAGTAACTGTTAATGATGCGCTGCAATATTGCTATTAACATCCACACATTATTTGAAATAAGAATGGAAATTATCGAATTCTGCATACATTTCGCGTTTACAGCATTCAATGATGACCACGTGCCTTTTGTCGACAATAAACGAAGAGAAATCATATTTGCAAATGAGATTCATGGTAATTCACAATTTTGCTTTTACGTCGCTCGGTCAGTAGGCATTTTGTGCTTTCACATGCATATTGTATCATATCTCATGTGTTTTTATTTTGATTTATTATTTTATTCCTTTAACTTCCCAGTGAAACATAGGGATTTAGGCTAGAGCTTTGAATTATCAGGTCAGAAGAAGTCTCACCATGAAGGTATTCATTTTTCAATTGGATTTTATACACATACTTTAGCTCACCTGATTGTACAATGATGCACTGATATCAGTGCCTTAAATTCACTTCTTCAGGAAAAACGTATTTCTTAGATGAACGCGTAGAACTTCAATAAAAGTCACTATGAAGCGTACAGAGATAACATTGTAATAAATATTTACAAAATGAACTGTCAACCATTCAGTCAGTTACATGCAAAACGTGATAAATACACGAGCTTAGAATAAAAAGAACATAATCAGAACAGAGCACGCTAAATTTCTCATAACAGTTCATTTGAATATGAAACAAATACTCTGAAAGTATTCATATCCCATTAAGACTACTGTGAGTGATTCATCGATAAATGTAATAAAGAAAAAAGCCTCAGTACAACTATACAATCAGTTTCGAAGAAAGCTGTAAATATCACTTTTCCATTTAGGAGTGAAGTAGTACTAGATGTAGTCAAGCAAACACTTGACAAGTGTACACGTAGAATCATTTGTGCTGCAGACTTCGCGTTCTTTAAGTGCGCCTAGTGATGGCTTTAGGAATCTAAGAAATAGTGGTCGCCAATTCTCCATACTTCAAAATGCGTAAATCAAGTTGAATGTATCATTGATATAAGAATATAACTTGTGCACTGGGGAACAGTATAATTCCATTATGGTTAAATTTTGTTTCGATAGAGTCTCACAGTGTTATACAGTAATGTTTACTGATGACGTTTCGAGCACAATTTATTGCTCATAATCATATCAAGGTACTTACAAGACTTCCTAACTTCATTTATATAGTTTCATTATTTTTCACTTGATTTTCGCTTGATTTGATTGGCAGTAGTAGCATCTTCCATATTTCGGGTATGAGTGATGAATCATTCCTATTGCATGTGTTGGGTGTAGACTCGATTAACCAGTCAGGATTCAGTAATCAACCTCTCTCTCCACTTATCTACATTACTCTTCAGAATTTTAACCCTCTCCCACCATCCTATTGTGTGGTTGTGTATTAATGCATGCAGCGTAATTGATGAGCTTTTTCCTAAATTACCTATCTTCTCGTGGTCAACCATTCTTACCTTAGCTAAATTCTTATGTTCTGACAATCTGACTACCCGCGACCTACTAGTTTGACCTATGTAATTGACTTAACTCACAGTTATTGGAGGGTATTTTGTAACGTATATTATTTTGTCTAATTTGGTCAACTGGGTCCTTTAGCCCACAGAGCTTGTCTCTGAGTGAGTTTGTAGGTTTAAATGCCACCCTATTTCCTACGCCAAAAATATGGTGGAGACATGTGGATGACACTTTAACTATGTTAAAATAGAACATATGTCTAACTTCTTGACACACTTTCATTCACCAGTACAAAGATTCTAAAATAAAACAAATGGAAGAGCGTAAACTGCACACTAGTGTGTACAAAAAAATCAACTCATTCTAATAGATACCTAGATTTTAATTCATCTCATCCATTAACTGTTAATGCAGGCTTAGTAATAACACTAAGTAGAACACAAAATGATTTAAATGATGAATTAAAACAGATAGAAGAGGCGTTGGTGTTAAATGACCATCCTTTAGACTTCATTAGGAAGGTTGAAAAAGGCCAAAATAAAAATAATTGTGAAACTAATAAAAATAATAACATAAATAAGAGAGAATATAAGTCATCTACAGTTATACCGTATAAGGAAGGGACACCTGAGACCCTGCAAAGGATTCTTGGAGAAAAAGGTCCGCTAGTGTACACATGTGTTTTTAGAAGGAAAAAGAATGATTCAGAGCGAACACCACCATGTCACGTGACATGCTACAGTTAACTATTTTGCACAACGAAGATGGATGAAGAGAAAATATCACGCAGTAAATAACGTTAAGCACTGTGTGCATTGCGTGAACACGTTTGTTCAAAATGCATCAGATGTTATAAGATTTCATAGTGTGAAATATTTCCATTTTATGAATTAAAAGTAATCAGTAATCTGAAACAACTACTTGTTAACTGCACAACGAATGTTGAGTACCTATTTAATGATGAAATATACAAACAGGTTGATGGAGTAGCCATGGGATCCCCACTGGGATCTATTCTCGCGAATACATTTCTACCAAAAACGGAAAATAGTCCGTTGAAAGAGGAAATAGCGAAAATGGAAATGTGTTGTCGTTACATGGATGACACTTTTGTATTGTACGATGAAGGGTTAAATAGTGATTTGATATTGAACAACTTTAATAATGTCCACCCAGTGGTCCATTTCACCTACGAAGGAGAATACAACGACTCTCCACGCTTCCTCGACGTCCTACTAACGAGAAGAGAGGATGGTTCCATCAAAAGAACCATATTTAGAAAGCTAGAGACCAAGGCTCAGTATACATACTTCCTAGGCTTCGTACCGATAAAATACAAACGTAATCCAATCAGGTGCTTAGCATTTAAAGCGAGGTCTATTTGTTCCGAAGAGTGCGTAGAGAAAGAACTCCAGATGATCCGAGACATTCTAAGCGAGAATGGATATCCAGAGAAGTTCATTAAAGCCAACATGTGTTATAATAGTCGTAAACATGAACTAGCCACTGTGGAGAAAAAGCCTTTGTTTTCACGTCTCTAGTTCAAGGGAGACACTCCTGCGGAGATTCTATCCTAACGTTTAACCAGGGCGATCAAGAAAACTTTCTACTCTGCACTTCTGTGTCTATCCTTCCCTAGCCGTCCATTGTCCACCAGCAACTCAGAGATGTCTTACCTAACCTTAGCTCTTGTTCACGCGTATACCATTTCATCTGTTCCTGTGGTTCAAGTTATAAAGGGCGCACGATTAGGCAGGTTCGTCTACGGGTTGGAGAACACTTACCAGCTTGGTTCAACTGGGGGGAAATTAAGTGCATTAAAAGCTCGATCCTGTCACACTTGGTCGATACTGGACATCGCATCGACGTCAACACAGCTTTCAGGGTTATATACCGAATTCCGAAGTCGTTATCACGTACGGTTCGCTTACGTCTCCTACACATAGCTGAAGCTGTTGCAATAAGATTGACTAAACGGGAACTGTGTATCCAAAAATAACACGTCAAGACGCTGTTCCTACCGTGGCCAACCTTGGATTGAAGATTTTTCTTCTCACCAAAGGTGCTCCTTCCCCTTAACCCTCCTGGTTTTTTTCTTTTTTACTTTGCCTATTATTATAAATATTATTATTAAAGTTATTATTTAGATATGATAGAGAAGATTTGTAGCTCAGGTGGATGATTTTGATGTGGTTTTGTTCTCTGAGCTGGATGGTTAGTTTGCGAAGCTTTCATCACCTTACTGGGTGACATCTTCAGCGCATACTTCAATTTGAAGTATGTCACCCAGTAAGGTGATGAAAGCTTCGCAAACTAACCACCCAGCTCAGAGAACAAAACCACATCAAAAAGTTATTATTATTCGTCATAATTTATGCCCTTTATGTAAAAATTCCCTCAATACTATCGAATTTTCATTTTATACGGACTTATTATCAGTGACATTATCTGTTTTCTCAATATATGCCTCCACCTGTTTCATTTAACATATTCGTTATCTCACTATGAACCTCTCATTGCAGTGTTACTATCTCCTGTTTAACTCAGACCACTTTGTACTAGCCACTCCATCGCCTGACACCTTTTATAACACTGAACTGATTTGTCAATTTTCCTACCCCACACTCTACAATTCCATTATGATTAATCACCATCATTGTCTCCCGTTTCACAATATTTTCTAGTCGATTTCAGCCAGCTAGCACGTTTGTCACACAAATATGACTATTTATTTTGACACTTATCTGTTATTCTACGTTAAAATGTATCCGTCACATAACTGGCTTTTATTGTAACCAACATAAATATTATATTTTGTAATTGTAAGAACTTGATGAGAAATTATTGGAAAGAATATTCTTCGTTCAGACTGACATCATGTGTTAATAAAACAAATTACTTAGTAGAATGCAGAAATAAGTTTGTTGTTAAAGTTGTAATTTCTTGACTCGTCTTCAGCTTTTTATGTCTCATTTGATCATTGTATTCAAAAAAGTGATGCCATCTGCAGTTATTATTCTTTAGTATTTTGTAACCAGCATAATTAGCTGTGGTATTTCAAGGACTCTTAAGAGAGACTATATTACTATGCAGGAAAGTACGGAAATAGAGTACACGAAGGTTTCGAATAAGTCACACGTAGAAATGCTTCATTTCTCATTGTTATTAAGAAATGTGAGCTCGTAATCACACTGAATAGTACCGTACAGGTTGCACTCATACTTTGAAATTTTAATTTCGACTTAGGAAACCACAATATTCACAAAACATACAGTTGTGAATCACTCGAAGAATAAGTGATTGACACACAAGTGCAACAGTTGTTAAGTAACTGCATTTTTATCAGGGAGCTGATAGTCATTTTAATTTCCAACTGCTGCCATTAATAAAGACCCATTTGTATATATATATATATAACGTTATGACTTTGAAATGTCAAATTGTTTCCACGAATAAAGGCTCAGTTTCACATCAGCTACATCTGAAATATCAGTTCGCGGAATGCAAATCTGTTCACAGTTTGAGACTTTTGATCACAACATAGGTAAACATGGCCTAGGAATGTCCACAAATATAAGGCAGCCTTCATTAAATACCGGAGGCAGCAACTGTATAAAAAGGAAAAATTTCGGATGTGCGAGCAAATTCATAAGTTTTAGATTTGATATAGAAGGTGATTTACCACGGCGCGTCGTTGAAGGATTTGAAATATAACAGCAGTTGATGACTGTCGTATTCTCAATGAGGATGGCAATATATCTGAAGGGCAGTCAAGTGTAGATTCGAGCTCGATACTCCTAATCGCAGATACGTTAACAATATTGTGAATCCATTTCTTTTGTTTACGGCCGAAGTTCGATATAGTCTTTTCAATAACAAAAGTTTCAAGATAATATATGAAAGAATTTTTGATTTGATTCCATAGTAAATAAAACGGGAGACTGTGATACGTAAGTGATATCATCAACATAACAGCTGATATTATAAGCCGTATATTATCCAATATCGAAGTACTTGTAAACTAGAGGATTTACGCTGCTAGTTTAGGTGTACAAAAGATGTATTTAAATGCAAAGGTGCTAACATCTTTGCCATAACTTCCACAAAACGTGCTAGATATAAGTTGTTAACCATCAGGTTTGTCTGCGTTTCTAGTAGTTTCAAGCTTAGACATAACATTGGCTGATGGAACTACAGGTGCTGGTGAAACTTCATGAATCAAGAACACCTACGGGATACAGTCATTGTGAAGTAGAACGATTACAGATTCCTTTGTCTCTGATTTCTTTATTCTACAGAAAAATAAGATTATTTATAGAAAGATGAAAACTCAAGGAAGAATGACTTGATTCTGATCACAGGCAGCAACAAGCAGAATATGAAGAGATCGAATTAAATAAACATTTTGACTGAAAATTCGGTGAATCACATACTGTAAACTGAAATTTGATGTCAGTTTTTCCAACACAGATGAAGAGCGTAGGAAATTGATTCATATAGTCCGCCAGCATATTCTGATTCATAAATGAGTGGCATTCTCCTCAAAATTAATAAATGTGTCAAATTCAGAAGAGATTTTCACACGCCATTTTGTCTTAACTCGTTTATCACATAGCTTATTATTAGCACTTTCAACCCTTCTCACAATGGTTCAGGAGAACTCTTATTAACTAAGTGACGTATACGCGTCTTTTTCTGCGGTCCTACGTATGTCGTAATATTCATGTATTTTAATTCCAGCTGGAAATGGTTATATCTTTCCACAGATTCTATGTTCAAACTTCACCAGAAAATTTAACTCACTTTTCAATACTCACTTTCATTTGTATTATAATTCATGAATTATCTGCAAAGAACGAAACATTGTCAGTGTAATGTGCAACGTTGCCAAGTTTGATAGAATCACCTTTGCACAGAAAATATATTTCAACATCTATTTTACTTCATCTAAGAAATCGACACTACCACCAGCAAAAGTTCCCTAAATATAATAGGTTTAATTACATTCAGAATGTTGATCAGAAGTTTTTATCAGATTAAAATACGTAATTTAAATTCTACCAAATGGTAAAAGATTACAAATGGTGTATGCACAAGAACGGAGTTTTCACAGAATTCAATAGAAGCAGTGGGAAGAAGTATGGAGTACTGAAATGTCCCTTTTAATTAGAATATCATCATGTCGCTGAGTATTTGCACATTATGAAAGATTTCTATGTGAAATAACTTGGATTATTGTTTGGCACACAGGTGAATGTACTGCTATTCATTTATTTCTCGAGAATCACTCATCAATTAACCTTTATTTTCCTGCTATTGTTTTGGCTCTGAAATACAGTGATAAATTATTAACTCAAATCACGTGTGAGTAATACTCACATTACACGGATAACTGTGTTGACTACAGGAAATGATTTTAAAATACAAGAGTGCATTCAACATTTGAATTGGCTTACCTGCCACTGCCATATGAAAAACTGAACGCGTCCAGTTAACAGGAAAGCTGACGATAAAGACACTAGAACTATAACCACAACTTGTGTGAAACTTCTGATTAAGATGCGAAATATGATTGTTAGTAAATCTCCCAGAATAATGAAGCTCAATAAAATAGAACAGTCTGGTTCAGTCCTTTCGCAGCACACAAAATTGATACTCGCAGAACATAGTATAGTCTGCCGGCAAAACAAAATAAACATATCCATCAAGTTAACACTAGTATAGTAAAAATTTTCATGGAATTTTTGTGTGCATAAAGTTTAACAGAGGACATGTGTAAATTGTATCTAGTTTTAGTTTTGTGTGAGTAAAGCATATGCAATTTTGCTACTTCTAATTGTGTTTACCAAATTACACTTACGTTTCGTCACATGCACACAGAGGGGACCTATCTGTATGTGCTGGTTTCACCTACAGAAAACATTTCGCAATACCTGAAGGAAGAAACAAATTCCCCTGAGCTAATCTATCTTAGAAGTAGATTTCCAGCGTCATTATCCGGAGAGCTCATCACAAATAACAGACTGTGCGTTGGTGTCAGAGTGGTTAGGACTCTCACCAACCATGCACATGGTCGGGAGTTCGATCCCCGGCTGACGCACACCTGATATCAATGATCGGCCTGTTAAATTTGGGCTACCTCTATCACAAGCTGAAAATTTCATACTTGTACAAAAAATACTGTGTGGAATCAAGCTATAATCAAAATAAATAAATGAATAAAATAATTCTCAGTAATGCTATTAAACATATCACAATAATAAATCCAGTAATTGTGGTAAATTCAATGAAACTCCAGCCGCACATATAAGTATATTTGTGATTCAGTGATATAGCTAAGATTTGACTGTGAAGATTTGAAATAGTCCGAACAGTGAAACTGATAAAATCTAAGATAAATGGTAAACTATGGAAATTCCTTCAAAGCGTCTCTTTTGGTGACGTGTTTAGCGATTCTACACCTAAAATTCATGAGATGATCTAGTTTCTAAATTGCAGTGTTTTGCAACAGTATAGACTCTGAACAGAATTACGTCGAAGATAAGTGGCTGATATTTTTCTTATCTGTTTAGGTAAACAAAAAACGAGGATTTCTTGAATGAAGCTCAACTTATGTCGTGAGCATCTTAACTCCTGCACAAATGACGAAGAAAATAATATCGTTCCACTATAAGATGAACTAAATCAAAATAATTTTAACTTATCGTAACAATACAACTTAATATGAATTACAGTCTCTGGGGTTCATTTTATCCAACAATGGATATATTGGGAGGCTTGATAGCAAATACTTCAAAGATATAAGCGCCACATAAACCGCTCAAACAGTTTTGAAGAAAGCTGTATTTCCTTTTTCGCCATCTAAAGCAGATATCGTGGAAGATGCAGTCAAATGGGGACTTGATGAAGCTATGATGCGAATGTTTCACGCTGGGAGACATGTGTTCTTCAGCATTATCAAGAGGTTTTTTCAACAATCAGGGAGAAATAGACAAATCAAACTACATCAATAATTTTAAGTGTGTAAGCAAATACATAAGTCGTTCGTACAGCTAATTGCCTATTTTAATGTTGGAGGACTAACAGAAATGGTTGAAGGCAGCTGAAGCCGGAGTACAAAATACTTTAGTAATGAAGCATTATACAGATTAGTGATATGATACTGACGTTGTCCAGTCATTCACTGTTGTCAGCAGGCGGACAAAGAGGATGGTGTTCACAACACGTGAGAAGCCAGATCTCTGTGTACACAAAGATAGGATGAATAATCTAAATATGTCGTAGTTATGTCTTACTAATCAACTTTATTATTATTATATACTTTAATTCATATTATTTTATACCGTGTGTAGAACATCGGATTCGCCGAATCGCATGTTTTATAAAATGTATCGTTTCGAATAAAGCTATCAGTACAAGAATGAATAACCAAATTATCTCTTTCGTCTTCGTCATGCATAGACCACATATGCAAGAGAAATGAGACTCAGTTTTATGAGAAGAGTAACACAGAGTCATGAGTTATGGTTGCCTAAGATATTCTGAAAGTTACCTAGACCATATGTAATTTTTCAGCCATTTTCCATGCAACATCTGCTATATAGATCTCATCAAATATTGTGTTCTGATTAGGAATATAACACTGACTGCATGTTGCCTGATATAACAAACCGAAATAAGTTATGAATATTCTGATGATTTTTAACAGATTAGTTATAGAGATTAGGGAAACCATGAGTGGAATCAAACTGTAGAGGTTCATAGATTGTGGTCGACCAGCAGTGAAAAAATCTGCACGTGGCAGTCAGGATATCAGTGTAAGATGGTTACTTGCACATAACAACACCATCTAATAATGAAAACTCTGAGAGGCAATTTAAAAATGTTACACTTTCTGAAGTGAAGTAAGTAACACTTTGACTATTTCCCTCTCACGTTTGAAAAGCAATTCCATAAAAGTCACAATTTGTTACATAGAATATTAGCCAAATATCTTATTTCAACAGTATTAACAGTAGGCAAGAAACAGATTTTTAATCAGCATGTTTTCAAAGACGATGATGTTAAAGGAATGATTTAGGAGCCGTCCTAAACAGACGGTATCATGTTTTTGCTGCAAGCCAAACTAGTCGCTCGGCTCCGAACATTATGCTGGCTGGGACAATCAACCTTTGGTATGCACCCTACTTATGCTACATCCGAATGTGTATTATTATTACTTATTTATTATATCGTTTAATTCCTATAGGAACATGGGTCTTCAGCCGCGCGTCTCCATTGCCTTCGGTTTTCTGCCAACGTTTTCACCCCGCTTCAAGTCTGCCCATATGCTTTCATCTCCTCTTCACATGACCACATCCAAGTCACCCTTGGACAACGCACTGGCCGCTTTCCTTTCAGGTTCCACTCGAGGGCTTGTCTGGTAATGTCACTTGATGGTTTCCTCAGCGTATGGCCATTCCACCTCCATTTCTTCCTGCCCCTTTGTTTCACAACCGGTTCCGAATATGTATATCGATTCACATATAGCTACAGTGGCAGTCGCATGAGGAGAGAAAACAGTTAGGCCTAAGTCACATTTTCTGAGCCTGTACAAAAAAGAATGAGTAGTTCGGAAATGCAAAAAGACAAATACTTGAGGGACGAGGAACGGCAATTTAAACATAAGAGGCTTCCAAAATGATCATTCGAAATCTTCCCCAGTTTGCTGAGACGATTGCAGTCGAAACGGCTAAAATGTGACCTATGCTTTCGAAAAGAAATCCGTAGCGGGAATGGTATTGACCTGAAAAATAACTCCTCAGTGGCTAATTGTTATCTAATTTCATGGTTTTTTGCCACACTTATATAAGACTTCCTTTTGTTTGCTGGAAGTTCACCCAATGTCATCCTGTATTCACCAAATGTATGCGGTTATGGTCTGAAAGCGTTGAAGTGATCTCTAATTTGCACTATATGACTGACAAAACCTATGTGAGACTCTCGCTATCACTTGCTATCCAAATGCAGAAAAACATGATCATCCTTCAATATTTTTTTGAAATAAAACAGATAGAAGAAGCGTTGGTATCAAATAACTATCCTATAAAGTTCATAAGAAAGATTGAAAAGGGCCAAAAGAAAAAGAAAAATAACTGTGAAACTAGTAATAAGAATATAACTAACAGAGAATATATGTCATCTACAGTTACACCATATAAAGGGTGCATCTGAGACCCCGCCTAGGATTCCAAATAAAGCAGGAATTAGGGTGGCATTTAAACCTACAAACTCACTGTTGGTTTGCAGTGTATGTGAGCGTGAAGGAAGGCGACTAACTAGCGATTGGGCAGTGTGAGCGTGAGTGTGCTGGTGTGTTTGTTCTTGTGCTTGTATGCTTGTTCGTGTGTGTGTGTGTGTGCGTTGGGTCTGGCTGGCTGGCTGTATGTCAGTCTTTCTACTCGTAGTCTATCCGTTTGTCTGTGTATGCTGGTCACACATTCATTCTCCTTCAACGACTGATTTCATTAGAATTTCATTATATAGAATTTGCGATCGTGAGTGAGAAAGCTTGTTGTTGTGGTCGAGTTGAAGGCTGGTTCACTGAGAGACCGAATGACTAACTGACTCACCAACTCACATAACTAACTAATTATGCCACTCAGTTAAATTACCGATAACCAAACCAAGAGAGTGAGTGTTTCAATATCTGAATAATAACTAGACAGCTACCTAGCTGGTTGGCTGGCTGGCTGGCTGGCTGGCTCAGCGAAGTATTGCGAAATCGACTCTATGCACTGAAACACTAAACTACTACTGACTACTGATTCACTCGCTTATTCTTCATTAACAAAAAGACTAACAAGCTGACAGATTGAAAGGCGGAGAAATTCCCACAAGATGGCTGCATGCAAGTTTCCGTCAGTGGGAGAATCGAGCTGTCGGCGTCGACTCGACCACCAGAAACGCCGAGAACACCGCCACACCCACCGACTGATTATTTGTTCATCGAGTAGGAAGACGAAGAAGAGAATAAGACGTCTGAAATGTGGGATGATTGAGATAATACGAGTGTATTTATTTATTTGTTTATTTATCAATAATTTAGTATGGAGAGTGGAGATTTGAAAGTACACTGCATTGGTCGCCCACCGACTTGAAATAATGATGATGACAAGAATTTGTTCAGGTAGGACAGAAGACTTGTTTGTCTGAATTCGGTGTTTGATGTTGGTGGTTTATTTTCTTCGACAGCCTCTGCAGCAGCCTCCTGGACACTTTCCACCTCGACATCCACGGCATCCACAACACCTAGGGCAATTAGGGCATCCACCGGGACAGCCAGGACAACCACTGTTTGCTGCAGCGGCGGCGGCAAATGGTTCTGGGACTGGACCTGCGATAGCTGAAAATAAAGCAACAAGATACCACATTCACTTATTTATTTATTTATCAATTCATTCATCCATTCATTCATTCTTTCTGACCAGCTTCCAACCGTCCTCCCTTCCTTCCTTCCTTCCTTTAATTCTGCATTCCTCCACCATTCCATTAGCCGGCCGATTAACAAATTCACTTGCCTCGAATGCATGTCACTGTGTGATCAGGTGACTGCTTCACTCACTCACTCACTCACTGACTCCCCGATTGACTGACTGACTGACTGTCTGACTGGGCTGTCTGACTGGATGCGTGATTGAGTGAGTGAATGAGTCAATGAGTAATGAAGTGGGTTGTCACCCGCTTCCCAGAAATCAGTGTCACTCACTTCCAGCCTACCTCCTTATTCGGAAGCCTGTGTGATTGTGTGATGAATGAATTGAAAAACCCAGTCGGCTACTTTCAATGCTGCAATCACCTTCACTTTCTGTCTCCTAATCATCTATCTAGTCGTTGTCGTTATACAAAAATTTATCAGCAATATTGATAACAATTGCAATAGTGAGTGAAGGAAATTAGCACCAGTTGTATGAGAAGCATTCACAATGGAATTCGTCCATGTTGTTGTCGCGGTAGCATTGTCATATTAGTACTGATAGATATCAGTGTTAGTAGTAGTGGTGGTGGTAGCATTATTAGTCTTAGTAATAGTGGTGGTCGTGGTGTTGGTGTTATTAGCAATAATCGACAAATCTCTGCATTAGAAGAGGGTTTGAATGTATGCATGCATGGATGGATGGAGGCGAGCAGGTGATTTGTCTGATCGACTATCTGAAATGTGGAGACGAAAAACAGATGAGGATGACTTACCTCCCATTTCACATTCAAATGATACAACCAGTACAACTAAGACGAGCTGAAATGAAAGAAATCACCATCATGGAGGCATACAATATTAGACAAGAGTATTCGAACATACAGTGAACATCTGCATTCTTGTTGTTGTTGTTGTTGTGGTTTACTGTCAACTTGAAACTACTACTTGAAACTTACTCCCACCTTCCTATTTATACTCGAAGTTCACCTGTGAAGCAAGCGAACACGTGGTCACACTCAAACACAGGTGAGTGACCTACCCTACCTACCAACCAACCGATATAATCAATGAACACGAGGAATGTGAGTTTCATTCACTTATTCGCTCTCCCCCCCCATTCGACTGACTCATGATGGCTTCATTGATTGATTGATTGATGATTGATTGTGATTGATTGATTGGTTGATAGGTTGGTTGATTGTTCGATTTATTGATCGACTGACTGGCTGGTTGCTTGATTGCTTGATTCTCGGTTGGTTAGTTGGACAGTTGTTTGTTTAGTTTGTTGGCTGTGCTGTTTTGTGCGTGGATTGACTCTTCCTTATTCACACATTCAATCTGTGATGAGGATAAATCATTTTCGTATTCGGGACTCAGTCTGTCAGTGAATCAGTTCGACTGAATGTTGGATTCTTCTTCTTCTTCTCCTTCTCCTACAACTACTTCTTCTCTCCCTCCTTCTTTCCTTCCTTGGTCCGATGATTCGTTCGTTGATGACTTGGTGAGATCAAATGTGAGTCGGTTGTTTGATTAGTTAGTCATTTAGTTAGATAGTTGGTAGGTAGGTAGGTAGGTAGGTAGGTTGGTTGGTTGGTTGGTTAATTTGTTTGTGTTGTTATTCCATATTAAATAGGTTTATTTTAGCAATCATACATTGATGCAGTTTTATCAACTGCATTTGTGTTCCTAATACTACGAAATCATTGTGTGATTAATAAAATAAAACAAAATAAAATGAAATAATCTTATATGGAATTGCACTGTACCAGAGTGGCCAAGTTCTACTCTTAAATTATTCACTTAATTAATTATTTGGTTAGTTGTTTATTTATTTAGTTAGTTAGTTTGTTAGTTAGTTAGCAAGTATGTGAGTAGATTGTTTATTCAGTTGGTCAGATATTTATTGGGTTATTTAGTCAGTCAGATATTCAGTCAGACAGTTAGTTGGTCAGCGATTTATTTACAAAGTGAGTTAGTTATTCAGTCCCTTATTTATTCAGTGTTCTCATCAACGGCCCAGTTTGTTAGTTAGTCAGTTAGTCAGTGAGTAAGTGAGTTGATCAGTTAGTTATTTGTTTGATTCATCGTCATGTATTTCTGCTCGTCTTGACTGCTTCGAATCGACCGATATGAATGTAGTTGGAAATTTATATTTGCTAATGAATCGGGTGACGTGATATGACGAAGTGTGACGAGATGTGATGTGATGTGATGTGATGTGACATGATGTGATGACTGTGTAGGTATGGCATGTAGTCGGAAAGATTCTAGGAGAGCTGGTGAATTCTAAGATTGGCGGCTCATCGGATGTTAGGTCATGATGATGAGGATGAAGATGATGTTGATGATGGTGGTGGTGACAAGAACCAACGTGATGATGTTTACAATGCAAGCAAGCAAGCAAGCAATGCTCGCGCGCTCGCTCGCCTGCTCGCTATACTTAGGTAACTTACTTCATCATTATGATAATCATGATACTAATAGCCGTCAAAATTATTTTACATTTTGTCCTTATAATCATTTTTATAATCGTAGTGTTATTTTCCAATTGAATTTTATATTTTCCCGTCTCACAAGAGGTGGCCAGCTCTCGTGGCTCGAGTGGTCTAGTGGATAACGCTTTGTCGTATGAAACCATGAGCACTGGGTTCGAGCCGCTGTGGGAACATGTTCAATCAATCACTGGGGTATGCAGGTACATCCAGCTGGCGGACGACTCCCAAATACGACGAAATGCGCCTTATCCTGGATTCCACTGGTAGTCACCATCCACCAATAAAATTCTATGTACTGTCATTTCTTTCTTCTTCATCACTATTATTGACAGTGGCCTCACTTACTTATTTCATTTCATTTGTATCGTCAGTCATTATTATTGTTGCTAAAATTATCCTGCTTGTCATTATTATATTACATACACTGGACTACGCCACTTCTTTGAATTCCATCCATTGGGAAATTCACTCATACTGACACATATTGTGGTGGTGTTGGTGGTGGTGATGGTGGTGGTGTGATACAGACGACAATGTGTGCCAACGCAATGTTATTATTCTCATATCTTCTCACAGTTCAGATCGGAACAACAAAAACACAATGCCATATATCTATCCATTTGAACATTCTATGTGATGAAGTTAGAGTAGAGTAGAGTAGAGTAGAGTAGAGTGAGAAGGTTATTCCCACAGTTCAACACTGCATTAGAAAAAAACAGAATACTATGTATATGTATATGAAAATACATATATTTGAACGTTCTATTTCGTGTTGTTTGATGTGAACCGAAATCACACGCTCCTCAGTCAGTTAACGAATTGGTTGGTTTACGAATATAAACTGTAGATCTATGAACGACAGAGTTTTGATTAATGAAAAATATACACTGACTCCCGTGTCTTGCTCTCTGTTGTTGCAATACTGCAATCAAAAGCATTATTCTAATTATTACTGGTCATTAGTTATATTGACAATATTATTATGACTGCTATAATTATTATTATTTTATTATATTATTATTATTCTTAGTTGAACTATGCTCATCACAGGTATTGTGACTGGTGTCGTTAGTAATTTCATCGGAACTCTGGTCAATTCTCGACAACCTGCTGCTGGTGCTGCTGGTGGTGGTTATTCTACTCAGTGTGTCAATATGGTGATAGTGTCAGTGGAGTTAGTTGGCAGTAGGATGCTGCTGCTGCAGCTTCTGAGGATGATGATGATGATGATGATTGAAGGAGATCTGAATCGCGAGGATGAACAAACAACAGAATGTGTGGCCCAGCTAGCTAAAAAAAAAAAAAAAAAAAAAAAAAAAAAAAAAAAAAAAAAAAAAAAAAAAAAAAAAAAAAAAAAAAAAAAAAAAAAAAAAAAAAAAAAAAAAAAAAAAAAAAAAAAAAAAAAAAAAAAAAAAAAAAAAAAAAAAAAAAAAAAAAAAAAAAAAAAAAAAAAAAAAAAAAAAAAAAAAAAAAAAAAAAAAAAAAAAAAAAAAAAAAAAAAAAAAAAAAAAAAAAAAAAAAAAAAAAAAAAAAAAAAAAAAAAAAAAAAAAAAAAAAAAAAAAAAAAAAAAAAAAAAAAAAAAAAAAAAAAAAAAAAAAAAAATTCACAACATGTCAACTCTCGTATCTCACCTATTCTACGCTTCCGCTCCCCCTCAGTCTTTCCTGGGCTACTGAAAAAGGACTATACCATCCTGAGAAGGATGTTGAAGGTAGTTAGTAGGACTAGTGGTGTAAGACTCAGTCAGCTCGTCACTACATTGGTGGAAAGGCATGTGAATACTTGCGAAAAATGGTGTGAAACCATACTCTCCGACCACCAACACTCCCTCTATTCCTAACTCTCTGCTTGTTTCTGATCAGGTAGAACCAGAAATCAGTACAAAATAATATATGCTCATAGAACCAAGTATAGGAACTCAACGATACCATATTCGGCCAGCCCGTGTTCTAAGTGACAGAGACAATGTTAAGCGCGAAACCTGTGACTTGCTTTGTTGTTAATAACATAATTTTGGCTCTTTTATTTCTCTCTTATTTGTATTCTATAGTGAACACCTTCTTAAACATACTTAGCTGCCTAAAATATTAACATTGGCTTACTTTTTTGTACTTTATTCTATTCCTTCTTTTGTGTATCTACTGGTTCCGACTATATTATCACTATGAGTGTTACAAAGTTGTCCTGTCATTAACCATCATGTAATATTAGTTTTGTGATTGTTTTTGGTCGGCAATGTTAACTGACAGTCTTCGTTGTGAACGCCATTATCACCATTTTAAAAATTTTGTATTATGCAGGATTACTCACACTACCACTACAAACACCGGATTAGAGCTGACAATAAAAAAACCTGAAATGTTCATTTTACGATTGTTTAGTGTTGTTCAACCAAATTAACTGATCATCTTGGCGATAAACATTCTTAATATCATTTCATAACTTCTTGTATGATTAAAGCTTTATTGTCATCACGCATAAACATATCATAGCTTCCACTACCCAATACTGAGATATTATTTATCATGTTGTTTATTTTCCTTTCTACTTTTTGGTATTTTTCGGATTATTTTTGTAATTCTTTGTGTTTTTTTGTGTTTTTATTGTTGTTGTTTTTCAAATTTATTTTTTGAAATACACCTTTTAAATGTTGGACGAAATTAGATGCAATATTGTAGAAATGTGCTGAAAATTCCACACTGTATCACTAGTACTGCTTCTGGAATAAAGCAACTTATTATAATTATTATTATTATTATTAACGATGTGTGTGTGCGTGTTTGTTTGCAGTGTATGTGAGCGTGAAGGAAGGCGACTAACTAGCGATTGGGCAGTGTGAGCGTGAGTGTGCTTGTGTGTTTGTTCTTGTGCTTGTATGCTTGTTCGTGTGTGTGTGTGTGTGCGTTGGGTCTGGCTGGCTGGCTGTATGTCAGTCTTTCTACTCGTAGTCTATCCGTTTGTCTGTGTATGCTGGTCACACATTCATTCTCCTTCAACGACTGATTTCATTAGAATTTCATTATATAGAATTTGCGATCGTGAGTGAGAAAGCTTGTTGTTGTGGTCGAGTTGAAGGCTGGTTCACTGAGAGACCGAATGACTAACTGACTCACCAACTCAC
The DNA here is from genome assembly GCA_944472135.2 of Trichobilharzia regenti. Lineage (NCBI taxonomy): Eukaryota > Metazoa > Platyhelminthes > Trematoda > Strigeidida > Schistosomatidae > Trichobilharzia > Trichobilharzia regenti. Next base: position 69,899,256 of record OX235267.1, read on the forward strand.
ATAACTAACTAATTATGCCACTCAGTTAAATTACCGATAACCAAACCAAGAGAGTGAGTGTTTCAATATCTGAATAATAACTAGACAGCTACCTAGCTGGTTGGCTGGCTGGCTGGCTGGCTGGCTCAGCGAAGTATTGCGAAATCGACTCTATGCACTGACACACTAAACTACTACTGACTACTGATTCACTCGCTTATTCTTCATTAACAAAAAGACTAACAAGCTGACAGATTGAAAGGCGGAGAAATTCCCACAAGATGGCTGCATGCAAGTTTCCGTCAGTGGGAGAATCGAGCTGTCGGCGTCGACTCGACCACCAGAAACGCCGAGAACACCGCCACACCCACCGACTGATTATTTGTTCATCGAGTAGGAAGACGAAGAAGAATAAGACGTCTGAAATGTGGGATGATTGAGATAATACGAGTGTATTTATTTATTTGTTTATTTATCAATAATTTAGTATGGAGAGTGGAGATTTGAAAGTACACTGCATTGGTCGCCCACCGACTTGAAATAATGATGATGACGACAAGAATTTGTTCAGGTAGGACAGAAGACTTGTTTGTCTGAATTCGGTGTTTGATGTTGGTGGTTTATTTTCTTCGACAGCCTCTGCAGCAGCCTCCTGGACACTTTCCACCTCGACATCCACGGCATCCACAACACCTAGGGCAATTAGGGCATCCACCGGGACAGCCAGGACAACCACTGTTTGCTGCAGCGGCGGCGGCTGGTTCTGGGACTGGACCTGCGATAGCTGAAAATAAAGCAACAAGATACCACATTCACTTATTTATTTATTTATTTAATATTTATCAATTCATTCATTCATCCATTCATTCATTCTTTCTTTCTGACCAGCTTCCAACCGTCCTCCCTTCCTTCCTTCCTTCCTTTCCTTTAATTCTGCATTCCTCCACCATTCCATTAGCCGGCCGATTAACAAATTCACTTGCCTCGAATGCATGTCACTGTGTGATCAGGTGACTGCTTCACTCACTCACTCACTCACTGACTCCCCGATTGACTGACTGACTGACTGTCTGACTGCCTGCTTGGCTGTCTGACTGGATGCGTGATTGAGTGAGTGAATGAGTCAATGAGTAATGAAGTGGGTTGTCACCCGCTTCCCAGAAATCAGTGTCACTCACTTCCAGCCTACCTCCTTATTCGGAAGCCTGTGTGATTGTGTGATGAATGAATTGAAAAACCCAGTCGGCTACTTTCAATGCTGCAATCACCTTCACTTTCTGTCTCCCAATCATCTATCTATCTATCTAGTCGTTGTCGTTATACAAAAATTTATCAGCAATATTGATAACAATTGCAATAGTGAGTGAGGTGAGTGAATTAGCACCAGTTGTATGAGAAGCATTCACAATGGAATTCGTCCATGTTGTTGTCGCGGTAGCATTGTCATATTAGTACTGATAGATATCAGTGTTAGTAGTAGTGGTGGTGGTAGCATTATTAGTCTTAGTAATAGTGGTGGTCGTGGTGTTGGTGTTATTAGCAATAATCGACAAATCTCTGCATTAGAAGAGGGTTTGAATGTATGCATGCATGGATGGATGGAGGCGAGCAGGTGATTTGTCTGATCGACTATCTGATATGTGGAGACGAAAAAGAGATGAGGATGACTTACCTCCCATTTCACATTCAAATGATACAACCAGTACAACTAAGACGAGCTGAAATGAAAGAAATCACCATCATGGAGGCATACAATATTAGACAAGAGTATTCGAACATACAGTGAACATCTGCATTGTTGTTGTTGTTGTTGTTGTGGTTTACTGTCAACTTGAAACTACTACTTGAAACTTACTCCCACCTTCCTATTTATACTCGAAGTTCACCTGTGAAGCAAGCGAACACGTGGTCACACTCAAACACAGGTGAGTGACCTACCCTACCTACCAACCAACCGATATAATCAATGAACACGAGGAATGTGAGTTTCATTCACTTATTCGCTCTTCCCCCCCATTCGACTGACTCATGATGGCTTCATTGATTGATTGATTGAATGATTGATTGATGATTGATTGATTGGTTGATAGGTTGGTTGATTGTTCGATTTATTGATCGACTGACTGGCTGGTTGCTTGATTGCTTGATTCTCGGTTGGTTAGTTGGCCAGTTGTTTGTTTAGTTTGTTGGCTGTGCTGTTTTGTGCGTGGATTGACTCTTCCTTATTCACACATTCACTCTGTGATGAGGATAAATCATTTTCGTATTCGGGACTCAGTCTGTCAGTGAATCAGTTCGACTGAATGTTGGATTCTTCTTCTTCTTCTCCTTCTCCTACAACTACTTCTTCTCTCCCTCCTTCTTTCCTTCCTTGGTCCGATGATTCGTTCGTTGATGACTTGGTGAGATCAAATGTGAGTCGGTTGTTTGATTAGTTAGTCATTTAGTTAGTTGGTAGGTAGGTAGGTAGGTAGGTAGGTAGGTTGGTTGGTTGGTTTTGGTTGGTTGGTTAATTTGTTTGTGTTGTTATTCCATATTAAATAGGTTTATTTTAGCAATCATACATTGATGCAGTTTTATCAACTGCATTTGTGTTCCTAATACTACGAAATCATTGTGTGATTAATAAAATAAAACAAAATAAAATGAAATAATCTTATATGGAATTGCACTGTACCAGAGTGGCCAAGTTCTACTCTTAAATTATTCACTTAATTAATTATTTGGTTAGTTGTTTATTTATTTAGTTAGTTAGTTTGTTAGTTAGTTAGCAAGTATGTGAGTAGATTGTTTATTCAGTTGGTCAGATATTTATTGGGTTATTTAGTCAGTCAGATATTCAGTCAGACAGTTAGTTGGTCAGCGATTTATTTACAAAGTGAGTTAGTTATTCAGTCCCTTATTTATTCAGTGTTCTCATCAACGGCCCAGTTTGTTAGTTAGTCAGTTAGTCAGTGAGTAAGTGAGTTGATCAGTTAGTTATTTGTTTGATTCATCGTCATGTATTTCTGCTCGTCTTGACTGCTTCGAATCGACCGATATGAATGTAGTTGGAAATTTATATTTGCTAATGAATCGGGTGACGTGATATGACGAAGTGTGACGAGATGTGATGTGATGTGATGTGACATGATGTGATGACTGTGTAGGTATGGCATGTAGTCGGAAAGATTCTAGGAGAGCTGGTGAATTCTAAGATTGGCGGCTCATCGGATGTTAGGTCATGATGATGAGGATGAAGATGATGTTGATGATGGTGGTGGTGACAAGAACCAACGTGATGATGTTTACAATGCAAGCAAGCAAGCAAGCAATGCTCGCGCGCTCGCTCGCCTGCTCGCTATACTTAGGTAACTTATTTCATCATTATGATAATCATGATACTAATAGCCGTCAAAATTATTTTACATTTTGTCCTTATAATCATTTTTATAATCGTAGTGTTATTTTCCAAATGAATTTTATATTTTCCCGTCTCACAAGAGGTGGCCAGCTCTCGTGGCTCGAGTGGTCTAGTGGATAACGCTTTGTCGTATGAAACCATGAGCACTGGGTTCGAGCCGCTGTGGGAACATGTTCAATCAATCACTGGGGTATGCAGGTACATCCAGCTGGCGGACGACTCCCAAATACGACGAAATGCGCCTTATCCTGGATTCCACTGGTAGTCACCATCCACCAATAAAATTCTATGTACTGTCACTTCTTTCTTCTTCATCACTATTATTGACAGTGTCCTTACTACCTTTTGAGTATACACTATTATATATATGAATTTGTCATTGAAGTCATTTTCGATTTGTTTTCTTTGGATATTACTGAATTTGGTGTCTCTTGTTACGTTTCTCACGTTTTTTCGGCAGGAAGTTTAGAATTTCTTGATGTCTCTCATAATATAATATCTTAGAAAGAAACTATGCAATGCGTATATGACTGAACAAGAAATATGGATATAGCAAAATAAAGTGAATATCTAGTCACACAGTAATTATATGTGTAAATATATTGAAATTCTTCTGAAAATTGGTAAGAAAGATGAAGAAAATTATGGTGCGTGTAACAAGACAACATAAATCGCCTTTGTCAGGATTCATATTGTGCACTAATATGTTGCTTCCTTTTGCATAATATGGCAAAAATATGCGCTTTTCTGTTCTCATTCATGCTGAACTCTTAATTCACGTCTTATCATTCATATTAAGGGCTAATCAAATTATTGCAACTGCCTACTACAGCCCAAGGTACCCATCAAAAGAAAACTAGAAACAAGAATTCAAGCAATAAATGAAGCTGTAATCCATTTTATTTGCATTCATGCTGAACTCTATCAACACTTTAAGAAGAAATCTTTACAGAAAAATTTACAAGCATCCGCAAGCGTACTGTAAAAAAAATCCTGCGTTGACCATCGATCAGCCAACAACGAGATATCTGCTTGTTTCATATGTATATATATGCTGTTTTATTTTTATTTGTTAAATCTTTCCATTTCTCCCTAAACGGTTTGAATCAGGTTGATTAGCAATGAGAAACACTTTGCTTATGGTCTGCAATGAGCTCACTGAGATCATGCATGTCACCTTGAAAGACTTCTCAGTAAAATACAGCTCAGGTGAACAGGCGGTTAGACTGCAGAAAAAGTAACATTTCACTCCTATTTTCTAACAATGTGGGCTTTTTATATGACAATGCATGGATTGCAGTTATGTATTTCAGTCAAGGAATTATATTGTAAAATACAAACCTCAAGAAAACTCTCTAGAATGACTAATGTCTCCGAAGTTTATTGAACGATACAGTGTCGTCATACGACATAAAAGTACTTAACTAAATACCTTATCGGAATACACATACTGATATATATATGGAATATGTACGTTTACGAAAAAGAATTCCCGCTTGCTTTTTTCTTTTTCTTCAACCTCCACCCAAGTTAACTTCCTATTTAACATGAAACAAATTATATCCGGTTAGGGGACTGAATCTAAGGTGTGAATACATGAAATATTCATAGTATGAAATGCAATCAAAATATCCTTGATCATAATCACGGTTAAATATCAACTGACAAAACAATTATTGTCATATACAGAACAGTTCCTAAGATGTTTATGTGTTAAAAAGGGGTGCATAATTATAGTGTGAGTAGGCTTACATGAAACGTCACTTGACATGGTGTGAAATGTGATAAGATTGCATTCAACAATGTTAAGTATTTTAGGATTAGGTATGACAAGTGTGAGAACTGTAAACGATTCAAAGTGAGAATGGTTACAATAATAATAGTAGTAATAATAATAGAAATGATAAGCGTAGTAAGGAGTGAAAGGTACATAGATTGAGTAAATGGGCAAAATAAATAAATGTTCATCATTCTACGGACAAGGCAGAAGTAAGAGATGTACATCAGTCGTTTTTAAAGGAATTAGTGGCTTAAATGCATGAATGGTCAGGGTTTCTAGAGAATCCATTAGTTTATGCCGAAAGATACGCAGCATCAAGCATGGATTCCACAGGTGATCTTTCAACAGGAATCAGGGTTGATAGAGTGACAGGTATCAAACAGATGTATTGCAGAATAGAGCTACGAACACTTTTCTTTGCTCCCTTGTAAAGCCATGCTGAAATGTGTAATATCATCCGTGTGAAGAAAGTCCCGATGCTCCGGCCAATGTGCCTTGCTCCACAAGAGCAGGTTAACTTGATAGATGTAAACGGAGGCAGATGAACGAAAGAGCGTATCTCTCAAAAAAGTGGAGAACACTTACGGCTAGTGAATTCCATTTGTAATTTCGAAGCAAAGAACGTTTCACCGACTGATTCGAGAAGATCATTTCGAGCATATCTGTGGCTTGATCACCTCTAAATTCCCAGTTCATGACTATGATTTTCTTCGAAAACGACTAGGTTACTAGTTTAAAGTGCTACTCTTCCGTAATTCTGTCAATGATTGAGTTGGCGTAACAGCTTTCTGCTAGAACGGCTTTTAGTGAATCAAGTTCTGAGTCAACTCAATCAGGGCTATGCATTTTTCTTATCCTAAAGAAGACAGAACGACTTCAGTTCCTTGTACTGAGGTAAGGCAACCGACTACAGTTAGTTATTTATCCATTCTATGTACATTTTCGGTTGATGGATCGTTCGAGAGATTCGTTATTGCGTTTAATAAGGCACACATCAAGAAAGAGTATGTTTGCTTCATATTATTTTTCTAAAGTGAATTGTAGAGGAGGAGTAGAGTTGTTGAATGCAAACGTTTCACTCCTTATTACGATTATCATTTCTATTATTATTACTATTATTATTGTAACCATTCTCACTTTGAATCGTTTACAACTGTCCCACTTGCTATATTAATCCGAAAATTATTGTACAATGTTGAAGTCAATGTTTTCAAATTTCACACCATGTCAAGTGACGTTTTATATTAGCCCACTCACACTATAGTTATACGCTCCATTCCAGCACCTAAACATCTTATGAACTGTTGTGTATACGACAATAATTGTTTAGTCACTTGATAATTTGACTGCATTTCATACTATGAATATTTCATGTACTCACAATTTAGGTTCAGTTCCCCCACCGGGTAGGATTCCTTAAGGAGAACCGTCTGTGTATTTATGCATATATACTATTGAACTGCTCAATAACAATTTCTTTGAAAAAAGTCTCTTCACATAGTAAAGTTTTCTTAATTTACAATATGAATCGTCTAATTGTGTGAGGAATTTACCAATCCATCATGTGACCAACTTACAAGATTTCTCAGGCGCAACATCCCTGGATATTCTGCAGCATATGACTGAAAAAACCTTGAAGTGACTCAAATTTATATGTATTTATTTATTGGAAATAGCATATAGTAACCAGAGGGAAAATAATAATGCCTTTTTATGATTTTTAACAAGCTCACTGAAATTTATAAAATGGAGCATACATTGCTGCAGACATTATGATCATTTCCAGCCACAAGCAGAATATGTTTGTGCAGTAGACGTCTTTAAATGTGGTGCAAAATCTCAGTCTATTGACTGTCAGGAAAATTGCTTACAATATAAGAAGAGTAAGCGTTAATCAGATCAGTTATCAGTTCCAGTTGAAACAGTATGACTTACACAACATAAATGCCTCATTGACCAGTATTTTTCCAATAAAACTACCTCTTACACACATGTATGATAAGAGTAAACTGAAAGTACACCTTTCAGGAAATTCGATTATGGATAAATTTTTGTCTTGATAAAGTCTCACAGTGTTATACAGTAATGTTTACTGATGACGTTTCGAGCACAATTTATTGCTCGATTTGATTATGAGCAATAAGTTGTGCTCGAAACGTCATCAGTAAATATTGCTGTATAACACTGTGAGACTTTATCAAAACAAAAATTTACCCATAATGAAATTATACTCTACCACAGTGCACCAGTTTTATTCATATATCAACCTTTCAGGAAATGCTTTCATCATTTATTGAGATGCAATATGAAAGTAGCAATCAAACAATGATTGACCTCAAACCACACATTTATTGATATTCAAATTGCCATGGGTAGAGTTCAGAAATCAACAGCCAATCTGATGCTGATTTCTTACTGATTCTGGCTCAGTTGATAAAAAGCATGTTCAGAATCCATGTTTTAATTAATTATTATTTGGAAAAAATATCATATTCCAGTTAAAAGATATTTATACACCCAAGAATGTCAATAGGTTTTGTGGGCATGGTGGATTCGCATTTTCAAAGATAGAGTATATTGCTGTGAACAGTCCAAGAACTTCCAACCATAAACAGAATGCTCGAAATATAATTGTGCAATAAGTACTCTTGTATGAGATACAAAGCTGCAGTCTGTTCATTGTCAAGAAAATCGCCTGAAATGTGGGAAAATAAACAACGATGAATGAATCAAATCTACTAATTGGGACATTTTTGCCAATACAAAGTATTTTAATCAGTGTACCATATGATTCATGAATTTGTAGATGTCAAACGGTGAATTGTGCATTCGATAAAACTAAACTGATCTTTGAAACCTAGGATAAGCCTATATGCTACAATTGTCTGATGGAAGAGGTTCACAATGCGGTCCCGGGTGGATAATAACATCTCTGCCTAGTGAACTGAATGCATGTTTCTGAGTGGTGTGGACTCTTGAAAAATAATTTATACTTCACATTACACATCATCACTAAATTATGCGTGTGTGTGGAAATTCGCAAGATTTAAAGCTAACGAGTCCCATTCTGCTAACAATATTTGTTGCTATGGATTGAAAACAAACGTCCTAAACAGTAGGAGATGAATAACACACGCTACATTTTACACAAGATATCGGTATAGAAACATTAAAACATCATTATAATAAGTTGGCTCACTACAGATTACACAGATATTGAATTTGAACTTACTAAAACCACAGCGATACCGAAGCAAACTGAAATGGTATTTGTGTAAATCCGCTACAATTATGCAAAAAAATTCAACATCAGAAACCGTCTTGTTAAAATTTAAACAAAAATCAGGATTTTGTATTAGTTAGTTGAAATGTCTTTCATTCATTGTCACTAAAGTTCCACTCCACTACTAGAATTGCCGATGAATGTACTGCATCTGCGCTATCATTACGATAATTCCTGAAAGATTTCACTTTACATTTACCTGACGCACTCTAACCTCACAAAAGTTCATTAACACTGTTGATAGTGCATGACTGCAAATTCAGTTAGTTTATTTTCAATAAAATAAACGCCTTCATATGTTATCAGATATATGGTGGAATACTGTATCAGATGGGTGGACAGATATATTCAAAATACCGTGGAACTTATTTTGACGACTCTCAAGGACCGTAAAAGAGGACTGAAAGGAAGCAAGTTGACGTCTGCAGGAATGAAACAATAGTCCAGTTTAGGACGATTTTCTCAGGATTCATCTTCTCTAATCTCATGAAATGTTTTATGGTCATGCAGGTATAACCTCCTAAATACATGGAATCCACGTCTTTTTTTCCATATGTAGCATTATTTAAATCAACAGTCATCAGTCAGGTAGTGTTAATGCGAATGACACATTGTGAGGCTATGATATAATCCAGTTATTTAAATCTTACCTGAGGTTCATGTTGGATGATCTGAACAACGTAAACAATGACACCAATGATCACCGAAATGCATATGAGTGTGAATAGTGTAATGGTCAGAGTAGTGGATGAATTTCTCAGGTATAGCGCCAAAACGATCACAAATGTAGTTAGTGCTATCGTCACACTGAGAGATATTGAAGCAATGAAGATGTTGAAACCACGGTACATAGTTGCGAATCCCATGGAACATAATAGGAACTAGGAAAACCTTTGAGCATTATATTAGTTATTTATTTATTGCAATGCAGCATATATCAATGCAACTCAGATTTGTAGATTTCTTCGACTGATTTATTACAAGTTCATCATTTCAGGAACTCCCACCTACTTGTATACAAAGGTAAACTATTGTGACATTTAACGTACTGGGATATTTCTCAGCTACTAAAAATTCTGGCTACCATGAGAGCCATCAATCGGCTTCACTATTTGACGCGGGAATAAAATATTGTGCCTACTTAAGAGGGAGAAGTTTTCTTCTATTTAGCTGACATGAGTGAACTAGGAATTTCGGCGATGTAGGTGTCTCAACTCAAACGTGAATAGCATAATCTATTGAGGGTCTGATTTAGTGCATACCTGGTAAAAAGAAACCTGTAAACATCTACAGCGTCTTTTGTTCCATCGATACATGATCGACTGACTTCGTAAGAATTGTCATCAGAATACTGAAAAATGTTAGTAATGATTTGTCCACATTTCAGTTCACTGATTTGTCTGTGAGTTAACTGCATGATTAGCTCTGTGTGTAAACATACAAATATGTCTTTTGCAATTAATTGTGTTCTCTGAGCTGGTTGGTTTACTTGCGGAGCTTTCGTCGTCCTTCTAGACAGCATCTTCAGCTTAGTATTTAGCATAAAGTAAAATGATTTAAATTCTTCTTCATGAATGATATAATTGCGTCTCCCGTTAACCATCTTTACACATGTATTGACCATTTTCTATTGACTTTTTAAACTTTCTGGTCCCCTGATTTACTTTTTATTAGTTGGTATATTTCGTCCATATTAACGTGCTCGTTAATTGCATTTTCATTGGAGTGCCAGACTTCTAGGGATTCCCTGGCATTCTGATGTTTCCTCTGTCTACGATTTCGACATTTTCCCAATAGAACTGATGTCCATAATTGTCTACATGCATTGGTACTAAAGAACATATATCGTGTCTTTTCACGGCTGATTTATGTTCTTGGATTCTAATTCGAGGCGGACGCCCACTTTGGCCGATATAATGCCTGTTAAAATTCATACAATTTATTTTGTAAATGGTGTTAATTTTATCTCCTCTTTCTATTGGATCTTTTGGCTTGCATAGTATGGAATGAATCGATTTTACTGGCTTGTGTGCTTTATGTATATCAAACGGTTTCATTGTTCTAGCTGTTATTTCAGAGATATTTCTCATGTATCCTTAAATGAATTTTCTTGTGATCTTTGATGATGGTTCTCTTTTGGTTTTTTGATTAGACCCTAAACACTTTTTCATGAAACTTCGTGGGTAACCATTCATTTTGAAGACCGTTTATAGGTAGTTTTCTTCCAATCTTTTCACCTCTGTAGTGCTACAATGTCTTTGAGCTCTTTTAAACAATGTCTCCACACAGTTTTGTTTGTGAGTACTAGGACTATTGCTAGTATAGTTGAGTATTTGATCTGTCTGCGTTTATTTTCTATATGCTTGTGTTTCTAAATTTCGTTCGTTGGTTCTCCTGATGAAGACATCTAAAAATAGGATTTTGTTATCTAATTCTTCTTCTCTTGTGAATTTGATGTCTTCAAATATGTTGTTTATTAATTTATGCGTATAGTCAAAATCATTCCTCTTAATTATTACGAATGTATCATCAACGTAACGTACCTGTCCAGATTTTTGGTTTAAAAATAGGTAGGTAGGACTATTAATTGTAATCTTTGCAGTACGGCTTCAGCTATTAATCCTGATATAGGGGATCCCATTGGTGTTCCTTTTATTTGTTCATATATTTGAATATTGAATTGGAATTATGTTGTAAGGCGTAATTTTATGAGTTCTATCCAATTAGCACATTGCGTTTTTATGTTTTCACCACTATTGAGTAATTGTTGCATAGTTTCTGTTGCTAGTTTTGGACTAATTAAAGTATATAATGCTGTGACATCAAAGGACACCATTATTTAATTGTCTCCTACTTGAATGTTTTTGATTTTCTCTAAAAATTGGATTGACGAATTAATAGAATGGCTGCATGATTCTGTTAGGTAATTTAATTTCCTGAAAATTTCTTTGTATAGATGATATGTTGATGTTCCTGGAAACGAAACGACTGGTCGTAAAGGAATGTTTGGTTTGTGTAGTTTTGGTCTACCATAGAATCGAGGCAAAATAGGTTCGTTAGATTTCAATCGCCATTGATCTCGTTCTGTAATTTGTCCTGATTACGTTAGTTTATTTAGCGTTTTTCTGATTTTGTTTGGAGATTACTTCGACTTATTTCAGAAACTCCCGCCTGCTTGTTTACAAAGACAAACTATTGTGACATTTGACGTACTTTGATAATTCCCAGTTGCTTACAATTCTGGCTACTATGAGAGCTATTAATCGGCTACACTATATAGCGGTAAAAGATTTGACAGGGAATAAAATATTATGGCTACTTAAGAGGAAGAAATTTTTTTTAATTTAGCTGGCATGAGTGAACTAGGAATTTCGGCGATGTAGGTGTCATCAACACAAACGTGAATGGCATAATCTATTGAGGGTCTGATTTAGTGCATACCTGGTAAAAAGAAACCTGTAAACATCTACAGCGTCTTTTGTTCCATCGATACATGATCGACTGACTTCATAAGAACTGTTATCAGAATACTGAAAAATGTTAATAATGATTTGTCCACATTTCGATTTACTGATGTGTATGTGAGTTAACTGTATGTGGTTGCATGATTAACTCTGTTTGTCAACATACAAATATAGGTCTTATCAAAAATCATAGAGCGATTATTATTTGTATTGGGGTCATTGTTATGTTTGCTGTGTGGTGATAAAATACCCGACCGTCTACAGCTAGAAACATGCATCACCTGTGCAATTTATCATCCGACACCAATTCTAATTTGTGATTTTCTCAGATAATTAAAAATTATACAAAAATTCGTGATAAATGCACTACAAGGCAGACAAAAATGGGTAACAATTGTATGTTCGTTTGAAGCAAAGAAAAGTCAATTCAGCTTTAGTTATAAAATCCTCATTCAGGTAACTTGGGATAACAATGACTCAAGAAAACTTACAGTGAATCCTATCAGCAAATGATCAACATCACGGCGAATGTTAAGTATTTTGAGCAGTGCGAGGATGAACATCGGAAGTGCTGCAAGTAGTCTGAAAAGTAGTGCAAACAGGTTAATTTATTACAGTGCTCACAATATCCATGTGAAAGCGAAAACGAAATCATGTTATTAGCAAGTAGTGGTTGTCGAGAAGTGATTCTTATAGCAACTGTTTCTGAATAATCATCCTACCCCAGAATCTTTCAAATCCCTGAATCAGCTGGTAGTAATTCGCTGCAGGATATTTAGATGATTGACTTGAATGAAGTTTTACGGAGAATACTTTCAGTCTTACTGCTTCGCCATCTCATTAAGCCACTATGCACTTGCTAATTTCCTCCCTCTCTCATTCGACGGAATACGAATTGCTTATTGAATCAACAGAATTAAGAAGTATCAAATACATCAGTTTTATTCAGTAGCTTTAACGTGTGCAATGTTTGATAAAACCCTACTGAAATACCCAACAAAGAAGAAACTGTATGACGTCTTCACAGAAGATCCTGAGGAGTCTACCTGTGATTAAAATTGAAATGGAACTGCCTTCCCTTGGATTAAACATACATATCTTGAGGAACTTTTTTGAAAAGAAGCTATGTCGCATTTTAATTCGAATACTTATTCTATTAGCTGAGTGACCTAACTGCAGTTAATGAGGACAAAGGGAGCTGATTCGAATGTAAACTGATTGACGTTACAAATCAGTACCCCATTTCAACACCATATATTACCAATTCCTTTCCGTAGAGCATCACAGAGTATTAAAAGCTCTCAGAAATAATGAAAAAAAACTCGTCATATTGCTTCCTGACAAGGGATCAGGAGTAATGCTTATCGAGGTAGACAACTATATCGTATTCAATAATACGAGGTCTATGCTATAACAAACAATATATGTAATGTATATACATATGTATACTATGTGTATAGTATGTATATATAATATACACTATACTATAGGGCGGAGAGAATTTGCTCTGCAGAGAAATGAGAGGAAAAATTTACGATTCTCGAAAATGTGTTGAAAAACTAAGGTTACTCTCTAAAATTCATAAACAAATATGAAAGATGTGAAGGCTCAGATGTAAAATAAATCACAGTGAGAAAATAGCCTGTTTTCATTTAGTTCGACTTTAAAGGTGAAAATATTGCAGCAATCATCAACAGAAGACAGAGTATGTCATTGGCCAGAGGATATCATGCAACTAAGCTGTATCCTGTCTGTTGGACAACATTTCCCTTTAGTGCATTCAAAAGTCGACATATACTCTTATCAGCTTTACTCCAACTTGTATGCAAATTAACGTATATCCGTACGGCCATTTACATAATGAGAGTGGACAGAAAGGCATACCTCTGATTTTCCGAACATGTACTGAGATGCCAATGTCTCAAGGGAAAAACTGATCACAATAATGTCATTTCTACGTATCCCCTTCATAAAGATGATGGACTAGAAATCACAAAGCTCTTTAAAATTATCTATCGAGAAAAATACCCGATTCTCTTGACATTTGCCGAAGCAATCTCTATCAGGCGCCAGAAAGTCTAACTGTGTGTTCAGAGAAAAGCAGTTGTCAGTCTTCCCTTGCTGTGGTAACTAGATATCTTCATCTGTCTTTTGTTTGATCACGTAAATTTTGGCTTTCAACTCTGTACGATATAGTGTTATTGTGGATATATCTTGTTAAAGTCAGTACAAGCTTACTGAATCTATAAGTCTCTCATCATCTTACGCATCGGTTGCCATATGACGTAACTCCTTTACCATTGTATGCATACATAATTTTTTTCCTTCACGTTCCCAGTGGTAAATGGGGCTTCCAGCTAGTGGCTTCAAGTTCCTGTAGCAGCGTTTATTTTTACAGGATGGGGTTGCTAGCCTCATGCTCAACCTTTCCTTTCTCCCACCATTATTTCTGCATTGACGAGGTAAAGGAGTGCGTTGGCCGGGGATCGAACCCCGGACCATGTGTATGGTCGGCGAGCGTTCTAACCGCTGTGCTACCGACGCACACCATGCATACATATACTTCTTTTTAACTTGAACTTCCTATTTCATAGCTATATAAGCGTAATTTTCTGTGCACTGTTAACCGATTCTGGAACCTCCTGTCGACTGATATCTTGTAAACTTTGCAAGAATGTTAAAAATTTTCTAAATATAAGCTTAAGAGAGGATAAGCAAATCAAATAACGGTAACACGTTCTTCTGAAAAAGCTATTGTTCTTTCTGTATACAAAACAGTGAAAGATATTCACTTCATTATTGTTATACTTGTATTGTGCTTCAATGTGGTGTTTAGTGAATCATATCTGATGGAGTTATAGTGTAACACAGGAATAAGAAGAACGATCAATAATTCCTAATCAACAGTTATCCTCAATTATTATAGTTAGTGAGTAGATTGTACAACAAAGTGAGTGTGTGTGATCAAGAAAGCAGATATATTCAAACATCTGTAGTTTCATAGAATCTGCTGTCTACTGACGGTCAACTCATCCTACATTCGACAAAACATTGAGTGTATGTAAAAGAACCGCACAAAAATATTAGGTGTTAGCATCTTAAAGTTGACTTACATCAAAAGAATTGAGATCCATTTATTCTCCGTTATCCAGTCACATAGGCCTTTTCTATGAAACGAAAAACAAAGGTCTCACCATAGTATTGTTTTCAGTCTTACATGTTTTTCACCATGGCAAGCATTCCCGCTGTCATTAAAAGCATTAGGAAGGTATCAGTCAGCATCTGTGTAAAACGGTTTCAGAGGAAATGATTGCTTTCTTACCCAGATGAAGAAGTGCAGGAAGCTGCCTGGTCGTAGACCAAAACTTGACTTTTTCAAAATGTGCGATCTCACAGTTTTACTTGGCACTTTGTTATCTACAGAATGTTGAAGGAAATACGGTATCTCCATGACGAAGGAATAATACACAGTAAATAAATGGTGAATGGAGTGTGATATATGTGCACAGAGGTGTTAGACTGTGAAATCAAATTTCCCATGTAACTGCTAGAAATGAAATTCTAAGGCTAATATTTGTATGTCATATTATTGACCACGGTTAAGGAAATCATTTTTCAGTAGTCGCTTTACAGTCCTTCGAATTCATTGATAACCTAGTCAGAAGAACAGTGCGTTCAGTTGACATTAGAGAGAACGTTGACCTGTCTGGCCCTTTAACAAATTCTTTTTATCAAAGGCGTTAGAAGATGTAGTTTTGCTGTATTTATCTTGCAGTGATATATTTCTTACTGGGAAAGCGTTTGTAGATACTGTACAATGGTACAGCTATCATGTTTTCTCCTCATTGTCAAAATACATAACTTCTGAAACATGTAGGGAACATAAATGACGTCGACAGGAATGCATAATCACGGTGTATACAGCCAGATTTCACCTGTTCAGACTATCCTTAAAGTATTTACGAATGCAGATATCAGCAAATTTGAAATGCATGATGAAAACAGTAATAGTTCTATCGATCATATCTTACCTGTCTCCTTTTCAAACTTCTGCTTACAATGAATAAGCAAATAGACTTTAATATTTACATACAATATAATATATATTTAATAAATTGTTAGCTGAAAAACATGCACTTTGATCGTCATAGAGGACTACAATATTTTCATTTTTATATTTATGTTCTACCGGACTAAAAGAATTATTTCTTGTAGAGTAAATCTTATGATTCTTCGGTTTAATGTTAGAGTGGTTGCACTTGTTGTGATGCAAGTTGTGATAGCCCTACGCTACCTATTTTCATGTTTAACATTTATACAATTCGTATAAAACTTTTATACATGTACCATAAGAAATTTGACACTTTTTACCACATTCAATGTCACAGGTAGCTACCAGTTACATCTGAAATGAAAAATACTTAAGGCTAAATACAATGGAGAAGACTTGTAGCTCAGGTAGACGATATCAAGATGAATTGAAGTATTCGCTGAAGATATTGCCTAAGGTAATGAAAGCATCTCAAGTAAACCCAGTGCCGTATAGTTATTTTATAACGAAGTCGATATTGACCTTTTTTATAAGGACTAAGTTATATGGGATTATGACTCCAGCATTACCCACGGTTAACGGATCTCCACCATTCAGTTGATGCTTTCACACTGAACCCATTATTTTTATGTTCTAATCTAAATGAAGTCGAAATCAACACGCTACTGAAACGCTGATGCAGAGTTTTGTTTCAGAGATGAAGTTATTCACTCCCTGTCGTTATTTTCTTTATTCTTTTACCTTCTCAGCAGAATATAGGACTTCAAGCCTGTGGTTTGAAGTGTCGGTAACAGTCATGTTTACTTTCACGTGATAAGGTTGCTAGTCCCATACCCAATATTCTCTCTTTAGAAGTTATATCACCGGCTTAGCGAATCAAGGGAGTATGCTGAACGGGAGTGGACTCCGGACCACATGTATGGTCGGCGAGCATTCAAACGCTCTGCCACCGAAGCACTCTGTATCATTATACTCCAAATAGAATGTTTATCAAACATACACATAAATACCAGATGTTCTGAAATCTTATAAAACGGGAAGGGGGTCTTCAGAACCGAAGGTTCAGAAGTGAAATGCATGAAGGTTCAGATATCGTCAAGAAAATATTCAAAGACTTTGGAATTGTTGCATGTAGACTTCAACTCAAGTGTTATACAGCGAAATACGGTGATTTGAAAACTAACCATCAACGAACTGACACGGAATGGGCGGAAAACTTTCAGCTGATAAGAAGAGTTCAGAACATCCTGACTCTGCATATGAATCATGTCTAAAATAACATAAACTCAAAGACCTACACTTCAGTATGAAATTGTCAGGTGATGTCGACAGAGACGAATGGATGACAAACGATAACACTTGCTCATCTTTGTCAGCGGGGAGAAATTGAAACAAAATTGATTGTTGCGCATATATGGCGGCGCTGTGGTGAATTTTAAAGATATTGTTCCCAAAATGTCACAAAGTAATTGTGTTAATAGGATGAAGTGTTCAGAAGTTGAGACAGGTGAAAATCACAATGAATGAACATAAAATTTGCACGAAACGTTCAGCGATAAATAAGGAAGAATTAAGAAGTCTAGAAAAAAGATCGGCTATAATAAGGCATACTATATACAGACGCCAAAGGATTAGTTTTGACATTTTGGAAGTTCTTTGAAGGGGTTTTCATTTACATAAATCAAGATGGACCTCTGAAGTCCTGTACATTTCAAGCACATCAAATGAGGTAAGGAGGAGAAAAGGGATAAACGTACGACCTATATGACAGACTCTGAAGAAGTAACACAGAGGATGATGAAAAACAATTTTAATCCTGTTTTTTGACCGATAAAGAAGTTTACCATTTTATGACGCTTTTCTTACATAACAATCAATATATGATCATGCAGAATACTAGGAAAATACGGCATTTCGGCATCAGTCATTCAAAATATACGATTACTGTTAGCGTATTCCTTTATTGGCTACAAATGTCTACCGACAAGTAACCTTCAAATTTACTGACTTACATTTATATAATTTTGTGGCTAATAAATTCTGAGTAATTTCGCTGGAGAAGCTGTGGCTAACACAGTGAAACGTTCAATAAAATCTGGTTTCTAATTTTTCTTCAACACACTAGGGTTGTTTAAAATAGTGCATCCTTGCCAGATGATTTTAATCAGCAGTATAAACAGTCTTGCTTTCCTTTTCGATGGCTATTCTGATCACTGGAGTGACTTTGTTGTTTTCCTGGCAAAATAGTGTAAGTCAACTGAAAAGTCAAGCGGTCTTTTGTATTTAAACAATAATTTCAGTGATTACTAGATCTGACAATTTAACATGTCTACAATCCATCATCAACTTCACTTACTCACTTATCCTTGTATTTCTGAGATCAAACATGTTGGGACTAAAAAATCTGTGATTCAATGTTTGCCCATCAGTTTATGAATCGCAGCGTGTTCACTTGTGTGATAAACAGCATGACAACTATTTCTTATGCAAATAAACAATATTGTGAAAATACCTTGTCATAATTGTAGGAATGTGAAGCTGAAATTATAATTAAAAGAAGAAGTGTTTCTGTACGGATTCGTTGAAATAGTGTAAAATCTCCGCACTCGTGAACACACCATTAGCAGTTTCGTTCATTCACGCACAAATAAATGATATCGCCTACTTACTACGATTTTAAGTATCACTTATTTAATCAGCTAAAGCTAGACCTTATCATATTGTAGGAATCTTTGTCTGCGTTGGCCGGAGGCATTCGGAACACAGCTGTTATTATTGTAAGTTCATACCTCTGCTTTGAATTTATATCAAACGGTGAGTACGCTCTAGTGTCTGACGTCTGATGCTAGTTCGTTACAAAACATACAGAATATGCATGATGGGCTAATTTTAAGTTGATAAGGCTTCACTTCGAGGTTGATACTCTAACAATTCTTGAATCATATTAATCAAAAATGCAAATTATGAATTGTTATCTATTCAGCAATATAAATAAAATATAATTAGATATATGTACATTCATGCTGTTGTAATTATTTCTTTGTTTATTACAGTTACCTATGGTTTTTGTTAGCTTCCTGAAACGACTTTGATATCAATTAGCTCTTACAAGGCGAATCTTGCAATTTTTACTGTAAATCAGGTTTTTTTATTACAGACGTATTGATTCCGGTGTGTCAGAACGGACGGTTCACATGTCCAATTTCTAAGATTAATTGATAAGAGTTATTACTAAATTAGTGTTTTTCATGGGTTTAATCAGCTTTTTTCCCTAATGGTGTTTCACCTCGCATTGAACTTGCTCAAACGTTAGTGGGTTCTGTCGAAGAAATCTTGGCATGACAATGTAGCTGAGTCGTGAATGAAGTGGCGTCACGGTAAGCTAAAGGCCTAATCATGGTATTAAATTCGTTCAATCTTAGAGAAGATTTTCGGAACAACTTTAGCAAACATAGATATACGAAATAAAATAAGATAACAAAAATGGATATTTAAAGATTCAATGGAGGAAGCTATTTAATAACCACAGTTCTACTCACTGTGTGAGGTTGAGCAGTAGTATGGTTTTAAATGGACATTATCATTTCGTGTTTGAAAATCTTAAGTGAAACGGGATTATCTGCGTGCAATCTATTATACGACAAACGCATAGGTCTTCAACCTCAATCTCCTTTTTTAATCTGTAGTTTTGCTTGTCTCTTGTTTCTATGGTTTGAGTTGAACTCAGTTCATTGTTACTTATTTTAATGGTCACTATGCATCTAACGCACATCTCATCTTTATTGTGTAACTCATTTACCATTATATGCCTACATTTATTTTGTTTAAACCCGAACTGCCTGTGTAAAAACTATATAAGCGCAATTTTCTGAGCACTGTTTACTAATTGTGGAACTTTCTGTCAACTGACAACATGTAAAATTTGCAAGTATGTTAAAACGTTTCTGTATTTAACCTCATAATTTATTCAGGCTGTAAGCAGCTGATGAGAAGCCAACAAAATAAACAATGATGGTATTTTGATTTGACAGGAGGTCGATCGCGGGCCCGAATAGCTCAGCGGTAACGTCTCTGACTGCAGCACTGGGTGACGCGGGTTCGAATCTCAGAAGAGACATGAGCTCCTTCAAGGTTGCAGATACGCCTTGCTGACGAGTGCCAACTAGCACGAAACCCTGGTCCAAGGCTTCCTGCCGATTGCCTCCAACCATCTAAAACAATGATGGTACCATATTATTCTGCACAAACCACTGTTTTTATTGCTTTATTCAAATAAATATGGTCTGTTTCAGCAAAACATTTTCTGTAAGTAAATGTTGAAGCGCTCATCTCCGAAACAAGGGTGAACATGATTACTGAACTTATTGAGAGTCGCAGCTAAATAAGTAGTAAAAGCACATATAAAGATGGGAGTTCGACCTCGTGTTTTGTGCTAAGCAATGCTGGCAAGAAATCCGTCAAATTGCGCATGGTTAATGTATACAATTTAAAACAAATTCATGAAATGAACTGCATTCAGTTTACAATGCTTACCGTTCTTTCACAATATAAATTTCTGATGGATCCTCATATCATTGGTGTTAAGGCAAATTCATAACATTTATAGCTTGAGGGTTTATGTATGAGTTACTACGTTGTTAGAAAGATAATCGGCTCTCTCATTATCACCAAATTGTAATCTATTCTGACACTATCTCAATCAACTCTCAAAACCAGCTAATGACATGAATGTTATTTTAGGATGTATACGAATTCAATGTCACTACAAAAAAGAAATGACAACTGGCATTACCAATCCCTTAATAAAATCACTGTACCTGTTTTAGTTGTTATTCGATAAGATTGAATGCAGTACTGTTCCAAATGCTGAGAATCCACATTGTGTCACTTTTTGTGTTTGCGAATAGAGCAAATTATTGTTATGTTTATTATAAAATGAAGAAATTAGCGCAATATGGAAGCAATCAGAGCCATCTCTTTTAGTCTGTAGAAGGATCAGTAAAGTTGTTTGATTTGAAGTGGAAACGATTTTTCCCTACAAGCAGGCTAATCGCCATCGTAGCGAGATTACACAACTCATCCATCAGTTTCGTCAATTTAATTTTAGAGATAATGTTTATGCAATCATATGAGGGATATTCTTACAAAGTGAGCCTACGCAATGTAAGTGTAAACACTTTTAAAAAGTACCCGGTCTCCTCAAATCTGTTCATAATCAATGGTCACCAGCCCACACAATAAAATAACACATGAGACCTGCCTTATATTGTACGATGAAACTGTTCACACAAGCCGGAGTTATTTGTGTGATTTCAGGTCAAATCCATGCCCGTTTGTTTTGTGAAAGTTTGTCAGCGTTACTTAATATTAATAATCGAGAATTTATCACATAGAATAAGAAAGTTCTAGTCAAGATATTTTGTCGAATGCAAAACAGCAGTGAGAATTGAAGGTCGGGTTATTTGGAGAGAGCACATCGAATATTTCACCAAGCATGAAAGCATCGAACTCTCATCATTCGTCTTCCGTCGACCTGCCTCAAAATCGTTCTAATTTCTGACACTCACAGAGCATATTACCTGCACGATATTTATAGACTCCTGTCAGCAGGTGGCACTAGAATATTACACCCCAGATCTTCACAAACACGATTATTGATAAAACGTGGATAAGATTGCAGACGAAGGAAAATTATCCTCACCTCAAATGATCAATGCGGAGTTTTGTATAATACGAGCGAATACAGCTATTATATATATATATATATATATATATATATATATATATATATAGGATGTTGTTGCCAAGCATAAATTCTGTATTTCAAAAAAATTGAAAAGGTATTAAGCCATTTTAAAGAAATGTAACCTCAATGAAATACGTAGTGGGAAACTATTGAACGTATCTACAGTCTCATCTCTCGGTGTACAAATTAACCCTGAGTTTGTCACTCAGTCTGGTTGGGGAATAGCAATGAATACCCGACTCAGCTCTTTGTATAAAAGTCTGAAGATACCTTCCTGTGTGAATTAGATTTCATCGACGGGAGATAAATTACAGATGTCAATCGAAAAAAACAAACATTAGAAATAGGTGAACTTACGCATCACATTTGAATCTGATTAACATTCTGAGAACAAACTACTATCAACATACCGATAATATGAACATGCACTACTGATATATTAAAGAATATTTAATCAATTTTTATGTCGTCATTTGTTTATTTATTTAAAATTTTGTTGTTCTGCAAGTTCACTGAGTTTCTTCAACAAATTTTTCTACTTAGTTCATAGACAGCGTGATAAATAATATTACTAGAATATGCCTAGCATGCTACTTAGAATCTTTGGTATTCATTATAAAACATGTCAGCGAAAATGATGGAAAACATCAGAAATCAAAGTATACAGACTGAGATGAATATAAATTTATATACTCGTGATATATTCATACATTACTGCTGCTGATTGACATTTCTTTATTCTTAGGTTAGCATTTTTATTACTCATAAATTTTACAGAGATAATTTAATTTTCCTTCTTCTTGTAATCCTTTTAAATTTGATTTGTGGTTAGATGGTGGTGTGGGCAGCGGATATCTGTTCGGCGCTTTGTGCAGGATGGCACGAAGCCTGTTTCTTTCTAATTGACTTTTGCGTTTTCGAAGATTGAGTTACAGTTGCGTTATTCAAAACTGCAGTGTAAATCACATTGCCCGTTGTAGCAGTCGTCTGTTTTATAGTTGTACTCTAAGAAAACGGTAAGTGAACTAAACACGTCTCATGGAATTTTGCGTATCAAAAAACTTTTTCCGTTAACCAACTATACTGAAAGTTATCAAAACAGTGATTTCATGAGTTGATTCAACATTGGTCTCGTCTGCGCTGCTGAAACTTAAGGTTCGGAAATAGAAAAGCATTACATTTTTATACAGAAGAAACATATTGATTAAGTCCACCTAATTATTTTGTTTGAGTGGATTCCACTACAAATTTCTATCAAATACTTTATAATTTATGCCAAAATAGTTTTACTGTTTTCCCTGTCCTACTTCATATTATGATTATTATCAGTACCAATGTTAGCAGCGCTACTCACCCCTTTTGACTAGGTCCCCTCAGGAGGTGTCGTTATTTAATATCATAATAGCATACGACAGAATTGTTTGGCATTAAGTTCGTGGAATGAAGGGAGTATTGTCTCAACTACGGGAGCAACGGTCGAGGATGTCAGATCGAGTGAGCATCGAGAAGGCGAGAAACACATTCGCCAACCTGAAATCAATCTGGAAATCTTCGTCACTCAGCATCAACAACGAAATTTGATCGGATTTTCAATTCAAACGTCAAGTCAATCAGTTCTTCTATACGGATCAGAAACTTGGCCGGCGGGTAACAAAGAATATTTTCAACAGCCTGTTGCAGACCTTTATCAACAACTGTCTTCGTTGGATCTTCACTGAAGATCAGATGGCCGGGACGGAAAGAATCACCAACAAGAAACTATGGGAACAAACAAACAAAGCAAGAACCAATCGCCCAACAAATATGCGGGAGAAAGTTGAGATGGATTGGTCACTCGCTGAGGAGACCGCTGGGTGACATCGCGCGTCGACCCATTGCTCGAGTGGAACCCGAAAAGTGAAGCGGCGAGTGGGACGTCGGTGCAAGGGTGAAATGGAGGAGATCGTGTGAAGAGGAGTTGAAAGAGTATGGACTAACATGGATGCAGGTGAAAAGTACAGCAGGTGGAAGAGATAAGCCAGTGGGGACGTGCATTTGAAGCCCTATGTTCCACTAGGAACCCAAGGGAGCAATTATAATATAATATATGATATAATAAGTTCGTGGAATAGACTCTCCACAGAGTCACTTGAGAATGAATAAGAATAAAGTAACGTTCATTCAAAGTGATATGTAACAAACCCTTACTATAACTCAGTTACATATTCTGTTAACTCTTCCTTACATTCGAGTTCAACTTGCTATATTTATTCCCGTTGCTATCAGCCTAAAGTAAATAAAAAGCCATTAACGTCATAAAAGACATACTGTTAGTGGTTTTGTGTGTGTCTTCATGGTAACTAGGGAAGATCACGGTTAACAATATGGAAAGTTCACATTCATTCAGTTTACTCCATTGGATTGACTTCTTTTGCACTATGAGCTGATGATACATCTCTTGACTGACTTCCTAAAGCCTTTCGTCAGCAGTTATTATTTAATATATCCGGTTCCAGTGAAGCATAAGCCCCTTTTTTTAAATAATTTTTCTCCCTTTTGAAGGGACTGCAGCGATGGAACTGATTTTCCGTGGAGTCGTAATGATCTCCTCTTACAACTTTCATTTCCGGTGCTCAGAACCACGAAGTAAATTAGTGAACTATACGAGGTTGACATTTCATTCATACGTCATTTGAAAACACGGAATTCTGGTATGAGTCACTGGAGCCACTATTCTACCAAACTGACTGAAATAGTTAATCCTCTGTTCACCCAAGAAGTATTGTCCTTATTCTTCCATCGACAATGATTCATGCAGGTACGAATTTGTAAGTCACTCAAATCGTTTTAAAATATACATATGGACACCCAAAATTCTAATTTTGTAACATACATCACCAGTTGAATTATCTCTTACACATTTTCTTAAAAGAAACGTCGAATATGTCCTAATATGCTTTTTTGATATGTCATTGTCATCCAAATCCCAGGCAAAATTACCAAGCAATCACAAATCGTATTTCAAATTTGTCTTATCTTGGTTATAACTGAAATGAACTGTATGATTGCGTTGTTATGAAACAATGGCTTAACAAACTTACCAGGAAATAATTGGAACTCTAAACACCCCTGTTCTCATATTGTTTCTCTTTCCAGTTAACGCTGATTTTTGCGGATAGCTTCAAATAAGTCTTGTATCAGAGGGGTAGGCTACAAGTAACATCCAATTCCTGTTGTGATGCCTGTATTCTCTTGATGAATATTTATTTTTAAATATGCACGATATCAATTGATTTTATGACGATTCACACTTCACATTTTTAACAATAAACAAAATATTTCTGAAATACATGTTTCACTTCTGTTTGCGTGCCACAAGTTCTGAAAAAGAATTAAACTTTTTGCGTATTTTTAGTTGAATGATTATGGACCTCTAATAGATCGAATTTCTTTCAAGTTTGTTAATTATTCAGCCTAGCATTCATTTGAGTATTTGCTTAAACACATTGGTTTTGCGGAAATATAATAAAATGCTATAATTTTTAACCTTTTTTCAAACTCAATCTGAGTAGAATCCATCAGGCTAAGTGTGTAATAATGAGACGCGCTGAATGAATATGTACTGCGCCTCAAATGTCTGTCCCTGACGCTTTCATCATTAACACAATGAGCGCTGGTCTAAACGGGGTCTAGAAGTGTTCAGGTTTGGAATCCGTTTCAGTTGAGATATGAACAAAATTTCAGATATAAACGATTGAAGGCGAATTGGTTGAATGAAACTTACATTTACATTGTAGAGACGGATAAATCAGTTAGTCCAATTTGAAAGCATATCGATTATTCAGTAGAACGAATTTTATTTAGATAATATAATAGCCCTATGTGTAGTCAGGTGAAGCTAAGTTAGTCTCGTCTCCTCAGCAATCATCTTCGGCTTCGGTTCCTTACTACACTTAATAAATTTACCTTCACACTAAGTGCACTCATTGACTTAGGAATTCCTTTACACTCATGCGTTGACATTTAGCTGCCCCTGACGAAGGTTTCATTTAGGCAGTGTCAGAATTTGATGTTTGGCATGATAATTTGTTCATACCTGTATTTGGAAACATACGTCAAAAGGTTACTGTTGTTTTTGTTACATGACGTGACATTAGACGAATCGGATGGAGCACTGTGAGATGGTAATGGGGCGATTAGTTGTGAATTAGGCATTTTAACACGGTGAAATTATTGGTTTCTGTGCTCACAAGAGAAAATTTTCGGACAACTGGACATTATAATATTCGGTCAAATTTAGGGTTTCTTGCAAACTGTCCAACCTGTACTCATCATACTGAACACTGTTATTACATATCAGAAGTGTGACAAAATTGGACGTTGTAATCTTTTTGTAGGAATCCGATTACCACATTATACCAAACCATACGACGTGCAAAGGATAGATTGAAAAAGAATATAAACGGTTCATCGAAATTATATGCTGAAATTGTCACATTACTTTTAGCGTCTCACGGGAGAGGCCATAATGAGAAATGTTTTGAAGACGTCATAAGCGTGTATCAAATCCTTTTGTTTTTCTTTCTACATGTTTGTTGGGCACCAGGTTCCTTATTGAACCTCTCTGCTAGTGTTCTGTATCGCTTATCCCTTCTAAGAGCCCGTCTTTTGTATGAAAGCTAGATAGATACTGATGCACGCAAGCTGCCATCTGAAAATTATTTTGATCTCGTGTGTACCAGGACTATGAACCATGCAGAAGTACATGCTTGACGTTAGCAATTCGGACCGACTTCGTTTTCTCATGAAACTACTGAGCAATGATCTCGGACTCTTCAGTTCATGAGATTACCCTGATGAGCGATTAGACATTGAGATGGAATCGGATGGCTTCTAATTTCTAACTAACACCTGTTTAATCAGGTTTATAGCTCTACCACTAGTTAGTGACATTAGACAACATTTATGCTCAAATCAATTCAGATCAACCTCAGTTCTTGTGTAGTGTAAGGCCAAAAATGTTTGGTAGTTTGTCAAGTTAACTTGTGTTTCATTCGACAGCAAACTCTGAAAATACTTTTATGCATTATGCATTGGCGCTGTGGGTACGTCCGTTGTTATTATCTCTAGGACCGTTTTATGAGCTTCCAATATGATCCTATCAAGTTAAATCTCTTGTAATTAAGCACAATTCTGCTTCAATGTTCACAGTGACATCAAGGCGTTTCTTGAATTACATAAGACGAATTTTCACCCAACCGTTCGCTGAGACGTAGAATATGAATAAACATTTGAATCGTTTCCCTCACTGGCAACTTTAGTCAGACTGCTCGTTGTAAACAGCACGTTATCGGAAGTGCTTTATCTATCTTGTTACGACTAATCACTTATTGTCACCATAACACAAATTGTTAAAACAAAGGTGAATTAATCTAAGGAAAGCCAATGTCGCTTATTATTTGGAAACTTTCACACTATTAAGATATGCAAACAATTATTTAACTGATCGGCATGGTACTGTAAGAATCTAATCAAGAATTTGATTCTCCTTAAGAACTAAAGGTACAGTATAGAGATGATGTCGAAACCACTGATTGACATGATGTCTTCCGTTGTCCGATCACATCAGTTCGGTTCGGGTATTCGTATCAGGCTATTACTCACTGTGCACCATTCTGTTCACTGAGAGCTGCTTTCTGGATATCAAGCTATTTTCACATACGATTCTTCGGTTATAGAAGATTTTTATATGAAGTTATGTTGTGCTCAATGAAGATTTCATTTTCGATCTCCATTTTTCCATTGAATTCCTGTTGTATTCCATCTCCAAATCGACTTAAAAGGTTACGTGCAGTGAGCTGTTATCTTGTCTGGTTCGGTTCATCGTTTTTGCTTTTTCACTTGTACGACTGTTGGAACAGGGTTTTTAATAAATACTTTCCTGTCTTTAATGCGTTTCACTCAAATGATCAGGTTTTCCTCCTCTGTGTTGTCGTACTATGAGTATTTCGAATTATCCAATTTTGATGCGCTTGAGCTCATGAATATACTTGCTAATAATGTCACACTTATCGAAAATTTTACATTATTCCTAATCATCTTCAACATAATTCTGGGAAGATTTATTAAAGCCTTCTTTTATACACCAGCAAAACTTTGCAACCAAAAGACGAAACGGATCATGTCTACCAATAAGTCACTATGTTCAAGGAATATGCCATGATTACCCTAAAATGAATGCAGCTAATTCGATGCCCACGTATCTTTGGCATCCCACGAATATAGGGTC
Source organism: Trichobilharzia regenti (assembly GCA_944472135.2). Classification (NCBI taxonomy): domain Eukaryota; kingdom Metazoa; phylum Platyhelminthes; class Trematoda; order Strigeidida; family Schistosomatidae; genus Trichobilharzia; species Trichobilharzia regenti. The sequence continues at coordinate 69,927,230 of OX235267.1, forward strand.
AGACGTCCTAAGATGTGTCTCAGCTCACTCACCTACATGATTCACATACGATAGAGAAGATATGTAGCTCAGGTTGATGATTTTTGATGTGAATGTGTTCTCTGAGCTGGGTAGTTAATTTGCGCAAATTAACTATTAAAATATGATTCACATTTAACTATTAAAAATGATTCACATTTACGAACGTGGAAGATACCTTGAAATTTCATTTCACAAATGACAGGAATATAGCGTATTATTTCTTAACTTAAGGAGTAACTCACTATGGAGAAGATACTGTAGGTAATGTTTTGAATCGCATTACCTGAGTACATTCAGTTATGTCCTCACTCTGATAAAATAAACTTTGTGAAATACGCTGAGGATTTAACGGTTTCAATGGCTGTTAACTCCCAGCTGGATTGTACTAAAATAAAAAGCTTTCTGTCGGAGTCAGTAAATGGTTTGAGTCCAACGGTCTTATACTGAATCCTTCTAAATGTCAAACTGTCAATTTCAGCTTAGAATGTAAAAGACAGTTAAAAGAAGTTATCGATTCTCATGGCAGTTGTAAGATTGAAGACAATAAAGTAAATCAGAAATCAAGTATCCTGGACTTATTCTCTCTTCTGATGTCTCCTGGTCTTCCCATGTCTTAGCAATCTTCAGTAAAATATTTCACCTGATATTTTACATTGAGAAGTTAAGACACCCGAGTATAACTCAACCCCTCCTCTTACAGTTAGTTCATAAACTCTTGCATCCTACCTAGTCTTCTTTATTGTTCACCCTTATTCTTTCCCGGTTTGCTTGAAAAAGACTATGTCATAATTTGCGGAATGCTCAAGAAGATCAGTGGGGTGAGTGATGGCCTAGTGGACCACATAGTTGACGTCGTTGTCGATAGGCACTTGATTTCATGCAATAAATTTGCTAGAGGGATTTTCTCTGACTTAAAGCATCCGCTTTACCCTCAGCTTTCGCCTTGCATCTGCTCAGGTAGAACAGGAAGTAACTTCAGAAAACTGGATGCTCGCACGTCTGAGTATAGAAATTCTATGATACCATACTTGGGACGTATTTTATGTGATAGTGAAAAAGTGTCATGCAAGAATTAACAGTGATTCCCAAACTAGGATGAAACAGTAGCTGTCCAGTACTCCCTGGTTTTCAATGGTTCTCTAACTGATATCAATCTGTGATCAACTCGTAAAAACAGAACAGACCCTTACAAACCAGACTATAGAAAGAATTAACGAACGTTTTTTTCATCTAGTAAATAAAAAAAATTTCCTCCATTCATCCTTGTATACCTTCAAGTTTTACTTTTATTATTTCTATTACATTTATGGTCCTGTTGCTTCTTTGTTTTACTCTCAAAAGTGCAAACACCAACTTACCTCTATGACTGCTGTAATCCTTGTTTTTCCCCTCACCATATCATGTAAAGAGAATATTATATTGAATATTTTTAAACATGCTAGGATTTCTATACCGCATCGCCAATACAGTGTGAAACAAGCCCACAGTAATTTTCACTTGTAATAATATTATTACCTTAGCGGTTATTATTATTATTATTTCCAATTAATAGGCTGCATGTTTTTGACACTACCTCTATTGTACATGTGGAAAATTTTCTATGTGATGCATTTTATTTATAATTAGGGGACATTCGATGCAATATTGTGATTCATTCTAAAAATTCTATTCTGTATCACAAGTACTGTTTTTGGCATTGTTATTATTATTACTGCTCCCTTGGGTTCCTAGTGGAACATAGGGCTTCAACTGCACGTCTCCACTCGCCTCTCTCTTCTTTATGCTGTACTTTTCACTTGCGTACATGTTGGTCCATACTGTTTCAACTCCTCTTCACACGATCTCCTTCATGTCATCCTTGCGCTGACGTCCCACATGCTGCTTCCTTTCGGGTTCCACTCGAAGGCTTGACGCGCTGTGTCACCCAGCGGTCTTCTCAGCGAGGGTCCGATCCATCTCCACTTTCCTCTGCATATTTGTTGGGCGAGTGGTTCTTGCTTTGTTTGTTTGTTCCCATAGTTTCTTGTTGGTGATTCTTTCCGGCCCGGCCATCTGATCTTCAGTAAAGATCCAACGAAGACAGTTGTTGATAAAGGTCTGCAACAGGTTGTTGGAAATATTCTTTGTTACCCGCCGGCCAAGTTTCTGATCCGTATAGAAGAACTGATTGACTTGACGTTTGTATTGAAAATCCGATCAAATTTTGTTGTTGATGCTGAGTGACGAAGATTGAGACAACGCTCCCTAGATAAGTGAGAGAATGCAGTAACCTCTTTCAAATCCCTCCCATTGATGGTGATTGACGCTCGATGTTGCTGCTGCTGTTGTTGTTGTTGGTTATTTTCATCACCTCCGTCTTTTCTGTGTTCACTTGGAGTCCTGTCTTCGCCAGCTGCTTCTTCGGCCAGTTTGTCGGTTTTCGCTTGTAACTCTTCGAATTTGTGTGACACCAAACACAAATCATCCACGCGCAAAATCCAGGTCTTCTAGGTTCTTCACGTCTGTGGGTTCAAGATATTCCTGTCTTCTCGTTTCCCACTGTCTGACGCAAAAACCAGTCAGTCCACCACAATTAGGAATATCATGGGTGATAATAAGCACCTTTGTCTGACTTCTGTGTTTATTCCTGTGTGTTTTTGGAATAAAGTAAATCATTATTATTATTGACTTTTATGCACTGTACATGATCATGAAAACCCTTCCTTCGACTTCGATTAGATCGTTGACAATTAATGTTTCAATTTTCAAGTATAACATATAGTGTAATAAAGACATCAAAGGGGAAGTATTTAAGCCATATAACATTTAGTTGCCTATGGCGTACTTAAAATCTTCCATGGGAACATGTCAGTGAAAATGGATACATAGGAACTTCTCGCTGTTTTGTGAATATAATTTATTTATTTATTTGTATAATGTCGCAACACATTGAAAGCTACACATAACAAATATAATTGCCTGTTTTAGTATGGATTGTCACGATGTGCTTTTGCATTTATCAGACACTGTATCCTGGAAGTAGTATACTGATGTGAACATTATAAGCATTCCTAACCACAAACTGAATGCTCGGAATATTATAGAGCAATAGAAGACATTGTATGAGACACATAATCTCATTCGATTTATCGTCATGAAAATGAACTGAAATGATAAAAAAATCGGGAAAACAAATAAATTCATTTTAGTAACATTTTCAGAAATGTGACGGGTTTCACGTCTAGTCATGAAATGAAATCGTTATGAGAACCACTGTAAAATCTGTTAATGCTGGACAGTCACTTCATCCAAATTTCGTACACTTCATTAGTGCGCAGTGACAGTTTCAGGTTTTGGGGTGACTTTGTCAGTCATTCAGCTGTCAGTTATCGCCAAACCCATGGGCGAGTAAACAACCTCGCACTGAACCTACTGCATATCAGTATTGAGAAATGTTCAATCAAAGCTCCACGTTACACTGCTCAGTGTTCAGAATTCAGTAAGGATAGAAAGACGTGACATGCTTCTATGCTTCACTGTTGGCATCTTTTCTATCCTTAGTGTTTCCATGGGTGCGCACAGATGAAGTGATGCGAACTAGGACATAACAGCTGCTCAGTACTACTTGGTTTTCAGTGGTTCTTCAAGTGATATGACATGTACCAAAACATGAGTACTTCAAATTAATTTTCAAATCTTTATATATACAAATTTTCAATATCACATAAATACACATAAGCGAACAGAATTGTTTTCGAATAGATCTTCTTCAGGCTTTACTCTAATTTACATAGATTTATATGTAACAATTTTTAACCAATGATTGAGAATTTGTGGATCAAATAATAATAATTATAATGTGATGAATGTTTCGAACAAGGCTAATAACGATGATTATAATGATAACAAAACAATTAGAGTAAAGCTTGAAGAAGATGTAATTGAAAACAACAGTATTGTTCGTTTACGTGTCTTGTTTTAATTAATTTTTGCAGTGTGCTCCATTATTAATTAACTGCATATTCAAATAAATTTTCAATCTGTGCTTATATCACCCCATGGATAGTTGTTCGAGTAAAATGAAGAATTCGTGAAAACTAGTCGTGAATACCCAAACTCAATCAGAAGAAATCAAATCTTGCTATATGGTTAATGAAATCTGATTTTTAGACAGGAATATTATGTCTTAATTCAACACTCATAAATAACAGTTTCTTCGGCACCGTCTGTGTTCTTTCAAGCCTTTCCCTTAACTTGATGTTTTTCTCGATAAATCTTGGAGGATATCCATTCTGTATGAGAACTTGTCTGAGTCGCCCACACACCTCAATGTGTTTTTATAAATTCACCTGCTCGTGTAAAGCTAGTTATATTGGCCGCTCCCACAAAGCGCACGCTTTCTCTGGACATTATCCGGCATGGTTAGCAAAGGGACAATGTAAGACAATTACTAGCTCAATTCCTGAGCAATTGGTGAACTCAGGCCACGTAGCTCCACCAGAGTCGTCTTTCAAGATCATCTACAAAGTGAAGCCAAACGGTACAAAGAGCGTCAGGTTTCGGCTTTTGTGTATGGAGGAGGCGCTGGCAATTCATCAATACAACCCTGAAGTCTGCATACAGAAAACGTTTGTCCAGTCTCTTATTCTCCCTTGGTCTTAACCTCTTCACTAATCGTTCCCTGTAAAAATATTTTCGTTTTTCTTTTCTTTTTTAGTTTTCAATTTTACTTTTAGTTTTCTTTTGCTTTAATAATTAATTCACAATCATCACTCTAATATGCTCCTTTTGTATATTTTTACACCCTCTTCACACTTGTTCAATTGACACTCAAATGCCTTTATTGTCACTCAAGAGCAATTTTAACCTTATCAAATTTCTATCTTTGTGCCGTTGAGTACCATGTAATTTACAACTTTTAATTTTCACTTCTAAAGCCACTTATGATTAATTACATCGATTGTATCACCCCCTATTACTCAATAATAGACCACTATACATTTTTCTAAGTATAAATACGACTGTACAGCCTCTGAAGATGATTTTGTCGATAAAAAAATTTTCTTCACTGAATCTGCCTTTTATTTTCTTCATGACTCGATGGGTATTTTCGGTGAATGGGATATTTATTATTCTCGAAATTCGATATGCTAGACAAATCCATCTAGTGTGTGTATCATCCTGTTGACGTTTCGAAACTTCCTTATATAAGAGCAACTGTTCATATGTGACCTGATGTTATTCCATTATTATCGATAGACGAATGGAATAATAAGCCTCTCTTTGTGCTGATTGTGTGTGGTTCAAGATTCGCTTAAGTTAAACTGTGCCATCTCCCGGTACTTTATCAGGCTGATAAGATCAAACTGCCTCCATGCATCATTTCAGTGAACGTTTAGGCCTTGAAACAGTCCATCCTCAAAAAACCTTTAACAAACAATTGAATCCTCTTGATTTTGTTCCAAATATCTCGATGATAACACTGAAATGTCTATCACTAGGTTATGAGGGTCAAAATGTTGGGTATTGAATGTGGCTGGTAATGATATACACTTTGCAGTTGCTGGACTTCATTTTGACTTCACGATATGTACTGCAATCCTTCAAGTCAGATTAGAAAGACATTCGCCTCAACGAGATAGTTAAATATCTTTCGCCGACTTTAGAACCATATCCCAAAGAGAAGGGAATAATGCGACTGTGGATATTAAACTTTTTATGTAGCCCCTACACATTTAAAAAAAATAAACCATAATATGTAGATCGACAGGATTTATTAAAAAGGTTAATGATTGAACTTACTAGTATTGCGCACAGACTCATACACAGAGAAAATACTATCATGTAAGGTTTCTGAAAATGTCGAAACAATGAATAATTATAAGAAGAAATAACAGTATAACGAGGTTTATAAAAATATTGGGATGCTGCATCTGAACTCATGAGTTATGCAGAGTATGAATTCGAATGAAGGGAAAGCAGTTGTTTCAGAGGAATAAGATAAGGTAATTTCGTTTCACTAAATTCTTATCGGACTTATGTAGTTTCAGACGCACGCTAAACGAATGCTGAATAGAGAAAACGTTCCACTCAAGTGCCATATATCCTAATATTCTATGATAATTTGTATTATTATCTATAACGTTCTCTTCCGATGCCTTACATTTCATTGGTTCATATTGATATGATATATCCCTACGGAGGGTTTTGCATTGATCCATCACAAATCCGACGTGCAATCTGCTTTTATTTTCCGTGTCAAACGTCTTGTATGTTGGAATAAAATGTTCGAACTACAGCGCAGACTCGAAGTCCTCATATTAAGGAAAGTTATTTTCACCTTTAGGCAAAAATAATGCGAAATCATGAAATCTAAGATTTTATTTATTAATGGAGCTCAAGAATATCTTAATGATGTTTCCGATTATACCATCTCGTTTTCATAAACATTAAATATAACAAAGTGTCAGCGGCTAAACCGCGGAAAGCCGAGCGTACACACACACTTGATCAACGCTCTCCTAGGGCTAATGTAGCCGATAATGAAAAGAGGGAAAAAGGAAGGTTGAGAGCGAGACATGTGAGCCTATCGAGTATGAACAAACCATGGTTTCTCATGTTATATCGCACAGTGAAGCAGCATTATCCACTGGATGACATTTCCAACATAATTTACTGTTTATAACTAGACAACTTCAAAACGTGATTTGTAATATGAATCAGCTTCCAGTAATGCATATTATCAGGAAAACAAAAAACTGGGAAGTTAAACGTCAGAATTCGCATAAAATATTAATTTTTAACCCAAGTTTGGAATTCATTTGAGAAATAGGATTAGTGTTACGTTCAACTTTGATGCTGTGTATTTATTGGGACAAGATTTTCAGGATTTATGTGGTGAATTGCAAGAACAACACTTAAAGCAAATATAATTACGATATTAATGGCGAACATTCACAGTCAGAGGACAATCTTAACAACAGAAAATTTAAATATTACTGATGCCACTAAGCAAACAGAGAATGTCAATGACGTTACAGAGAACTCCTCAGAAGACAAGATCAAGACATTCAAATTAAAAGGCTCATAATTAAAGTATAACAGCTAAAGCATTCTGCAGAGCACATTAAACAAAATCATCATATAAATTACCTGCAATCCTACAATTATTGCAACTTCACATACGTTGGTAAAATGAGAGATCAGAGTGAGTCAGATTCATTCAGCATAAACACCTAGCGGAATCTGCGTTAGCTGACTCGAATAATATGAAGAATTTAAAGTACAGGTGAAAAATAACTGTGCACACGGTAACATAGTACCATAAAATAGGATGAGACAAAAATTGGCAGTACTGAAATCGAATGCAATACACCGAAAATGGAAATTGTTAATTATTTGAGAACCTGTGCAGTAAGAATGATTGAACAGCTAACCCACACAGCTGAATATTTTTCAACCTCCACGAAAAATGAGAAGGAAGTGAGAACAGTAACGATTATGAGCAATACGTTTTGATCGAAAAGTCATCCGGTAACTGGTACTATTTCACCGTGTGATATGTCGAGCAGACGAATCCATAGGAAATAGTATATTTCTATGTTGCCAGGTTTTTACACATATGTGGACATCACACTTGCTGACATTTTGAACACTGTACACAACAGTTTTTGCTAAACTCAGTGGGGAAATGCAACAGAATCGGCATTTCTTATCTGATAGATAAATTGATCCATATTTCAGTGATGAATGACTGAACTTATAAAATCATATGAAATGAGTTCAGAAAATGAAAAATGCAATTTCGGTTAGTCATAAAAACATACTTTTCCTGTATCTGGGACAAACTGTCGAAAAATGATCATGAGAACACCTATCCCGGCGAAAACACACCCAACAATGAAGATAATCACAGTGAACGTCATCTGTACAGCTTTGAATGCAAGACCCAAAAATGTCACAATTCCACTGACCGTTACTGTCACAACAACCCTGAGATCTCGTAATTCAAGCGCAACTAAAATTTACCCAGTGAAGATACTGCCTTATTCCTCAAACCCTTTTAATACCACATGACCAAATCTACCAAGAAACTTGTTGAAGCACTATAAATGTTAAGCATCCCCATAAAATTTAACTGACTGTCAGACAGACTTAGCCTAATTCTGACATGCTGAAGCGACTCAAGTTTGACACTCTAGTGGCATGAAGTTTCTGTAGCAGTGTTTGTTTTACAGGAAGGGGTGGCTAGCTTCATGCCCAACCTTACCTCTTTACAAGGATTATTTATAGCTTAGTGAGGTATAGGGATGCGTCGGCCGGGGATCGAACTTCAGACCATGTGCATGGTCGGCGAGCGTCCTAACCGCCATACCACCGACGCACATTACAACTAGCATTAGTGAACTTAAATGGGCGAGGTAAGAATCCCTGCACTGAAAGTATCGCAACCCAATGTTCTAGAGTCTATGTCTCGACTTCTGAATTCTCAAATTCAGAGAAGAAAAGACTGTATTATTTCCTAATATTTTCCAGTCCCCCATGTGATGCTGGATCGTGATTACATTTTTCTAGCAAACATGTGGCAAAAAGAGATAAACTAAAGTGAGTAAACTTACACCTATTAGGATCAGAAGATGATCAACCACATTTTCATATCTGAATCCCCTGAGTAATACGAGAATTATAGTTGCCGCTATTCCTAAAGCTCTGAGAAGAAAACTGAAACACTTTCATATCACTGACGCGAAAATGGTCAACGATATAAGTATAAACTTCGTGCAATGTGGTAGAGTGTAATTCCATTATGAGTAAATTTTGTTTGTATAAAGTCTCACAGTGTTATACAGTAATGTTTACTGATGACCACATTTCGAGCACAATTTATTGCTCATAATCTTATCAAGGTACACATACCACTTTTTAACTTCATTTATATAGTTCCATTGTTTTTCACTTGATTTGATTGGTAGTAGTAGTATTTTCAAAATTTCCGGTATGAGCAATGACTCATTCCTATTACATGTGTTGGGTGTAGACTCGATGAACAAGGATTCAGTAATCAACTGGGTCCTTTGACCTAGAGAGCTTGTCGCTGAGTGAGTTTGTGCGTTGACGCAAATAGACAAAATAATATTATTTACAAAATACCATGCAATGACTGTGAGTTATGTGAACTACATAGGTCAAAATATTAGTTCAGGGGTAGTCAGATTGTCAGAGCATAAGAATTTAGCTAAGGTAAGAATGGTTGACCCTGAAAAGATTAGTAATTGAGAAAAAAGCTCAGCAATCGCGACGCATGCATTAGCAAACAGCCACACAATAGAGTGAGAGAGGGTTGAAATTCTAAAACGTAATCTAAGTAGGTGGAGAGAGAGGTTGATTACTGAATACTTGTTCATCTAGTCTACACCCAACACATGCAATAGAAATGATTTATCACTCATACCGGATATATTGAAAATACTACTACCAATCAAATCAAGTGAAAAGCAATGGAACTATATAAATGAATTTAGGAAGTCGTGTGAGTACTGTATAACATTGTGAGACTTTATCCAGACAAAATTTACCCATAATGAAAAATGGTCATCGCCTAGAATCCAGGTTATCTTTGAAATTGCAACTGCTTGACTGGAAGGATAAAAGATGTATCTTACATCGAGGAATTACATTGATTGTGGGGATCGAATGCTATTTCATGTAGAAACTATATCCTATAAATAAAAAGGGCGACCTGCTTGAAAACTTGAGGCACCTGATCTTTTATTCAACACTTAAGCCGTTTCATTATATCCGTTGGTCAACAAGTACAGTTACGCACACTTTTAGATGGCATTCTTGCTACTTCTGCACATTTCTCGATGACGAAACAGGAGTAACTGACTCAACTTTACGACGGTAGTTAAACAGAAGTATGTGGTGCAGTTTTGACTCCAATATGACAAGCTCCTAATAAGCCTAGCGTAACTTCCTATCCAGGAAACAAGGAGAAAGCTAAACGTATGGCCAGTAAACTCATGGTCTATAAACAACACCACTGTCAGCGAGACTTCAAAGCTTGAAGCCCAGTGTTCTACTCAAAAGTTATTTCATATGAACATAAGGTTCACAAAGAAGTGGACATCAGTCAAACATATCGTGAAAAAAAATTGACTTACATTAAAATAGTCGGCGCGTTAGGATGACTGGCGAAATAATCTGTAACTGCCTCCCTGGAGCATAAAAATAGAATTATTCACTTCGAAGACTTACGAATTGCTCACGACTAAAATCATGCACACAGTCCCCAGAACAAAAAACAGTGTGTCGACTAACATCTGTATGATTCATTATAGGAATGCGGAATAGTGATAGTGGCTTTAATTACCCAGATGAAGTAAAACAGATATCGGCTTATTTTTGTGTGCAATGGCGATTCTTTCAAACTGGACGATGTTGAACACTCCGCTGACATTGTTCCTTCTCTGTAAATAATTCCGGAATTATAATACAAATGCACTTTAAAGGATAAACATAGAAAGAAAATAGAAGAAAAGTATATCCATTTGCAGCCGGAATTAAAATACCTGAATAATATGACATGTGTAGCGCCCAATGAACAGATGTGTATATGTCATTTAGTCAGTAAGAGTTTCTCTGAACCACTGTGAATAACGCTGAACGTTATTTGGGGAGTGATGAATAGGGTAGGACACAATGGCCAGCAAAAATCGCTTCTGAATTTGCAATATTCATTAATTTTAGTTTAATTTTGAATCAAGAGGTTTTGGCTGAACACTACGCTATTCACGAATGCTAGGAAAACTGGTTCTGAATTTAAGTTCACAGCATCTGGTTCACAGAATTTTCCGTCAAGAAGTTAACTTCATTCGTTCAAATTTGCTCCTCACATTCCGCCCACCGCTGGCTACTATCTAAGTCAAATGATTCTTCCTGCAGTCTTCATCCATGTATAACCCACCTGACTGTTCTTTGTGAGCAAGAAATCAGAGCCAAAGGAATCAAACTGCATTCTGGCGGTGATATTGATTCCTGCAGTTTTATCGACACATGTAGGTCAGTCAGTCGATGACATCTATGAGCTTGAAACTGCTAGGTGCACAGACGAACATGATAGTTAATGAATTTAATTTAACAAGTTCTGTGAACTTTATGACATAGATGTCAGCGTATCTGCATCAAAATCCATCTTTTGTACACCTAATTTAGTAGTGTTGATACTCAAGTTTATAAGTACTCCGATATTGTAGAATATTTGGTTCATGTTATTAGTGATAACGTTGATAACACCACTTACTTATCACAGTCTCAAACTTTATTTTCTGTAGAATCAAAACAAATACCCATTTATATATTATCTGGAAATTTTTGTTATTAAATAGATTGTACTGAACTTCGATCGTAAACAAATGAAATAGATTCACAATACTGTTTATATGTCTGCGTTTAGGAGTAACTAGTTTGAATCTATACTTGGCTGCCCTTCAAGTGTATCGCTGTTCTCACTGTAAATGGGACAGTCATCAAATATTGCTAGATTTCTTTTTGATTTCTTCGAGGTCGGACCGTGGTACATTGCCTTCTACTCCAAATCTTAACCTTAGAAATGTACTTGCATATCCGACAAACGTTCTTTTGTAAAGTTGCTGCTTCTGTCATTCACTGAAGACTGCCTTATGTCTGTGAACTTTCCTAGACCATGTTTACCTATGTTGTGATCAAAGTTCTCATACTTTGAACAGATTTGTATTTCATAGTCTGATGTTTCAGATGCAGCTGGTGTGAAACACGGTCTTAGATCGTGGATACCGTTTGACATTCCAAAGTTATGACGATATATGTGTATTAATGGTTATTAATTGCTGATGGCAGTGAGAAATCAAACTAGCAGTCAGTTCCTTGCGAAAAGCAGTAGCTTAACAACTGTTGTAATTGTGAGTTAATCATTTATTCTTCGAAGGATTCACAACTGCATTTTTGTGAATATTGTTGTTTTCTAAATCGTTAATAAAATTGCAAACTTTGCCTTCACCTTTACGGTAACTTCTCAGTGTGATGATGAAGCCACATTTCTAAATGTCATTGAGAGGCGGAGTATTTCTACGTGTGACTTATCCAAAACCTCCATCTACTCTCTTTCTGTACTTTCCAACATAGGAATATAGTCTCTGTTAATAGTTCTTGGAATACCACAGCTCATGATGCTAGTTACAAAATACAAAAATATAATCACTGCAGATGGCGTCACTTAATATTTTCTCTTCATTCAGCTTCGTCGAGCGAAATAATTAGCTGTTGTATTTCACGCGACAGGGTGCTGTTTATTCTGAAACTTACTGTTTTGCTTCCGAGAAATCCACCTTGGCACTTTGAAAGCTAACTGAAATATGTTTTAGTTCATTTTTAGACCTATGGATACGGTTTAATGGTCAGAAGCAATAAGGATTAGAGAAATAGACGTTTTCCACCTAATCGTACAATATAAGATTGTATAGCAATATAGATTACAGAGAAGCTACTTGAAGATGTGATGCAAAATTAAGAATACATACGTATGAAACAGTTTCGGATGAATGAGAGGGTGGTAATGACGCTGGGATACCCCTGCCTGTGAAAAGTATTGTACTTCCGAATTCGTAGTAAACGCTGCGAATAACTTGGACAAGTTCGTAACACCATACTAAGTTTACAGCAATTTTCCATAACACATTAAATCCACCCATAAGAGGCTTCAACCTGTCATTGAAACTAACAAAAGAGATCTGTTTGCGAAGGACAGATTTAGGCTCATTAAAGTTTGAATCTGAGACTACAGAAAACTACAAATCATATTCTACTGTCAGCGTATCTGAGTTGGCAATCCACCGAAAAGACAAAGTGGAGCTGTCGTTCACTTTCCTCCTCCAACCTAAAGCCAATGGAACGGAAGCGTTCAATTTTTGAGTAAGAACATCTGACAATACTGAGTGCTAAGCGAATGGATTCTTTATTGCCTATGTCAATAATTTTTTATCTAAAATGATCATAAGCACTAACTTCGGTTGAAGACAAACCTCCGATGTGAAATTTCCTGGGTGAGTTTCATTCCAACTAGAGTGAACATTGACTACCACACACGCTCCAAATAAAGAAAACTCGTCAACAGACGTTTAGTCATAGTGAAAAAGTTTCAGTGTGACAAGTATTATTCTGTCTTGAACGCATTGATTCAAACTGATGTAAATTAACCTCAGACAAATAAGCAGCCGATTACCCCACATAATTACAGGGACAGATTTAGTGGGGACGATTACACAACATTGAATTGACAGCAGAATGGCTGTAGCTGATCACTGCTGCAAACTGAATGACTGTGCCGAGAATTCTGACTTAAAACCTGCTTTTCAACACACGCGTGCACAAACAGACACTTTTCTTCAAGTATTGTGGGTATATAAATCAAAACGTTTTATTGAAATGTGAAAAGAAGCGCCTGGATACAGTCCAACCATATCTATGTCAGCTTAAACAGGTCAACACAGATTTAAAACAAGTTCAGACACTTTTAACCATAATAACACGGTATAACTCGACCGCAATAACGTTGCAGCCGAATACTGTTTATTTCTGGGCTTTAATTTCCGGGATGAGTAACATTTGTAAACGCTGAATTTTTGCATAGTAAAATGAATTGTTCTCTCTGGCGTGAACCGGTCTCTCTTAAATCTTCATTTTATGGACGGTGCAGAGAGTTTACTATCTGCGTTAACTACGATATTAAGTAGCGTTTAGGAATCAGAGATAGTACTGTACGGCTGGGGTGGGTCGTTGAGTATCCTGATATACAGATATGAAGACAAGTCTTCCTGTGATAATAACTGGGTGATTAGTTTGACCAATATGGTTCCATTATGGGTAAAATATATTTTGATACAGTCTTACAGTGTTATGCAGTAATGCCATATACCATGATTTGATTATAAGCAATACATTGTGCTTGAAACGCCATCAGCAAATATTACTGTATAACACTGTGAGACTTTGCCAAAAAAATTTTACTCATAATGGAATTATACTCTACCACAGTGCCCAAGTTCTCTTCTTATTTCAATGTGGTATCTAAAGTTATAGACTTAATAATAATGCGTAGAGTAAGCGGTTTTGGGAGGAGCAAACACGAAAGAATCAGGCAGGCTTTGGACCAGGAAGAGGGTGTATTGATCATATATTCACTCTCCGACAGATTCTGGAACATAGGCATACTCACTGGCGTCCAACAACCGTTATATTTCTTGGCCTAATGGCAGCATTCGTTTCTGTAGACCGAAAGGTACTCTGGTGGTTTGGCTGTAAATGGGAATACCGAGAAAATGCATTACATTGAACAAGGCACTCTACTTGAACTCATGCAGCTAGGTGAGAGCTTACAGCGAGTTGTCATCTGAAGTGATGAAAACCAGTGGTATCCATCGAGGATGCCGACTCTCTCCATTTTTGTATAATTTCATCATAGATGTACTAGTGGATGTAAACCTAAACGACTTCGGCAACCCAAGGACTGACATGTTACCAGAGAATAATCTCATTTATTTAAAATATGCAGATGATATAATCCTTCTGAACTTCGCCTTGTTTACCAGCTTACTAGTTTTCTAGCCGGTTTCAAGCTCGCGCAAAAAGAGGGAGGGCTGGCCGTGATGCTTGTGACCATACACTGCCAGACAAATCAAACTGCTAAAGAAACTTCAATGCACATGAAATATACTATGAAAATAAGCTTATTATTCGCTGGAATCGGAGAGGAGAAATGACACAAAGGGCTGGAAAAACTAAGCCTTCAGGAAACCAGTCAGCTGATGTGTATTCTCTCGATAAAAGCAAAATTAGGAATGGATGTGAAATGTCCGTAGAATGTAAGAGACAGAGTCGGCTACTCAGGTAGCCATACGCATGCGAAGATATGGTATAAAAGTGTTGGTTTCTGCGGGAGCAGACGGCAATGATATGGACTACCAAAATAGTAAACTAGTGAGCCACTAATTTACTCCAGTCAACGAGACGACAACCGCGAGCACATTGAGGTAATGAGTGGATATCATAGTGAAATGAGAACCAATTTCATCTAGGGTCGTGACAGCAAGATTCAACTCCAAAGGAAGAAGGAAAGTAAAAATTATTCAAAGCTACGCCTCCTTCTCAGCCTAAAAAACAAGAGTCGGATTCTAAACACAATATGAAGTCAGTCAGTTATCCAATGCGAGCAAGAAACTTGCACTACATATCATGAAAAGGATTTCCAACAGGCTGTTGTAGACGTTTGTCATCAGATGCCGCCTTCGATAGCTTCATACAGAAGATAAAATGCCCAGCTGGCGAGAAAGAATTAGTAACAAGTACCTCTGTCTGAGAACAAAGCAACCAAGGGTCAGTCGCCAAACAGATATGTGAGAGGAAATAGAGATGAATCGAGCATACATTGAGGAAGCTATTGAATGAAATCGTGCTCAGTCCAAGTCATTCTTTGAGTGGAATCCCCGTTGGTAGCAACGAATAGGTCATCGGTGCGTGGGTGACGTGGAGGAGACCCTGCTATCCGGAGTAGATGAGAGATTATGGAAATAATGTACCTGGCTGAAGAGGGCATCAATAAAATAGAAGAAAATGGAAATGTGTCCTTGAATTTCTATGTTCCACTTGGAACTGAAGGGAATAATGATACTAATGGTCCTTCTATAAAACCGAACCGATAAAACGAAGAGTATTTTGAACACCCTGAGCAACAGTCTTCCAATGCTTGGTTTGCAATTCGCTCCTGCTGAATGTAAGGTGATACTACTGGACTAAACTACATCAACTCCTAGCTTTAAGATAAGGAGTGAAGTGGTGTTGCGAATTGACTACTTCACTTATTCGTGTAGTTGCATCAGCCGCAACTGGTTCATCGTTGATGAAATATCTGTAAACATACAGAAGTCTTGTTAGGTGTAGAAGTGATGTTCATCTGTCGACCAAATGGCGTGTATACTGCTTCCCAGCCTGCCCCATCCTCCTTCACGTTTCGTTGTGACATATATCCATTGAAAGTAGAAGATTTGAAAAAGCTGGCTGTCTTTGACCATAGCTGCCTGTGTTCTGTCTCTCGTGTTAGGTTGTATAATAGGATGAGCAATATTGAGGTTAGGCATCGAGTGCTAGGTAACGAGGGGAAATCATTTGACGAGGTTATGATGTTACACCTATTGAAATGGTTAGGACATGTGTTGCGCATACCTAGCCACCTCAGTCCCCGACAGGCAATGTTGGCTAATATGTGATCAGGTTGGAAAAGAGTAGGCTAGTTGTGATAAAACAAAAACATGGCATCAGGAGAATAAATCCACGTAGGGAGGTGTAGACGTCCTCGCTCGTTGCGGTCCTCGAGATGATAAAAACCAGTGGATGGAGAAAGTCGATGATGTGTCTCAAAATCCTCGTTCTCAATGACGAAGAGGCATGAAATCTTTGTGATGTATAATATTCAATGAAATTCTTTCGTTCTTCCGTATTCCTATTATGCTTGCCTCACTCACACTTGTGTTCATCATCTATCTTTCGATTCCCGCTTCACTCGCTTCTCTTGTTTTGAGCGCAATACTTAGTGTGGCAGATTGAACTGCTGCGCATCTGTGCCAATTTCTACGTCATTCACGTCTTCAATTTTGAAGGTTTTGAAGGTCAGATGTAGTCAGTAATCCCTTTTAGTAGTGAATCCACAAAATCAGCATCGCCAATATAGTTACATCAGCGACGCAACATTATGTAACTCACACTGTGCATGCAACTTGATTCAAACGGTTAACATTCTTATCGATGTAAATCGACACTTTACACACACACACACCAAGTTGTGACGAGAATACTTTTTGTCAATCACATTTCACAGCTTAACATTTTGTAGTCTCAGAAAAAGGAACCCGCTTGTTCTTCTTCTTATTATTATAATCAGTAATTCAAATATTCCGAATGACGATAACAACAAAAAATTACACAATTTCAAAATTTACGATTGTTTTAGAGTTAATCAAAGGTTAACACTGATAACTGAGGAAAGAAAAATATTTTCCGGCAATTATTTCTGGTTGTTCTATTGATAACAATATTAAAGGTGGCTTTATCTTATTATCTAGAATCAACATTATTATTTATTGGATGATATTTCGAACAAAATCCATTATTGTACATAATCATATGAATTATAATCATAAGACTTCGAAACTTGAGTTTTATAGTTTTCTTTGTTCTCTTCTATTTGTGGTCGTAGGGGTAGTTGAAATTTCCAGATATCTAGGACAGGTGTTGAATCATTCCTATCACACATGTTTGCAGTTGATTCACCATGTGACATTAGATTTCAAAACTATCATCTTGTCCTATCCTATTGTCAGTTTGTGTGTAACTGCATGTAGTGCTATAGCTGAACTGTTCTCTAAATTTCTAATCTTATTCGGATCAACCGATGTAGCTTTAGCTAGGTTTTCATGTTCAGCTAGTGTGACTGCCCCTGTTCTACTAGCTTGACCTATGTATTTGACCTGACAATAATTGCATATCACTCACATATCCATCGTCGTTATCAGTTTCAACAGTTATTCATAAGACTCCTTGAGAGTGAATGAAGGTTTTTTGCGTAAAGAAGATGGCTGTGGAACAGTTCAAATTATTTGCTTACAAATAAGATTCTATTATTAATGTTCTGGCTATCAATTTGATTGTCGAAACGTTGTTTAGGATGAGAGAAACCTGATTACGGGATGGTGTAAGACTACTCTATATCCCTTTCGTATGTAGGCTCGGTTTGTTACTTCTCGTCACTAATATGTTAGTCAACAGTCAGATGAATAGTTTACTGGCCGATGTACGCCCTGTTGCCCTCTAACACAATTTACAAGCTTAATGTGAAAGAACTTTACTTTTACGTCCTGACCTGTTCTAGTAGGTAACACTGGTGAAACAAAGCCGCTTTACTACTCAGAGGGCCAGTATCGCCATTAGTTTGCATTCAGACGATGTATCAATGCAGATACAATTCACCGACCAGCAAAGAACAAATCACATGGCGTTAAGAATCAGAGAAATGCTGAATATAATTACAGGTGGATAGAATGATAATAAAACACTTGAAATAAGCAATTACACTAATAATAATAACCACGATAAGCACATGTCATTCATGTAGAATTCTCTAGACTCATCTTCCTTTTGAAGGTGAATATGTTAGCTGGATGTAATTTGAACTGCTGGCAGTGAAATCGTCAAGTGTAAAGAAGGTGACCACATGAATGCATTCCTATCACCCATAACATTCTGCCTAATTTTATTCAACACACATGTGAGCCTAATGATTTCTTGTTCTATGAGCCTTTATAACGCCATATATCCTGCTAAAAAGATGAAAACGGGGATAGAAAAAAGGTCTGAAAACTGATCTATAATTTAGGTGAGTATTTTGCGTTAGTCCATGGCTGTAGTTTTCCAGAAATGAACTGTATGATTCTTGAGAATTTAATCACCGGTTAATGTGAATACACTTTCAACCGTATACTACTAACAGCACTCATGTGGAAAAAAGGAGAGAGGGACTCACAAGCAAGCGAATACTGTATAATCCTGCCAGTTGAGAACAGTTTTTGTAGGTACTTTGAAAATAAAATGTTCGTTCAATGTAAGTAATTATTCTAATAGTATTCGAAGAAATTCGATTCTCAAAAAATTGATAAAGTTTCCATTAAAAGCTGACCACGATATGACGATCCTGCAGAAAGTATCAAAGGATCCTGATGTTCAATTGTGCAGCATGAATATTTTATGATGGGAGACTGCCTGCAGAAGTAATTGATGTCATAAAACAATGATGTATGTATAAAAAGTGCATATACTTTGAGACACAGACGTTGATAATAAATACGGAATAGCAAGCGAATACATAACATTCAAGAATTTATTCCTGAGTATCTGTCAGTTTATAAACAGAAAACATGAAAACCCCTAGTTTCCCATTGAAACCTCATTATTCACCTTAACCAGGATTTCACTGAACTTTACTCAATAAAGTAACCTAATTTTAGAACTCTAATAAGCCATTAAAAAGATGATAAAACTCTATTCATATGGACATTTCAAGTCGTATTGTTATGTATAAGATGTTTTGAATCAAGGTTCATGTTCCAGTTTGTTTGAATTTGATGTAATAAATTGTATACAAATAAATGACATTAAAAACATATTAAAAATAGGCTAACAAAAAATGTTCCTCCAATGCACTACTTCAATGAAATTGGAATCACAGCCAAATAATGATATCAAGTAACAAACCAAATAAACCATGAAATCATGAGATTTGAAACCATGATGTTTCACATGAAATGCAGCCTTAAATGTTTTGAATAAGGTAAAGTACAGTAATGACAAACGACAAGAATAAAATCGCTCACCTCCGACGTGACAAATGCTGAGAATTTCATTCTGTATTATAAGTACTGTTTTTGGAATAAAGCAAATTATTATTATTATAAAGTCATCTTACTTGAAACGTTACACTATTCACTATGAGGAATGTTCAAAGTGTGTGTAAATATATCTCTCTCATTCTTTATATTTTGATTTATAGCTTTTTAATGTTCTTTTTGAAATTTTTCAATAAATGCGATCAAAGGTTTTGGTTGACATCAAAATCTTTCTAATTATGAGCATATTCAGTAGGGACTTTAAATCAGGAGTCAATATATATTTTACTTTAAACCATGTAGTGTTAAAAAGTGGTGAATTCATGGAACTGCTGAACTTACAAATAATCGAAATTTAATGATGAAAACTATGACGATTCATCGACTGACTATGCCCAAATTAGTCAGTGAGCATAGTTTCCACTAGATTCACATGAAGTGGAATAATGATCCGCTTGATTTCTAATCTCTCAGGATCTAGTGACAGAGCGAGATTGAATGCCGCATTTGTCTACTCTAAAGAGACTTTTTCACAAAGATTTGATAACACCTGCGTAGAAATGCATTTTCTACTAATAGCTAAAAATCCTCCTAAGCTATATCTACAGTTTTGAATTCAAGTTGAAATGGAAATTTTGAATTTGGTGCGAACGAAATGTGCTACTCACGATCATTCACTAAGTGATTGCTTATCCAGGAAGCGTTCTTGTCATTCTGCACACTTGGATTTAATACTGATCAATTCGCTGATCTCATATTTCAGCGTAATGCCGTGTAGCTAGTTGCTCACTTAAAAATAAATTTTATTTGCGTCGAAATTTTTGATGAATGAACAAGAATTGAAGAAACGGTCACCTAAGAACAAAAACGCTACATCATCAATGTTGCCCAGCTTCTGCAGCTAATATTAGTGGGCAAATAGTGAACATGTTACAATAAAAATGATTCATGGGAGCATTAACTAACAGAAAACCAGTGAAACATAACAAGCAGGACCCTCTAGCGTAGGGGATACTGGAAATCTTGCCAGCATTCTATGATTGAATTCATCTCACCCTAAATAACCAATTCGACGAATAAACTGATAACCATGGCTTTGTAATGTAGAATCTAATGAGTGTTTATTAACTAAAAATAGTTCCACAACGTCTTGGTATATGTGGAAACGTCTGCTGTATTTAATAGTAAACGAATTCAATTAGTAGGACTTTCCACTCGTAACGTATGATGGGTGTGGATCGATGGAGATAGATCCGATTGAAACATTCTTCCTGCATGTAAAAGCATAGTAAGACATACCACTACAATCTGACAAAGAAATCAATGTTTTTTCCCTTTCATATTTTGAAATTCAATAAAGCCGCTTTGAACTTATTCTTGAGAGTCTTGATTGTGATTCTCTGTATGCTACTGTTCTTAAAATACAGAAAAAATATGGGAATTGCGTTGATCCTGATAGGAGTCACCTGCTCAAAAGTAGGTGAAATTAAATCAAGAAGAAAACAAGCAGATTTTAATATACTTATCATATTTCGGTAGGACTTTTCAGATGAATATTGCACATAGGCATATGTGTTAATATACGTATACATATATACACATATAATCATTATCACATTGGAAAATGTTAAACTAATAAGTAAATTAACTACACTGAATGTCACAGGCCGATTTCGAGGGGAAGGGAGTATTAGAAACCAAAATTTAGGTTTTATTACATTAAGTCAAATCACATCACTTCAATAAACAGTTAGCTGTCGGAGAAGGAATTTGAATATATGAACAATTGCAAACTGAAAAATACTGCTGCTTATAATAATGGTGAAAGTGATAATGTTGAAAGGAGTTAAGATGACGGTGCTGATAAAGGACAGTTTTAAATAAATCATAACTAATGGAAGCAAATGGAATAGAATATTTTCAGTGATAACACTTAAGACTTATCACCATAATGGATACTACCGAATTGCTCGATATGATTATGAGCAATAAATTGTGCTCGAAACGTCATCAGTAAACATTACTGTATAACACTGTGAGACTTTTTCAAAAAAAAATTTATCCATAATGAAATTTCCTGAAAGGTGTACTTTCAGTTTACTTTTATCATACATGTGTGTATGAGGTAGTTTTATTAGCAAAATACTGGTCAATGAGGCATTTATGTTGTGTAAGTCATACTGTTTCAACTGGAACTGATAACTGATCTGATTACCGCTTACTCTTCTTATATTGTAGGCTATTTTCTTGACAGTCAATAGACTGAGATTTTGCACCACATTTAAAGACGTCTACTGCACAATCATATTCTGCTTGTGGCTGGAAATGATCATAATGTTTGCAGCAATGTATGCTCCCTTTTATAAATTTCAGTGAGCTTGTTAAAAATCATAAAAAGGCATTATTATTTTCACTCTGGTTACTATATGTCATTTCCAATAAATAAATACACATAAATTTGAGTCACTTCAATGTTTTTTCAGTCATATTCTGTAGAATATCCAGAGATGTTGCGCCTGAAACATTTGTAAGTTGGTCACACAATGGATTGGTAAATTCATCACATAATTTGACGATTCATATTGTAAATTAAGAAAACTTTACTATGTGAAGAAACTTTTTTCAAAGAAATTGTTATTGAGCAGTTCAATAGTATATACGTATAAATACACAGACGGTTCTCTTTAAGGAATCCTATCCGGTGAGAGAACTGAATCTAAGTTGTGAGTACATGAAATATTCATAGTATGAAATGCAATCAAAATATCAAGTGGCTAAACAATTATTGCCGTATACAGAACAGTTCATAAGATGTCCAGGTGTTGGAAAGGAGCGTATAACTATAGTGTGAGTCGGCTAACATAAAACGTCACTTGACATGGTGTGAAATTTGAAAACATTGCATTCAACATTGTAAAATAATTTTCGGATTAATATAACAAGTGGGACAGTTGTAAACGATTCAAAGTGAGAATGGTTACAATAATAATAGTAATAATAATAGAAATGATAATCGTAATAAGGAGTGAAACGTTTGCATTCAACAAGTTTACTCCTCCTTTAAAATTCACTTTAGAAAAATAATATGAAGCAAACATACTCTTTCTTGATGTGTGCCTTATTAAACGCAATAACGAATCTCTCGAACGATCCATCAACCGAAAATGTTCATGGAATGGAGTCGGTGGCCTTACCTCAGTTAAAGAAACTGAAGTCGTTCTTTCTGCTTCAGGATACGAAAAATGTATAGCCCTGATTGAGTTGACTCAGAACTTGAATTACTAAAAGCCGTTCTAGCAGAAAGCTGTTACGCCAACTCAATCATTGACAGAATTACGGAAGAGTAGCACTTTAAACTAGTAACCTAGTCGTTTTCGAAGAAAATCATAGTCATGAACTGGGAACTAAGAGGTGATCAAGCCATTAGTCATTACGTTCTTTTTCAGAAGTCATAATAATTTTTTATTCGGATCTATCGAGTCCTTAAGCCGGCCTTTTTTTTTGAGAGAGCTGGTTGGGTTGAATGCCGCCATAATTCTAGACTCATTGAGAAACCTAATTAAGGCTTGTGGAGTTCAAATTTTGTAAATCAGGCCTACAACGCCTTTGATCTCTATATTATTTTTGTCATTTTCAGTTATTTTTTGCATAGGTATTCACATTCGTCTGAAAAACTACTAGTGAGTAGGCATCCTCAAGTGATATTTTCTTTGTTTGATGTCACTAACTGAGCCTTTGAGGCTGAATGAAATCTTCGTCACCAATACATATGACTCTTCCCCACTTCGTAGTAACCCGGAACTGCTAATGGACTTTCAGTGACCACAACCACACCATACTGACAAACTTTCAGCCACATTTCATATTGGTCAGATCAGCGTATAATGAATTTTTGTTCATATTCCGAAGGTTATACGTTGAGATGAAAAATCATTCAGTGAGACTATTCCCTGACTATAAAGTAAACTATATCAATGCCTGAAGATTAAATTCTCGCACTTTTGTATCGTTTGCCTTAAAACGTTTTCTTTTAATTTTGTCTGCCTTCTATCAGTTGATATCCATATACTACTGACTGTTCTTGTCAGTAGCACATGGTAAAAACCTTAAACAAATTCTTTCGAAATTTGATGTTACATTTACAACAAATTATAATGATGAAGTCCTCAACAACTTTTCACGCAGTCATCCAAAGAAAAGCCACTGCAAACTACAGAAAATTGGAAAAAAACATTGGATTTAGTTTGTGTCACTATGTAATACTTTTATTGTATTTCGTGCATATCATAATGTTTTCGTTATTTTGAGGACTTCATTTGAATTGTTTTATCTCGTCTAGGGTTCAACGTAAATGTTCGTCTGAAAACCTTTTGGTCAAAGTTTCGAAGAATTAGATGGATATCTTTGAAGATGAATATTTTTTCGTATATCATTTGTGTGACCACCAGTTAATGTGTTTGTTATCCACGTTCTTGTTCACCACTTTGTATGGTTTGACGCTAACCTAATCACCCTGTCATTTACAGAAATCACAAATGTATCACTGTACGTCAGTTTTTCTAAGGTCAAGCGTTTTGCATTATGGCACTACTTTAGTAGCATTTCAAACACAAGGATTTATATTTTAGAGTAATAATATTAGATTCGTTATGGATTTTTTCTTAGAATGTGAACATGGCCACCATCAGTTCACAGACTACACATAACTTAAGATAACATAACAATTTCGCTTTTATTCCAGAAACAGTATTTGTGGTACAGTGTGGAATTTTCAGCACATATCTACAATATTGCATCTAATTTCATCGTACATTTAAAAGAAGTATTACAAAAAAATAAATATAAAAAAGGCACAACAAAAAACCAAAAATGAAACACAGAAATAACGAAAACAAAAAAATGCAAATAAAAATACCAAATAGAAAGAAAGATAAACACCAATAATGAAAATTATTTCAGTATTGGGTAGTGGAAGCTATGATATGTGTATGCGTCGTGAACAGTAACAGCCATAATCATATAAGAAATTATGAGATGTTCTTAAGAATGTTTATAGCCAAGATGATCAGTTAATTTGATTGAACTACACTAAACAATCATAAAATAAACATTTCAGGTTGTTTCTTTTTATTGTCAGCACTAATGCAGTGTGTGTTGTGGTAGTGTGAGTAAACCTGCATAATATAAAATTTTAAAGATGGTGATAGTGGCGTTCACAAAAAAGATTGTCAGTTAAATAGTGCTGAACAAAGAGCAACCACAAAACTAATATTACATGATGGTTAATGACAGGACAATTTTGTAATAATCACAGTGATAATATAGTCGGACCCAGTAGATATACAAAAGAAGGAATAGAGTAAAGTACAAAAAAAGTAAGCCAATGGTGATAATTTTAAGTAGCTAAATATGTTTAAGAAGGTTGTTCACTATAGAGTACACATAAGAGAGTATAAGGGGGAAATACCAAGGGCCAAAATTATGTTATTAACAACAAAGCAAGTCATAGGTTTCACGCCTAACATTGTCTCTGTCACTTAGAACACGGGCCAACAACTACTACTACACCACAAAACGTTTCTTATGAATCTTTGGAGTCGCAGTAATATTTTTGAAGTGTGAAGTAAAACATACTGAAAAGTTTACTTACGACCAAAATGCTGATATGTTTTCAGTGTCACGTGGAACAATAATTATCAGTTGTGACGGCGGTATTTTCTTGGATTATGTCGTCAGTATTATTCAACTGAAGTTATGAGCCCTAGACAGAAAGTTATCAGTTTCTGTGTTACTGCATTGCAGTTTAGATGAAGAATAATGTTAATGAAGATCAATCAGTTTCCTCCATATATTTGTACTTCTTAAAATTATTTTGCCAACAGCTTTTAGGATGGTCGGCCGTTTGTGACAAATCAGTGTCCCGTCAATACGTATTGACGATTATTTCCTTATTCATCACAATAAGACTGAAATAATTGTAACTATCGCACGCGCAGTTTTATCTATACTTTGTCCAATTGTTGCGTTTGTTTTGATGTTTACGTCACTCAATGTGGTAAGTGGAATGACATGTCAAATGATTTGTCACATAACCATGTTTAATACTGTGATCACCTATAAGCACTTTAGGAATAAGTTAATGATACGCAAATGAATTTCAAACATCCGCCGATGTAAACATTTTTGAAACTTGACACTTCATAAGTAAATCAGTTTGGTAGTTCACATTATTTGAAGTCTTAAGGCTTAGTCGGCGTATTAATTTCCTCTGGGATCATTCATTTCAAAGACAGATTTTTGTAGATTGAAGAAAAACTTGTGAACCGTAAAAGTCTTGAAGTACACAAAAAGAGATCCATTAAGTGTCATTGTGCACCAATCTGCCTGCACTCTCCATCTCGTGGTCATTGCAAAATCGACAGGTAAATTTTTATAAAATAGTGGAGGCAAAAACTCACAACTATCCTTTTATTTATCGAGACGAATAAGGAGGCATGTTGAAGGTATTACTAAGCAACTGTCCGTGGTATTTGGGAAGTGTACTTCCAAATAGGTTCAAGAGAAAAAAAGAAAAGAAGTTTAGGATTCAAAAACGCCCTGGCTATTTGTAAACAAATATGCGGAGAAATACTCAATTTTCAAAAGGATGAGATTGTAGCAGCAAGCAGTAGCATTCCTAATAATCGACAAACAATTACTTGACCTTATTGACGAAATAAATACAAATGCAAGGTATGCTTGGATAATTTGTGCTCTATAAACCTTATGTAGATAACACACTAATTATTGGTAACAATAGTAAATCCATTGAAAACGTTATTACTCTATTTATTCATATGCTTCCAAAAATCCGAGTGACTTCAGAATTCGATTCGAATAACAAACTCAGTTTTCTAGATAATACAATAACCAACGGAGGCGCTGGAACCATTCAGCGATCTGTTTTTCCGCAAACATATGTGGAGTGGACAATATTTCCATTTCATCAGTTTTGTTCCTACCCAGTTTATATGTTCCCTAGGGAAATATTTATTCTCAAGGGACTGAAAAGTATGCACGAGTTACACACTGACAGATGAGTTTTAAGATAAATATTCAGTTCTTTTAGCTTTTGTTTGTCCAGAGAACTTAATCACTTGTCACATTTAAAAGACAACACCTAGAAAAGACAACTTCTGAAGCAACGAATGCTATGCTTATTAACCTTCCATTCAAGTGATCAGCCATCAGACGCCAATTTTACGCCACATCTCTTTTTTCTCATTTACCGAATATTTTTGATCACTGTACCTACGATCAAATGACCGAATTCTTTGGACTCTACTTCAAACTGTATCTTCAAGTTCACTTGCAGTTTTAGGGACGTTCATATAGGTAGGATCAATAGAATGTTCGAATGTTGTCGAAAAGAACATGTTCCAAAATGGCTACTAAATCATATACAAAATCCCAACGCGATTAATCTAAATAGAAATCCAGCATCATCCATTGCAAAACACTTATAATTGTCTAGTCACAAAATCAGTATTAATGACTGTTTCACAATTATTTCACATAACTGTAATTCAAGGTAACTGAAGGTGATTGAAGCCTTTTGGATTATTCACCTACAGGTACACCCAAGTGATGAGTCCCCAGATAGGACGAAATTCGCATCCTGGATTCCACTGCCAGTCATCATCCGCCAATTAAATTCAGTCTAAACTATGTGTATAAAATACATCATACTTCAGCCCTCGCCTACCATGGACTACTTGACCTTTAAAATATGACTTCTCATTAGTAAGTACTTTTCGTTTTCCATATAACTGAGTAATTGTCATGAACTTTGTTTTGTTACATTTGTCCATGTTAGTTGTAAAGCGTTTTAAAAACCACGAAATGATATCGTCTTGCGAAATTTGTCTCCTAAATGCCTTCATCAAATAAAAACACAACGGAACATATTGTTTAGTGTATGTCAAATGACTTGGAATAATTCTGCCAAATCTGCACACTATGTAGCTTATAGGGTATATACAAACTTCATATTATATGATTTATTCATGTCTAATATAAAGTAGACATCACAGAGTCAGACACTATGTGGCACCAAGAAAATTGTGAATTTCCCGCATTCATTGTGAAGAGACTGAAAGCTGCACTGGATGGATGACTGAGACTTAATCTAGTTGTATTTACGAAAATGAAATCAAATAATGACCTATAACTGTTGGGATACCTTTTTTATCAGAGATTTTTAAATACGTGAAATGATATTAGGAGTCCTTAGTTTGGCCAGGTGATCTCAAAACTAATTGTGTTTTGATAGTCGGAATGAAGAAGAGATAAGTGAAGTTAAGTAGAATCAACTTAACTGATAAAATAAAATTTACAAAATAGAGCATTACTACTACCAAAGTAAAGAACATGGTATAGCAAGACACTTTGGAATACACAGTTGGATTTTTTGTCCACGTCTAGCTAGAGCTCACTTATACTTCAATGGAGAGAACATGAACTCCAAGAGTGGCTGAATCCACCTCTGCAGAGAACGATGAAGTGAATCACATGCGGTTGAATGACCAGAAAAAATGAGGAATTTAAACGTGGAGTTTTTCGTCATCCGCATAATAATAGGCAAAAGTGGTAGTTCCTTCCTCTTACTTAGATTGCAGAGAGATAAAATCGACTTTCATTGCCCTTGGATAAATAACTTAATGCAGGGAAAACAGTGTTAACTTTGAGTGCTAAACTCATGAACAGTTCTTCATTCAGCACTATGATATGGCCAGTAGCTTTTCATCCCCATATTCTTCCTTCAGTGAATCTTCCAGGCAGTCTAGAATTAAAGGTTGTTGCATAAAAAGTTTCACTTTTGTCGTCAATTCTATCCTTGGGGCACATTCTCAAATACGGGAACAAAGCGAATGGATATGGTTTCTCTACGTGCCTACTGTTGACGCAAGTGTTCTGGACTCTAGAAGATCGGCTTTTCGGTAGATCAGTACTTTGAAAAATTAAGTCCAAGACCTAAATTGTGGGATTTCCTCTTCTTTGTATGAAGTAATCAAGCAGAATGCCTATCTAAAATTTTTCCTAATGATGAAGGAAGCCTAGGCTCATGTGTTGAACAGTAAATTTACCCTAACTATCCCAACTAAATTGGTAGTACTTTATATATAGAAAATTAGAAAATTTTAATGCTGAACCATAACTCACCAATCACATAATGCATAATTTTGATTCTCTTCGCACTGGCTGGTGTGAAGTGCTGTTAATCTTTGCAAAATTATTTTAGGATGCTGGGTGTCATTCTCTTAGGTTTAATTTTATTTGTGCAGAAGATTCTATCACAGTGTTGCTGTTCGTTTGCTGCTGGCAATCTTGGTAAGCATCGTTAATGGTAAACCACGCATTGAACGAAATAGATTGTGAGTAATTTACTTTTGCTAGGAATGATTGTTAACTTTAATGTTTTTGAAAACCTTTCTACCCATATTTAACCCTTTAACGTATTAATACAGTGCCCGTCAAGACCCTGTTATCATACCTTGTGGTAGCATTGCTCATATCGATTTAAATGAAAATGTACAAGGCAGAGGATGCCTATTTCTTCAAATACTTGTAAATTCCGAAACGCATGTGAATCTGATGTTCGGACAACAGGAGTATAGTGAGTATAATGATTCTGCTGCCGAATGACTTGAACCCAATAGGAACATAAGCGACAATCATATGCTGACAGAATCATAGTTAATACATGTGGTTGTATCACTTTGTTGTACGTAGTCTATTCTAACAGAAGTGAAAGTCGATGTTGAAATCCTTGTGGATTCGTTACGTTTAATTATGGCGGAAAACTTTCATTTGTTTCATGCAGAGCAATGCCAGACATCATATTGTGGAAATACGATGGCCTATGCCAAGTCAAAAAATGTCGATAACATCCACTTTAGGAATAACTCATTTATATTTTCAAGCGGATGGGCTGACTGTAGGTAATCAGAGTTAACATGGTTCTGCATTGATTCGGGACAAAATAGAGTTCCTTATCTCGTATGATGGTGGGAAACTACTGATATCCTTTTTGGCATAATGTGCATTTTATCATGTCACCTATCACACAATCATCATTTAACAATCTTATTAGCAGGTTCCTAGCACAGAGAATAATTTTTGATATGCGGCAAGTCGCTTAATTGGAAGTGAATTTCACAGTAAAGAGAAATAATCCTAAACTTTACTGAAATATGGAAGACTCTTCAGTCTAAAGACCGATGAGAGTAGAATGTCAAGCCTTTTGACAAGACAGTCTTCCGATATGTATTCGTTCGGTAATAAAAAAGGAAAGCGTGTAGCATCTGCAATTCAGATTATTATTTCTATTCAAATCGCAGAAGAAATGAAAGGACAAAAGGCTGTGAGAGCAACTAGGATGGAAACGGTCTCTGCAAGTGGTTAAACGGACATTGTGATAGTGCCCATGACTTTTTCTCCATCAACGTCAAAGGCTCTGATGGAGTGAGAAAAATCCGTACATGAATTTTGTAGCTAGATACATGTGAGGCACAGTTTAGAAAGCGACAAACATAGGAGTTAAGAAGAGTGTTACGAAAGACTTACGACTAATAGATATAACAGAGGCAACTTGAGCAGTACTCTTTGCTGGTAAAAGAAGCTGCAGCACAATACATTATGTAAACAGTTTGTTATCTGGAAGGCAGTTTAGGTAAATAAAACCAGTTGATACTGATGAAGTGAACTCAGGCGAGAAAGAGTTTTAACTAACTGAACGCCAAGATAATGATTTCAAAGGGCTCCTCAATCCTTTACCGCCTATAAACCGTTCAGAACTATCAGTGATCACCAACCTCTGATTAAAGCAGAAGCCAAGAATTTTTATACGGGCTGAGAATACAGCTTAATCTGATGGAGTACCTTCATAGAAAATAAAGTTTGGAAACACTGACTTCATAAAGCTCAAAAGAAAGATGACTGCAGTGTATGCAATAGGTGGCTTGGTACCACCTGTAAAACCACCTGTAAATGAAATACCCTGTGTAATTCTGTAACATGTACACGAGACCCGTGTTAAAAAGAAGCGCAAATAATTAATGAGGATGATTCATTGTCACGAAAACTGTATATTCCAAACTTTTGGGTTACTCAGAGTCATAAATATACATAACATTCACTTTCTGACTTATTGTCGACAAAGAGAAGATGACGATCATACTAGAAACTATACTTGAAGTTTTCTGCAAATAATGAAAGAATGTGGTAAACATTTAATTTTCATCAAGAACAATCAATTCGTTCATTTTGAATATTATACGAACAGCATTAGTCTGCTCTCTTTTATGAATACTTATTCTCCATGTCATCATATGAAAGAACACAAAATACATGCTGGCTTTGTTAATTGTTCATATTCAGCATGAATAAGCAATGCCAACTTAAATCAGTCAAAATCAATAGCTCCGTATCAAGAAAGCTGACCTTAAAATGTGTTAACGCCACTTTTAGCACAATTCTAGGAATCAATTCAACGCTAATCCTGAGACAAAAATGTCACTGGCTTCTCTAATTACCCGCTGTCCAGTGTAAAGAGTGAAAGTGAACGACACCTGACACACCAGCCTTGATAGTTATTTCTTATAAATTTAACTTAATTAAGTTCAACAATAATTTGTGCTAAAATCTTTACTGTAAACGTTGCTAAATTGCCTATTGTGTGAAATCTATGAGTCTTTTGACTTGTAGAGGAAGAGATGAAGCTTAAAATAAGTATAATGATGTCGGCTGTTTAAAAAGAAAGTTAAAACGAAATTACGATGAGAGAAGTGGAATATTAATGGAAGGTTATTATATTTTGACATAGCTGCACTAATGTTCACCTAACAAATATATTCAGCGCGAACCCAATTTGTGTTGCTTATAAAGTGTTCCAATGTGTGGTTACAGCTTAAAAATGAATTTTATCTTCAAGTGGGGGCGTAGCAATGGCTCCCCTCTAGGTCCTCTCCTAGCCGATATCTTTCTGCCAAAATTAGTGAATCAACCACCTAAGAATGTAATCAACTAACTTTCGATATTTGGACGATACTTTTCTCTTGCATAATAATAAAATAGATGTTAAAGTCATTATCCTCAAATTCAATATGCCTCCAACCTTCTAGACGATGAAATAAGGAAAATGGAAAGTTCCTAATACAAGAATGGATACCTTGAAAAATGTGTCGAAGTATCAATGATGAGAACAGATATGAAGAAATGCTTGCAAAACTGTGAAGAACAAGCGCATAAACATGGATTTACCGCTTAAAAGAGAGGCAGCAACTTAACTTCTGGCATCGAAACTATGATAGAAAATAAAAAAAACATTCGCTGCTGCGAAATCATTTTTAAAATTCACCGCTCACTGTACAATTTTTACGCACTTGTAGAATAAGCTCTCAACTCTGGCCACTGAAATGTCGCATTTATAAATTTAACTGTCGATGTGGAGAAATTTACATGAGTAGAACGACTCGGCAGGTTCACCGTCACCTTCTGAAGCGTTCTACAGCGTGGTTAGTTAAGCCATGATTCCCATAGTGTCTTCCTTAGTGGATACCGACAACAAGATTGACAAAATTCACCTTCTACAATTGTATACAGGATACCACATCAACTTCCTTGGTTGGCACGTCTTAAATTGCTATGCAAAGGTAAGGCAGTAGCAGTAGTACCCAACCTCTGCATCCGGAGGAATTTTGTTCAATCTCTCTCCCTCGCTTGCTCTTATCTTCAGACATGAAATCTTTATCTCTTCCGGTGACACTGAATAACTGCAAATATTATCTTACTATATTTTTATTTTATTTATAATGCAATCTGTATTATCAGTATCATCCTAGGCTAAACTTTTACATTTTATTCCCGGTTTTAAAATTTATCGTGATTATTATATCACCTAATCGCAATGTGATAGCAGTTATTTCCGCCTCTACCCCTATTAGTATGCACAATCCAGTACTCAATGTTACGCAGATTATATAAACACGAATAAATTTATCCTTGTTATTATTATTATCACCTAGACTGTGATTCACTAATACAAATCTCTGAACTGTGATACTGTATTTTATTAACCACATTAATTCAACTGCCTATGACGAATATTTCATTATATAAATGTGAAGCCTGATGAGAATTTACCGTAAATATGTATTTCCTGAAATCGTGTTCCGCCATTATCATTATGAGAATTTCTAAATAGAGAATCATCAATATCATAATTAACTATAAGAGGGAATCTTTCATCTCAATGAATGATATGCTACTTACGGGGTAATTAGAAATTCTCAATGTAATCAACGCAGTGATGGTTAGTATTGCTAATCCTCCAGCCGAGTCCAGTGTTATGATGTTTACCATCTCACTTCTATTCTACATTTTGCATCCAATAATGCGTGCCTCCACAGACACTGTTATCACCAGAAAGCAGGCTAATAGGGTCCACCATTCCAAAGGATTCGTCAGAGTAGGTAATCCGAAGAACTCTAATTTAGTATGCAATTTGTGAAGAATATTTTTTAATTGTGAAATAATGACGATTTCGCCTGAGATGGATTTGCACTGTTAAGTGCAAAGAGCGAATGCCATGGAAGCATGTAACTCTGAAAAGGTCGTATTTCCTAGCAAAATAATTATTATAATAAAAAGAAATATATGAAGACATCAGAGAGAAAACCTAAGACTTTGACTGCACGTAAAAAGCCTCTATTTATTAAGTTTAAATTAAATGGTGACTTATCTAGTAAGACATTGTTCCAGAGACTTTCCAGGAGTATACGGAGAACGTTTTACGCAGCATACTTATGTTTGTCATTCTCCAGGCGACGAATGAATGGCACGCAAACGAAGGATAAGGTAGATAGCTTTGACACATCTATGTGCATTTATCAATTCAACTGCATCTGCGGCGACAGTTATGTTGGGCGTACTACTAGACAGCTTAGCAAGTGTGCTAGAGAACATCTCCTATCGTGGTTTGGCAAAAGACGGACAAAAACAATCCTTAGCTCAATTCTGTCACATTTAATTGATAGTGGTCATGTAATGGACAAAACGAAAGCTTTCAAAGTAATTCATCATCTTGCACCGAATCTTTCCAATAGGCTTCGTTTCTGTCTACTGTGCACAGCTGAGGCGGTAAGCATTCGAACTATTAAACCTAAACTATGCATTCAAAAGAAGTCCGTGCAGCCATTATCCCTCCATTGTTGGCCTATGAAGAAGTAATCAACTAAAGACTTCAACATCACCCCTTGTTTATATTTTCAACCCCTTTCTCATCATCCCTTAATCTTATCACATTAAAAATGTGTCTCATTTACTTCTCTTACAATTAGTCTAGCATTACGTACTGGCCTTTATCGACTACTTCCACCTGAACAATTGCTTATTTAATCATGCTGTTTTCCATTATTCGTGTTATCACAGATTGACTCGCCTTTTTCATCCTTATTATTGATATAACCGTTATTATTATTAATATTATTATCATTACTACTATTATGATTAATTGGACAATTTATATTCACCATCTTATTATTCTATAGACAGAACACCATGATTGGTATATATATGAATTTCATTTGTAAACCTATGTATATTAGAGTTATGCCTGATGAGATCTAATTGAAAGCAACAAATCTGTTCGTTTTAATGTGTAGTTCTAAATATTATAATTGCGACCGATATCTTTCGACTCATGGTCTCATTAAACCACTATTTTCGAAAGCATGGTAGAGGTAAAATGATGCAGAAAACCTAGTGAAACACAAGAGAAGGCCTTCATCACTCAGTGAATCAAAGAAACCTTAGAAATCAATTCCTCGACACACACTTCTAGACAACTTAAACATCTACCACATCCGAGCTGCCATAGGGATTCCGGGTAACCACGTCCCCTAAAATATCCTTAATTGGGAAATTTCGTGGTGTTACTCATAAACATAATGATGTTTCTGACTCATGTACTAAGTTGGAAAACTCAAACAATGTGCCCGACGAATTTTTGAAGATTCGTATTGCACAATATGTGTTTAAAAGTACATAATACAAATTTGGGCTCGTTGTCAACGTTTAACTTAGACCAAGCGGAATGAAGGCCTAATTATCTGGGGATCTCTCTTGATTGTTTTTAAAGGAATAAACACTAGTGTGCTCATCCGGCAAATTTCACTGAAGAAGACAAGTGAAATTAAAGGACAAATCAAGGGTATCGACAATCAATGAAGCACGTATGTTATACTTTCAATAATGCATGCAAGAATATGGTATTGACCGCAATAATACCGCCTAAATATTTCATACCTAAGAGGTTCTGGTTAATCGATAATAACCCACCTTTAAACTATGCTGCTATCCAGCTAGCAACTTTGCAATAATCAATATCATCGTTTTGTTTAATTTTTCGGAATTACCCTTGACAACTTTTCGTGAGCATTTTCCAGATTTATTATTCAATCAATCCCCATTACTTTCTAGTATCCCTAAAGAGGTGTAGACGAGATCTGGATATTATGTTTACTAAAACCGTGACAACTATTCAAAAGAAACTTGAGGCGAATTACCCAACCTCATAAGCGACTTGTTTGCGATGGATCTCTCATACATTACTTGCAGAAACTGTTATATCGCAGCCCGCCACCTTTTATCCTTTGAAACTTTAAACTTCCAAGTTACACAAAGGATAATGTTGGGAATGAAAAGTCACGCAAGTAATATATGTATTGTAGGAATGGGACTGAAGCCATCAAATGGTCTCTATTTGGTGAGGAGGGTAAGTTCAATTTATAAAATAATCAATCGTTAGTTATATCTCGTGAAAGTCCACTTGATTAACTATTACTGAAATTCTCATATCGACCATAAAAATC
The DNA here is from genome assembly GCA_944472135.2 of Trichobilharzia regenti. Classification (NCBI taxonomy): domain Eukaryota; kingdom Metazoa; phylum Platyhelminthes; class Trematoda; order Strigeidida; family Schistosomatidae; genus Trichobilharzia; species Trichobilharzia regenti. The sequence goes on from OX235267.1 coordinate 69,962,607, forward strand.
AAACAAATTTTATGTGATTTTGTGTCACGATCAAGGTTCAAGTATTCTTAACAAAAAACACAAACCAAAATATTAACTAACCAATACTATATAAATGTTCATTGATCCGTTTATTCATTAGAATACGAAGATTAAAAGAGAGATAAGTGAGTTGTGAGCGACAGTTTTAATGTCAGTTTCAGTGTTTTAGTGAGTGAGATTCGCATCTTCGAAATCTTGATTCATACTGCTTATTATATAGTTGTGTAGATATGTGTGTGAAATGATCTAATCCAAATATACACCATTGATTCTGATTTGTGTTGGTTTTCTTTGGTTCGTTATCTTAACCATCTACAGCACTCCTGCATCCAGTCTAAGTCCTGTCTTGCATTTTACTTTATTGTTTTGGTGAAAATCAGCTTCAGATAACTTCATTGTTTATCCATTCAGGTTTCCGCAGTGATACCGCATGGTGTCTCTCAAATTAGTACGATAACAAAGGTTAAGATGTCGTACGTAGTTTCATCCTTTCGCTATCTTAATGACTAATTTAGTTTTGGTATGTCTGCCGTTATTCTGAAGTTTTTCAGCTTGTCCTTGATGGGCCCTAGAACCGACAAATGATCTGCATCCTAATATACACGCATTTTGAATCTGTGTCAAGCATACTGCGTCTTCATACCATTCAGGTTAATCGTATCTGTTTTTGGTGTGTCTGTCAGATGATATTTATGTCGTCTTGTATATATCATTTTGCTTGTGCGCACTACTTCCAGTCAGCAAATAACTGAAAGCTCAGAATTCCCTGAAGCGTTCTCCATTGTCATTCATTTCTCTGAACTCTGCTTTATCTATGGCTTGGCATTTATATCGCGTTCTAAGATTGTGATATCTCCATTTGAATGTCATCATTTTCTGTTTGTTGTCATTTTTCTTTTTCAAATCTTTAAATATTCCCATTTATAATATTAGAACAAGACATATAAGCGAACAATATTGTTTTCAATTAGATCTTCTTCAGGCTTTACTCTAATTTACATAGACTTATATATATAAAATTTTAACCAATGACGGTGATTTAGTGGATCAAATAATAATAGTAATCATAATAATACAAATAATAATAATAGTATTATTATTGCGTTGTTTGCCGTGCTACTTGGCGTGTCTCTTTCCTCGTGTTGTCAAAATGCTTAGCGATAAGGAACATATCAATATTGTCGTCATTGGACATGTAGACAGTGGGAAGTCTACCACTACTGGGCATCTTATCTACAAATGCGGTGGCATTGATAAGCGCACCATAGAAAAGTATGAGAAAGAAGCTGCTGAGATGGGCAAGGGGTCTTTCAAGTATGCTTGGGTGTTGGACAAGCTGAAGGCTGAGCGTGAACGTGGCATTACAATCGACATTGCTTTGTGGAAGTTCGAGACTCCCCGATACTCCGTTACAGTTATTGATGCCCCGGGGCATCGTGACTTCATCAAGAACATGATCACAGGTACTAGTCAGGCCGATTGTGCTGTTCTGGTTGTTGCTGCTGGTGTTGGTGAATTCGAAGCTGGTATCTCAAAGAACGGTCAAACCAGAGAACACGCCCTGTTAGCTTACACTTTGGGTGTTAAACAGTTGATCGTGGCAATCAACAAGATGGATTCTACAGAGCCACCGTATTCTGAAGCTCGTTACCAAGAAATCAAGAAGGATGTGTCCGACTTCATCAAGAGAGTTGGGTACAATCCAGCTGGAGTTCCATTCGTTCCAATCTCTGGTTGGGTTGGGGACAACATGATTGAAAGGAGCACAAATATGCCGTGGTACAAAGGCTGGGATTTGACAAGGGGAAAGGAGGGAAAGACCGAGACTGGTTACACTCTTCTGGATGCTCTCGATAAGATGGAATCACCCAACAAGACCTACAGACAAACCCCTCAGACTGCCATTACAAGATGTATACAAAATCGGTGGTATTGGCACCGTCCCTGTTGGTCGTGTGGAAACCGGCATTATCAGGCCCGGTATGGTTGTCACATTCGCTCCTCAAAACTTGACAACTGAAGTCAAGTCAGTTGAAATGCATCATGAAGCTCTCACTGAAGCTTTCCTCGGTGACAACGTTGGGTTCAACGTGAATAACGTGTCCACTAAAGATATACATCGTGGCAATGTTGCTGGATATTCAAAGAATGACCCACCGAAAGAGGCTGCGAGCTTTACCGCCCAAGTCATTGTCATGAACCAACCCGGTGAGATCAAGAATGGCTACTCACCTGTCCTTGATTGTCACACTGCACACGTCGCATGTAAATTCCACGAAATAGTATTATTATTATTTGTATTATTATGATTACTATTATTATTTGATCCACTAAATCACCATCATTGGTTAAAATTTTATATATATAAGTCTATGTAAATTAGAGTAAAGCCTGAAGAAGATCTAATTGAAAACAATATTGTTCGCTTATATGTCTTGTTCTAATTTTCCTTTTTCGTCTGTTATTAGTTATTAGTAAATTTGTAAGACTGAATAATTGTAACCTTCCTTCGTTTATGTCGGATCTTGCTGTTGTAATTCTGGAGGAGATTGGTCTCCAGTGCATTGAATCTTTGTATAGTATTGTTGAAGCCATTATAGCCACGCAATCAGTATGCCCGTGGTTTTAATGTGAGTGACCAGAGTAGAATTTCCAACTGATAATACCAGATACTCAAGCTAATCCCTCAACCAACACTGAAAGCAAATAAAAGTGATAGATATTAGACAATAAAGGCGCATAGATCAGCAAAAGATTGCCACGTGGAAACAGAAATTATTTTTACAATGATTATATTTTCAAAGTATTTTGCTTTCTTCATCATTTTATAGATCACATAATGTCGAACCAAACTGTGCAATTCCCCCGTTTGAAAATTTCAAGTCTAGGTTTCAGGCCAGGCAGCCTTTTCCACTTCTTCATATGGGTGAGACGTTGCCGTCTTTAGCTAAACATGCCTCACATAGATGATAATCGACACACTGTTGATGCTTCTAGTGACAGCGACCATGGTTGTAATGGTGAACACAGTGTAAGACCGAATTTCCTCATCACCTTGATAGACTAATTCAACCCTTTGTACAGTGCCGGACTTTCTGAATGGGTTAAAAAATACAGCTGGCTGACACTTCTCCTTATGTAAGTCACTTTTATAATGTTTCTATCAAATATGTTTATGTGCGTCCAGTGCATTTTGTTAGCTTTACATCGTAGGTTTTATGGCTAACCAGTCCACCACCAATGGATTCTATGAATAAGACTTTCTTGCAGACATTTTATTTCGTTGAAATGACATTATTCATCTCTCTGCATATTGAATAAAGGAAGTATTAGAAACAAAGAATATCGAAATATTGTAAAATTCATTGATATGGTTAAATCCGCGTTCACCTGTATGTGGTCGGATATCTATTCACGTTCATGATATTGCAACAACGTCACGCTATTTGACTTCTGAATAATATGTTCTGAAAATATGAAAGACTCCTGTGGACATGAATGCTGGGGCAACACCCCACGAGTATATACCCCTTCTTAACAATGTTATCCTAAATTTTAAAGAGGACACTTTAGACACAACGCTGATTAATTCGTCTACGAAAATTGATCATTTCAGACTAGTTGGAGCACTTCCAGTCCTGGTCCTCGCATTGCTCAAACTACTCGGATATCACCGCGACATTGATCACTTTCTCATAGTATTCAGTGTAAGTATTTTAATTCTTCGATTTTACTTATATTAATGGGTTACACACAAAAGTTATATACCTGTCACTCATGTCATTTCATAAAAATTTTTTTATTAGATATATCACAAATTGAAACAGTAACATTTACTGCATCACGTGTCGAACACAACTCATAATACATAATCAGATTACTCCTATTACATGCATCATCATTTGATTTGATATACACAGCTTCAGTGATCTATCTCTAAGTTCGCCATGTTATGTTCCATTCCCAGAATATCATCTTAACAAAGCACACTGTTAGATTTTGTGTAATCGCGGGTAGCACAATAGTTGAACGTATTGTGGATTCCGTGTCTTATTCAAGTCCTCTAGGCTAGGTTTCGCCAAGTCTGTTTCCTCCGAGCGCATCACTGACCTCGTTCTCTTCTGTTGAACTAAGTATGTGATTTGACAATCACTACAGCGTATTATATTAACTAAATCTTTTTGTTAACTGACTTCACAGGATCTGTCAAGCGACAAGGTTACTTTCTGAATGAATGTTCAGGTTTGAATGTCTTTTTATTCCTGCAAGGATTTTCAAGGTTTCTTGGAAGTAGTAGTGATTCAAATCCTCTGCATATGTCTCATGTGTGTTTTCATTTTTATTACTATTATCATCACTATCACGACGATTATTATTATTAATCATTTTAAAACATCTAAACTCATATATCACGACGTCACACATACAAAACATTGAAGCAAATCAGCATACCTATGTTAATGTGTTTGCGTGTGTGAATTAGAGCAATATGCTGTATGAATTGAAAGTCTAATTCACACATTTTTGAAGATCTCAAAGACAATACGCCTATTGACATTTTTTGAATGCAGTCTATCATGCAACTAGGAGAATGCGAAAAAATGCTATGAGACACATGTAACCTTGATATTTTGAGTGACTCAACAGCATACTTTCCACTCTCGGTCGCCTACGCATTTACTCAACTGTTATTTCTCAATATTTTTAGAGTTCACACTCAGGCACAGAAAGTAAGACAAGCTTTAGAGCCATTTGAACAGTATCACAGGTATAAGAATCCAAATCTAGTACTTATTAAAATTTTGTGTATAAACAACTTCACAGAATGCTTAAAGAGAGCGAATATACAATTGAGGAATAGCATAATTGTCTTGATGCCTAAAATCATACGAAACTGATGTGGATATTTCAACTTCGACATTATTAGAACAGGTTTTGAATATCAGAACCTATATCTAATGATTTTCGAAAGCAGAGAAACAGGAAGACAGCTCATGGTTCCTCCTAGTGAAGATATTTTCAGAACATTTACATTTTTAGTGAGGACCTTATTCAGTGTCAACGCATATACCACAATTGCTTTTCTGTAGATCTAGATATATGTATATATCTCAGAATGCAGCATTTAAGCCATAAAGTTGTGATGAATGTAATGGCCATGTTTATGTCGTACTTTCATGTGACCACGAATGCACCATATCAAGGTTGTAAGGAGAAACACAGTTTCGCTCAGTAAAGAAATAAAGTTTTGTCCAATGACTTGATTTTTAGGCTATGGAGTCAGTAAATCAACTTTTTCAGCTTGTCTTTTGCTCTGCTTTATAGCGTAACATATGTGCTTCTCAATTCCGACGATGAGTGGAATTCCGAATTTCACTTCTTTGATGTTAACCTAAATTGAAGACATGTACAGAAAACCGAAGTCTACAGGACAGTTCTCTGACTTCAACAGGTACTTAGCACTAGGTAGAAACATAAATCTTATTCATCCTCTACATTTCAGAATTAGAGAAATATGCACCTTAGATATAATCGATAAAGAACTAATAAACCATAGCACGACTCTCATAAGTTCCGTATATCCAGTGAGGTTTATTGACAAAAACATCAGGAATGAAGCCATCCTCAGCATAATTACAGTGCTGATGAAGACACTGTTAGTGTGGTTGGCGTTAAAAGAGGGCTTAGTTGCTGAAATGAGTAAAACTCTGACATCTGAATGAATTGAACACTCTTTTATCCAGCTGAGTTATATTTGGTATTCACCAGTCCAAGTATTAATCGACAATGCGTCAAGTAAAAACAAGCTCTGATTTTCATCTCTGTTTCCATGTTCTTTTTCACATATTCATGTGGAGCTACTCAATTTGTCGTTACGTGTCCTTCATGGACGCCTAGCCGAAAACTACTCGTTTTACTTAATAAAAGGCAGCCACTGGATGATGAACTCTGAACTGAGGTCACTTAGGGACACGTGACTTATTTTTCCAGGTTACGTTAACGGCCAAATTCAACCACTCTGATAGCTTACTTTTCCTCTTCTTGTGCATATCGGAAACTCTGGCTGTATACAAACACCTTCCTTCAACTTGATCATAGTAAGGTCCTTTTATTTTATTATACTTTAACACTTCAGTTCGTTTATTTTTACTTCGCATACTCCGAATTCCTTTTATCCTCATCATACTCTTGAGTTTCAGAGAGCACTTGATGTGCTAACAAAATCGCAATACGAATTCACCTATTTAATAATGTTTGAACTGTGTGTAATTCGTCTACATCAACTCTTCCTCCCTGATACATCATTTCTAGTATTTTATTGCTAACCATATGTTTTTTGACTAAACAGTTTCTAGTGGCACCATAATACAAATACGACTGAAAAGACTGAAAATGAAGTCATTCAAAGGAGAGTTTCTCCACTGAACGAAACTGTCTTATCCTGTATTCAGGTTAGGAAAAGTTTAGTTGCAACAAAGAAAAGTCAAAGATGTAAATGAGATACTTAACTCATACCTCAACAAGGTAGTAAAATTTAATAATACAACCTCCATAATCAACAAATATTTCCCTATGTATATGTAACTCATTTGCATAATTTACCAGTTTAACCTCTTTCTTTCATTTTAGTTCGTACTATGTTCGATGGGTTTTGCCACCAGGTTAACTAATGCTGATTGGGTGCTTGCTTTGGCAGCAATTGGTTCAACAGTTGCATTGACTGCAGTTGTGGTCCTTCTGGCTCTGTATTTCAAACAGATAGATTTTCGAATAACCATCACACTTTTCTCACTTTTATATGCTTTTGTCCTTATTGGAATTATTTTGTTCATTATTGAATTCACAACAAATGGAGCAGAGGAAAAAGTCAAACAAGTGAGCTGTTTCACATCTTTTGAAACGCTTGACTTGATTTATAACATTTTCATGGAAAGTGAGATGCTGTCTTACTGATATCAAATATATATATAAAGAAATATCTCACAGGAAGATAAGTAATGATACTTTACGAATGCACCACAGATATATATTACTTACTGTAAGATTATTGAATGTTATCTATGAGACGAGTGTATTACACTTCTACTCTTTTATATTTTCCTGTTAAAATCATCTTCGCACTACGTGATTTTAATCACCGCAACTAATTAGATATTGTTAGGCCGTTTATGATTATCGATAATGGTAATCTGTCAGACAACTTACAATAGATTACAACGTTAGCCTTACAGAAATATCTGAAACACAATAAGATAAAGTTGTGAAGTGTTATTTGAGCTGAATGTCTTTGCAGAATAGGTTATGACCAAATCATTTTGAGAACGCGTTTGCTGAAAGCATTAGCCATACTCATGTATTCAGATTTGATTCATTAATACATTCATCAATCAGATGTAAGTTTTAAGATGCGAAAACCTTAAACTTTGATTTATTTCATGTTTTCAGAAGGCATTGAAGATTTCTGTTGGGATTTGCTTCATAGTCGCCATGGTGCTAGTAAGTTTCACTTGAAAATATTCACAGAAAAATTAACGTGCGAATGCAGTGCATCTATGACTAAACTTACAGGTATTTATCAACTTTCTCTTAAGGAAGGACTGTTTTCAATGTGATTGAAGTAGAATTAACCTCGTTTTGTTTTCTGAATAGTCCACGTATGCAGTGAAGTTGAAAATTTGTGAACTGTTCTGTCGTTATATCGTGAAATTCATGAGTGTGAATATGTTTGCGTAACACATCAGTGATGTATAATACAAAATACGTTTTCCTTAGATCTTCACAACACTATATGTACTCGCAAATTATTATTGCATGAGTCAATCATTCAATGTACAGAGAAAGTACAAATAATTATTGAGGTGATAAACCATATTGCATTGTTACTTCAAATAAGGCTGATTTTGAATCAGAATTAGTGAGCAGGAAATCAACATCACGTTGTCTGTTGATTTCTGAAATCTACTCATGGCAACTGGACTGAAAGAAAATGGATGTTTTCAGTATATTCATTATATGATTGCCACTTTCATATTGCATATCAAGTAATGATGAAAGAATTTCCCTAATAGATGCACCTTCAGTTTACTTTTATGATATGTAGGTTAATCATACCAAAAACGTGTCAGTCAGTCCACTGTTGTAGTATAAATAATCCTCTTTTAACCAAACCTGATAACTGACATGATACTGCTTTATTTTCTCACATTACAGGCTATTTTCTTGACAGTGAATAGGCTGAGATTTTGCATTGCATTTAAAGACGTGTATTGCACAATAATATTTCGAGCATTTTGTTTGTGGTTGGAAATGATCATAATGTTTGCTGCAATATATGGTCCATTTTATGATCGTGAAAGAGCTTTATAAAATGCATGATGGCATCCAAATTCCCATACTTGTTGTAATGTGTCATTTCCGATAAATAAATATTCATGAATTTGAATGACTTCAAGTTTTTATTCAGTTACATAGTATGGAAAACGTCAAGATGGTGTGTCTAAAATGTCTTCAAAGTTGAACACTTAGTCGATTTGTCAATCCAAAACACGATAAATATGAAGTTCAGTCAACCGAAGGATGAAGAGAAAATGAGTAGAATGTATAAATTAAGTTTCATAACTGAAGCGACTTTTCGTATATGTACTCCTTTGAAGTATGCTGTATATTACGTAGATGTCGTAAGATGACACAGCAGCTTTCCATGAACTTCGAAGATATTCAGCACACTTCAAAGTTGTCATGAGATGTGTAGTAATTGTGGTGGGTTTTTAACTTCAACTTTAACAATACAGGTGCCTCATAGAAAATGATAACTGATGTAATCTGTTATTTTCACAGTCAGTGATATAAAGAAAGTAAAACGTCGGACTCCGAAGGTTATTGATCTCACCATTAAACATTACATTCACCCGTAAAATCTTGCATGATTTATTCGCATTTGAAGTAAAACTTCCGAGTTGAGTGTTCAGGGAAGTATTGAACAAGCACTATAACCCTCTTTGAAAATTAAAACATCGTTAAAGACGCCAGAGTTGACGTTTCTCACTGGGGTTACATGAGAGCGATGACCTGAACCATAATGTCACTTAGTGAACTTTTCATCACCTTTTCCATCCAACTTCAATTTTTTTCGGCATTTTGTTGATCAGTAGATTCTTCATTCGTCACATGCCAATGTTCATAGTCGCTAATTATCTCAAATCGCTTCCTTATTTAAAAATGCAGGCAAGCGCATAAGTCATATACTCAAACAATTTGTCTTACTGACAGGTCACTAAGACTGGTATATCTTAGATCTCACTTTTGCATTTATGCCCATAAATGCTTTTCATGGGGACAACCAATCGATGGCCAGGTGATCAGTGTAAATAAATGTTCTGAAGGCTATTGCCAGAATCGGTTCTTTTACTTCGTTGACTATATTGCGATGGATCAAAAGTCAATCTGAACGAAGAATATTCTTTCCAATAATTTCTATTCAAATTCTTACATTACAAAAATATAATATTTGTTGTCGTTACAATAAAGGCCAATTACGCCACAGATATTTTTTTAACGTAGAATAACAGATTACTTATGAGGTGTCAAAATAAATAGTCGTATTTTTGTAACAAACATGCTAGTATGAAATCGATTACAAAATATTGTAAAATGGTAACAATGGCGGTGATTATCATAATAGATTTGTAGAGTGTGGGGTAGGAAAATTGACAAATCAGTTCAAGGTTAGAAAAGGTGTCAGATGAGTGGAGTGGCTAGTACAAAGTGGTCTGTGTTAAACAGGAGATAGTAAGACTGCAATGAGACGTTCATAATGAAATAACGAATATGTGAAATGAAACAGGTGGAGGCATATATTGAGAAAACAGATAATATCGTTAATAATAAGTCCGGATAGTCTAAATGAAAAATTCGACAGTATTGAGGGAATCGTTACATGAAGGGCATAAATTATGACGAATAATAATTGTAATAATAATATTTGTAATGATAAGCAAAGTAAAAAAGAACAAGAGGGTTAAGGGAAGGAGCACTCTTGGTGAGAAGAAGAACCACCAATCCAAGTTTGACCACGGTAGGAACAGCGTCTGAACGTGTTCTTTTTGGATACAAACTTCCGGTTTAGTCAATCATACTGCAATATTTTCAGCTATATGTATGAGACATAGGTGAACTGTACGTGATAACGACTTCGAAAGCTGCGTTGACATGGACACGATGTCCACTATCGACCAAGTGTGACAAGATCGAGCTTTTAGTGCACTTAATTTCCCCTCTGCTGAATCAAGCTGAAAAGTGTTCTCAAACCCGTAGACTAACCTGCATCAACGTGAGCCCTATAAAACTTGAACAACGGGAACAGTTGAAATGATATATGCATGAAGAAGAGCTAAGGTTAGGTAAGACATCTTTGAACTGCTGGGTGAACATTGGACGGCAACTGTAGGATAGACAGAGACGTGCAAAGTAGAAATTTTTTTTGATCACCCTCGTTAAACGTTACGATAGAATATCCGCAGGACTATTTCCCTTGAATTGGATACGTAAATACAGAGGCTTTTTCTCCACCGTTGACAGTTCATGTTTACGACTATTGTAACCTATGTTGGCTTTAATGAACTTCTCTAAATATCGCTTCTCACTTAGAATGTCTCGGATGACCTGGAGTTCTGTCTTTACGCAGTCTTCGAAACAAATAGACCTCGCTTTAAATGCTAAGCACTTGATTAGATTACGTTTGTATTTCATCGGTACGAAGCTAAGAAAGTGTGTATACTGAGCTTTGTTCTCTAACCTTCTAAATATGGTTCTTCTAACGGAACCATCCTCTCTTCTCATTACTAGGACGTCGAGGAAGCGTGGAGAGTCGTTGTATCCTCCTTTGTAGGTGAAATGGACCATTGTGTGAGCATTATTGAAGTTACTGAAAAGCAGATCACTACTTAGCCCTTTATCGCACACTACAAAATTATCATACATGTAACGACAATACAATTCAATTTTTGCTATTTCCTCTTTCAACGGACTACTTTCTAGTTTTGCTAGAAATATGTTCGCCAAAATAGGTCCCAGTGGGGATCCCATGGCTACTCAATCAACCTGTGTGTACATTTCATTATTAAACCAGAACTGGACATTTGTTGTGCATTTAACAAGTAGTTGTTTCAGATTACTGATAGGAATATCAGTGCAAAATTTCTTTTCTATTATCTGTTTGCAGATATATTCGATGGTTTCCACTAGATGCACATTAGTGAATACAGATGAAACATCAAATGATGGCATGTATTAGCCAGTAGCAAAATTTGCAATCATCATGTGCATCGTATTACTTTAAAGCAACTCAATGATTTCCTGAAGTTCAACGTGTGACCCTCCGAATGAAGAATATGTATCGAATTGATAAATTATTGTATCTACAAAAATTGATATCCCTAACTCTGTTAGACATTATTACGTAAAAGCAGAATAACACAATGTAAAATGAATTTAAAACGAAATGCACTTAATCAGCTCGAATTAAACCAGTCAGGGGACAGAATCTAAGGTGTGAATACATGAAATATTCATACTTTGAAATGCAATCAAAATACCCGTGATCATAATCACGGTTAAATATCAACTGACAAAACAATTATTGTCATATACAGAACAGTTCATAAGATGTTTAGGTGTTGGAAAGGAGTGCATAACTATAGTGTGAGTAGGCTAATATAAAACATCAATTGACATGGTGTGAAATTTGAAAACATTGCCTTCAACATTGTAAAATAATTTTCGGATTCATATAACAAGTGTGACAGATGTAAACGATTCAAAATGAGAATGGTTACAATAATAATAGTAATAACAATAGAAATGATAATCGTAATAAGGAGTGAAACGTTTGCATTCAACAACTCTACTCCTCCTTTACAATTCCCTTTAGAAAAATAATCTGAAGCAAACTTACTCTTTCTTGATGTGTGCCTTATTAAACGCAATAACGAATCTCTCGAACAATCCATCACCTGAAAATGTACATAGAATGGATAAATAACTAACTGTAGTCGGTTGCCTTATCTCAGTAAAAGGAACTGAAGTCGTTCTGTCTGCTTGAGAATAAGAAAAATGTATAGCCCTGATTGAGTTGACTCGGAACTTGAATTACTAAAAGCCGTTCTAGCAGAAAGCTGTTACACCAACTCAGTCATTGACAGAATTACGAAAGAGCAGCACTTTAAACCAGTAACTCAGTCGTTTTCGAAGAAAATCATAGTCATGAACTGGGAACTAAGAGGTGATCAAACCACAGATATGCTCAAAATGATCTTCTCGAATCAATCTGTGAAACGTTCTTTGCTTCGAAATTACAAATGGAATTCACTAGCCGTAAGTGTTCTCCACTTTTTTGAGAGATACTCTCTTTCGTTCATCTGCCTCCATTTACATCTATCAAGTTAACCTGCTCTTGTGAAGCAAGGCACATTGGCCGTAGCATCAGAACGTTCTCCACACGGATGATATTACACATTTCAGTATGGCTTTACAAGGGAGAAAAGAAAAGTGTTCGTAGCTCTATTCTACAATACATTTGGTTGAAACCTGTCACTCTATCAACCCTGAACCCTGTTGAAAGATCGCCTATAGAATCCATGCTTGATGCTGCGTTTCTTTCGACATAAACTAATGGATTCTCTAGAAACCTTGACCATTCATGCATTTAAGCCAGTAATGCCTGTAAAAACGACTGATGTACATTTCTTACTTCTGCCTTGTCCGTAGAATGATGAACATTTATTTATTTTGCCCATTTACTCAATGTAAGTACCTTTCACTCCTTACTACGCTTATCATTTCTATTATTATTACTGCTATTATTATTGTAACCATTCTCACTCTGGATCGTTTACAGTTGTCACACTTGTCATATTTAACTCGAAAATACTCAACATTGTTGAATGCAATCTTATCACATTTCACACCATGTCAAGTGATGTTTTATATTAGCCTACTCACACTATAGTTATGCACTCCTTTCCAACACCTAAACATCTTATGAACTGTTCTGTATATGACAATAATTGTTTTGTCAGTTGATATTTAACCGTGATTATGATCACGGGTATTTTGATTGCATTTCATAGTATGAATATTTCATGTATTCACACCTTAGATTCAGTTCCCTGATTGGATTATATATGTATATATATATATATATATATATATATATATATAGTATGTTTATTCATATTAAGTATTTAGTTGGTTACATTGATGTCATGTGATGACACCATCATCATCAATTTTCGGAGATATTATTCATTCTAGAGATTTTTCGTGAGGCTGTATTTTACAGTAGAAATGTCTGGTTGAAATTTTCATGTAAATCGCCTACAATATTAGAAAAAAAGAGTAGAAATGTTACCTTTTCTGTCATTTAGGGCACTTGCAGTATAACACTCTGTTCATCTGAGTTGCAAATATATTTTTTTGTGTAGTCCTTCAAGGAGGCATGCATGATCGCACTGAACTCGGTGCAGATTATAGACAAACTGTTTCTCATTGCTAATCAACCTGATTCAAACCATTCCGGGAGTCATACGCCGAAAAATGAAAAAGGTTTAACAAATAAAAACAAAGCATATATATATATATATGTGAAACAAGCAGATATCTCGTGATTGGCTGATCGATGGTCAACGCAGGATATTTTTCCGTTACTTTTGCAGGTACTTTAAATTTTTCTGTAAAGTGTTCTTCATAAAGTGTTGACAGAATTCAGCATGAATGCAATTAAATCGGAGTACAGCTTCACTGAATGCTTGAATTCTTGTTTGTATTTTTCTTCTGATGGACACTCTGAGCTGTGGTAGGCGGTTGCAATAATTTGATTAACCCTTAATATGAATGAATACAAGTGAATTAAGAGTTAAGCATGAATACGAACAGAGAAGCGTACAATTTGCCACAAAATGCAAGTGGTAGCAACATAATAGTGTACAATATGAACCTTAACAAAGTCAACTTATGTTGTCTTTTTACACGCACCATGACTTTGTTTAACTTTCTCACCACTTTTCAGAAGTATTTCAATATTTTGACACACATCTGTCCTGTGTGATTAGACATTCACTTTATTATGTTATGGTAATAGTTCTAGTTCAGACACTTACGCATTACATCGTTTCATTCTAAGAGCTTAAATTATAAGAGACATCGACAAATTTTCAACTTTACAGCAAAATCGTGAGAAAAGACGCAAGAAACACATAATTCTGAAGTCAAAGAAATCAAAAATGACTTGAATGTCACTTGCTTACATATAGTTGAAGCGTTTATTTGGCAAACATTTATCCGTCTTCTCCAAGGCTACTGTATAACGGTGAGCTAAGGAATTTGGAGATGTCCACAATCGGACAGGAAATAGGAGACAATTTTGATGTCTAACGCATAATCAAATGTAAAGCATTGTATTGTATGTTCCAATTCTTAGTTTCAGTGCTTAGTAGTGATTTGCAAATTTATGCTCTGTTAAATCGTAACTTCATTGAATAATATTCCAACTTTTATTCCAAATACGGAAGCTTTATATTAACCGTTTCAGTATAGGAGAATGAAGAGTGCAAAGGACTGAATGTAGGCAATGAAAACGTCAACGCATCGTATACTCAATTTTGTTCGATTGTATGATGCAGGAATTGAATCTGCAAATTATTGCAACTAACTTTATGAAGTGAAGTTTCATTTAGTCACTAAAAATTAAAACTGTAGGTAGTCGACCGAACATATACCACAACTTCCAGAAATGCAGTGGCCCTTCATCTTTGATAAGTTTCATATAACAGTGTGCTGAAGGAGATCGAGAAATGAAATGCTTATCCGTAACATTTTCATACAAACATTCCATAATAAATACACTATTTGACTAACAGATACTTAGCAAATTGTGTAAAGAATAATTATCTGTAGATAACAGCCATCTTAATTTGTGTACAAAATATCTGCAAATTGTAAGACTCAAAGTCAATAGAAATCCGAGGAAAACAAGAGATCCATTCAATAATTGTAATAATTTGACCTAAAATCACCAGAGATTTTTTCATTTTATGAACAGTCGAAAGCAATTGAAAGGGTGGTTTTTCCTTGAATAAACATTAAATTATATTACAAATTCGAAGTGTCACCTATTATATATTCAGTCGGTATCATGCACAATAAGCGTGTCGCTTTATTCATTTGATGAACTGATGAGGATTCATGACTTAAATTGGTGAGTAAAAAGAACAGTCGACCACACTGTCTGTCTATACAGTTTTTTAAGTATTACTCATGTCGTGAAGTTGTTTGACGCAGATAATCTGACATTGAACTGAACTATGTAGTCGTTTTCATAAATTCGAAACATTATCGAGCACTTACACAATATAAACTGCAGTATTCCATATGGTGTCAGTCAAATCAGCCGAGAAAGGCTACAAATATTGAGGTAAATTACATTCAGAATGCTGAACACGAGTTGTAGCAAATTAAAAGCATATTTCAAATAGTGTTGATTGGCTGATAAATTGAGTGCCGCCAACTGGAGTGATAATACAAAAGCTGTAAATACAACAGCAGGCATTTGGCGAGATTTCAAGAGAGCAATTTGATAAACTAAGGATTGCTGGATGTCTTCTTATAAGGCAGTTCAATATCACACTACTTATCACTGTGTGTTCCACATTATCAATAATTCGTCTATCAAATAACTGAGATAGTATTTCTCAGAGTGGTGAATGTACTCAAATTGCCGGATGACTTGACAATTTCTTTTACTTGGCTCTTCTTTTCAAAAAAACAGAGACTAGTTGACATATAAATTTGAACATGAAATGTAAAATATCACAATACTGAAAGAGATTACAGGAATAAATGTTAAAATGGAAGATTTAGTTTGCCATTTCTGTTAACTTACTTCGCTATGCCACACAGAAATTGCAGACAAATCTGCAACTAGGATAACCACAGATGTTGGCACCATAGCAATTGATGCTGCGTGTTTGTAACTTTTGGTTATAAGCAGAAGAGAAGTGTAAACAAGTCTTCAAGAGTAATGAAGTCACTTGAAATACAGCCTTCTAACTGAGGCATTTCGCAGCATACTCGATACATATTTGCAGACCATTCTAAAATCTGTTGACACAATACATTGAACAACTTCAGTAAGCGAATATAAACGCTTTGATATTATGCATGAAACTCAGCGAATTTCCTGAGGATTAATTCATCATAGAAGTCCTGTAATGAGCTGTGAATGCGGTGTACAAATTTGTCCAGTTCTCATCAATTACACAAGATTTTTTGCGTTGTTTTAGAATTTTTTATTCTGCAGTCTACCATATTCTCGAAAATCACTTTAGAAACCGACGCACAACAACTGTCTTCGCTGGCTCTATACTGAATATCAGATGGCCGGGTCGGGAAGAATCATCAACAAGAAACTATGGAGACAAACATGCAGGAGAAAGTGGAGATGGATTGGACATTTGCGGCTGGGGAGGCCGTTGGGTGACATCGCGTGCGCGTCAGGCCATCGCTCCAGTGGAACCCGAAAGGGTAACGGTGACTGGGGCGTCTAAGAGTGACACAGAGGACATCATGTTAAGAGAAGTTGAAACAGTATGGACTAACATGGATGCAGGTGACAAGTACAGCAGAAGGAACACAGAAGCAAATGGAGATGTGAAGTTGAAGCCGTATGTCCCACTAGGAACCTAAGGGAACAATGATAATAATAATAATCCAATTGAAGTACTAGTGGACTGATTCTTTTGTGGTGCATCGATAATCTTGCGAAATCAAAACCATCCTGAACTTATCGATGCGTGAAACAATGGAAGCTATTACTTCATATGCAGTCTGTATTTGACGAATACAATTAAAAGCTAAATTTATATGCTGACATCCTCTGTTGTCTTAGCGAACTACATGTAAACTAGTGATAACAAGGCATATTTTCACTAAGTATTAGTTAGCATGGAAGCGGCGCTTTTGTTCAGAATGTGTTCAGTTCCTTCATTAATTTGATGTTATTTTACCATAACTGCATGATGGTGTGTCATAGAAATATGTGTTTTCTACCCTCACATCGCGAAATATTCCCAATTATATGTGATATGACAGGGACTACAATATGTAGTTTGCGCTTAAATATTTCCTGCCTAGTTCAATGGCAAGCAACAACGGCACGATACGATATGATATCACAGAACTGCCTATGCAAGAAGATAAGAAGACACATCCTTTGCGTGGAGCATTTACGATCTCATATAAACAGCGTAAAAGAGCTGACAGCAGTTGAATATAAACATTTATAAATATGCTCACAATGGCAGTGATGGAAACCAAATATTCTGGTGGGTTGAAACAGTCCAAGTCCAATAGGGTGCCAAAGCCACAATGGGTGGGAAATACAAACAACACTGTACTATAAATGTAAATGTAGCAGTTTAGAAACAAATAAGGCCTAAATAAGAATACGTAACCGCTGCCACAGACATTTGCGAATCCTCGAAAATCCCATGACTGCCATGTAGGATTAAATTAAATCGATACTTACCACAGTTTCAAGCACCATACGAGTAGCAAGATAGTTTGACCGAATTTTTCTCACAAATATAAATACTATTATTAGGCCGCCAGTAACTGATCTAAAATGAGTTGGCAAATATCAATAACTCATCTCGGACAGTGCATAATTATTCAGCATTATTCATTATGTGATTAATGTTCGAATCTCCGTATGACTATTTATAATTTACACACCATGACTTTGTTTAACTTTCTCACCACTTTTCAGAAGTATTTCAATATTTTGACACACATCTATTCTGTGTGAATAGACATTGACTTTGTTTTGTTATGGTAATAGTTCTAGTTCAGTCACTTACGCATTACATCGTTTCATTCTAAGAGCTTAAATTATAAGAGACATCAACAAATTTTCAACTTTACAGCGAAATCGTGAGAAAAGACGCAAGAAACACATAATTCTGAAGTCAAAAAAAATCAAAAATGACTTGAATGTCACTTTCTTACATATAGTTGAAGCGTTTATTTGGCTAACATTTATCCGCCTTCTCCTAGGCTACTGTATAACGGTGAGCTAAGGAATTTGGAGATGTCCACAACCGGACAGGAAATAGGAGACAACTATGATGTCAAACGCAGAACCGAATGTAAAGCATTGTATTGTATGTTCCAATTCTTAGTTTCAGTGCTTAGTAGTGATTTGCAAATTTGTGCTCTGTTAAATCGTAACTTCATTGAATAATATTCCAACTTTTATTCCAAATACAAAAGCTTTATATTAACCGTTTCAGTATAGGAGAATGAAGAGTGCAAAGGACTGAATGTAGGCAATGTAAACGTCAACGCATCGTATACTCAATTTTGTTCGATTGTATGATGCAGGAATTGAATCTGCAAATTATTGCAACTAACTTTATGAAGTGAAGTTTCATTTAGTCACTAAAAATTAAAACTGTAGGTAGTCGACCGAACATATACCACAACTTCCAGAAATGCAGTGGCCCTTCATCTTTGATAAGTTTCATATAACAGTGTGCTGAAGGAGATCGAGAAATGAAATGCTTATCCGTAACATTTTCATACAAACATTCCATAATAAATACACTATTTGACTAACATATACTTTGCAAATTGTGTAAAGAATAATTATCTGTAGACAACAGCCATCTTAATTTGTGTACAAAACATCTGCAAATTGTAAGACTCGAAGTCAATAGAAATCCGAGGAAAACAAGAGATCCATTCAATACTTGTAATAATTTGACCTGAAATCACCAGAGATTTTTTCATTTTATGAACAGTCGAAAGCAATTGAAAGGGTGGTTTTTCCTTGAATAAACATTAAATTATATTACGAATTCGAAGTGTCACCTATTATATATTCAGTCGGTATCATGCACAATAAGCGTGCATTTGATGAACTGATGAGAATTCATGACTTAAATTGGTGAGTAAAAAGAACAGTCGACCACACTGTCTGTCTATACAGATTTTTAAGTATTACTCATGTCGTAAAGTTGTTTGACGCAGATAATCTGACTTGAATTGGACTATGTAGTCGTTTTCATAAATTCGAAACATTATCGAGCACTTACACAATATAAACTGCAGTATTCCATAAGGTGTCAGCCAAATTAGCCGAGAGAGGCTACAAATGTTGAGGTAAATTACATTCAGAATGCTGAACACGAGTTGTAGCAAATTAAAAGCATATTTCAAATAGTATTGATTGGCTGATAAATTGAGTGCCGCTAACTGCAGTGAAAATACAAAAGCTGTAAATACAACAGCAGGCATTTGGCGAGATTTCAAGGGAGCAATTTGATAAACTAAGGATTGCTGGATGTCTTCTTATAAGGCAGTTCCGTATCACACTTCTTATCACTGTGTGTTCCACATTATCAATAATTCGTCTGTCAAATAACTGAGATAGTATTTCTCAGAGTGGTGAATGTACTCAAATTTCCGGATGACTTGACAAGTTCTTTTACTTGACTCTTCTTTTCAAGGAAACAGAGACTAGTTGACACCTAAATTTGAATGTGAAATGTAAAATATTACAATACTGAAAGAGATTACAGGAATAAATGTTAAAATTGAAGATTTAGTTTGGGATGTCTATTAACTTACATCCCTATGCTCCACAGAAATTGCAGACAAATCTGCAACTAGGATAACCACCGATGCTGGCACCATAACAATCGATGTTGCGTGCTTGTATTTTTTGATCATTAGCAGAAGAGAAGTGTAAACAAGTCTTCAAGAGTAATGAAGTCACTTGAAATACAGCCTTCTAACTGAAACATTTCGCAGCATACTCGATACATATTTGCAGACCATTCTAAAATCTGTTGACACAATATATTGAACAACTTCAGTAAGCGAATATAAACGCTTTGATATTATGCATGAAACTCAGCGAATTTCCTGAGGATTAATTCATCATAGAAGTCCTGTAATGAGCTGTGAATGCGGTGTACAAATTTGTCCAGTTCTCATCAATTACACAAGATTTTTTGCGTTGTTTTAGAATTTTTTATTCTGCAGTCTACCATATTCTCGAAAATCACTTTAGAAACCGACGCACAACAACTGTCTTCGCTGGCTCTATACTGAATATCAGATGGCCGGGTCGGGAAGAATCATCAACAAGAAACTATGGAGACAAACATGCAGGAGAAAGTGGAAATGGATTGGACATTTGCGGCTGGGGAGGCCGTTGGGTGACATCGCGTGCGCGTCAGGCCATCGCTCCAGTGGAACCCGAAAGGGTAACGGTGACTGGGGCGTCTAAGAGTGACACAGAGGACATCGTGTGAAGAGAAGTTGAAACAGTATGGACTAACATGGATGCAGGTGACAAGTACAGCAGAAGGAACACAGAAGCAAATGGAGATGTGAAGTTGAAGCCGTATGTCCCACTAGGAACCTAAGGGAACAATGATAATAATAATAATCCAATTGAAGTACTAGTGGACTGATTCTTTTGTGGTGCATCGATAATCTTGCGAAATCAAAACCATCCTGAACTTATCGATGCATGAAACAATGGAAGCTATTACTTCATATGCAGTCTGTATTTGGCGAATACAGTTATAAGCTAAATTTATATGCTGACATCCTCTGTTGTCTTAGCGAACTACATGTAAACTAGTGATAACAAGGCATATTTTCACTAAGTATTAGTTAGCATGGAAGCGGCGCTTTTGTTCAGAATGTGTTCAGTTCCTTCATTAATTTGATGTTATTTTACCATAACTGCATGATGGTGTGTCATAGAAATATGTGTTTTCTACCCTCACATCGCGAAATATTCCCAATTATATGTGATATGACAGGGACTACAATATGTAGTTTGCGCTTAAATATTTCCTGCCTAGTTCAATGGCAAGCAACAACGGCACGATACGATATGATATCACAGAACTGCCTATGCAAGAAGATAAGAAGACACATCCTTTGCGTGGAGCATTTACGATCTCATATAAACAGCGTAAAAGAGCTGACAGCAGTTGAATATAAACATTTATAAATATGCTCACAATGGCAGTGATGGAAACCAAATATTCTGGTGGGTTGAAACAGTCCAAGTCCAATAGGGTGCCAAAGCCACAATGGGTGGGAAATACAAACAACACTGTACTATAAATGTAAATGTAGCAGTTTAGAAACAAATAAGGCCTAAATAAGAATACGTAACCGCTGCCACAGACATTTGCGAATCCTCGAAAATCCCATGACTGCCATGTAGGATTAAATTAAATCGATACTTACCACAGTTTCAAGCACCATACGAGTAGCAAGATAGTTTGACCGAATTTTTCTCACAAATATAAATACTATTATTAGGCCGCCAGTAACTGATCTAAAATGAGTTGGCAAATATCAATAACTCATCTCGGACAGTGCATAATTATTCAGCATTATTCATTATGTGATTAATGTTCGAATCTCCGTATGACTATTTATAATTTACATAAAAATAGACGAAAAAAACTCGTTCGTCTTTGGAAAATGAAATGACACCCAATATTGGTGGCTTTCGAGAAGCTGTTCACTAACTGCATGTCTTTTGGATGATTGATAAATTAAGTGTGATAACATTAAATGGTAACTCAAATAAGACTGTCAGGAGTGTCGACTCTGTTAGCGAAATGAGAGAACATCTACGGAGAGTGGAGTTCAAGCACTTAATCGAAAACTGGTGATTTGAAATCTACATCATTATCACCGACGAATAATAAAAATAATTGTAATAATATAAGTAATATTATTAACGACATGCCTACCATACATACGCAGGATAATGACAATATAAACAATGAGGAATCTAGGTTATCAGCAGTAATTCCATACAAGCAAGGAACCTCGGAATCCACCTTACGCAGAATTCTTAACAAGGCAGGCAGGAATAAAAGTGGCTGGCATTCAAACCACCCACAAACTCAATTAGAAACAAGCTTTGTCGGCTAAAGGATCAATTCCGTGGAGCATTTAAAACAAAACAATTTAGTTTACCTAATACTCAGCCTGCTATGATTGTCAGGTGAAATACATAGGTCAAACTAGTAGAACAGGGGCAGTCAGACTAGCAGAACATAAAAACTTAGCAAAATCTAGATTGGTTGACCTAAATAATATAAGAAATCTAGAGAATAGTTCAGCCATAGCATTACATGCAGTTACACACAACCATACAATAGGATGGGGTAGGATGAGAGACAGTTTTAAAATCTAATGTCATATGGTGGAGGGAGAGATTGATAACAGAAGCTTTGTTTATCGAATCAACTGCAAATACGTGTAATAGGAGTGATTCAACACCTGTTGCACATATTTGAAAAATCCTAATAACTCTAAGACAAATAGGAGACAACAAAGAAGACTATAAAACTCAAGTTTTTAAGTCGTGTGATTATAACTGATATGACTACGAACAATAAATTTTGTTCGAAACGTGTTCCAGTAAATAATACTGTTTCACTGTGTGATACAACTAATAAAAAAAAGAATATGGAATTACTTACTACCACAGTGCCCATGTTTTACACATAGAATTACACGAATATGGCTATCATAATTTCAGTAACAGCTTAGAAAGTTATTATCTATTGTGAGTCAATCTCCTTCGGGTGTGTGGCATAAGGAGATAATATGTAAATGCTGTTAAAAGTATTCAATGCCATGCTATGGAGATCAAGATAATAAGGATGCATTCTACCGAAAACCTCAAAGAGTAGCAAACCATTAACAAAACTTGAGACATCAGAAATGAAATACGTGATATGGAAGCCGAATTTGAAGCGGACGGCGAACCTTTAAAACTAATCATAGTTTGAAAGCCACTTGGAGATAAGAACTAGAATAGTTACCTTTCCGGGGGCTTCTGTGTATTCAATGACACTCACATGTCAGTATGTTTTGCACTAGAATGACATAGTGAAAAACGGATAGAACTGATCTCGATCTCAACAACTTCCCAAAGCAGCCATCTGGAGGCAAAACTGGGAGGAGATGCAGGTGACCACTTGAACCTCCGAGGTCATGTTGAAGACTTTTGGAAAAGGCTGAGATGAACGACAATTCAAGTTCAACTCTCAGAAACACTGAACTACAAAGGACACATTTACTTCACGCAATAGAACAAATAGAACAAAACATTAGACGTTTCTACAGGTGGTTTAAGAACGTCTTCATAATTATTTAAGGAAGATAGAAGGAGGCAGACACCAATCAACTGTGCATCGATACCTTCGGAGTATGGCATGTTGGTGAAATACGAGGAGTTGGCTCGAATATGAATGACGATGGAATCGCTTTGACCAATGTACAATGTAAGAGTAGATGGTATCAAAGTAGACTCTACACAATTTCAGCTGAAGAGTCAATAAAATACCCTTGTTAACTAGACGATAACTACAAATCTCCTAACAAAGTGAGTATCATGATGTAACTAAAAGAATCAAAAACTGTCATTGACTGGCAACTAATTTTCTCTCAAATCATGGCATGACAAGAACTGTCCATGGTAATTAGAAAATCAGCCAGATGGCGTTTTCGAAATCTGCAGACGACTCTTTAGATATGTCTTTATTGTTCTCGCCATATGCAATTTTTTCTACAGATAGAATCATATTGTTGTTATGAACACGGTAAAAATAACACAGCTTACTGATGTTGTGTATGTAATTCCTACCAACACTCATAAACTTCTTTGCCTCTCTTTTTCACTTGACAGATCATGTTCACTTGTGTCAGTGTCCGAAGATGGCTGATGTGGTGGTTTGCACCTCAGCCTACAGAATTTATTCTGGCTGTCATGATTTGGTTTCTAATGCTGGGTCTCTTCACTGAAACGTATACTGGCTTACAGCAGTGCACTATAGATAAAAAGAAATGTTTTTTCTGAAGATATCCGTAATAACCAGTGCAATATGTTTTCTTTCTGTGGATTGATGTGTGCTGTTGTGATTACCTAAAATATTTTGTAAAACGAGAATTGTTCAAACATCCAATACACAAACAGAAGAGGATAAGCATATGTATCTCCTTTTCACGTATCATTTTTACTTCAGTGCACCCTAAATGAGTTATGTACTTCAGCAATGCCTGGAAAATGTCATCTGAATCTTTAGATTAGTTTAATCACGAGTAGGTTGACTATTCAGCCCCATAGGACATAATCCTGAGTTTATCCATTTATCGATATGTAGCAAAGGCGACGAAGCTATTTCATCGGTCCTCATGCTTAACTGGGTGGACGCTGCTGATTGCGGACTTTCAATAAAACTTCAGGCAACTTTATGCAATTCTTTGTCATTAGCCAGCAGACAACCAGACTTTGAGATTAATGAATCATTGAATTCCTACCAAGTGGCTGAATGCTATGAGGGCTATCTTTGTAAACTGAAGCTCCTGCGTTCGATCTGTTGAGAAGTGGTGTGCACCCACTGGTCGAAAATCTCAGACGCAGACGACACAGTCATCCAACACTCAAACGTTTTCTGCGCTTGTCAAAATGAGGTTGATTTGCGATTAAAATTGAAACAATTGAATTCCCTGCAAACAGATAAACTTGAAAACTCTATGAATAATTTGCCAGTTTCATTGTGTACTTCTTTGAATGTAAGCGAAGCAAATGAAACTCAGTAGTACATATTTTCTTATACAGAAATATGACGTGTAACAATGAGGCCATTATCATATGCATTCTGGTTGTATAGGAACATTTACCTAAATATCTATTTTCAGTCTGACACAAAACGCAGTGATAGTAAATGGATGCAAATACATTTGATACCTATGCTATTGGTTCCAGGTTAACATAAGATAATGCTTACCGCTTAGATATTTCTGATGTTTCTGAAAGCATGCTAGCCTTTATTTTATCCTTTAATTCCTAGAGGGGCATAGGGCTTCAGATCCGCGTCTCCATTGCCTTCTGTTTTCTCCCAAATTTTTCACTCTGCTTCAAGTCTGCCCACATGTTTTCATTTCCTCTTCACATTACCTCATCCAAGTCACCCTCACACTGACGACCAACTCGCTGTATCCCTCTCGGGTTTCACTCGAGCGGTAGCTTGTCTAATGATGTCAGCCTATGGCCAATCCATCTACATTCCTTCCTGCATATTTGTTTCACAATCGGTTATTGGCTGGTTCGCTTCCAGAGATCTTTGTTGCTGATCTTTTCTAGCCAGCCATCTGATTTTGAGTGCTGAGCGAAGACAACTGTTAATGAAGGTGTGAAGTTTAGTACATGGTGCGGACGTTCCGTGTCCCTACACAGAATTTTCCTTTTGGCGCAAAGGGATTTATCGTGCTGAAGCGACCTTGTGAGTCGCTCCCCTTAAAATCGGAAAACAAGGAATACAAGGAATAAAACAATCAGAACAACACAAGCCAGTCCCAGAAGTTTCATGAAAATCGTTTCATCTTGAGATCTGCCAACATAATTCGTTGTCAAAATATTTTGTATTCACATGAGAAATCCTCAGATAAAGCATACAGGGAAATGTACACATTTTCAGCAAGGAGTTTAAATTTAATTATTTAATAGATTCATATAGTAATTCATTTTAAGTGAGTTTAACCAATTATGCAGCGAATGTAGCAGGGTAAAATAAATGCATTATTTATTTCATGGCTTATGTCTACAGCCCAATTAAGATAAATTTTTCAACTTGATGAATAACAGCCAGTAAGACCTATAAGTAAGTCCTATAAGAAGCTTGAATTGATTCTAGGTCTAAAATTGTTAGGAATAAAGAAAAACTAGAGTTTGAAACGATTGCCGAAGAGTTCGAGTCTCATTAGGTCTAATATCAACACTCAATGAAAATATGGATGCAAATTTTTGAATATGGTGCATTGCTTGTCCTGTATTTTACTGTTAATCGTAGCCAATCAAAATAAATATCTGATGAAGCGTTTTAAGCAGGGGTTGAGATGTCAACGGAGACAAATTAAACGAATACTGAGAGAAAAAGATGGAAATCAATTTTTTTAGGATAAAAAAGCGTTTTACTATTAGTAGTCTTACCCGCAGAAACTAATGGGTCCTCCTGCCAACGTACGTGTGTTCACACATACATGTAAATTACTAAACAAAATGAGATGTGACACTATCGTCCCGATAACACTGTCAGGGTTTACACGACAGCATAGCAGTTTAATAATTCTATGAATTGCCAGTCTGAGTCTTTGTTTACCGACCAAACTTTGTTGATCATCCGTAAAATTCAAGGATATTTAAACATCCTTTTTGAGAGATTATTGGATCGGTAGAACTCTTTGGTTGACACTTCCGTAACGCCTAATATATCTCAGCGGGTAGTTGATATCTAACGATGTTACAGTGAGGTGTTGTCTTTCTACTTCAGTTTTGTCAACACTTAACCAACGCCTTTTCATACTGTGGTGGACAGATACTATGATTATATAGATACTGTTCGATTTTTTGAATTTTTCAGTATATATATAAAAAGGCGATTATCTCTCTGTGTGTGTCTGCCCCCTGTCTCTCCGCTTGAATGTGTTACATGCTGTCAGTATCCTAAAGCGTAATGCATAATCAATCGATTCGTGTTTTCTGACTAAATTCATTCACTAATGTAACTCTTAAGGTATTACACAAATTCAAGTAAACGATACATAAATTTATAATTTGTACCAAATTAGCTCACCTATCAGGCTAAATATTCGCTGATGCTTAACAAATGTTATCGTGAATAATGGATTCCGATTTGCGGAACAAGTGAGCTTCAATGTGCTTGCTGAGACTATTGCTGCCGGACGGAATAAATATCAGAGTGAATGAATTAATAATTATGACGAACGTGTCCTTTTTCACAAAAATGAAACCTCTGTCAAATACTACGAATAAAATGCAATCAATTAGTTATGGAATGTATTCAATACTCCACGTGATCATTCTGTACGTTTTCGTCTGTTCTGCTAGTAACGAAAGCGTTCATGCTGAGAATCTCTTGTAAGTGAGTATTAGACAAAATAATTTCTAGTTGATGTTGTTTTAACCTGGTATTCTTAACATGTGGTGTTTGGTTTGTGTCATTTCCACAGGGATACACACATACATGCACACACACTGATTGTTGAACGTGTTCATTTCTCGTTTAATCTTCTATAAATTGAAAGCTGTTTGTCGGATATCCTTAGTCTGCCAGTGGTGTAAGCTGAATGGTCTTAAGTGAAATACATCAAAATGCCAGACTGTTGACTCTTCCTTTAGACCGTAACGTGATCTTCAACAACTGGCTAGTACATGATGCTTGAATCATAGCGGGACTGAAGTTGAAACTAATTTTAACACAAAATACATTGGTATGCTTCTATCCTGTGACCTCACCTGATCAGTCATCGTATATCTTATCGATCTACAAGAAAATGTCCCATCTAAGCTGGTACATTAAGAAGCTAAAACAATCTGGACTCCTTCAACTCACTCTAATTTGACAATTTGTTAACTCTTGTATTCTAACTACTGTACTTAAGTACGCGCCACCCCACCACAACCCACCTTAGTCTTTCCTGTGGTACTTCATCAAAATAACTATGTCATTTTTAGAAGAAGAACATTTAAATTGTGAGTATGCCAGGTGTTGTGCAACTAAGTCACTCAGCTTGTTACTACATAGTTAATTGATAGACATCTGAACAACTCACGCGAGAAACGGTCTCAATCCAAATTAGCCAAACTTCAGCACCCAGCTTAGCCTCATTTTCTCAACTCTACCCGCATTGTATAATTTGTATCTTGCCTCGTGGGACTAAATTCAGTAGAAAAGATTACGTGCTCCTGTTATGAAGTATAGGCACTGAATGATGCGGTGTTTGGCCGACCCGTGTTCTATGCGATAGAGACAATGTTGGGCGTGAAACCTGTCAATGAGTAGGATGTTAGAAAAATAACCGGCTCTTCAATTTGCAGTCCCTATAGGCATTCAATGGTAAAACCGTCTTCTCAATGATACTGACAATCTTGCCTACTGACGTTATTGTCATTATTATTTACGATTAGTTTCTTGTACGTGTTTATATAACTTCACTGTCATTAGAATTACCAAATGACAGCTACCACTAACAATCAATCCATCCTTATTACATTATCTTTATAGCTATTTTCAATATTATTCGATAAAATGACATAGAATATTCTACGAAATGCTGAAAACCCCATGCTGTGTGCAGATAGAAGCAGGAGAGTACCAACATTAATTCGTTGAGTAGTTATCGGTTGCTGCTAACAGCCCACAAAACAAGTTTACCATAATTGCAAATGTGATATACATAAAAACATGTAACAAGGCACTTCTCACTCAATAAACAATGTTCAAAAATCCTTCTTGTATGACAATTTCCCTCGAGAATTCAAGTTTACACAACGATAAATGCTTGATTACAATAACACCAGAAGCTTTATGTGATAGAGAAAGGCATGATGTGAATAAGATGATGGATGAGTAATTATGTTATGAGTTCAACTAATACCAAATAAACAAGAGACAAACAGAGTTACAGGGTATAAAATGGAGGAGCCATTAAAGCTGTAGAGGAAGTAATCAAGTGAACGATGGAGAGTGGAATACAATGAAGATATCCAGTAGCCAAGCATTGCAGGGCGAGAAAACACTGATGGTAACTGCTCCTTCCTGAACACACACAAATCGTGTTTCAGGCGTTTGATAACGATTGCCTGAATGGGCAAACTTGAAGGGAAGTTGGTGTTAGTGATTTTGAACAATTCCACAATGTCCACCTCATGACATTATGTCGAGTAATGGCAATGCAGTAAGCTCTTGTTTCCTTGAGACTCAGGCTTTTTGGGTTATCTTCGGAAAATCGAAGTTTTATCCTCTCCTTTGTTCTCCTAATGTAGCTTACTGTACTAGGAGGGCACAGCTTCATGTAAATTTGTGCACACATTCGGAGTTGCTCATATGAGAAGATTATCTGTCGACGCATGATTGCGCAACACAGCATGTTGCCTGGGATAAACAGGAGCCAACTTAACTATAGAATGAGTTCTGACTAGTAGGAGTGTTAGCTTTAATATATAACACATCAAAAATCAGGTGAAAAAGATGACTCCCTATAGTTTCAAATGTGTTGTAGACAGGCATACAGTTAGTGTTGAATTAGTGGATCATGTTGTTTTGATGAATGATATCACACACCCATCCATCTTGTGATGACGATGACGATGCTGTTCATTGTCCAAGTTAATCGAGCATTAACCAGTTACGCATATAATAAACAGCCTCTTATTCGGATTACACTTTCTACTCAACTGATGCTATCCAGATAGAAATGTGGTGTGTATTCGATTGTCCGAGATTACGAGAGTTTAGGTGAGTCAGATGACTGTATCACATAATGCATACGATTCATAAGTGATATACGCTACTTCCATAATATAGCCAATGAGTCGATGTTTAGAAATTCGCTGCCGTTAAGTGATGCTTTTTATCAGTTGAGTAGAATAAAGTGTGTAGGTGAAAATTGATCGATTCAGTAAATTGTCGATCAAAACAACACTTGTTTATTTCTGAATAGTTACGCATTCATTGATATTGTCAATAACGTTTATGAGTATCCGAAGAACTAGAATGAGTTGCGTGTGTTAAGATGACCAGGATATATATGATGATGAGATTGTTTAACATCATTTTTGCATAGACTGAGAATTGCTAGACACTTGAGGGTAATGTTCACTTCATGAGAATTATTTAAATGAATTTTGTATTCACTTTGTTCACAATATGTGTTTAAACAGAGTGCCAGAGAGATCTTACATCTCACCTGCTTACCCAATAAGCAAGATGCTTTTTGAAAATACGATAGTACACCTACTTAATTGTACGCTCAATATAGCGAGTTCCGTAGCTTCGGTGAAATTAGTAGATACACATACACGAGGAGAAGGCGAAATAATATATTGTGTCCTTATTTCTCGAACGTAACATAGTGTTGGTAGTGAAGAGACAACGTATCATCTCTGCTGCATCAAAACCATTTTTACCTGAATTATTCTTGAGGCCCTCGCTGAGTTAATACTTCGCTTATGTTATCGCCGATGAAGCGCTGTTTTATTTAAGATGGTTGTGTATTTGAAGGTTTTACCCCATGACTTGTTTTGCAGCTAAATTCATGTTTTCTCAGGGAGCTTATCTGGATAAACTTTTTCCTAAGTAATTCTCTGATTTGTGCAGAGTGCTATTGTCAGGCATCTATTTGATAGGAGTCAAGAGTTGGAAATTGCAAAATGATTTAAAATTATCAATAGACAACGGTGGGTATTCTTTGCTTCATCCACATTATTCATCATGAAAAATGTATCCTCAATAGTTTCAGTTCAACAGAAACAATTTCAAACTAGTCATTTATGCAAATCTGTTATGATGTTCGTATCTTCAATCGATCATGTATGCTTTCTGTTGGTTTTTGAAAGTAGCCTCCTCCCATATATTATTGTTAGTTGAATGAAAGACATTTCTTCCTGATTTCACTTCTGTGTCATTTCTTTAAATTCGTTTTCCAAATGTCACTTACAGAACCACTGAAAATCAGGGAATGTGTGAGTGGTGCTGAAGCTGTGGTTACTGAGCAGCTGTTTCTTCTTATTTTGGAACGCTTACACATCCACACCCACAAAGGATTCAACCCAGAACGTAAAAGTCACAAGTGGAGCTCCTTGAGCATTCAGCCACTAGGAAACGAAGTAATGGTTCAAGAATCAATCCCATCCTCTGCTATTAGGGATTTTATAGTGATCACCAGCCAGCTGGCTATACAGTAGTCTCTGGTTTTCCAGTGATACTCTAACTGATGTCTCCTCCAACCGAAAATATGATATGATATGTGGACGTAATGTCCTACACGTCTGTCTTGCATGTCGGTTTGTATTTCAATGAGTCCGTCACACTAACTGAATTATTTACTTATTCTCTCACCACACTAATGACATTAGAAATCCTGTTGGTTGTTCCCTGTCTCTATTTGCCAATGAAATCAGTGGTTTTCAAGGTCACCTTAAACGTACAAATACACAAGCACTGTAAACCTTCTCTTTTGACTGTTGTTTTTAGATAGCAGAAGCCGTGTTATCGACGTTCAGTCTTATCTTCTACCTTTCGATGCCTGGAGGTATTATTATTGCTGTAAGGACAAATTAGCCAGCGCATAAAAGTTACCACTCGCTCATAGTCTACTAGGCCTCAGTTCCGTTCATAACATGTAAGATGAGGCTCTTGTTAATTAACATCGTGTTGCTTCGTATTACTTTTATGTGACTCCTCTAATTAGGCTTTTAACCATTTGCCAATAATCATCATAATGATTATGTTTATAATAATAAAATTATCAGACAGAGGATACCCACACTTTCGATAACCTACACTTTATCGTCATCATCATCATCAGATTCTACACAGTTACGTATCCATCCATTAATCCATCGATAACAGTGAATGAAAGAATTAGTATTATGAACAATATTAATGTAGTTGTTCAGAATAACATCGAATTGATCATTAGCAGTAGTGGTAGTATGAATGGAAGGCAATTGAACACCAACTCTAGGTGCGTTCATATGCATCAACATGACACTGCACGCCGACTGAATATTAGACAATCTAGGAACAGTATTAATAATAATAATAATAATAATAATAATAAAACCAATTCATGAATTCAAAGGCTATAGACAGAGAAGGCTGGCCAGCGTTGAAGAATCAAGATTGTCCGGCTAGTTAGATGTACCTGTTTCATCTGCGCACACACATACACAAAGAATACTTATCATTTCATTCAAAAATGTTTCGGAGAGAAACACAATGAAAACTCAGTTGAATGAACTGTACTCTGCTGCTAGCGGTTTCACGTGTGAAGAGGAATCCCAAAATTGAATGAATTATCTTCCTAGATGTCTTCGTTACAAGAAAACCTGATGGTTGTAAAAAGAGAAATTTGCACACAACAATAGTATGTGAGCAGGAGAATATAGACATATTCCTAGCTTCCCTCCTTTCCAGTACAAAAGAATTCAGTGAGGACCTGACTCAGCCACAGGTTTAGAGTTATATACTCAAAAAATGTAATTGAAGATGAACTTCGCATAGCATATGACACCTTAAATGAAAATGGCTATCCAGAAAAGTTCATCAGAAATGACATGACCAAGAAGGTAGAAAATGAATATTCACTATTGGTGAACAAGAAACGTTTACACTTATACCAGTGAAATTCAAGGACGATATACCTGGCAAAATAATTACGAAGAAGTTAAGAAAATTTAATCAGAGGAATGATAACTCTGGTAAACTACAAGTTGTATTGTCAACACGACCGTCGGTGATTCCTTCATTGAAAGATAAGTACCTGGAATAGCTGGTCACCTCTAATCTTATATACCAGTCAAACTGCGTTTGTGGTGGAGCGATTTATAATGACCGATACTCTTAGAACTTGATTTTTGTGCTCACTCGTGTAAATCTATCAGTTTGGTGTGGCTAAATGGAGGCATAGTGAAAACCTTCAACAGTACGGTATTACACCACCTGATCCAAACCGACAGGCCACACAGCCAATATTAAAGAATTCTTCTGCATCATTACCTATGAGCTCCTAAACAAATCTCCAAAAGCATTCAGGAACAAAATACTCGGAACACAGCCTAAAAATAGGGACTGTTTGCATGGGTGCAGACGAAACAGGTCAAACCAGCCAGCCACTTTTGCTACTACTGTTACCCTGGTAGGCCTTCTCTCTCTGCAGCCTATAAATTCATGAATTTGTATTATTGTTATTACTGTTCCTAATTTGTCTGGCATTCATTCTGTGTTTAGTGTCATGTTAACGCTATCGTACTGTAATCCATTGATATTTGTATTATTATTATTCTCATTGATTCGATGTTATTTAAACAACGTAATTCACCATGTGAATAACTCCAATTGATTCATTCCGTATTGTGGATGAATGTAACTGTAGAAACTGACGATGATGATGATGATGAAGAGCAGGTGATCGAAAATGTGAATATTCTGTGTTTAGTATTCAATTTTTTCTGAAATGTTTTTTCTGGACAAGACTGATGAGTAAAATGATGAATGTCTTCTTCTCAGTCATCAGGTATATTACAAGGATGACGTGTGCAAGCAGATCGACGCTGCTATTCAAGTAAGTAAATTAAATCGAATATTTTTGATTTTCCCGTAGATTGATTGGACCGAACCGCTCGGTCTCGGGTTGACATGTCGGCTTCTTGTGCAGATGCTTCGACCATGTCTAAGCATTTAATAAGAATTTAATTGTTGGATGGTGACTAGCAGTGGAATCAAGGATGCGAGTTTCGTCCTATTTGGATGTACATGCATTTCTCAGTGAGCGGTGAGACCAAGCAGTTCGGTCCAATAAATCGACGGGAAAATCAAAAAATTCAATTTAAATAATATGACCCGTTGCACTAAAGGTGACAGGCTCTCGTGCCACAAGTGGTCTAGAGGATAACGCTTTGACGTTTGAAACTATGGGCACTGGGTTCGAGGCTCTTGTGGGAACATCATCACTCACTGAGAAATCTAGGTACATCCAGATGACCAGTCCCAAATAGGACGAAATGTGCATCCATGATTCCACTGCTAGTCATCATTCAACAATTAAATTCGAGTAAGTAAGTGTTCGTTTTTTCAATGATATTTATGTTGTAGAGTGTAAAGAGATAGCTATCCATCCATTTTGTTAGATTCTGTTTTATTTGATGGACGCGGTGTGATGGGTGGCTTTCTTTGAATCAAGGAGGTGTTTCAAGGTGTATCCTTCATCCCCAGTGAATAATACGAATGAAGCGGTGGGTGCACGTGGTGAGTGTACCTGTGTTTCTAGTGGGTAGTTGTGAACAGTTGTGGGCATCAGGTCGGGTGTGAAGACAAACACTCGCCTAAAAATTGGCGAGAGGTCAGTAATGAAACTGGTAAAGAAGGAGGTTTGGGAATGAGACTAGAAACCTCATCCCGTGAAATAAACGCCACTGATACGTCCTCTAGCTTGAAGCCCTTTGTTTCACTGGGAACGTAAAGGAATAAAATAGTACGTTGAGGTAGTAGAATAAGGTAAGGTTTTTAAAATCTAATATAACAGGGTGGAGTTGGCAGGACTGCTAGCTGTTTAAGTCTTCATCTGTTGAATCGACCAAGACGGTAGAGTTCGTCTCATAGGAGTGATTCAACTCCTGTCTACGTCGACATCTGGAAAATTTTACTGTCAACCGCGACCTTCAGAGAAAATGCAGGAATAAAGATTACTAAGAAGCGGTATTTTGAAAGTTTGTGTGATTATAAATTTTTTTTATTTTGATTACAGCTTGATTCCACACTGTATTTTTCGTACAAGTATGGAATTCTCAGCATGGATATTGGTAGCCCAAATTTTGCAGGCCGACCATAGATATCAGGTGTGTGTCAGCAGGGGATCAAACCTCGGACCATGTGCATGGTCGGCGAGAGTCCTAACCACTGTACCAATGACGCAATGAAAAATAGGTAAATTGTTTTCGAAAGACTTAGTCATCAAGCGATGAATAATACTATTTCACTGACTGTATATTTGTGTGATATCTAACTAACAAATTAATATAGTTTTTATTGTAAATTTCTCTGATCAGATATTTATTTTTTGGGGGGTAAATTACTCATTTTCACCTAAACTCTGCACAATTAGAGACCAAGGCTGATTGATTTTCTTTCTCATATTTTCTATTACCTGCATGAAATTTGTTCAGTAGATGTCCCGCCAAAATTTGATACTGAAATTGACAATATATTTTAATGCCTTTAGGTCACCGACTATACGAAAATGAACTCATGAATGTTGACGAAATTCAACGACCGCCTAACTTTGTCAAGTAGAATTTCTCATGATGCTCCGATCGTGATCATGTTAGGATGAAGAAGTCGACTTTCTGAAATAAATTCCGCCTAATCTCATCAATGCTGTTCTTCGTTACATTTACTGTGGTGTGGTGGGGGATAGTTAGATTGACTTTCTTACCTTCCTTATTTGAATTTGAATATATATATATATCGATTCGATAATGAATTATGCTCACGAGGAAATGATTATTTGTTAATCTTGTTGCGCGCACGTAGATAATTAGGAGTCTTTTAAAGAGAGTTTTTTAAAAGATCAAGCACGCACACATTCTATAAAGCAACCTTTTGAATGTAAAAGACCATACGCCAAAGGATTCGCTATGTTAGTGTGTCTACGAAATAAAATGCCTGGAATGTGATGGGATAATATATATATATCGGACAAACGTTGCTAGAGAAAAATCCAGGTAATCAGAAAAAGTGAACACCTTAGAGCGTCTGTTCGACCAGCAAAAATTCGTTTGAACTGGAAAAGCTTGTAAAATCGTCAGCCATAGTTTGTCTACACATTACGCCATAAAATCAGGTCACAAAATTGATTCTTACAATATTGATATCATCATCCAGTAAAACTTCAGAAATGAAAAAGTATTTCTTATATGAGAAGAACTTCAAATAAAATGGAATCCATACTATCGGATGAATAGGAGTGATGGACTGAAGACATAATTTAACCTTATTTCATTTTGCTTTGATTTCTCGCATGAAGTGACATGATCAACACAAATGCGATAATCGATTTTCATTATGTAAGCGCATGCTGTTGATTTTGTATAATTCCATACATTCATCAAATTCAAAGACTTGCCCCTTGTCCTGTCATCTTTATCAATCGACCAACTTCACAACGTTAACCAGATTATATCATCATAAAGAAGGTTGACTGAGTTGCCGTATCTAATGGTAAATTTTTAAATTCTAGTTTGATAATACTTTGATAATAGTGAACATCAGTAAAAGCGCCAATATCGTTTTCTTTTTTATGCATTGTGAAATACAAAATCTCTTATAATTGTTAATGAACATCATAATGACATGATCTGTCGCCAAATTTGATTTGACCGTTAATAAACTTGGTATTGACACTTACGCATTTTCTTCGTAGTCCATTCGCGAGCCACTATTAGCGACAAAAACGTGATGCGAGAAGACAAGAAAATAAGTGTGAATGTTGAGGTGGAGAGATTTTACTGTATCGTGCTTCTGATGACCTAGAGACACTGATAATCTTGATTAGTTACACCGGTCAACAACAAATAGGATTTGACAATCATACGTGCGGTGGGGGAAAATTAGGTCTATAAGGCAGGTGTGGGCGGTGTCAGAGTTACTCAGAAGTCTTTTAGCTACAAATTTGACGAATGTGAATTTTTCGTGTAAAATCCTGCATTTCAGGAAATACGTCTTGAGCAATTGGAGCTTTTTTCAAGTGACATATAAAAAACTGGCGCATAGGTGTCAGTACAGTAAAAGTGGTATGTCACCACTAAGTCAGCACGTTGTCCACGTAGTTGACAGATATCTGAACAACTCATGCGAAAAATCGACCTCACCCACATTGTCTCACTCTCACTGCCCTCTATATTCACAACTCAAAACCCTTAAATGAATGGTCGCTGAAATCTAAACAGGTAGGAGTAGCAGGAAGCCGTTAATAGCAAAGATTATATGTGTGCTCACACAAATTATTGTGGTGGGTTGGATTATGAGTTAGATTGTACGTTGAAGGGGGACTGAGTCAGTCAGAAGACGGGAATGCCCTGCATTGACCGATGAGAAAGACAGAAGAAGAAGACTTGGATTCCGCTTGTGGATGATTTATGGCATTGAAGGCAACACAAACACAAGCTCGCAGACTTGCATGCAGGGAGGGAAGCGAAAACTGGCAACAGACAGGCTGCAAAGGCTAGTTGGCCAACGGAGAAGACAGGACTGATTTCATCCAGGTGAGCATTGAGAAGGTGGAGACGGAGGTGTTGAAGATAACCAATCAACTGACCACCACCAACTGCAATGACGACAAGAATAACCAGCACGAATTACCATCAACGGGAGAAAGAGGTTGAAATAGCTTACTTCCTTCATTCACGTATTTAGGC
Organism: Trichobilharzia regenti; assembly: GCA_944472135.2. Classification (NCBI taxonomy): domain Eukaryota; kingdom Metazoa; phylum Platyhelminthes; class Trematoda; order Strigeidida; family Schistosomatidae; genus Trichobilharzia; species Trichobilharzia regenti. The sequence continues at coordinate 69,999,730 of OX235267.1, forward strand.
AACCAGCACGGTTCAAACCACAGGCAATCGGAATGGATGATGATGTGAAAGCCAGCCAGAAATCCGGAGAAAAGATACACCTTCATCAACTTGAAATCAGTTTGGAAATCGCCTGCAGTTCTCCTCAGCAGAAACAAGAATAATCACACTTTCAACACAATTATCAGTGAAATCAATCAGTCAATGAGTTACTTCTTCTATGCAGGTCAAAATGTCGGCCCATGGACTACGAAGAGCATTTCCAAAAGCCTACTGCAGACGTTTACTAACAGCTGCTAAGTCTTCTGACTGGCTCTATACTGAAGACCAAATGCCTATCTAACCGGCCGGCCAGAGAGAATCAGGATGAAGAACTCTGGCAATTAACAAACCAAAGAGAGGGCCGATCGCTAAACAAATGTTAGAGAGAAAACGGAAATTGACTGGCTGGACCTACTTTAATTAAGGAAGTCATAGAATGACACTGCGCTCAGTCAAGACCATCGTTCTAGTAGAAGGCGAACAGTAATCGACGAGTGTGTTGCCTGTTTGGCAATCGAATAGAGACGATTGTATGGGGAAGTTGGAGGATGCAATGACAGACATACGGTTGCGTCTTACTCATTGATAAACGGGTATAACGTTGGTTTTACTAAGTCATGATTCTGGTTGGGATCACTCGAAGAATCTCTCGCTTCAACTCTATCACATACACTGTGGAGAAGGAATTCTGAGAGCCGATGGCTTTCAAACCAATCCAAATCCAGCAAATCCAGTTTTACATCAATCACAAAGCATATTTTGGTTAATCGAATCTCAGGGAACCCGAAACTGCACTTTAATCGCCCTTTCAAGGCGACTTTTTCACCACACGCACTGCCTTCTGTCCGGTTATTCCTCCTCGATATGGAGCACCTAATTTCCTCTGTAGCCTCTTTAATATTATTATAATGTCGGATACCGTGTCTGTTTCCAGACAAGTAGGCTGTGAATTTATTTTAACCTCAATACAATTACGTGAAGTTGGCGTGCTCAAGTGTTAGGCATCTATTTTGCTGATTGTCGCCGTCACTGTTCATCGATGGAATCGGTTTATGAACCATGTTTGGTGAATCTGCCTACAATATACATCACTTTGACCAACGATGTGGCATGACTTTACGTAGTGCCAAGCCTTGAAATGCTAGTATGTTGAAAGAAAGAGTCTGCTGCTGACGATGATGTGAGTTTGACGTCGACGGTACTGGATGCATCGCATTTAATTCGACTTCATTATTGACATAAAGACGGATAAGCGTAATACCTCTCGAAGTTTGGCTAGACACTGATATACTTCACCAATGAATTTCAAACTTCATTTGCAGGTATTGTTCAAGTCTGTTCAACAATCGAATTCTTAAGCCAGAGAAGTTGATTGACTCCAGACCACAAGTGAAGATAAGAACTCTGAATAGGTCTTCCGAGCTGACTTTAATTTGAAACACTCACATCAGTGGTATATAATATCAAGCTGAGTAGGAATGTCGTCGTTCTCGTTGTGCACACGTTTCATGCAGTATCAACGAATGGTGAACAAAGAGCTGTGGTCACCAAACTGCTGACATAGTGTTTGGAGGAAAGTCTCAACAAACGTTCTATAATTGGTCTTCTGGGGTACAATCAGGTTGCAGTATTTATCCACCTCTGCAGCACTCAACTTCTGCAGTTAGAAATTCAATGCATTTCATACGTCGTTTGTACTCTCGAAGTCCATTCGATAAAGCTCTTAGTATCTGCAGAACCAAGTGTGGAATGTAACGTTTGCATTTGGGTGACACACGGATTCATAGATGCTGCCACCGATAAGGCCATTAGCTGGAGACGAAATTCGTAGACTAGCAAGCAACTTCATCAATTTTAGTTTGTGCTCTATCAGTTTCTTCAAGTGTAAAAGCTTTATTTGAACGTTTTGCACCCGTTCCCAACTCTGATACATATAACCAATGCTGAAAGTTTTGCAAAATATTAAACACGAACTTTCTTTGAACATGCAGAGGTGGTAAATGGCTATGAAAATGTATCCAGTGAATAGTGTTCTTTTACAGCGTGATATTCAACACTATCTTTACGAGGTTTAATTAATTATCACGATGACTGAGATAATTCATAATGCAACGTCTAAAGTGAGTTATCTACGACACTTGAAGTGCATACACTCATTGACTTACTATATTGGATTCGGCATTGATCCTTATCAATAGGTTAAAGTGTGTGTACATTCGTATGTTAAGAGGGAAATATCTTCTGTGAATAACTATATGATCAGGAGAAGTCACAATGTATCTGAAAGATTTTTATTCGTTTAAGTTAAGGTTGATTTTAGAAGTTAAATCAAAATAAATTTGCCTACTTGTTTATAATGTTAACCGGAAATAAAATCACCACCATCATTAACAACATCATGAAAATATGAACCTGCTAGTGGACACCAGTGTTCACACCAAGAAAGCAGAAATCTTGAATGCAACCAAACTACTGAAAATCGAGGATGCAGCAGAGTCAGATGGATTTTTTCCTCAAAAGAACTGAAAACGGACACAGCGACTGTGGGTCATGTTATTTTTCGAAAAAATTTGAAAGGAAATGAACGTGCATACTGATTAACAGAAAAGCTACCTTGTCAAGCTACCAAAGGAGGTAGAATTACCCCTCACTCTTCAAGGACTGATGATTTCGTCCACGACAAGTAAAATACTTAGTGACGTCATCCTGGAGATAGAGAGAGAGAAAAGGTTCCGTTTCACAACCCCATAGTACAAGCTGGCTGGATTCATTTACGACAAATCACGTATTGATCAAATTGAGACCTGACACCATTATTCTTTCCGAAAAACTAAAATACTTTGAGCAAGAAACAAAGTCGCGGAGCTTCTGGATGACATCCTGAAAACGATGAGGACTATGTGAATAGGATTGTTCGTATTCCTGCATATACTATCTCGGCATCAGAATACAGCCAAAATAATAAAAGGCATTATCCGAGTATTGCACGGTCTGAATTTTGTAGGTGCATATCCACAACGACTACTTAGGTACACGCCTAGATAAAGAAATTCCCTTTCGACAACATTGTAACCACTCGCTGCTTCGATGAAAATTCAAAAAAATTTCAAATAGTTGAAAAACTAACACACACCCTTTTGATGTGTCTTTTGTCTATATTACTGTTGCTATCCCATCCACACATCAAAGGTGACATCAGAATCAGTGCAAGTTAATTTCGCTATTCATAAGTATATAAGGAGTGAAGACTTTAGACTTCAAAACGACTGAAATTGATTTTCATCGGAAATAGCTGTTTGAAGTGGAGAGAAGCAGAAAATGTCTGGATCGTGCGAGCAAGTCCCAGTATAATGAATAACAATTAGATAAAGGTCAATAAGGATAGCCAAAGTGGCACAATTAAATTAGCTAACCTGTTTAACCTCACTGGATGCATTATTCCTTCCTTCAAATGTGATGTTCCCTTTTTTAAGAATCCTCTGTCTCTATCTTGTCACCTGCTTCCACTGAGATGCACCCTCAAGAAATGAGATGTGTTTCTTCTCCTTCACATCAGTTTCAACTATGACTGAACATTGCTGCATATAAAAGTGCCAACCTATCGTCTGCTCCTTTGATATTGCATCCAACCCACTACTGCTGAAAGAACAGCGCAAACATCCTTTTTAGTGCTGAAAGGACAAATGTTGTATAACCTGAGTGACCGTTAACATAACGCAACATTATTAGTATTTTATCTGCCAGAGTGGTGCATGTATTTAAAGTTACGTTGCTGAAGCTATTCTTGTCACCTAGCTGTCTAGTTTTCAGGTCTATTCTGAAACGTCATGTTACCATACGAGTGCCTTTCGTTCCGTTTTAAGCAAACATTAGTTATGCGAATGATGAACGACAGACATTTTTTCACTGGAAATACCACAGCATCTTTCTGCTCGACTCTTTGAACGACTGCTGTGCTTAATCACATCTCTCCCGATTTCAGTAACGTAAAATGTGTTAATATGTTGACAATTTCACAAACCGACAATAATATTATGCTGAATGGAAATTGTGCATCCTTCCTGAAGAATTAAGATAATAAAAGACCAACATTTGATGTGCAGGAGACCAGATGAAAACACTGTCATGTAATATCGTGAGCAGAATTCATAAGTTCAAGAAGAATTATCCTTTAAGTATGTCAAATTTGATTAGATTATAAAGAAAAGACTTACTAAGGGATCGGTTATCAGGCTAACTGAAGTCCATCGACAAATTCCTATATGATACACAGGTGAAGTCTCAGCTAAATAATTGCAATAGTGACAGCAAACCTCAGAAGACGTCCGCTATCTTGTCTGTTAATTATTTTGGATGATGTCAGAGCATCTACTCAATGTCCTGATTATATTGGACGTTTGCTAAATGAAGAACTTAGGCTGAGTAACTCCTTCAGGCAGCAGCAATCGGAAACATAATCAGAGAATCTGACTAATGCCCATATAACTGATTTTAATTATCGACCTTTGACTACAGCAAAGAGGAGAATGCTCGGTGAAGAAGAACCAGCTTTGCCGCAGGATAAGTTCTGCGCAGGACTGTGCTTAGTCTTTTTCTACGGTTCTCATAATATAATCTTCTATGAAGTCAAGTTCTATGAGAATTGGCTTCTAGCTGACTAAGGCTGCGTTGGGTATCTTGCGTTGATTTTTGCCGTGTCTGATAATGAAGTTTTCTGGGTTTCCACTCTACATCATTCGGCTTATGATTTTGCGATGTGAAATACTATGCTGCATATATTTACACGGCAATCCATTTTTTGTTCGTTGGCAGAGTTTATTTTGACTAGTTTAAAAACTGCAATCTTTATACTGAGGTATATACTGAGGTCTTTACCCTGATTATTTTTAACATTATTTAGTGAATTCAAAGTGCAGCTGTTCACACATATCGTAGACACAATCTCAATGATTTGATAAAAGTTTTACGGTGAGGGATTTCATATTGTAGTGATCACTAATGTGACAAACAATAATATTCAGCTAACAAAGTATACTCCTTATTTCATAGATCCATACTTCCAGATACTCGAAAATCCAAGAAGCATCATATTCAACTTAAGATAACAATGGAGTGTTAGAGACATGTAATGGAAATGACTCCAGCAATGCTTTTTGTTAGGAATTTTCTATTAAGGGCATCCCGCTGACAAAATTCACCCATACTTTATCACAAATAATGTGGGTTTATGCAATAGTTCAGGAGACAGTGAATTATACTGTTATTCTTTGTTATTCGTATGAGCAGAAATCATCATTGCACAGAAAATATATTTCGACACACAGTGAAGTCATCAGTTATGCACTGTGACAGGAATAAAGAAAAGAAAAAAACACAAGTTCTTACCACTGTTATTGAACTTTATTCCGATCAGGCTATGTGTACAGAAATGGAATATATCAGTTGATCAACATCTCTCTTCCTATTGAACTTATTAGGCCAAGGTTTTGCTCAATGATTTCAATGAAGATTTTAGTTAATTTCATAAGGAATTTTACAAAACAAACTATAGCCAATATATGGTCTTATGTATAAATAAATATCAAATAATAGTTAACACGGAAGTCCAGATCCTCGGAAAGAAGCTTCTTGTGGATGCTTTCATTGTTCCATAGCAAAGTTGATTGATATGGTCAGATATAACAGAGTTTACAAGGCCCAGGTAATCAGAGCCAATTTAAATGGTAACGCAGTGATTCTCGACTTCCGAGAGCAAAGTTTTAAACCTTGTGCAGTTAGAAATAATGCCTGTTACAAGCAAAATAAAAAATAAAAATGAAATAAAACCAGACATCAAATAAAACTACAATGAGGCAATCGTCTCATGATCTTCTCAGAACAGATTTCATCTTGATCGAAACAAGAATCAACAATCTGCGTCCAATGAGTCCTCAAGACTAATGAAGACCACCAGTGAGTTTCAACGCTAGAGCAGAGAACCATACTGACAAACCTCAGTTTTCACTATTCTACACAAAATTCCCAGCACATTTATGACAGTTAATACTTTATATATGTGCAGAAAGAAAAGGTTTGTTTAGTTCTTATGTCATCCAATGTCCTTTGATTCTGTTATTATGCCTATTATGATTATTACAATCAATCTGTTACTGTTATTATCGCTTTGAATATCATCCACCGAGTTAATTCATACGGTTAACAACTTTTGCATCGTTTGTTCTTATTTAACGCGTTGTCATTGGATTTGAGGTTCTCAGACATCAGGAAGTGCACGATAAGTCTGGAAATGATAATGAATTTTGAAGAGGCTATTTTCAGTCAAGTAAATATTTACCTCCAATGTACTTTTTTACAATCGGGAGTTTTGAAAACTCCTCCTGCTGAAAAATGATACCTATAGGACTCTACATATTGTGTTGTCGGACACTCTGAATATTAAGAAAAAGGTTATTTGCTCTATCGATATAGACTCTTTATTCAGCAACTTTCCTCTTCATGAAACTGTAAATTTCATTTGCGATGCGATAAACTTACCAATCCCTGTCACTTACATAAGAGACATCATCTTAATATATGTACAGAAAATATTAGATTCACTCATTGGTACACTCATTGTCGATAATAATAGTAAATCTATTGAAAACTTCATTACCTTATTTAATCGCATTCATCAGAATATCCGAGTGACTTCCGAACTCAAATTGAATAACAAGCTCGGTTTCCCGAATATTACAATGACCAGGAAAGATGATAGAACGATTCAGCGACCGAATTTTCGTAAACAGATATGGAGTGGACAATATCATCAGTAATAACGTTCCTTAGTGAAATGTTTGTTCTCAAGGGCCCGAAAATAATAACGAGTGACACATTGACGGATGAGTTTTGACTTATACATTCAGTTAGACTAGCCAATGGTTATCCAGAAAACTTTATCACTTGTCACAGTAAGGATAGACCACATCTAGAATAGACAGCCTCTTTACCAAAGAAAGCTATCTTTATTAACCTACAATTCAAGGGTGACAAGATTATGCAGTTAACAGCTAGATTAAAGACTTCGGTTAGCCATCAAGCACAAATTCTATGCCTCCTCTCTTTCCTTCACATACCGAACATTTTCGATCCCTGTATCTACGATTAAAGCACTCTGTGAACTCTACTTCAAACTGAATCTTCAAGTTTACCTGCAATTGCGGTGAAACCTATATAGGTAAACCCAATAAAATTTTCCAATGTAGTCTTCGAAAAGAACATATTCCATAGTGGTTATTAAAACACAGAAAATCGCAATACAATTAATCTGAATAGAAATCCATCATTATTCATTGCAAAGCACTTATCAATGTCAGGTCACAATTCAATATTAATGACTGTTTCACAATTATTTCACATCACACTAATTCAAGGCTGGTTATTGAAAGTGATGGAAGCACTTTGGATTATGTTTTGATTTTTTTGATTAAAGCTTGATTCCACACCGTATTTTTGGCACAGGTATGCAATTTTCAGCATGTGATATCGGTAGCTCAAATTTTTCAGGCCGACCCTTGGTATCAGGTGTGTGTCGGCTGTAGATCGAACCCCGGATCATTGACATGATCCGCAGGTGACGCACAGTGCGTCGGTGGCACAGTGGTTAGGACTCTCGCCTACCATACACATGCTCCGAGGTTCGATCCACTTCCGACGCACACCTGATATCTATGGTCGGCCTGCAAAATTTGAGCTACCGATATCACATGCTGAAAATTGCATACTTGTGCCAAAAATACGGTGTGGAATCAAGCTGTAATCAAAAGCATTTTGGATTAATCGCAAACATCCTACACTGTGTGTACAAAAACAACAGACTTCAACCTTCGCCTTCTATGGACTACTTAACCTAATTAAATAAAACTGGTCACTCGAATGTACTTTTGTTTTATATAACCGAGTAATTGTCATGCATTTTATTTCGTCACAGTGTATCATGTTAGTTGTAAGGTGGTTGTAAAGAAACTATAAAATGATAACATCATCTGGCGAAGTTAGTCCTCTAAATGCCTTATACAAATTTTTCAATGGGACTAATTGTTTTAATGATTACATACGAGTTATTCGATATAGGTGGAATTAGGACTCATCATCAGTAAGTGCGTACGTATATCATCGATAGCACTTCTGAATTTATAAAGAAGGATTCAAACCAGAACATCGACAATGAAGCTGTGGCCTTCGTGGGTTTGCATCAACTAATATTTAGCGTTTTCTTATTGCAGACCACTGAATCCATTGAAAACGTTTCAGGACGAGATACAGGCGTGTTGCATCTTAAACGCTTCTCTGTTTTGAATCTTCTAGAGCAAATTCTTCAGCATCGCATCACACTCTCCTTTTCCTATGCTGGTTGGATATTGGCTGAAAAACGAATTATCTAGTAAACTACGCGACGTTCTCAAATCCTCTGGCAACTGATATCATATTTTCCACTAAGTGCAATTTTCAGTTTATTGAAGGAACAATTTTTCAAGTAGGAGGCTTGTCAATTTCATTATACTAGTAACAGTGTAGACAAAAGCTGAGTATCTTTTCCTGGTCTAATATGACTAAAGAAAACAGGGTTAATAATTCAGAACTATTTGAAATGCAATCCACATCTACTAACTGAACAGCATATGGGGAATTTAAACAGAAAACAATAGTCGATATGGGATTATATTTAGGCTTCTCTTGTGATGATAAGGTACTGAATACAAAGGGGACATTGATTTACAGAAAATGATTTCATGAATATTTTCAAATTTGGCACAACTGCTTATCATGGTTAAACCAAGTCAAAAAAATACGTAGAAGACTATATACGGTACTACCTGAAAATAAAAGATGATCACATTAAACGTTTTAAGTTGCAATGAACTACAGGTCATGCCATAACATTTCTCAATCTTTTATAGTGCTTATGTATTGCATATAATTTACAGTTATCCTGATAATAATAACAATAATCAATCGTGTTTCTTTGTAGATAGTGACGCATCTAGTCTTAATTGAGACACATCATTTGGCCATATCTTCGATTTCTAGTAGTTGCTTGATGGTGTTCCCACGGAGACAATTTCCTAAATTATCAACAGGTTACCCACTAGACAGATTGAACCGCAAGAACTCCCACTTCTACCGTCGGTGGCATAGTGGTTAGGGCTCTCGCCTACCATACACATGCTCCGAGGTTCGATCCACTTCCGACGCACACCTGATATCTATGGTCGGCCCGCGAAATTCGGGCTACCGATATCCATGCTAAAAACTTCATACTTGTACCAAAAATACAGTGTGGAATCAAGCTGTAATCAAAAATAAAATATTAGAAAAATAATAAAAACCTAGTTGATCTTATTGCTTCCCGAAATCAATGTTCTTCTCTTCCAAGCTTTAGAGGTCGTTGAAGCGTCCTTATGAAAAGGTAACATGTAAACAGAGTTAGAAGACGCTTGTTCAGCCATTCAGCAATCTGAAGAAAACTTGGGCAGTTATTATAATTACTTAACAGTTTATCGTTCAAATCTTGACGTTAGCACAACGTACAATTGACAGAATCACTGCAAAACCGTCAAGAAAACTAGACCACCAGATAGCTACATGAGAATAACATGAAGTACTCATGTAATTAAGCAATGAACGTTCCCACCATTCATTTTTGGTGTTGTGAAGAATCAAAGAAAGTGACGAATTGGTAACTTGAGACATCAGCTCAGTGCATCGTGGACAGTTTCACTAGACGTCATTGAAAAGTACACTAGTTATGCGATGTGAGAAATATATTGGTGTCATGCAAATAACTTCGAAGAAAAAGAAAGTGTTCAGTTAAAATGCCACTCACTTTATAGCCGGAAAAGTATACAGCGGCTAACAGAATACCGCCCAACACCTGATATCTATGGTCGGCCTGCGAAATTCGGGCTACCGATATCCATGCTGAAAATTGCATACTTGTACGAAAAATGTAGTGTGGAATCAAGCTATAATCAAAAATAGAAAAACAGAATTTTTTTTTGTCCCCTCTATGACTCAATTGCCTCAGCTGGTATCCAAGTACCATGGCTATCACAGCTAGAAATATTGTAAAACCCCATGATAACGCTGTCCACAAATGAAGAGGTCTTGTTAGGCCAGCGAATCCACAAGATATAGTTAAAACCTGTAAAACGTATAAATTATGCCGAACTCAAATATAAGCAGTGGGATGCGCTGATTTACATTGCATTGCTGTTTTCACACTTAACAAGCTCAGAATCCAGATTTCGTTATGGACCAACTTCAGTTAGACAGCTAATTGAAAATAAGAGAGCACTGAACACCTGTTTCATTCTACTTTGAGAGTATTCATGAGTACTCACTCACCAACGCACCATTGTTCGAATCGATAACCTTCAGGATTCAAGTCCAATTTCCTTAACTACTTAAGCCACTTCGAAAAAAAATCAATGATCCCTGAATTCGTGCTTCTGTTGAATTGTGATATGTACCTACTCTCAAACACTTCTCTAAATGGTAATCGAGCTTGAGACCAACAGTGAAATTAATCCGAATTTTCAATTGGCGTCGGTGGAACAGTGGTTAGGACTCTCGCCGACCATTCAATTCACATAGTCCAGGTTCGATCCTCTGCCAACGCACACCGATATCACTTGCTGAACATTCCATACATGTACCAAAAATGTGGTTGTGGAATCAAACTGTAATCAAAAATAAATCAACGGTTTGCTTTTTAGAGATAACGTATATTCTTTTAACTAGAAGTGCATAATCTATCACACTAAAATGAGAATTACTATCTTCATATTTGACAAATAGATAGTTAGACTTCTACATTGCTCAGATGTTTTCTCCAACTACTCACGCAAAAAAGAATAAGAAAGACTCATCTATGGTCAACCAGCAGTCAACGAAATAGTAGTATGTGAGTAATCAGTCATCTTCACGCACGAATTCAAAAATAACTATTTGACAGTTCGACAACTGAATTGAGCACATTGTCATAGTTCAACACTCACAACACAACAAGTTATTCTACTTTTATAATTTATGTCTTACTCATGCAAAAATTACTACGGAAATCATGACAATATAGAATAAATTAGCACTTCACTCTTTATTCCCGACCACCATCTTTGAACAAATGATCATATCATTATTTGAAAGAATCAAATATATGCACACTTATTTGAGTGATTGATAAACTCACACTGAGTAAAAGAAAGATATGATTCACCGGAAATTGCGATTCTACTTGTTTGAACAAGAAGCAAAACTACTGCGAAAACTGCACCAATTAGTCTGAAATGAATTTGAATGTTGCATTGGTTGGTTAACCGATCAGTATAAAATAAAGGAGGATATTCAACGAGTACCATCGCTATCGTCTGAGTAAGGCAGAATTTGACATCTTTGTAACACAACCTCCCTTGGAGTAATAAAACGTAAATGTAAACGTGGTAAACAGTTTACATCATGCAAACACATGCCTTTTTTTCACATACTTATCTTGACGAAAGCTCTGCACATAGTTTTCCATAATTAACAATTGACCCACTTGACAAAATTAAGTAACTTACGGTATACAGGCTTAAATCTGGTCAATATCGATTTCATATTACTTTGATAAAGCTATTAGCAGCACTAAATAGCTACAGGTCAGCAACAAAAATGTCGTTTTGTTTATCCATCTATTGTTGACAAAGTTGAACTATCACAATCCATGGAATGTGATCTTGGGTGATCTTGAGCTCACCAATCAGTGATGTTTACAGAAAAATGATGATTTTTCCAGGAGGAATACATGGAAGCACATTGAAAAGGTTATTTCTCCCTGACAAGATCCTAGTCAATAAAGGGAGATTCATTTTACAAGTTCATCCAGGCTCCACAATTTCACTTATCAAGGTGACTCGAACTGAGTTAATTTTTTAACTACTCGTCAATCCAACCTAGAGACGGTCGAATGAATTGATGTAAGTCTGATTAGGGAATCGTCGAAATCATAATGATAACTAACTCGAAGATGGTTTAGACCTAAATCTGAAAGGCAGTTGTATCACAGCCAGTCGCCAGTATGAAACGTAGTTCGGGTATGATTGAACTTTGCATTATTCGTAGAATAGTGTCGCTTTACAATTTGAAATTACCTCCACAACTTATTTCCGAGGCTTTGTTTCGTTTATTTCTAATAGTTCTTGGGAGGCCACACTTATATCTCCTCTCTATCAGAAGAATTTTACCGATATGAACAAAATAACACCAAATCCTCCTAACACCTGTCGGACTGTATTCATTTTCCTTGATGCTATATTTCTTCCATCGTCAAACCATTTCACAGCAAGCACCAAGCAGTATTCCGTCTCTTCAGCCGTTGATCTCACTCCAGTATTTACTATCTCATAGTCACAGATAAAGTCTATGATTGTCAGCTCCACTTCCGTGTATGAAAACATTGTGTGACTGTGCACACTTAAATACATATATATCAAATGCTTCCAAACATCACTAGATGTACACAGAAGCATCACAACAACAGATGCTACCAACTCACTTATCTGAATGGTACTCAGAAGGGAGATCCGGCTCAAATTAGCACTTCAGATCGTGAACAGCCTTCATAATGGCGCTATAGTAATGGTAGGTCCGGTTATCGAAGGACAAGTAAGTGTACAGGTTCGCCGAGGCAGTCGCACTCCTGAAGTGTAATTCTTCAACTTTGTCATATTAAGGAAAGCAAACCTTTAGATCATAATGGAATTCAAGCAGCCGATTGCTTCATTTTTCCACAAGAATAAAAGTAACATTGAAATATATATTTATACATATATATATATACTATACATGTGACGATATTGTTTGGTAATACATGTAGCAATAGAATGACACTAAATTACATGTTCAATTTTCAACTTTTTCAGGAACCATGTAATAATCACCCCAATGTTAACTCACACGAGAGCGAATGACATATACCACGTTGAAAACAAATTTTCGAGTGCAGTCCTATAACTCACTTGTAAGCAGAAAGTGTAATTCCACAGTCTTACATGTTTGCCACCAACAAAGTGGTAGTGATCGTGATCACATCCATGAAGCTTGTAAAAATGATATACTTCATTAAATTACTGTTTTGATCTAAAATAAGACATATTCTTGCACAAGTCTGTCCAGTGACTGTATTCTAGAAACAAGGAGTTTGTGAAAACCTCTACCTACCGGTAATATTTTGCCCACTCTAGGTTTCATACTAATTGCAAAGAAGACCATTTAGTTTATTTGTCACTTAAATCTCAGAATTGCTGCAATAGACCGTCAACATGCTGGCATACATAATGCCTGATTCAATATACATACAGGAAGAGATATTACACTTTCAAATGTCGGAATGTTTATGACTGTTGATGTCTGAAATAAAGTTGCGTCATATGTACTTCTTCAGTCAAAATACTTAGAGTCAATATGACGAAGCAACATAACTTGAAAGTACTCAGAGATATGTAAGCGTTCTAGAGCATGTATGGATGAATGAGGGCTACAGAATAGATGTTACTGACTCCCGTAATAACTTTGGCTAATGTCAAATCCACGACAGCAGGATCAATATGATAGTGCTCAAGCAGTCATAGAGGTAATAAAAAACAGAATTAGCGTTACAAATTAGAAAATCATATGAGACATCGATGATTCTATGTTTTGCATGTCTTCTGTCTTTCAAAATATGAAGTCAACACTGTCTTGAAGTTGATTTTATAACTTATACTTCATTGCCTCTAATATCTTAAACAGAAAATACTAAAGATTGTAACTTACATAATTTTGTCTACATTCATTGAATTCATAGTTATTAACTGCTTTATTATTATACTGTATCGTCTGTGTTCATACTACGAATATTCCATTGAAATGCGTTTCAGTGTACTATGGACCACTGTCAGTACACTTTAACACAAGGTTGAATGAACGCACAAGTGTGTGAACAACAGATAACGATTTTGTTAAATTTTGCTATACTATAAGTGTTTTCAAGCATGATTAAATCGATACGAGGGCTATCAAATTTCTAATGCCAAATAATATGAGATAACTGAAATATCTTTAAGGTAAAATGTATCTTTTGGATGTAAGCAACACATGCATGCATCTGTGAAACACCCGTACACTACTCACCATTTATGCACATGGTCTGATTTCGATTCTTACCAGATGTACACCTCAAGCTCATTTAGAAATTAGTGAGCCATGCATAAGGAGGGAAATTCGGATGTGAGACTAGAAACCACACTTTGTAAAGTAACACTCCTGTTACTCAAATATTTATGCTCAGGATTCAAACCATCAGCTTGAAACGCATAATGAAATGAACTTCAGATAGGAAATTCGTCAATGAACTAACAAAGCCAAAGTGAGTTATCTTTATATTTGATATTAGCTGATATAAAACATTAAACGGTCAGTTTGGCAACACTAAATGTAACATAAGTAAAAAAAGATTCGTGTACGAATGAGATACATTCTTAATCTCATATGTGTATTCTAACCTAATTTCCACCATCTTCGAAAGTTCAGCGAAAATGTAAGCCTAATGATGTAGGATTTTAATAAATTAAAATAGAACTACACCAGCGGACATCACGCAATATACGTATTAGAAGAAATTACAACAATGAAGTGAAAATTATGTGTGAAGGTGACTTCTGATTTGGAGTTCAATATCTTCAAGTAGACTCAACAAAATTTAACCACAGTTACAAATGTGATGCGGATGGATCGACTCTGAAAATACCTACACCTGTGAAACGTTTCACAAAAACATTCACTGACTTCTTGGATGACAACAATCTTGTAAGTCTGTAGTTGCTGCAACTTTCAAATTGTTATTCAACACGTACAATAAAAGATCATAGCTGTTTTATCTTTCGAACTTAAGAAACTTTCCATTTGACTGGTTAACTAAATTGGTTAATATTCGGTTTTGTCTATATATATACTCTGTTGATATGGATGCTTCACAAAATATTCTTGAGCTCTCTGAATGTTAAAATTCCATTTTATAATTAGCACTATATGCGAAGGACCAGGACACTGCTGCTGTGTGTCGGTGCGTCGGTGGCACAGTGGTTAGGACTCTCGCCGACCGTGCACATAGTCCGGGGTTCGATACCCTGCCGACGCACACCTGATATCTATGGTCGACCTGCAAAATTTGGGCTACCGATATTCATGCTTTAAATTCCATACTTGTACCAAAAATACAGTGTGGAATCAAGCTGTAATCAAAAACAAAAAATAAAAATTAAATTAAAAAAATATTCATTTGTTTATTAAATACATCACATAAAAAACGGGATTATTAATGGATGACGACACCTTTATTTATTTATTTTTATTTTTGATTACAGCTTGATTCCACACTGTATTTTTGGTACAAGTATGGAATTTTCAGCATGAATATCGGTAGCCCAAATTTCGCAGGTCGACCATAGATATCAGGTGTGCGTCGGCAGGGTATCGAACCCCGGACTATGTGCACGGTCGGCGAGAGTCCTAACCACTGTGCCATCGACGCACACATTTCATCATTTATTAATTAAACATTTTCCGTTACTTAGTTTTATTTATTCCTGCGTATTCCTTGTAGAGGCAGTAACATAATCCAGATGTTGAGGTGAACAGGTGCTGAATCATTCATACCACGGGTATTTTCAGTTGATTCCATTTATACAGCTTCTGTTATCAATCTCACACACCACTTTGTTACATTAGATTCTTAGAATGTCATCTTATCCCATCCCTGTTGTATTGCTCTGTGCAATTGCATGTAGTGCTATAGTTCAACTATCCTACAGATCTCCTATCTCTAGATGGTTAATTACTTTAGATTTCGCTTTTGCTTTTCTTGCTCTGCTAGTCTGGATTACCCAATTTTACCACTCTGATCTGTCTATTCCACTTGACAATCATCTTCCTTAATACCATATGGTTTTCTGCCCTACTAATTAAACTGACAATCACTCAGATGACGTGAAAGCCAAAAACCGGTTTAAAAGTGTGTTTCCTGCGATCACTTGTGTTCAACTCCACACTGGAAGATTTCCTGCCTGACTTTCCAATTCGTATTTGAATTAAACTGTCTCTTACCTTCAAGGTGATGTGGTTAAAATGGGTAAATGTGTATTATTGTGTAATTAAGGTGAATATGTCATCTGCGTAACTACACTATTCTCTGGAGGAGCGGCTGTTATTGTAATATGAGTTATTCAACAAGCGTATTCGATATCTGAAACGTTCTGCAGTCCATACGATGAATAGCAAAAAATAATACAGAAAACAATAAATTGAAAGTTTTGAAACAGTTTAGTCAGCTGTAATTGATCTGATTATGATGGACATACTGCTATCACCCAGTAAGTAATACTGGTAGCATAACAACTTAACTCTTAAGCGGCTTCATTACAAATCTCCGCTAATTCTGGCGTCGTAGTTCATTTAAGTGTTCGTTTCATGAAAAGCTATATTTTTGGGTGCGTTTTCAAGTGAGGTTTTACAGTGGGAACTTTATTCTGACGTACACGATATCAACGGCTTACTGTATTTCATTTACATTTCATCTGCAGCACTTGTATCAGGAAATACAGCTGAATTCTGTTACCAGTGCAGTGTGATGGATTGAGCGAGGTGGTAAGCGTAAACGTTAAGTGTAAATTTTTGAATGGTAAGAAAATAATGCCAGTGTATTTGGCTTCTGCACTGAAACGTAACTATACTTATAAAAGAATTCCAAAGATCAATCAGATACCGGTAATATCTGTCCCCGAAAGATATATGACGTAGGGTATAGTGTGGTATAGACGGGGTGACTAGTTGAAAGCTAAGAAAGCAGGGGGAAGAAGTTGGCATGGCGTAATGAGTGTGAGATAATCACTAATCAATAAGCTCCTGTAGAATGGACAGAAACCAATGGATAGGCGATTAAGTGTTTTGACATAAAATCTGTCTGAAAAACCAATGTCATTAATAAGAATTACTATAGGTGAAACGTGCAGCAGAAGACAGAAGCAAGTGGAGACGTGCAGTTGAAGCCCTATGTTCCATTAAGAAACAATGGAACAGTAATAATAGTAGTAAAAACAATGATAATAAAAGCATACTTACCTGAAAAAAAAGAAAAGAAGAAGCAAGATTATAGTCATAACTTTACTCTGGCCACGGTAGGGCAAGGGAATGTATGTACAGCTTTTGAATGCAGAGGTCCGGTTTCAGATCTCGAATAGCTATGTACAGATGGTGTATGCGAAGTCCATTTGTACGATATCGAGGGACTCTGCATAGCACTGTGAATCATTTCTGTGGGGGTGTTCGATGTCCGGAGATGATAAGATGTTCTAGGATACAGCTGCAGCTATTGTCTTTTTTCTTCTCTGGTTAACCAAGCTTGACACTAATCCTGAATACGTTGTGGACGCGAAGTTGCGAAAGGCCGATATACTTCGATCCCCACAACCAAGTGCAATGAAAATGCACAGGTGTAGTGGACAAAAGCGATATCTCATCCTTAACGTTATTAGGCAGGATTAACTGAGTTTTGGAGAGTGTGATATGTAAGGTGGGTGCATGAAATGTCTTCTTCATACATTTAGAAAGGTGGTTTCTGAGAATTCCGCTGCAATTTTACCTTTGAATTCCAGGTTCATATGGGAGGTTTTCTTAGGAATAATTGCGATGTTTTGCGACGGAGACTTCTCTTTCTTGTTTTTGTCTATGAACCTTGGTGAATACCTGTTTTCTAGTAGGGTTTCACGTGTTGAATTTAATTCTTTCTCCATCATGACTTCTGAACTTATATCAAGTATGCATCAGATTTCGCTTTCGGATCAGTGGGACGAAGCTCCGGAATTTGATAAACTGTCTTGTCCATGTTGGCTTGCGATACATCTATCTTTGGATCGTACAATGTTGTCTTCTGGTAAGTAGTAACTCAAGGAATGCAAATGCCATATTCGGTTCACTTTCTAAAGTGGATCTTATTGATGGGTGTGCTGCGTTGGAGGTATTGATGACCGACATTAAATCAGGTTTTTCATCACAAATTATGAACGTATCAACTACGTATCCCCTGTATGATTGTACTTGATTTGTCCTAGGATCGAAGATGTTTTTTTTGGGACTCGCCGTGAAGCAGTCGGCTAGGAGCGAACCAAGAGGAGACACCATAGGTTCACAATCTTTCTATACACAGAATTGTTCATTGATTTTGAACTGAATATTAAACTTACATCTAAGAAGTAGCTTTTTCAGGTAGTTTATGTAAAGACGAACTTCTGGGTTGTTGACTTTGATGTAGGTACAAATTAGGTATATTGTGTTGAAATTAGTTTATTAAGAGACCCTTCGTTAATTGCAACACCTCTGTTCAGAATAAGGTTTTCATAAATTTGTATTTTCCAGTTTTGTAGGTTACGATCCAATGCGATACGCACCATTAGTATATATGAGCAAAAGGGAATTGCTTATCTTCTTAAAAAGGTTCTAATAAAACAATTCACAATGACATTGAATTGGTTGGCTTAAGCTTCATTCTGACCAACATTGTATCACATGTTGTGCTACAGATTGCTATACCACTTGAAGATACTTCATAAAAAGAATATATATATAATGCAACCAATTAAGTTGAGCATTCCGTGTATTGTTTAAATATGCTGTTCAGAATAAATCTATCAGCTTACTTAAAGAAATGTTTCTGCAATAATCTCAAATTCCTCTGATAGTAAACACCTCCTGGGCATTTCATTTTCAAACGAATTAGATTTATTTGTGAGACTATATATCGAACTGTTTGACAGTTAAATTACGAATGGGTTCAACCAAATTTAGAGACGACAGGAACGCAACAACCCACAGGGAACTGAAGTAAACCTGGGTGAAATTATACCATGCAGTATGAACCCGTTGAAAGAGACCCCTAGTTAACTTCATACAATCCAATAGATATAAAGCATATGCTCATGAGACGTGTTTTGTGTCACTTTCATTTACAAATGATAATAACTGGCACATGAATTTTGAGAAACACGTAGGAATAAAATTATTGATATAAAGTACTTATGCTTTCATGAAAGCGGAGAATCTCACAAATGTGAATGCACCGGCATTAAAATTTCAAATATTTCCCAACATACTACTGACTAGCACTAGTAGTTAGCGACTGGCGATGAAAATCAATGCTACTTTATAGACACGTCGAAATGGTCTAAATGCTAGACAGTCGCCTCAATCGTTTTATGTCTAAATGAATTCGCGATGACCGTTATCTTTTTAGGACATCAAATTCTTCTTTGGCGTCATGCACCATCTATTATCCGGTGATTTTTTTCAACACTTTAGAACTTCCTAATTGCCTAAACTTCCGAAAACTTTAGGATACTTCCAAATCACTTTTTATAGATAGGTTTAGAAGACGAGTATAGACCGATTTACTTTCCTGTCTGTTATAATATGTTTCGCAGTAGAACAGCCAGATGGTCTGTTCTCACCAGTAATGAGTTCTGGTGGTTCATAGCTTTTGAAGCCCTTACTTGCAGAGTTCGATGAGTCCTTCCTATGCATATGTGGCTAAACATACATTTAAACTGTAATAAACACAGGAGTTCGACATCCCTTTTTCAAACGTTCCAAGGGCTTAGATGCATACGTGGACATCACCTCATGGATTATTCTGATCTTAGCTGTATAAAAAATCTTTTGAACCGCAGCGTTCAATTTATGTTCAGTTACGAAGGTGTTATGATCAACCTAGTATCGGGTTCCTTGATATAATCGTCTGTCTTAACGGATAGTCGAAGAATTGGTCTTGGCGTTCTGATTACACTATGTGTCCTTACGAAGTTCTCTGGATAATTTTGATCACCTGGAGTCTGTGTTAGTTTCCTCTTGCCACCATCTTTTACGTAATCTGTACATTTTCGTAGAATTCTTTTGAAAAGGCAACTCATTAAGGCTTTCTTTTAGCAAATAGACTCGAAACTGTTGTAATTAAGTTTCTATTCTGTCCAGGCAGGTCTCCTATGAATAGGTCGTTTCACTCTTCAGTCAGGCTGTTGACTAAGCAATATATCAAGGAATGCTTAACAGTTGGCTTTCTCCTCCACAGACGTAAGTGATGTGCTATTTTGAAGTTCATGCATTCGATTTAATACCGAAGTGGTAGAACGAGACTTATCATTTATGATTAAAGCGTCGGCGACATATATCTTCAATAAAATGGTATATTTCCGATTAAATTTTCCAATAAACTCTCAACATACGATGGATGGATATTTGCCGAAAGGGGCCTCAACCGGCTTCTCATAGCACAATAATCAATCTGGCGGATGCAACCACCTTCAAATGTGAATCATACATAACTAGTACAGAGAGGTAATAAATACTTCAGATAAATTGAGGCGGATGTCATTAGGAAATCATGTGTAGAAGTGTAATCACACAGAAAATCAATTGTTTTTAATAAGGTTACATCACTGGATAAAGATTTCACATAGAAAGAATATAAAGTTTTTTATTTACAGTATTAACACCATAAATGTTATCAGCCAGCCCAAATTTATCTTCCAATATATACTAACAGAATTGTCTTTTGATGAAGCCCATCATTTCTACTATCCACTGAGCAAGTTTATGTGTTGGTCATCTACACATTGACACTACAGAACCTAGAGTATTAGTGAGTCGATGTATTTTGGAAAAACCATACACAAATGGAATTTTACATTCTGATGTTTTCATAGAATTAAATGTATCTTTGCTTATAACATTTAGGCCAAGAAGTTTTACTAGATTAAAGAGCACTGTTTCTAGCCATACACAATTATCTTATGAGGAGTGTTCACGGCTAAATTTACTTTCATTATCAAGAATGCATAACATTTTATACTCCAGAACATTTGTCGCGTCTCGCAATCATTATATTAGGGTTTCCCGTATTCTGTTGATTCAACATTAAAGAACGCTTGTGATTATGTCAGATTTGTATCCGATTTCAGTTATACAAAGTCTTCCTTAGAATAATGGTAGATGCCATGGATTGAATGGTTTATTTAAAATGTTGAAATCATCATCGTACATCTTTGAGTTGAGCTGCTCCTATGAAGCCAGTTACATGGTCCGCCTTCACACAGCTTTAAACAAGGGCGCATTTGGACATATGTACGTCTGTAGGTGAAAACAGGGGCAACAAAATGTATGAATAATGCGGTCTTAGCCCACTTGCGAGACACTGGACATTAAAAATACAGAATTATAGTTCACAGTTATCTACTGTGTTCTTTCTAGAGCAGTCCGATTACGTCTTTAACCAGTATCCGAAGAGGTAGACCGAAATTCGTGGTCTCTGTACTCAGAAGAACGTTGAGAAATCACTTTGACATACAGTAAAATCAACGTATTCACCATTAAATTTCAAATCACTGTCCAATTACTCTTCATTCTCTCACCTGATAATTGTTCGCTAACAGTGATTTTCTGTTTACTAAAGGAAAGGTTGTTATTATTTTGTCATTATTCTTTGTATTAATCCCCTTTGAACCATCCCTTCACATACCCTATTTGTTGATTCGCTTCTCTGTAATATTCACATTGTCTCACACATAACTAATCACACTCACCCTTAAAACCCTCTATATTTCCTTGAGTATAAATACACAAACATATCGCTCAACTATTTACTTTATTCTGTCTCATGTTTTAATTGACCATTAGCTTTCAGCATATGGATTTAAATGATAATCCAGACTAACTCACTGAGCATTATTATCCGATGTTGGATATTTGTGCTACAGCATAAGTTTTGCTTAGTATTTTAATTTGCCTTTACTCGAGCTACTGGTTGACACAGTCAGTGGATTCGATTTCCTGAGCAATCTGAAGAAGAACTTCTTGTAGATTCTTTTCAGTTTGTAAATATGAGAATTCTGAAAGCCTCCAGGATTGCTGTTGGCCTAACAAAAATAAACAAAACTTCATCCTAATAGTGCATTCGTATTCATGTCATCGCAGGAATAATGAAGGCCTGTTAGGAGTGTTCTTATCTTGAGTTCAAAATCACTGCATGATCAAACTTAGTTTTTACTAGTAGTAACCGAAGCACCTAAACTGTTACCCCTGATAAATAAAGGAATTCGAAGCCAATAAACATTTACAAATAAAATGGTTACTGTAATTTGGAGTGAATTTCCATAACCTATCGTACTGAATGTATCTGTGCATAAAGCCTGTGCATCTGTCAGGTTTCCTGGCGTGTGTAAAACAGCACACATTCAAAGAAATTTAAAATATCCACGTAGATTTTGGAGCTAAGTAGGTAATACCTGTTGACAGCTAACTTCGCACCATACTGAAGATCAAATGGTTCGTCACAAAGAACAAGCGACAAAAACTATGTTGATGAACAAACCAACTAACAGCTGTGTGCTAAAATATGGAGTTGGATGGGTCAGACATAAGTGAAGAATGGTATCGAATGGAGTCGCGCCCAGTGTAGGTCATTATTCGAGTGGAATCTCAGTAGGAACCGACGAACGCGTCGTGATAAGGTGGGATGGTGAAGATGGTTTTAGGAGTAGATGAGAGATAACAGGCCTTCGTAGACCTAGTTGTAGAGAATGCAGGAAAATAGAAAAAAGTGAAGGAGCGTTGTTGCAGCCATACATCCCTCTCGGAAACCTACGGAGTAATAATAATAAAATTCACGTCGTACACAAACCAACAAAGTCACTTCACTCAATTCTATGTCAGCCAAAAGACTCAACAGCTAAAGAAGATAAAACCAACATCATCTACAAAATAAATTGTAACAACTGCAAAAAACACTACATTAGTCAAAGTGGACGTCCCCTTTGTCTTCCTATCCACGAACATAAGCTAGCCGACAAAGGACATGATATCCACTCCCTCATATCCCTCATATATACAGACAACCACGGACATCAATTCGACTGAGACAACCAACGTTCAAATATTGGACACAGGAAACAAGAAGAATGCTAGAGAATTTTAAGAAGGCTCCCTGGTATTCAAGTGAATCATCAATCAATAGACACATCGAGATAGACAAAATTTATCAACCGATAAGAAAGAAACTTCACACACAAAGGGTCAAAGTTCAAGTCAAAGCAGCAATCTGTTCCAATACAAGTAGCCTAGAAGGTGTGTAAACACAGAAAAACAACCAATCACGTCCATGGTCACGCACCAGGAGAGATGATTAATAAACTCGTGGATAAATGTAAAATCTCACTTCGTGAAATTGAAGTGTGTGGTGAAGATTTCGCCTAGTAGGGTGATGAAAGCTTCGCGAATTAAATAATAAAGATAATACCTGTTTCACCTATCCAGAAATTTGTTTTTTCAGCAACTCATTGCATAATTCGATGTGGAAAAGATGAGCTGGATGCATTCAAGCAGTAGTTTACGGGTTTCACTAAATACGTGTGGTCAGTGTGATGAACCTCTACTTATTATCTTAAACATTTAAATTCCCATCACATATTTATCATCACTTATTCATGATTAAATTTTGACGAGTTGATCACGGATTAATATCAGTTAGAGAACCATTGAAAACCAGGGAGTACTGGACAGCTGCTGTTTCATCCTAGTTTGGGAATCATCGGCAGTACGCACCCACTGGCTTTCGAACCCGGGACCTCTTGATTACAAGGCAAGCTCGTATACCATTCAGTTGGGGTCGTGCTAAAATCACGAATTGGTTGAAATTAGAATTCATGAGCCATTGAATCGGGTACCAGTGGCTGAATGGTATACGAGCTTGCCTTGTAACCGAGAGGTCCTGGGTTCGAAACCCAGTGGGTGCGTACTACCGATGATTCCCAAACTAGGATGAAACAGCAGCTGTCCAGTACTCCCTGGTTTTCAATGGTTCTCTAACTGATATCAGTCCGTGATCAACTCGTAAAAACATAACAAACCCTTACAGACCAAACTATTGAAAATTTAATTTTGAACCCAGAACAAGTCAACTGAGATTAGAACAATTATTCTATCCTAATTGAGGGTATCTGATACCTCCCTCTTTATCTCCCTCATCTTCTCTATAGAATGAATAGAACCAAATTGTCGCCATCGAATCCTCGAGTGTTCATTTTCTAGTTCAATAATACTAAGTATAGTTTTTTTATGATTTCTCTGAATAGTTCTTGTAGGAAGATGCCACTAGCATTAGATTACATTATCGTGCACGACAAAAGTCTACGCAACTGATTTTTGTACTCAAAAATGTCTTGAAATATGTTGATTTTTTCTTGATTGGATACTCAAAGTGATGAAACTGGCGTAGATAACAGATACTCTAAATTGTGATTAGTGTATTCTAAAGAGCAAACACTACGACACGTAGCCATTCATGTCGTTCTTAAAATAATAGGGGTGATATAAAGAGAATACACTCTGCGGATAAACGTCGTTAATACATTCTGAATTTGTTTCAAGAAATAATGTATTCACGTAAGTTTATTCCTAAACAGAAGCATCCCCGTGAATTCTCCCGAATTCCTTTTCACAACTAATCAAATTATTTTCTCTCCTGATTACATGTGAAAGTGAATCTGTTGGAGATGTTAAGGGTATGCATGCAGACATATTGATAACTCGTTATTCTTAGAATACCACCACTGGAGTGATGTCAGCAAGACAATGCATTGTGAAGGTAAAAAATGCTTATATATTTCAACAACTTTATTTAAGTACATCATCTGGTTATGTTTAATGATTGCAATAACCATCAATCGCACTTCTGTAAGTTCCTATGGATGTGGTTACAACAGACATCTCCTCAGATTATGACATTATTCATGTAATTCTGGTGTAATTCTCCATTTGTGTGAATGTTTGTAAATATTATCTCATGTCATTAAGATGATGAATTGACGAAACTGCATATTGGTTAATTTATTAATAAAGTCGCGAATTATCAAGTTAACTGGTTCTTTTACAGGTTCACTGGAGCATTCATCGCAGTTCTGCTGATTTTTATTTCTAAACTCGAGCTCATCTTCCCACTGAACTACATACTTGCTGTGCTCAGTGTAAGTGTATTATTTTTGGCGATAATTGTGTGTATATGAATCTGATTTTTCTTCTTGAAGTCCCTGGACGCCGAAAATGAATTAAACACACAAAAACTTATAATTTATAATGAAATATTGAGTTTCTTTGAGTGGTTTCGCTGTCGATCTACTGATTATGGTGATGCCTGTCGTAGTATTGATTTGATATGTTGAAAACTGTCCGCAATACTAGATGTCGTGTGTTAGTTTTTTGATACGTCCATCAATTATCCGATAGAGTGCAGAAGAATGTGCGTAACCGAATGCCTTCCAAGATATTGTGGCATACAGAATGTGTGATACTTGATAAGGAAGGTAAATAAAGTTTGTGGTGCTGTAAATTGGTTAGTGAGTGATGATCTAACTGTTTCGAAGCTGTTAACGCCTAACTAGGCTCTACTAGGATGAACACCTTCCTATTTCCAATCAGATGATGATTATTTCTTGTTCTCCTCTGACCATCCTATTTCAAGAGGATATCAGATTCAATACCCTACAACATGCTGAAATTTCAAAAATGTATCGCCAGTACTGTCTTAACAAAACAAAATGTTATTATCAGTACAGATATTACTGTCATATTGTACTTTGCTAATTTCTGACCTTATTCCTATCGTAAATGTGGACAAATTGCTATGGTTACTTCTATTTATATTCTGATTAAATTGGATGCAATACTGTGACAAATGCTGACAATACCATGCTTTATTTGTAGTATAGTTTTTAGAATAAAGCAGATTATTATTATGGTATTTAATTCCAGCTGATGTTTATCGACGATTTTGAGCTCCAACAATTTGGTGAGATTTATAGTGGTCTGGTGTACAATGAGAAATTATAACCTTGCTGCAAAATATAACGCCCTCCAGAATGTCATGTTGATCTTTCTCTTGACGAAAGCAGTGCATTTTGTGAGTGTGCATGCGCTACTTCTGGGAATTCGTTGAAACCGTTGTTTCTCATACTGCTTTCCACTGGTCCATTTGGTCTGTAAAATCTGACGGTTACGGAATCGGCTACTAATACCGCATCTCTGTATGCAACTATATATCCAACAAACACATTTATATGATTTTAGAATTTCATCATTAGCTGACATTAGTGAGAGAACCATTGGAAAACCTGAGAGTACTGGACAGCTGTTTCGTCAGCGTGGTTTGGGATTCTTCAGCAGTACACACCCACCGGTATTCGAACCCAGGACCTTCCGGTTACAAGGCGAGCTCGTATACTGTTAAGCCACTGGGACCCAATCCAATGGTCCTTGAATTCTGACTTCTGCCAATCCACGACATAGCGCGACCGCTAGCCAGTGTCTTCCGCGATTATTTGTCCTCACACCCGACCCGCTGCACCCTACTGATCACGACTTCCCACTGGAACCCAGGTCACTACTTACATTTATATGAAATTAATAGCAAGGTCACCGAAATAATAACAATAATAATGACCACCTGAATTCAATATAATGTTTACCTATTCCAGGTATTATCTTCATCGTGTGTTCTCTCTGTTATAACATAGAATGTTGGACTCTGGAGTTTGTTATTATGGTGCTTGACTATATTGCTGACTGTAATATCACTGATATTGGGATATAAAATGAGGCGTTTCAATCAGAAAGGATTCTATGCTATGAACTATCTGATTTCTGGATGTCTACTTCTCGGAGCACTTTTGTTTTCCGTGTTATACTATCTTACCCTTCCAGAAAGTATCATTTTAATGAGTGATTGAATGATTGACATTTTCCCAACAGACATAATTTTCACATGATCTTTGATTAAACCTGTGCAATCATGTTGGTAACGAGTTGCAGCCTCGAGAATCCATCGCTGTAGCCTACATATCATCTTTCTTCCTAGATTTTCACTAGGCAACAGGTGAAAACAGCCGTTATGTAGACTACTCCATCCAGAAAAATTAATTTGAGTTAAGGTTCTTAGCATACGGAGGGGAATCAATAGAAATAACTGCTGAATCGAGATTCCAGATTTGATGCAACCACACCAAACGCAAGTCAAAATAATTAAGTGATTCTTGTTGACATGTTGACAGAGTGGGTACTATTGTTCCATCAGTTATTAGTCCACCATCCTCTTTTCATTATTTCTTCTAACTACAGGATATTGCAAATACAGTTTTTGGAGTACTTTTGGGTCTTGGCCTATTTGTGCTAAGCTGGATTGTAAAATTTGTTAACATTTAAATAATTTTCTATAGTTTGGTCTGTAAGGGTTAGTTATGTTTTACGGGTTGATCACGGATTGATATCAGTTAGAGAACCATCGAAAACCAGGGAGTACTGGACAGCTGCTGTTTCATCCTAGTTTGGGAATCATCGGCAGTACGCACCCACTGGGTTTCGAACCCAGGACCTCTCGGTTACAAGGCAAGCTCGTATACCATTCAGCCACTGGTACCCGATTCAATCGCTCGTGAATTCTGTATATTGAATTATATTGAATTCAGGTGATCATTATTATTTTTATTATTTCGATGGCCTTACTAGTAATGGTATACGAGCTTGCCTTGTAACCGGAAGGTCCCGGGTTCGAATCCCAGTGGGTGCGTACTGCCGATGATTCCCAAACTAGGATGAAACAGCAGCTCTCCAGTACTCCCTGGTTTCCAAGGGTTCTCAAGCTGATATCAATCCGTGATCAACCCGTAAAATTTAAATAATTTTCAATAGCTGTCATGTAAGGATTAGATTTTTTTCTACTAGTTGATCACGGATTGAGGTCAGTTAGATAACTATTGAGAACCAGTGAGTTCTGCACATCTAGTTTGGGAACCATTAGCAGCACGCATCCGAACTTGAATGGAACAGCTGTCCATTACTCCCTGCTTGTTTTCAATCGTTCTTTAACGAATATCAATCCTTGATCAAACTCAACTTGCTTCATTTGGGGAATATACTATTTGTTAATTCAAGATGAAAATATGAAGACATTTATTCTCAACGTCGTTACTTTACTATCGAAATTCATGAAGTTGTATCAAAGTTATTGATTAGTGGTGAGATCAATATAGAAAGCATTTATTCAT
This sequence comes from Trichobilharzia regenti, assembly GCA_944472135.2. NCBI lineage: Eukaryota > Metazoa > Platyhelminthes > Trematoda > Strigeidida > Schistosomatidae > Trichobilharzia > Trichobilharzia regenti. The sequence goes on from OX235267.1 coordinate 70,027,941, forward strand.
TCGCATACAAGTTCCACCTATACTGAAATAGAGTAGTCATTTTCACCGTGAAAGCTCTGTGTTAGCTAGGAACTTGCTCAATTCAATGAACAACTAAACAATCCGGAGTACTAGACATTTGTGAGAAGACGCTAACTAATTAATTGTAAGAGAGTCTTCACAAAACACCAAAGTGTAGATCATAATGATGTCTTTAGGATCTAATTTGTACTTTGGACATAATAAATAAATTAAGGCGTACTTTGCCTAATTTTATACGAATCTCTTCCACTCAGCACTATACAGCATCAACTAAACGTGTGTTACTCACAATAATTTAAAATGCAATTTTAGAATGTAATGATGTCTTGAAGTGAACATCAGAACGTCCTGATTTTGAGCTGCCGTAAGTAAGTAGTGCCTGTCAGTCTTGCATTGGGAACCGACAGATGTGCATTACTCCTTCGTTTACAATAGCAACCAAACTCACATAAATTTGTGGTTGAACATCAGGCACATATGATCCCTAAAAACTAACTCTTGAGAATTAGTCTGATGCACACTGGCGGCTAGCTACAAGATGACGTTGCCTGAAGTTATGGAGATGATTCACCACCAATAAGGTCCTCATGGTTAAGCATCGAGTGAAATACTTGTCGATAAATTGTCTGCCTGTCGCGCTACGATCATGAATTAGTATGTTTCTATCGGCACTTGCACTGAGTCACAGTGGCTGCATGGTCTGTGTCCTCACTCTGTAACTAGAATATCCTGACTTCAAGCCTCAGTGACTACGTACTACCCATAAGTTTCACATAATGAAAATACAGCGGTCCAGTGCTCAGTCTAGGTGTTCAGTTGTGGTCTAACTGATATGCTGACACAAACCGTCACTTTTTTGAAGTAGTTTTGTTCTCTCAAATAGATGGTTTATTTTAAAAAGCCTTTATTGCTCCACCACGTAACATCTTCAGTGCACACTTTATTTTCAAGTGAGATTTTAGATTTCTCCATCTAGCTGAGAGAACACAACTACATCGAAACTATCCACCTGAGCTACAATTCTTCTCCATCTAACACAAAACTTCGTGTTTGTGTCTATTTCATTTTGTCTTCTTATCATAGGCTCTATGTCTTACTGGACAAAGTTTAAAACTTTGTGAGCATAAACTGTCAAATTATTTCCTACCAGTTATATTGGCTCTGATTACCTGGATATTAGTAGCTCTACTATATCTAACCATATCCATCATCACCAAGCTTCAACATTACATGTCCAAAGAGATATTTTGTTCACTAATTATAATAAGAATTGTGAACAATACTCTCTTTTGTACGTTATCTGATTATTTGATTGTTAATATTCCCTTGATTGTAATCGTGATTGAAGCAATAAATGAATAAATGTCTTTATTGTCATCGTTATTTATTGCATTCTGTATAAGTGAAGTTGATTAGCACATAACTTCCACACACTTATCACTCCGTTGAGCAGAGTAACATTCCAAAGCAATGACCTTCGATTAGTCAAGCTTCGACTGATGTTGATGAAATCGTTACAAATAAATTATTGAAATATTATGAGGATGTCTATCCATAATGAATGTTAGTCAGCATATAACCACCTTAGTATAGAAGATGCTACAGTAATCTAATTTATAAGAATTGACAGGGTTTATCTGGTAAAAGCTAAATATTTCAGACTTTTAAGATTACAGCTGTTGTAGGCGTCGGCGCCATTGATTAGTCACTGATCATTTTTTGCGTTGAAAGAGAGATTTTGAGGTACGCCTAAATGAATACATCTGCTCGACGTAAACATCGAATACCGGTGTGACTGTATCATGAGATCATGTATTCTCTTAACTTTGATTGGCATTCAGTTACTGTGAAAGTCTTTCTGTTCCTTGGAGCTCCCAGTGGAACATGAAGCTTCAAGCTACAGCTTTGAAAGTTCAGTACCAATGGTGCTCATTTCTATTATGTAAGAGGCTGGTTGTTAGCTCCACCTCCAGTCTTTCCCCGTACTTCTGGCTTAGCGAAGTTTGAAACCGCACTGAGCGAGGATCGAAGTCTAGACCAAACGAGTGGCTGACGAGCATTCTACAACTGAAGTGAGGATGCACATTATAAAAATTGTTCGACACAACTCCTCGTATTCCTGAATACACATTATTTTATTGAAAATGAAGCTACTCATGTGATTTTGCAGCAACCATATATACTTTGACATTCTAGAACTAAAATTTCATTTATTCAACCTCTTTGTTGAAAACCTGTAAGAAATTCGAATGGTTGCTTGCAAGACACTTGAGAAACACACACAATTCGTGTGATGTTGACAACCAGTAATACTTCCCTTCGTGTCGTACGGCCATTTAGAGGTACCTGGAATTTGAATCTTGTGTATATACCATTGGTCTTAACCAGCCGTTAAATTGAAATGATTTCAATCTCATGTAAACTGATATAGTGAATGACACGGAGAATATATGGAACTCACTTGTGACACTGTTTCTATGTCATCTTGTTAAAAATTATCCACACACTACACCTTCAATCATTCTGAATATGTTTGGAGCAAAGCTATATGTCATAGGCGCAACCCCTTCTTTTCTACAATTCTCACTAAAGATACTCTTTCAAGATACGGTATCAAAACGACATTTCAGTTCCACAATACACAGATCGTACGGCAATTTTTAACTGGAAAATGAATGAAATGTGAGCCAAGTTTGTAGCAGTTTCTTCTAAAAATTCTGAATAAGTTATTTTACATTCAGCATTGACGAATTGCGGCAGTGCTTGTTGTTGTCAAAGATACTTTTTTGAGAAGACTACAGTTCACTGGTCCAGAGCATTCTTAGAGTGATAATAACATTTTCTGAATGCCGAACAGTTTATTGAAGCGAGTAATAATATGATTAATCGATTATTCTCCTCCTTTTTAACTGTAGTGTACATGTAACCTAATTATAATATCGAAAATGCTTAGGAAAGCGTGAACTCATCTTTTTGACAGGTAGTCGCCGTCTCATGAAATTCCCGCGCATATCAGTTTCATTGCAACGGAAAACCCTCTTGACTCATCCAATAATTAATATTCTTCAGTCACATACAGAAAGTAACTCACAAAATTCTAAAACACTTGGTTCCCTTTATGAATTTAGATACAACAATAAGAAGACGTAATTTGTCTGAATCGTGTAATGTATTTCCGCGGACAACACATTTTGAACAATCTGATCACACACAGACTTGTCATAGGAATGTGTATATATGAAATTAATAAAGAGGTAAGAGGTGAGAAAATAGACTTAGGTCAAGTTAAAAGGACGACATATTGAAGGTGAAAATAAAAATGAAGACCACTAAACCGAATAGCAGAGGTAATAGTACATCTGCTATGGTATCAAAACAAAATTTACCAAGGAACGTTTAATGTGATGACGAATTGTTTTTGAGCGCATAAAGGTGACTTGAATTTTTCCAACTGCTAGGGCTTCCGCAAACTTTAGGATACACCCCAAACACGTTTTATAGATAGGTTTGAAAGACCTGTTAACGTCAATTTTATGTCCTGTCTCTATAGTATGTTTCGCAATAGAAGAGTAAGGTCTCCTGTTCTCACCATGAATGGTTTCTGAAGAATCCATTTGTTTCTGGAGCCATTTTGGAATATGCTCTGAAGCTCTTACTTGCAGAGATCGATAAGTCCTCCCTATGTATGTGTGTCCACACGTACATTCAAACTGGTAAATATTGTGGGATGTGACGTCATTTTTCTCATGAGCGAAGGGCTTGGATAGATATAATGGCCTTACATTGTCTATTATTATGATATTAGCTGCATATAGAGCCTTTTAAACAGCAGCATTCAGTCTGTGTCTAGTTATCAAGCTGGTTTGATGTCCCATTTGCAGAGAGAACATAAAATTGACGTTAACAGGTCTTTCAAACCTATCTATAAAACGTGTTCGGGGTGTATCCTAAAGATTGCGGAAGCCCTAGCAGTTGGAAAAATTCAAGCCACCTTTATGCGCTCAAAAACAATTCGTCATCACATTAAACGTTCCTTGGTAAATTTTGTTTTGATACCATAGCAGATGTACTATTACCTCTGCTATTCGGTTTAGTGGTCTTCATTTTTATTTTCACCTTCAATATGTCGTCCTTTTAACCTGACCTAAGTCTATTTTCTCACCTCTTACCTCTTTATTAATTTCATATATACACATTCCTATGACAAGTCTGTGTGTGATCTGATTGTTCAAAATGTGTTGTCCGCGGAAATACATTACACGATTCAGACAAATTACGTCTTCTTATTGCTTCATCTGAATTCACAAAATTCTTACTTAAACTGAATCAACTCAAAACTTAGACACTATGGCAGAGTCTATTTTCACTACGTGTGCTCAATATTGCGCTGAAAGGAGATGTTTTCCAGAAGGACGACGAAAGCTCCGCAACTAAATCAACCAGCTCAGAGAACACTATTAATTCCATACCTTGCAAGGACTGTGAGTTACGTCAACTACGTAGGTCAGTCAGACTAGTAGATCAGGAGTAGTCAGATTATTGGAACACAAGAATTCAGCCTAGATTACAATGACTGACCCGGTGAAGATTAATAATTTAGGAAAGATCTTGACGATATTATTAGAAATGAATGGCGTAGCAGACTAGTGATTGTTTAATATGAGCGGTTGGATATCACCAATATGAACCAGTAGTGATTGATGGCTAGTCAAAGTGAAGTGATTTGAAGATGAGAGGGTCCATTCGTGCGTCTGCGGCTAGGCTAATCAACAATATACCCTGTCTGACTCAGATAAGAGAGATATAAGAGCCAAATCACCTCAAATCACACAACTAGCCACTTAGACGAACTGCTGACACGTTAGATAGAATTTGAAATTTATACAATTTCAGTAGGTGAAATGTCACCTCAGTTCGCACAGGAAACAAAATTATTCAGCTCACATAGTGTTTGATCTCCTGGTAACATCATAGAATGGTGTGACTTGCTTAAATTCAAATACGTAAGCGTGAAAAAAGAGTAACAATGTTTCAGCGTAATTTTCAAACATACTTTTATCAAACGTAATATGATGCTTGAAAAATATCGGAGTTTGAAAATATGATGATTTTATAAAGTGAAATGTACTTTGTCCTCATGAAATTAGTCAAGGATCAATTTCGAAACAATAAGAGTCACTTACTTTTCATAATTCTGTATAATTAGATTCGTTTGTAAATCGAGAATAACAGTAATTATAGCTGGATGACGTTTTAAGCATAATTTATTGCTACCACAGTGTCAAAATTCTACGAATACATCAATAACCCACATATTGAGGTCAACTGATTTCAACTTCATTGCATCCACATGCTCCTACCCTTCGGCAAACGCACTAAATTTACAAATAAATAATTTAACCTGTCACTGTGAAATGCAAATAATTTCATATATATTTCAGAGATACAATCAACACAAAATAAATGCTTGGATATTCAGTGATTACTCACTGCAGGCAAAAGTGTGAATCGCTAGTCAGATGACAGATTGTTCGGTAAATTCGTTCTCAACAAAGTAACACAATGCAAAACATTATTTTGGTGTAATTTGATTAGGCTGGCTCATCTATAGATTCGAAAATACCCAACAGCTTTTTCTAGAAAGTATCAAGTCAGACGCATAACGATTTAAATTTTATCATGATTGGTAGATATGAGATACCTTGTTAACTCTAACATAGGCTTCAGGAGTATGATACCAATTAATTATTCCTCACAACTCACTCATATAACCTGAGGATAGCTGAATGTGCTTCAGTAATGTTGGCTAAACCAGAATTAATAAATATATAAAACTTGATCACTGTGGTAGTAACAAGTTCCATATTAGTTTGTTTATTAGTTTACCTACTTGAGAAGCATCGTTTCAACTACAGGCAGGCGGAACTGACGAGGATATCAAATTAAGAAGCGGAAAAGCAAGACAAGCTTTCAATACTCCTAAGTCTGTGTGGAGGTCAACAGCACTCAGAATCAAAAATAAGATCCGAGTTTTCAACTACAATGTGAAGTCAATCAGTGCTACTATGCGGATCAGAGACTTGCACTGCGCGTCGTAAAGAGCATCTCAAACAAACTTCAGTCCCTCACTAACAGTTGTCTTCGCTCAATACTCAAGATCGATTGGCCGGCTACAAAAGATCAGCAACAGGGATCTCTGGCAATGAGCGAACCAACCAAGAACCGATTGTGAAACATGTAGGCAGGAAGAAATGGAGATGGATTGGCTGGCCATACTCTGAGGAAACCATCAAGTGACATCACTAGACAAGCCATTGCTCGAATGGAACCCGACAGAATGGGAAGCGGCGAGTTGGTCGTCGGTGTGAGGGTGACTTGGAGGCGGTCATGTGAAAAGGAGAGGAAAGCATGTTGCCAGACTTGGAGCGGGGCAAAAACGTTGGCAGAAAACCGAACGCAATGGAGAAGCGCAGCTGGAGCCCTATGTTTCTATAGGAAATAAAGGATATGATAATAATAATACCACTAACTACATGCAATTACACACAAACATACATTACGATGGGATAAGATGACGGTTTTGAAATCTAATGTAACAGGGTGGAGGGAGAGACTAATGACAGCGGAAGCTTTGTTTATCGAATCAACCACCAACAAGTGTAATAGAAATGATTCAACACCTATCCACCCAGATATCTGGGAAATTCTACTACCCCAACGAGGAGAAAGAAAACTATAAAACTCAAGTTTCAAAGCCGTGTGATTACAATTGATATGATTATGAACAATAAAGTTTGTTCGAAACTGTGTCAATCAGTAAATAATACTGTGTCATTGTGTGATACATCTAATGAACAAACTAAAATGCCTTAAGCAGGAATCTACTCGCTAAACGAACGCGTTCAGGTACTTTTCCTACAATGACAAAAGTCAGATTGAACATTTTTGTAAATCAGGAATATTAGAAATTATAAAAGAAATTGAATTTAAATTCATTTCGTCTGTGTACTCGAAATCCCCATCATAGGCACTGCAGTTAAGACGTTGAGTACGATATGTTGACTCAGAATGTCATTGTCGAATATAAACATCGTGATGTAGTTCAGAAATAGAATCGAAACCAATTAGGTATCCACAGATATGCAAAGCGAAAATGAGGTATTTTCTGACTTGATTATTCATTACAGACGAAAGTAGACGTCGTGATTAAGACGCAAAATTGTAGTATAAATTCAATCTATACAATCCGGGGGAATTGTTTAGCAGAATACCTTTGAGGTATGATTAGGTTTGTTTTAAGTAGAGAATGCATTTTAAATACGGCAGATATTGTCTTCTTGGGGGTGGCGTTATGATAGATCAGTAAAGAATAGAAAGATTTAAGGTTTTAAGGTTAGTAACAGGAAAGAACAAGTAATTAGATGGTGAATGATGAAGCGACTACTAAAATTCCCTCTGCACATGTATCATTTTTATTATCTGATGAACCACAATTAGTTTAGTGGGCAACTGTATTTATCGCTGTTTGAACCAGTATGTTTAGTCACAAGTGATCTTTAGAACAAGCATATGACTGACTAATGGCGAGTTGATTCATTTTCATCACATGATATTATGTAAATTCACTGCATAATTATAAATCGGTATTTAGAAGAAACGAGTATTTGTCTCGGGCCTTCACAAGTCAAACGTCGTATGAAGTCCTTTTCTGCGGCTTTAGATCAGTGTTACCATAAATATACGCAAACATATTTGAAGATAACGATTCCTCATCTGAATTCCACGAGTTCGATATGAAATAGTATATAAAGCTTTGACGTTTTTACAACTTTGGCTTTCTTTTGATAAAAAGAGGCTGCTAGTGTCAGGCTACTTCCTTTTCTTATGGACTTACTATGGACTAGGAAGCTAGGTAAGATAATAAAATGTTGTCAGCCGGTAAATGAATCGATGGGTGGAGAGCGTTTAGCTGTCCAAATATATGTCACACTGCTGTTGAAGTAGATATAGTACATTTTCTAATGTATATGTTGCACAGAGGTGCACATAATCGTATATATACGGCTGTACACTTGTTTTAATTTTTGAATAAAGCGCGAACAACATTTATAGCAGAATAGCGTAGTAACATCAATTATTTCTTCAGTATCTCATCAACTGCTGCTCGCAATCTAAATAAATTATTAAATTGATGTACAGAAAAGTGTTGAAGTACATGCAATGTTTAAAAACTGCCACTAGGCAGGACGTTCCAGACTTAGTGAACTGTGCTCAGAAAGCAACGCCTTTATACTTTTTACGCAGACGGTTCATATTCAAAAAGAATAAAATGTATGCATACAATGTTAAAGAAGTTACTTAATAAAGATGACAGGTGCGTCAGATGATGGGTGACTAATAAACTAGGTAAGAGTGTACTGAGTTCAACTTAAACCATAGAAACATCAGAAAAGACGAATTGCAGTATACTGAAAAGGGGATGAGATTTGAGCCGAAGACTATGTAATCAAATGAAAGAGAGAGAATAAAGACATCCAGTCACTAAGGCAAGTAAAGATTAATACATGCTTCTTTGTGAGTACATAGTCTGTCAACTGACATCATGTAAAATTCGCAAATATATATTAAAGCTTTTCTGCACATCAACTTAATAATTTATTTAGTCTGTAAGCAGCAGCTGATGAGAAACCAAAAAGACAAACAGTTATGATACCGTATTATTCTGCACAAACCACACTGTTGTTCTTCCTTTTTTTCAAATTCATCAAGAGCAATAAAAGCATGAATTATCGTGTGAGCTGATCATTGTTAACTCCATTTAACATTTAGTGAAGTCGGTTCATCATTTGTTTGAAGTCAAGTGAATAAAAATGACACAGGAGAATATATCGTGCGTGTTTATTGTTTCAACAACGACCACTAAAAGAAAAAAACAATTGACGGTCCGATAGTCAGAGGATGTTCAAGACAGAGAATTTGTCTACATCTTGAGTGAGCAGTTGAGAAGGGTAGATTGCAGATTGCTAATTGATATGAACAGATATAGCAAAGCCATCAATGACCAAGTAGCCAGAGCCAGTCTGACTGGTAGGAAAGAATTCGCCATCGAATCATCGCAATGTTTCAGACTTTGTCCATTAAGAAATAATGCCTATTACACATTCAGCAAAAAAAATGAAACAGAGGTAAGCATGAATTTATATGGATGCATATATTATGTGAGAGGAATTACCAACTCAATATCAATTTCGCTGTTTATATCAGCACATCTGAGTTCTGTTAGTTTCTGTTACATTCTGAATATTCACTTGACGCCTTTCATTATAAATGAGTTTTTAGTTCCGAGTAACAGGCTTTAACTTGTTAAACTAAATAGTGTGAATGACTGAAAGCTAATGAGATTTAAAAAGCTCTCATTACATGCTATTCATTACAATAAGGAGGAAATTTCCTGTTAGATTTATTTGACAATCTAACACAGCTAATTCTCCTCATTCAAAGGCAAACTGCACACTAGTGCTGACAAAAAGTCAACGCATTGTAATAGATATTTAGACTTTGATTCGTCTCATCCGTTATCTGTGGAGGCAGACTTAGTTAAGTGTCTAACAAACTGAGCAATATCATTAAGTAGTACAATATAAAACCTAAATGATAAAATGAAGCAGATAGAAGGGTTGGTATCAAATAACTATCCTTTCAAATTCATTAGGAAGATCAGAAAAGGTCAAAATAAAACGCGATATAATAGTGAGAGCAATAATGATAACTAATGTCAGTAAAACGTTTAAGCATTGTAGAACAGATCAAATTAATTATAATTATATTTCAATAGTTTAAACACAATGATAAGTTTTGTTTTCTTTTGATAATATTTCGAGCAACATTACCGCCCTTGATCACATAAAATTTTGGAATTCATTTGTTTTTAATTATAATTTACTAAGTAGTGATTACGTAAATTAAAAATTATGTAAGGCATATACAGTTCTACCACATAAAGGGGGGGGGGCACATCTGAGACTTTAGGTGAAATTCTTAATAAAACAGGAATCTCGGTGGCATTCAAACTTAAAGAATCCTGTCGGTTCACTCAGTTAGACAAACAATATAATTTACAAAATACTTAGCAATGTGACTGTTGGTTAAGTCAACTACAAAAGTCACGCCAGTATATCTGCGGTAGTCAGATTGTCCTGACATAAGAATTTAGCAAAGACAAGAATCACTGACCCACTGGGGTTAAGTATGTTAGAAAATAGCTCAGAAATTGCACTGCATGCACTAAAAGACAACCACACAATAGAGTGGATGGTAGAGGATTAAAATTCTAATAAGTAATATAGGTAAGTGGAGAGAGAGATTGATTACTGAATCCTTGTTCAATGAATCTACACCCAACACATGCAATAGAAATAATTTTGCACACATACCAGAGATTGGGAAAGCATTGCTACTAATAAAATGAAAGGATGGAAAATACTCCTTATTACACCTAATTTCTTGTTCTTATGGTATACACAAATACCTTAATTACATATTATCTGGAAGAGTCCAGTAGCTAATAGTTTCTATCTTATGTTCACTAATCCAGTGATACGTACTAGTGCATTCTGAAGAATCAGTTTGTGATTCGCATAGTCACTTCAGCGTACATCTGACCACGCTGGTTTTAGTCAGTATATTTAAAACTATATAGTATGAGTCCCACCTGTGATTTGTTGGCATTACATTTAAATAAGATGATGAGACATCAGTATTGTCTTCCTGAGATGTTTACTGAATGTGCATTCATCAAAAACTTATCACAGGTAAAAGAGATGTTTCTCACTGAAAGTTGGTAAAGTTTGGACGAGAACATTTGACAGGCATTAGAAGACTAATAAAGTCTGCGGGGTTCAAGCACCCGCCGACGCACACCTGATATCTATGGTCGGCCTGCGAAATTCGGGCTACCGATATCCATTCTGAAAATTCCATACTTGTACCAAAAATACAGTGTGGAATCAAGCCGTAATCAAAAATTAAAAAATTAAAGATTAAAATTAAAAATTAACTTACCAGTGCTAAACTGAGTGCCAGTAGTACACCAAAAACTGCATCTGTAGTTGTCTGAAGTTAGAAAATAAAAAGATAAATGGGGCTTAGTCTGATGAAACTGAGGCAATATATCACAGATTATTTAAAAATTTCAACTTTTACACAATTTTCGTTATACATATATATATACGGATAACTAGAAGTTACAGCTTACACCTACGAATTATGTCCACTGCTTATTTATTCCACGACTTATCGTTTGTAGTATCTCAGTGGGAGCAGTCCAGATTTCCCGGTGTTTTCTATTAACCTGTGAACCTTAATTCAAGGTTTATCAAAATAGCAACAGCAAAACAGCAGTTATATATGGAAGAAGTAATCCAGTTTCACCTTCAAAGATGATCACGAAACAGCGACTTCGGTTACTCCAGTAATGACAGGTTAGATCTCCAACAATCACATTAAACGATGAATTCCCAAAGTTGTGAAATGGTCTGAAACTCACTCTCAGTCAACAGTAACAATGTTCACTAAAATATCCACAAAAGGTTGACGAGTAATCACTTCTTGTTATGCGAATGAGAACCGATATCATTTGATTTATTCAGAAAGATACTTACTCGAGGTGTAAGAGAATAAAATATGGCAAACATAAGAGCACCGGCAAGCATCAATCCAGATATTACGTAATTCACAATATAGAACCATTTCTCACTCAGCTGTTTCATTAGGTATCCCAATGTGATTGCTATCGCAGCCAGAAAGATAGTCAGTAACCATGATGACAGAACCCATAATTTTACAGCCGATGTTACCACAGCGAGACCAGATGATGTGCCTATTACCTAGATTGTGAGAAAATTGAATATCAGTTCAATGAGAATTGTATTTTGTGAATCATGGTATTCTGCATCTATCTCAGCTAAGATATTTTGAAAATAGTATTTGAAGAACTCTGAAAATACGTGGAATTTCTGAAGACTACTTACATCACAAATAATGATTAATAAGAAAGTGTGCAGTCAGAGTTCACACAGTGGTTCTATTGACAGCCTTCAAAAACTCACACCATGAATTTCGGATGAGTCGGAAGTCAGTGGGATGAAGAAAACAGTATGTTGTGAGCTTAAGTGGTGAAAGTTACAACTCGTTCAGACAGGTAATGTGGTTTCAGCCTAAATAACACTGCATGTTAAGTTATTTCCTCAGGTAATTGGTGAACACTGAAATATGTTAAACCTCGCCTAGACTACTGGCTCGCTAGTTTCCTAGCCGTTCCTAAGCCTGGATAAAGAGAGAGGCTTTGGGTCCTGGTCCTAGCAACTCCAACCCAAAAACGTAACCAAATCGCTACAGAAACTTAAACTCACAAATATGTTAGAAATTCTAAAAATATAAACAATAGCCTCATTTTCGCCGGAATCGGGGAAGTGAAATGACGCAGGCTGGTGAAAACCTTCGGGAAGCCAGTCAGCCGATGTGGCTTCTTTCGATCAAAGCAAAAGTAAGGTTGGGGACGTTGAATGTTCGTACAATGGATGAAACTAGAAAGGCTGCCCAGATAACCGCTGAAATGAGGAGATATAGAATATAGGTGTTGGGAATCTGCGAAAGCATATGTAACGGAACAGGAAGGTTCTAACTACCAACTGGAGAGACAATAATCTTTTCCGGCCACCCAGAGGAAAACCACGACAACACCGAGGGAGTGGCAATCATGATTTCACCAACAGCAACCAAAGCTCTCGTGCAATGGGAAACAATCTACTCCAGGATAATGACAGCCAGGTTCAACTCAAAAGGAAGGAAGGTTACAGTCATTCAGTGTTATGTGCCTACAAACGTCTCAGAACAAGAGAAGAAGGAGGCGTTCTACAGACAACTACAAACAGTAATGGACAGCGTCCCAAATGGCGACATCAGAATCCTGATGGGTGATATGAATGCGAAGCTGAGAGGAAACAGTACGGGAAGAGAACTCACCATGGGTTGTGAGGCCCTCAGTGAAATGAAATATGTTAAAGTTACCTTACAATGCAAACGTCTAACGCAGCTACAATTTTCTAAGACCTTTTGAAAAGGTAAATGAAAATGATTCGTCTGTTGTGGATAAAATGTATTTTGGTGATGTCTCACCGTGTGATATAGTAATGCTTACCGATGAGGTTTCGAGCACAATTTCCTGATCGTAATCATGACAAGTTACTCAGACAACTTACCAAATTCATTTATACAGTTCCATTATTTCCCATCGCTTGGCATGATTGGTAGTGAGCGATATTTTCCATATTTCCGGTATGAGTGATGAGTGATTACTATTTCATAAGTTGGACGTAGATTAAATGAACAAGGATTCAATATACATTATATTACTACTTGGAATTTCGACTCTGTCTCATCCATCCTGTTGTGTGATTGTGTGCTAGTGTACATAGTGCAATCGCTGAGCTTTTTTCTTAATTAATTATCCATACCGGGTCAGTCATTCTCACTTTAGCTAAATTCTTATGTTCCGACAGTCTAACTACCGCCAATGTAGTGGCGTGACTTATGCAGTTGACTTAACTAACAGTCATTGCAAGGTATTTTGTAAATTATAGTATTTTTTCTAATCGGGTCAACAGAGGCTGCCCTCCCTGAGTGAGATTTTAGGTTTGAATACCACCCTAATTTCAGCTTTATTTAGATTCATCTGGTTGTGAAATGCTTAACAGGTGTCAAGCTATACCTGGATTACTGATCGTCACACTTGTCAAACTAACAGTTGAATTCTTGGGTTGATTAAGGGAAACGAGTATTACTAGTTTGTATGCATTGATCTATTGTGATGGTCAGGTATTGGAAGAAATATACATGCACACATATAAATATATACGAATGCAAGAAATCGATACACTTACACTCAGAGCGGTCAGATAGTTTACTGGGAAGATGTATTCCATTTTGGGAACAAGAATCAATACTCCCGCGAGGACTGCTCCGATAAATCTGAAAATGAGTTTAGTGATTTGATTAGTTAAACGATTTAATTCAGCGTCTACTGACACTTTTATCATGAATAAAGTATGATGCATTATAGTCAGCAAGGCCGATGATTTTCAGTTACTCATGCTTCATCACATGAGAATGTTTACTTGCATTGGGTCAAGAAAAACATCTCAAAAAACTCACAGAATAACAACTGATTGATAGTAAAAGCACTGCAACACATTCCTGAGCACTGTTCTGAAACAAAGATATGAATAAATCAAATGAAATTTCATATTCCTACATGTTGGCCACCAATGAAGTCATGATCATTGTCTGTACAATCATTATACATAAATTAATGATGTACTTCAAAAGATTATTGATTCAATCTGAATAAAACAAATAGTCCTACCATTATCATCCACTTTCTTGAAGACATCAGTCAAGTGGTGATTGTATATTCCAGAAATAAAAATAATGAAATTATTTATGGAAATCTGAGATATTTCACTCAAATTCAACTTCACATGTAGTCAGGAAATGGATCGCTTTGATCAAATGTCTGCTGAGAATACCCAATCAGATGTAAACTTACCTTAGTACCTTCTTCACAGAAATGCTGCTGGAATATGCTTGGTATGTGAAACTAAAAAGCATATGCTATTATTCTATTATACAAGTAAACATTGTAGAGTTATAATTGGTCGTATATCTTGAACAAGATAATTGGATAAATGTTAAACACTGCCTTACGCCTACGCCAGTTTGATCATTTGAATATCCAATGAAGAATGAAGTGACATTGTTAGCGTTGGAGTGAATCGATGAGCTGTTTAAGGCTTTTGTATTGCATGAAAAATGAATCTAAGACCGGTAGCAGCTTTCTACAAGAATTCTTCTGATTTACACTTGATATGCAAAAAGCGGTGAACGTTTCTTCAAAAGAAGTAAATGTTTATTCCTATTAATTCATCATGGAGTGGTCTTTTGGTGCTTTCGCGAGTAGTCTAACCTACGATTCATTAGGTCAGTTGTTCCACATACTGATTTTCCCCATTACCTTTGATCTTCAGGATTCAGTGACTACGACCACATCCGCTAATTTGTCGAATGTGACGCTGAATATTGTGGAAGAGAGTTGTGGTTCTGATTGATAAGCCCACTTCATTTTTATTGATTTTGATTACCAAATACTCTGAAGAATTCGTGAGTCAGTTATCATTTTCGGATAACTTTAGCATATCTCCCCCCCTTACCCGCTTACTTCGAAGACCTATTCCATTATAATCTAGACTAAAGTGATCTTAATTGTAAATATATCCTGTCACACTAACCAGATTATTTTCCCTTTTCAACAGGAACATATAGAATGCCTGACTTTCACAAACTGAGGGACAAAACATACCATCCAACATCAGATAACCTGTTGATGGCATTGTCGATTAGAAAACAGCTGAGCAAAGCTCATCACCTAGTTAGTCCCTCTTAAGCTTATGGCGTATTATTCACGAAGGTTTTCCCATCCATAAAATAATAAATCGTCAATTTTTCCAATCCTACAAAAAATGACCTAAGATAAATCTACTAAACCTCTGTAATATTGTTGGTATGACACCGAATGTCTGGCTTTAGAATTCCAAATCCTTTCCCAATACGGAAACTACTGCCTACGTCAGTTACCGTGTGCGAAGAAAACCGACTTAAGATGAGTGAGAATTAAACTGTCTTACTTTAAACAGATGAGAAGACATAAAATTCCGACTACGACTCCGCCAATTCAAAGCATGAAAGCTGAAAAAGTAGGTGTTTGAAATTGCAACACTGAAGGACATCGGAACTTAACATAAGGAATCAGCAGTGTACAAAGGAATAAAACAGCCATTGAAGATGAGAATATAATAAATACTGGGTGGTTAGTTTGTTTTCAGATAAACACAAGTAAATATGAACTACTACTGTATATTCCACTAGATCTACCTCAGTCAACTTCGTTCTAGTAGACATGCATGGAGATACATACTACTTATTGACTGATATAAGTAGGTGGATTTTACTCACGCTAATAAGTAGTGCTTGTGGACTACCCGTAAAGAAGTCATGTAGACACCCAACTATGGTCTCAGCCTTTTACGACTGAGCTCGTCGGTAGTTTGTGCCCCTAGATATGATGGAGAATTTTGATGTAGTTGTGTTCCGTGAGCTTTTAATTGCGAAGATTTTATTGGCCAACTAGGCAACACCTTCAGTGCATGGTTAAATTTGGTCAAGTGACCTCTTAGATTTCGCCACATGCTTATAAGTCATCTATCCTGGTCAATTTGAACGACGTGATTGGTTGTTTTGTGTGTTTTCACACCCTCCAGACTATTTTATTAATAACAGTTGTTCTTTTGACTTGAAGTTTGAACCTTTGTGAATGAGATTTCCTTTCAATCGACTGGCAAATTTTGTCTATGTCAGTGTGTCTGTTAATTGACGATTCACCGGAATACCAGGCTTGTAAAATATCTTTGAGACTCTTGGTGTTTTCTCTATCTAATATCAAAAAGTGTGTACCCTGTTCAACTTAACTCAGATAAGTGAATCAGTACAATTTATCAGGATGGTTACTTGGCCAAATCAGTAATACATTTAATTAAATTATTGTTTTGCACTCGACCAGCTATTGGGAATTCATACAGTTATCAGTGAAACTTCACGGCGGTTTCCTGTGGAGACCGAAATTGTTCCGATTACAATGTGTGTCATCTGCTAGTACCATAATATTCCGGTATAAAATGTTTTATCCCATATGAATGTGAAAAAAGGGCCAACATTTGTCATTAATTTTTATCAAGACCACAATTTGTATTAAATCTGTCTTGGTTATTTACAAAGCTGGCTACATGTACTTTCATATTAGCTAAGTCTATTTGAAATATCACATAGTGATCCAGTATTATTACCTGGATGACACTATGCATCCACAATCTAAATGCAGACAACTGACAAGCATGCTTCAGTCGGGATAGTACAACACCGAAGCTAATTATCTTATGTATATAGTCAAAGTTAGCCCAGTACTCAAACACTGGACATTCATCTTGGATATGGGATACGATTATGACAGGATCCGTCTTGAAAGCATCCAGTTATGTGACGTAGGATGACTTCTATGCAGCTATGAAAGTCTTACTTAAGCGGATAGGTGCACAAAATACGAAAGCGGGACACTCTGAATAAGTTGCCTAAATATCAGCAAGATTTCCTTTAGCAACTTTTTATACCGCGGAAATTAACTAAACTGTCACATAGCTATTGAAAGTGCAGTAACATATAACTGCCGCAATCAAGTCTTCACTGTTTCCATCATGACGTTTGTGATTACATGAGAGTGAATTCAGTGCAATGCCTGAGCTATTTGCTATTTTATTTTTTTGATTTGATTGTAGCTTGATTCCATGCAGTATTTTTAATACAACTATGGAATTTCCAGCATGTGATATCGGTAGACCAAATTTAGCAGGCCAACTACTGATATCAGGTGTAAGTCGACCGAGGATATTGGAGGTAACATCAGCAGGGTACTTATCCAGTTTCGATTGCCTTATAGGGCATGTAGTACTGTATAGTGTCACCAGATTTTGCTGCAAGGAAGCACTTATATTCCACATACATTCACTTTATAATGTCTCCTCTATTACCTTTCATCTGGTCTCGCTGCGATAACATGGAATTTAAAATTGTGGGTTCTGTTATCATGGTTTCTGACTATCTTTCTGGCTGCGATGGCGGTCACACTGGGATACCTAATGAAACAGCTGAGTGAGAAATGGTTCTATATTGTGAATTACGTAATATCTGGATTGATGCTTGCCGGTGCTCTCATGTTTGTCATACTTTACTCTCTTATACATCGAGTAAGTATCTTTATAAATAAATAAATAATCTACGATAACTGACATTGGTTCTCATATGCGTAATAGAAGTGGTTATTAGTCAAACGTTTGCAGATATTTTGGTAAAAATTGTCACCTTCTACTGAAAGTGATTTAGACACCAATTCAGAGCTTTGGCAACTTATCGTGTAATGGGATTGTTGAAATCTATCCTGTCATTACTGGAGTAACCAGAGTCGCTTTTTCATGATTATCTTTGAAGGTGTAGCTCAATAACTTCAGCCATGTAAAACACTTGTCGTCTTGATGGACCTTGATTTCAGGTCCACAGGTTGATAGAAAACAGGAGGAAACCTCCAGAATTCTCGCTGAATTCTTGCAATCACAAACAATAAATTCTAGAATAAATAAACAGTGGACATAATTCGTAGGTGTGCGCTGTTACTTATATTTATGCGTATATATTATTGATAATTGTGTAAAAGTTGTTTTGTTTTATTATCTAACTTCAGAATGATACCGATACAGTCTTTGGTGTACTACTGGCACTCAGTTTAGTACTGGTAAGTTAGATTTTAATAGTCTCTTAATGCCTGTCAAATGTTCGCGTTCAAACTTTACCGACTTTTATTGAGAAACATCTCTTTCACCTGTGATAAGGTTTTGATGAATACACATTCAGTCATATGAAAAAGAGAAGACGTTCAGCGAAGAGACTCTTTTCGACGGCGAATCCATTCACATAGCTGTACAATCGCATTTATATATAATTATATTTGTGTGTGTGAGTGAACATGAGGTTTGTAAAGTTTAGATAATAATTGACCAAGTAATACAAGAATGATCTAATATAGAAACAAGGTTAATTAGACAGCGACTAAGTAAGATTGGTCTGTAAGTTGGACGACGTAATATAATTGACTAAAATGTTTCAACTTAGATCAGGGTAGCAACAGAGGTAGAGGCTAAGTTGAGGTGGGGTAGATAATAATGCCATTTAAGTTAGAAGTGAAATTGAGCAAATAAGTTGGATGACGTAACATAAATGACTAGGAATTGAGCGTTGGTCAGGTCAATAACAATGGTAGTGAGGTGTAGAAATGAAATCGGGTGGGGGTAGAGAACAAGACAGTTGAGAATGCAAAATATTACAATTAGGAACACAAAATAATACTAATGAAGAAACAGAAAAAAAAGAAAAGATTAGGTAGAATTTACTTTTCAGGTTATAAAATAGATTAAGTCCATTGTAAGTGTAGTGACTGAACGAACATCTTCTGTGTGCAGAGTTCAGGGCTTAGCAAGTGAATTGCCACTGCTTCTGCAGTTTGAAAAAGTCTGATTCGTACACCTTTAGGAGGGCTACACATTCAGTAAACATCTCATGAAGACAATAATGATGTCTCATCATCTTATTTAAATGTAATGACAACAAATCACAGGTGGGACTCACACTATATAGTTTTAAATATACCGACTAGAACCAGCGTGGTCAGATGTACGCTGAAGTGACCATGCGAATCACAAACTGATTCTTCACAATGCACTAGTACGTTTCACTGGATTAGTGAACATAAGATAGAAACTATTAGCTACTGGACTCTTCCAGATAATATGTGATTAAGGTATTTGTGTATACCATAAGAACAAGAAATTAGGTGTAATAAGGGTATTTTCCATCCTTTCATTTTATTAGTAGCAATGCTTTCCCAATCTCTGGTATGTGTGCAAAATTATTTCTATTGCATGTGTTGGGTGTAGATTCAATGAACAAGGATTCAGTAATCAATCTCTCTCTCCACCTACCTATATTACTTATTAGAATTTTAATCCTCTACCATCCACCGTATTGCGTGGTTGTCTGTTAATACATGCAATGCAACTGCTGAGCCTTTTCTAACATACTTATCCTCCCCGGGTCAACGATTCTCACCTTAGCTAAATTCTTATGTCCGGACAATCTGACTACCACCGATGGACTGTGTGACTTATTTAGTAGACTTAACTATTAGTCATTGCAAGGTATTTTGTAAATTATATTATTTTTTCTATCTGGGTAAACCGACAGGGTCGTTTAACGTACGGAGGTTGTCGTGGGTGAGTGAGTTTGTAAGTATGAATGTCACTCGAATTCCTGTTTTACTAGTAATCCTACCTAAGGGCTCAGATGTCCCCTCGTTACACGGTTAAACTGTTAACACCTAATACACCGGTTTCTTTACATTATCTCTATTGATTAGTTTAAAAGCAAAGGAATTTCAAAAGTTGATGTGATCCAGGGCGGCAATGTTGATCGAAATATAACCAAAATACAAAACTTATCATTGTGTGGAAACTATTGAAATTTAACCATAACTTATTTGATTTATTCCACTATGCTCAAACGTTTTACTGATATTATTTATCATATTAATTATCATTATTGCTATCACTACTATATGGCGTTTTATTTTGACCTTTTCTGATCTTCCTAATGAATTTTATAGGATAGTTATTTGATACCAACCCTTCCTATATCTGTTTCATTTTATCAATTAGGTTTTATATTGTACTACTTAATGATATCGTTTTTGTTCAGCGAAGAAATTTTTTTTCAACGACTTCATTTTCAAGCTGTACAGTCGTATTTATATTACAGAAAAAGGTTATTAAGTGGCACTAAATAATTGCTCAGTCAATGTACGTATATGTGATAAAAGTTATAAGGGATAGAGTTGAAGTGGATAAATTACAAAAATATTAAAGATTGTTTTATAACAAAAACCAATACTTGAAAAAAATGTCAAGTTTTGTCTAAAAATTTTGAAAATTAGGAGTACGATTACGAAAAAATGAAGATGTAATTAATCCACTTCGACTCTACCCCTTATAACTTTCATCACATATACGTACATTGACTGAGCAATTATTTAGTGCTACTTAATAACCTTTTTCTGTAATATAAATACGACTGTACAGCTTAAAAATGAAGTCGTTGAAAAGAAATTTCTTCGCTGAACAAAAACTGTGTTTTTACTTATGAATAAATGGGTATTTTTCGAGATTTAATGATATTGCTCAGTTAGTTAGACACTTAACTAAGCCTGCCTCCACAGATAACGGATGAGACGAATCAAAGTCTAAATATCTATTACAATGCGTTGACTTTTTGTCAGCACTAGTGTGCAGTTTGCCTTTGAATGAGGAGAATTAGCTGTGTTAGATTGTAAAATAAATCAAACGAGAAATTTCCTCCTTATTGTAATGAATAGTAAGTGATGAGAGCTTTTTAAATCTCATTAGCTTTCAGTCATTCGCACTATTTAGTTTAACAAGTTAAAGCCTGTTACTCGGAACTAAAAACGCATTTATAATGAAAGGCGTCAACGGAATATTCAGAATGTAACAGAAACTAACAGAACTCAGATGTGCTGATATAAACACCGAAATTGATGATGAGTTGGTAATTCCTCTCACATAATATATGCATCTACATAAATTCATGCTTACCTCTGTTTCATTTTTTTCCTGTATGTGTAATAGGCATTATTTCTTAATGGACAAAGTCTGAAACATTGCGATGATTCGATGGCGAATTCTTTCCTACCAGTCAGACTGGCTCTGGCTACTTGGTCATTGATGGCTTTGCTATATCTGTTCATATCACTTAGCACTCAGCAAGATATTCTACCGACATGCTCACTGAAACTGTGAACAATTTTATGTCTTAAATGCGATCTTATTCTCTGACTCTTAATTGTTGTTTTCTTTTTGTGTTCGTTGTTGAAACAATAAAGATGTACGAAATATTCTCCAATGTCATTTTTATTCACTTGATTTAAAACAAATGAACCGACTTCACTAATACATTAAATGGAGTTAACAATGACCAACTTACATGATACTTCATGCGTTTATTGCCTTTGATGGATTTGAATAAAGTAAGAACAACAGTGTGGTTTGTGCAGAATAATATGGTATCATAATTGACATCATCAGCTGCTGCTTACAGACTAAAAATGATTTATTAAGTTTATGTGAAGAGAAGTTTTAATATAATTGGAAATTTTACATGATGTCAGTTGACAGATTTATGTGCTCAGAAAAAAGCCGTTATGAGTGTCTACTTGCCCTGGTAACTGGATGTCTTTATTCTCTCTCTCTTTCATCTGATTGCATAATCCTCGGGTCTAACTTTCACCCCCTCTTCAATACACTACAAGTTTTCTTGTCTGATGTTTCGATGATTTGAACTGAAATTAGTTTATTAGTGCCCAGTTCATTAGTCACCTATCACCTTACGAACCTCTCATCTTTACTAAGTAATTCATTTACTATTTTATGCGTACATTTACTCTGTTGAAATACGAACTGCCTGTGTAACAACTACATGGGCGTAATTTCCTGAGCATTGTTCGCTAAGTCGAGAACTTGCTGTCAATTGACATCACGTAAAATCTGAAAGTATGCTAAAACTTTTCTATACACCAATTTATAATTTATTTAGGCCGTAAACAGCGGCTGATCAGAACCCAAAGTAGGCAACAGTGATGATACTAAATTATTCTGCACAAACCACTGTTGTTTTTCCTTTATTCAGATCAAACGACTCTTTTTATAAACTCCAGTAACGTTTAAACAAAGGTAAACCCTTATTCATGCCGTCACGCATGTTGCGGATATCTTGAGGTATATGTCACGTGAAGCTAACGAGAATGTTAACAGACAGAAAACCAATAGTTCAGCGAAGTCCCTTTTCGGCGAATTCATTTTCATAGCTGTACAATCGCAAGTACATATTCTGTATGTTTGTGTACATTACATTTGTCAAATAAAAATACAATTAGCAAGCCTTTGGCGGAGTTACTTATTACAAAAGGCGTTTAGAGGAATTTGATTTTGATGCATAAGAGTAGTAAGAAAAGTGATGAGTTGTCACAAACGAAAGTTAAAAATTATCACGCGGCTGCAGAAAGATATTAGCAGCCGTATAAGGAGTATAATAATCCAATATCTCGTCACTATTGGTCATTCCATTCCAACCAAAGCCTCCTACCTCAAAGTAATCTACAAAGTGACGAACAACTTGGTAAAAGCAACACGTTTCGTCTTCTTTGTATTGCAGAAGCCCTAGCCATCCAGTTAGAAGAACCAGAATTATGCATACAAAAGAAAATTATTCAACTACTTGTAATATCCTGGTAACAACTCTGCTGACCTGACGAAACTATTGATTGTTTGCTTGCTTTTACCAACTACTTAAAACCCTAATTCCGCACGTTATTTTGTTTTCACATACGTGATCGTGAGATAAGAATTTAATGTTTCATCAAATCTCTGATGGTCGTCTGATATCATGTTGATTTCTAGCAACATTTTACATTTGACTTATTATATCAAGAAATTGAAACTTTCTGGAACAACTCAACACCTCCTGATGTAATTTATTAATTCATGTATACTGCCAATACCTTATTGTTCCCCGTTATTATTCCCTGAACCTCTCCAGGAAAACTATGTCATATTTCGCAAAACAGTGAAATGCATCTCACCATATATGACTAATCGGTGTGATCGATGTGCGCAGTTCACTACTTCTCACATCAACCAGCCGTACTTAATAGCTAACCGGATAAAACTATCGAATCATCAGACAACCGCTCTGTTCATCTAAGCCTAACAGTTGTGTACTCCGTTTAACCCACATTAGAAGATCGAGTCAGTTCAAAAAAGCAGGCCAGCTAATAGATTGAATTAGTCAGTCGTTGAATTAGTCTGAAAATCTACACATCTCGAGGTTGAATTCCATCGCAGTTCCCTTCTCACGTCAAAATTGTTCAGAATAAAACATATGTGAACTTCTCATAGCATTACATACTCGAATGATGCATTTAATTCACACTTAAACACTTAAAACTAAAAATAAACAATATCTCAGATACACGGTATCAAAGGACAACTTATATCAAAGTTAATTGTGGAGCCTGACAAAATTTACAATGTAAATATGTGATGATTTTGTAACGCGCAAGGAATGTACTTTGAATATATGAAATTATTCAACAATACATATCTGAACGTCAACCGTCATATTACCTTCATGTTCACACAAATTTACATACCTTCATAAAAATTTTTGTTAATCAGGAATAATAAACATTATGAAGGAAATTGACTTCAAATTCATTTCATCTGTGTTTATATGCACTACAATTGAAATGTTGAGTACGGATTGTTGACTGTGAATGTCACTGTGAAATGCACATCTCGTGATATAGTTCAGAAATACAATCAACACCAATTAAGCAACCTCAGATTTTCACAGAGATAATGAAATATTTCATGAATATATTACTCAATTTTGAAAAAAGTAGACATCGCGATTAAGGTGTAAAATTGTAGTAAAATTTTCAATCTAGACAATCTGTTACGATATGATTAGTCTTTTTGTAGGTGGATGGAGAGTGCTACTAAGATTTCACAAGTCTTGTATTGTTTTGAGTGACATAACAAGTAATAATGTGATATATGCGGCAGCTGAAAATTATTAATTCCGTGCAAGGTTAATAGCAAAGCTCTTTTTAACTACATTCTTCAGGCGCTGTATTATTATTTCGCTTATTATGCAGCAAGAGTACGTTGTTTCTTCACAACCACCCCTATTCTAAGTTCGAGAAATAAACGATAAACTGAAACTAGTTGTAGGTTCTATTGACGAGGTGTGAAAATGTCATTTTTTGGATATTAACAATTTTCCCTCAGTAGAATGCCCTAAATTCCATGTGGCTGAAAAATAATTGAATTTGACCGCACATAAGGATAGCAATCGAATGACTAGAAGCAGGTGAATTATGAACGTTCGAAATGTGGTTCAGTTTACATGCAACAGTGATGCATTCAAATTTGTCACTTGGGAGTATAAAACATGCATTATTTGTAGTAAACAGCTGGAAACTGATGAAAGTTGTGACTCTATAAGTGGTGTTCCTCCTCATTTTTATTATAGCCTCACCCATTTATTTTCCAATCTGAAACCATTTAGAAACATTAAATTACATTCATATGCACTGTATAGACCTTCAAGTCTCTTGAAGGGTTATAATCCTTGTTTCACAGCATACGTTGGGAGACGTGAAGGATCACATACGGTTAAATTTACCAGGGAGGGCGAAACAGCTCAGAACCAACCACTTGAAATACATTGAAATGCACGCTTCCACCCAAAATAAGACTTTTTATCAGGTTGAAAGTAAATTTGCAAACCTGCAGGTTTTAAACGTTTTCAGTATTCAAAAAGTAAACCTTGACACTGTGTGTCTTATACCCGAGATAGTTTCACAAACCAATGTAAACCAAATTGATTTTCCAGTGTTCGCCTCTTGGTTGGAAGTAAAGGATTCCTGGGCATCGGTAAAGCACTGAGTGGTTTATACTGCGACTCGACTGTCGTATCTTTAGTTGACTCCAGTAGGTGTTGTCCTGAGACTGATCATGTGTTGTTTGTAATTTGCGGTGTTTGCGGGCCATGTGGTTAGTGGTAGTGGAGTTTGTCCTATCACCAGTTAGTAGTCTGGTGTGAGCGAAAAGAGAAATCATGACAATAATAATATAAAGAGAGTAATAGATTGAGTATTGGGAAGATTAAGACAAGGGAGAATGTGAAGCAGTAAACATGTTGCATCATGAATTTATTTTGTAAAATCGCACGACTGTATGGATGTCGACTGATCCTATTACTGATTGATGCTACTTAATTCTGATGCAGATGTCGTTGGCAACTGTTGCGTCATTGCTTTCACACTTATTCGCATTTGCCTTGATAATCAAAGTTTCAGTTGTTTGTTTTTGTCTCTCCTTCTATGTGTACAGTTATATGTCAATTTAAGAGTGACGTTCAGATGGAAAAACCTGGTCATTTGGTCAGAGTAACATTGAAAAGATAATTTCTCAGCCCTTGAATTTTCGATGAATCACTTGTTTCGCTTCAGTTTACAAACGTTGGTAACTGAGCACTCTTCTAACGAAAAAATCACAAGGGAAATTCATGTGTCCTTAAAATTTGTGCACTTAAAATACTGTGAACAGCAAAACATACCTACTTATGAATGCCTCACACAGTGGTCAATAATAATTCACCATGTGATGTGGTCTTGTTTCCTCAGTGACACAACGTAGTGTAACTGACTTTGCTGTTAACTGATCTGTAGTGAAAGCATATCTGAAGCTTTTCCTTTAAATTCTTAAGGTAGAACTTGAATTGTGGCCTGTTCCAGTTGTTCAGACGGATTTTAACTCCACCTTGAAGGTCTCTTCAACCAGATAATGGTCAGAGCACTCATCTGTTTCCCTTCTCGAGTTTCTTATTCAGCAGTCTGCCTCTCTTCATCCTTGGGCAGTATTGATATAAGATATATCTGGCTTGTGGTATGTCCGTCAGGCGAAACCCATGTTACTTTGTTTATATCCTTGTGTTTCTACACGCTGCATCCGATCATGAAGTCAACAAAATCGCAGAGGTCTGTAAATGATTATCTGTTCTCATTCATTTCTCTGAGTGTCAGTCTCTAAACCCAATGATCAGTTTTACTTCCGTACAATGCACTGTCATTTCGGCTTGGATTCACATCTCCCGTAAGAATTTTGGTTTCTTTGTTTCAGTCCATGATAGATAAGATTTTACTTTTATAAATCACACAGTGTTGTACAGTTATATGAACTGATGACGTTTCAAGCACAAACTATTGCTCATAATCAAATCAAGTCGATTGTACATGCTTGTACATGCTTCACCAAATAGCCATATCAATGAAGGCGGGGGAGTCTTTGAGGAGCTCATTTTTATTCATTTTGACGGTCGCTTCCCTACCCATAATGAAATCCTCTCCGAGTTTACCGTTTCTGCCACTTCAACAACGAATTCAAAGGTCTATGCTTGCAGCTCAACTTATGCATGCATTATCTTTGAATCTGGTTAACATCCTGAGAACAAACTACTAGCAACATATCGATAATATGAACAGATATATTAAACAATATTTACTCATATTTTACGTAGTTATTTGTTTGCTATTTTTTTACAAATCTTATTGTTTTGCAGGTTCACAGAATTTCTTCAACAAACTTTTGTACTTAGTTCACACAAAACTTGATAAACAGTATCACTAGAATATGCCTGTGATGCTACTTCGAACCTTTGTTATTCATTATAAAACGTGTCAGCAAAAATGATATAATACATTAGAAATCAAAGCACCCACAGTGAGATGAGTATATTTAAACACTCGTGAGATTTTCTTAAGTGACTCATTAACCGCGACTGAGTAACATTTATTTATTCTCAGGTGAGCAATTCATTTTTTTGTCGTTAACATAAATGTTCCTTTGACTCATGAATTCAGCATATCTGCATATTATGTCCCGTTTATATTCGATGAATGAAGTTAGTCTAGTTAGATTGTTTATGCATGTCTCAGAGAATATCAACACTCTGCATAAAAACAATATTACTGTCATTATCACACATGTTTATATGCAGAATTCTGCGTGTTCTGACAGAAATAGTCAAGAGAAAGCATTCTAAATGCAGTGATGATTAACTATGATTATTGATGAAATATATAAAGTCTACGTTCCATGAGTTTATTTAGAAGCTTCTTTAACCGAACAATGTTGCTGAAAATCCAAACCAACTATTTCTGATTGATGTAAATTTATCAAAAACCTACATGTCAGGACACTAACTGACCAACTTTTTCAACGCAGCCTAATTTTGGGTGACCGGAGTAGACCACTGACTCACCCGTTGACAATTTGGTGAGTCCGTTCCCGTTCCATCTGCTTTCACATATCCCCACTACTTGAATTCCGTATTGTTTCACTCCGCTTGCGATCTGGGCAACTTTTCCAATCTCGTACATGGCGCAGACGCTCCATGTCCCCACACAGACTTTTTCTTTTGGCGCAAAGAGATTCATCTTACTGAAGTTTCTGTAGCAACTGTGTTTACAGGGTGGGGTTGCTAGGCTCACGCCTGAGAAAGCAATCGTTGCATTAAGATAAAGTTTAGAGAGAAGCGACTTTGTGAGTTGCTCCCCTTAAAACCAGAAAACAAGGAATAAAACAGTCAGAACAACACCAGCAAGAGAAAAATAATTCACAGCAGAAAGGGCAACAAGCTGCAACAACAATACCATACAACAACATACAATACAGTTAAGCACAGTTAACTAAAATGATACAAAAACCATAAACTCAGTAACTTGGGCCAACTTGAACGTATAAATCCAACAAAATATACAATTACAGATATGAGTTAGTGTTAAAAGATCACAAAATGCCAAACAGTTTGTTATAGGTATTAGAAGTCAACAGGATAATACACAGGTTTAGTGTTTGAAAGTAAACGGATTGCAATAATTTCCAAAACGTCGTGGTCAGAAACACCAGAGAAATGAGAGTTTCATGTAACTAAGTAGTTGTAGCCTATTTTAGTGTCTATTGTAGCAATTTTAGTGTCTATTTTCACCGTCAAAAACAGCATGTTGTAGTCAGGTGCTCACGAGTTGTCTTTAATACATAAGTACACATAGTTTGAGAATGCTAGATGAAATTACAGAAATATTGTTGTCTTCATTAGTACTGAATATAACTTGTTATATTTGGAAAAGTGAAATGACCAACGTCAAGCCGAAAGACACTGCGTCATTAATTTGCTCGCAGGTTTTGCCTTCTATGATGTTGAATTTAAACATAAGGAGTATCATCCTATAAACTCATCATTGTTAACTATTGACTACAATTTCTGAAATAAGCAAACAGAAATCTTAAAAGTCGTACTTCTTGAACAGAAAGAATTCTACAACTAACTTCCCTTATAACATAACTCGTTAAATTTTAAGAAAAAAATTACATCAAATACTGTATTCGATTACATATGTAAAGTGCAATGACAATCCGATGGTCTACATTGTCACATAAATCTATATAAAATGTTCAGCCATTCAGACAACAGTGTGAAATGTTTGTAAAGAGCTGAGTGACATACTGACATGTTCATAGTCAATAGAATAATAGTTTCATTAAGGAGCAGTTAGACAATTAACAAGCCGCATGAACTTGAAATTATCCTTCATGGTTCAAACTCTCGTCTGTTGGCAAACTGGGTTTAAACAAATTTCGATGAATTTCGTGAATGTTGATAGTGTGTGATTCGCACGGTACATTATTCTGATATACTATTGTGCATTACGGATGTACCCAATTTTTAGATATACAGCGAAATGTAGTTGAAATTTTACCAGTAAATAACATGATATCACTGTGTGCTGCTACCTCCACCCGATGGGATACAGCAGCTCGCTACCTTGCGTTGGTGATTAAGTGGCAGAATGCTAATAAACTAACCAGACGTGGTGGGAATTAAATCCATGGATTACGCACTTCTGAGCATCTCTCAATCGATGGTGAGTATGCTGAAGAGCTGAAACTGAGTGAGAGGCTAGTTACTTCACTGCTTATGAGTAACGCTGCTGATAAAAATTAGAAGCTCGGGGATTATAACTCAGCATTCCATTCGGAATCCATAAGAAATGTAAAGGATGACCGAATACTTATGTTGCCATTTAAAAATTCACCCTGGTGTTTCATAATCGTATTTCAGAGGATTTTTCGTCTTGCTTGGCATATTATGCTTCATACTGACGAGTAAATTCATTGTTGTGAAAATTACAAGTTTATTTTGTTTTCTCGTAATCATTCACTGTTGATCACACAATTCATTTGAAAGTCAAAAGTTGCTTTTCATGAGTTTAAGAAGCAAATACGGACAGGTTATTATGTTGAAGTGACTCAAATGGAAGGAGGTACATCGTGATACCCTGACTCGTCAGTCACACTAGTTTGGAAACATGTTCAGGTTCGTTTATTTAACACTAACATGTGAAAATGTGAAGTTAATTATGAAAATCTTATTAGGCTTTGATAAGAAGCTACCGAAATCAGACAGTACGTAATAGACTTGATTTTCCCACATTATAAATTCAAAATCTTTCATTGCTGTGAAGAGTCTTGTGTCAGTGTTTATACATCAAAACTTCGGAGTAATAACCATTGCAGCCATTAGCTGCAGTGTAATACCTATTGTTGTTGCAGTAGGTGAGGCTATTCTCGATACGATTATCAGAGTGACTTCAATTTTCAATCCTGACGATTGATAATCAGCACGAAATTCGCGTCCACGTTTACCTGTCATTCGCCTTCAAACAGCAGATAATAAATTCAACGAAGAACATTGTTTCAACGTCTGCTTTTCACAAGGTATGTTTCAAGAGCATTCAGTGGCAGTGAAAATCGTTGGTGTTATTTTCCTAAGAATTTTTTTACTCATAAGTTGTACAGAGATAATTTTATTTTTCCTCTTCTTATAATTCACTTAAATTTCATTTGTGGTTAGATGGTGGTGTGGACAGTGAATATCTGCTTGGCGTTGTGCTCAGTATGGGACATAGCCTGTTTCTTACTCATTGGCTTCTGCGTTTTCGAAGATTTAGTTACATTTGGGTTATGTCTCTTGAAAAGAAGATTCAAAACTGCAGTGTTAATCACAGTGCTCGTTGTAGCAGTTGTCTGTTTTATAGTTGGTTTAGTGTTGTACATTAAGAATAAGGTAAGGGAACTAAACACGTCTCATGGAATTTCGCATTCCAAAATTTATTCCGTTATTCAACTACCTTCACAGTTAATTAAACAGTGATTTGATGAGATGATTCAACATTGGTCTCGTCTCCGCTGGTGAACGTTAAGGTCCTGAAACAGAAAAGTATTACATGTCTATACAGAAGAAATGTATTGATAAGTTCCGCTTTATTAATTAATTTCAGAGGATTACACCCCAAATTTGCGATCGTGAGTGAGAAAGCTTGTTGTTGTGGTCGAGTTGAAGGCTGGTTCACTGAGAGACCAAATGACTAACTGACTCACCAACTCACATAACTAACTAATTATGCCACTCAGTTAAATTACCGATAACCAGGAGAGTGAGTGTTTCAATATCTGAATAATAACTAGACAGCTACCTAGCTGGTGGGCTGGCTGGCTGGCTCAGCGAAGTATTGCGAAATCGACTCTATGCACTGACACACTAAACTACTACTGACTACTGATTCACTCGCTTATTCTTCATTAACAAAAAGACTAACAAGCTGACAGATTGAAAGGCGGAGAAATTCCCACAAGATGACTGCATGCAAGTTTCCGTCAGTGGGAGAATCGAGCTGTCGGCGTCGACTCGACCACCAGAAACGCCGAGAACACCGCCACACCCACCGACTGATTATTTGTTCATCGAGTAGGAAGACGAAGAAGAGAATAAGACGTCTGAAATGTGGGATGATTGAGATAATACGAGTGTATTTATTTATTTGTTTATTTATCAATAATTTAGTATGGAGAGTGGAGATTTGAAAGTACACTGCATTGGTCGCCCACCGACTTGAAATAATGATGATGACAAGAATTTGTTCAGGTAGGACAGAAGACTTGTTTGTCTGAATTCGGAGTTTGGTGTTGGTGGTTTATTGTCTTCGACAGCCTCTGCAGCAGCCTCCTGGACACTTTCCACCTCGACATCCACGGCATCCACAACACCTAGGGCAATTAGGGCATCCACCGGGACAGCCAGGACAACCACTGTTTGCTGCAGCGGCGGCAAAGGCTGGTTCTGGGACTGGACCTCCGATAGCTGAAAATAAAGCAACAAGATACCACATTCACTTATTTATTTATTTATTCATTCATTCATCCATTCATTCATTCTTTCTGACCAGCTTCCAACCGTCCTCACTTCCTTCCTTTAATTCTGCATTCCTCCACCATTCCATTAGCCGGCCGATTAACAAATTCACTTGCCTCGAATGCATGTCGCTGTGTGATCAGGTGACTGCTTCACTCACTCACTCACTCACTGACTCCCCGATTGACTGACTGACTGACTGTCTGACTGCCTGCTTGGCTGTCTGACTGGATGCGTGATTGAGTGAGTGAATGAGTCAATGAGTAATGAAGTGGGTTGTCACCCGCTTCCCAGAAATCAGTGTCACTCACTTCCAGCCTACCTCCTTATTCGGAAGCCTGTGTGATTGTGTGATGAATGAATTGAAAAACCCAGTCGGCTACTTTCAATGCTGCAATCACCTTCACTTTCTGTCTCCCAATCATCTATCTATCTATCTAGTCGTTGTCGTTATACAAAAATTTATCAGCAATATTGATAACAATTGCAATAGTGAGTGAGTGAGTGAAATTAGCACCAGTTGTATGAGAAGCATTCACAATGGAATTCGTCCATGTTTTTGTCGCGGTAGCATTGTCATATTAGTACTGATAGATATCAGTGTTAGTAGTAGTGGTGGTGGTGGTAGCATTATTAGTCTTAGTAATAGTGGTGGTCGTGGTGGTGGTGTTGGTGTTATTAGCAATAATCGACAAATCTCTGCATTAGAAGAGGGTTTGAATGTATGCATGCATGGATGGTTGGGGTGAGCAGGTGATTTGTCTGATCGACTATCTGATATGTGGAGACGAAAAAGAGATGAGGATGACTTACCTCCCATTTCACATTCAAATGATACAACCAGTACAACTAAGACGAGCTGAAATGAAAGAAATCACCATCATGGAGGCATACAATATTAGACAAGAGTATTCGGACATACAGTGAACATCTGCATTGTTGTTGTTGTGGTGGTGGTGGTGGTTTACTGTCAACTTGAAACTACTACTTGAAACTTACTCCCACCTTCCTATTTATACTCGAAGTTCACCTGTGAAGCAAGCGAACACGTGGTCACACTCAAACACAGGTGAGTGACCTACCCTACCTACCAACCAACCGATATAATCAATGAACACGAGGAATGTGAGTTTCATTCACTTATTCGCTCTTCCCACTCATTCGACTGACTCATGATGGCTTCATTGATTGATTGATTGATTGGTTGATAGGTTGGTTGATTGTTCGATTTATTGATCGACTGACTGGCTGGTTGCTTGATTGCTTGATTCTCGGTTGGTTAGTTGGCCAGTTGTTTGTTTAGTTTGTTGGCTGTGCTGTTTTGTGCGTGGATTGACTCTTCCTTATTCACACATTCACTCTGTGATGAGGATAAATCATTTTCGTATTCGGGACTCAGTCTGTCAGTGAATCAGTTCGACTGAATGTTGGCTCCTTCTTCTTCTTCTTCTTCTTCTCCTACAACTACTTCTTCTCTCCCTCCTTCTTTCCTTCCTTGGTCCGATGATTCGTTCGTTGATGACTTGGTGAGATCAAATGTGAGTCGGTTGTTTGATTAGTTAGTCAGTTAGTTAGTTGGTAGGTAGGTTGGTTTGTTGGTTGGTTGGTTAATTGGTTTGTTTTGTTATTCCATAATAAATAGGTTTATTTTAGCAATCATACAGTGATGCAGTTTTATCAACTGCATTTGTGTTCCTAATACTACGAAATCATTGTGTGATTAATAAAATCAAACAAAATAAAATGAAATAATCTTATATGGAATTGCACTGTACCAGAGTGGCCAAGTTCTACACTTAAATTATTCACTTAATTAATTAGTTGGTTAGTTGTTTATTTATTTATTTATTTATTTAGTTAGTTAGTTAGTTAGTTAGTAAGTAAGTGAGTAGATTGGTTATTCAGTTGGTCAGATATTTATTGGGTTATTTAGTCAGTCAGATATTCAGTCAGACAGTTAGTTGGTCAGCGATTTATTTACAAAGTAAGTTAGTTATTCAGTCACTTATTTATTCAGTGTTCTCATCAACTGCCCAGTTAGTTAGTTAGTTAGTCAGTTAGTCAGTGAGTAAGTGAGTTGATCAGTTAGTTATTTGTTTGATGCATCGTCATGTATTTCTGCTCGTCTTGACTACTTCGAATCGACCGATATGAATGTAGTTGGAAATTTATATTTGCTAATGAATCGGGTGACGTGATATGACGAAGTGTGACGAGATGTGATGTGATGTGATGTGGTGTGACATGATGTGATGACTGTGTAGGTATGGCATGTAGTCGGAAAGATTCTAGGAGAGCTGGTGAATTGTAAGATTGGCGGCTCATCGGATGTTAGGTCATGATGATGAGGATGAAGATGATGTTGATGATGGTGGTGGTGACAAGAACCAAGGTGATGATGTTTACAATGCAAGCAAGCAAGCAAGCAATGCTCGCGCGCTCGCTCGCTCGCCTGCTCGCTATACTTAGGTAACTTACTTCATCATTATGATAATCATGATACTAATAGCCGTCAAAATTATTTTCCATTTTGTCCTTATAATCATTTTTATAATCGTAGTGTTATTTTCCAATTGAATTTTATATTTTCCCGTCTCACAAGAGGTGGCCAGCTCTCGTGGCTCGAGTGGTCTAGTGGATAACGCTTTGTCGTATGAAACCATGAGCACTGGGTTCGAGCCGCTGTGGGAACATGTTCAATCAATCACTGGGGTATGCAGGTACATCCAGCTGGCGGACGACTCCCAAATACGACGAAATGCGCCTTATCCTGGATTCCACTGGTAGTCACCATCCACCAATAAAATTCTATGTACTGTCATTTCTTTCTTCTTCATCACTATTATTGACAGTGGCCTCACTTACTTATTTCATTTCATTTGTATCGTCAGTCATTATTATTGTTGTTGCTAAAATTATCCTGCTTTTCATTATTATATTACATACACTGGACTACGCCACTTCTTTGAATTCCATCCATTAGGAAATTCACTCATACTGACACATATTGTGGTGGTGGTGGTGATGGTGATGGTGGTGTGATACAGACGACAATGTGTGCCAACGCAATGTTATTATTCTCATATCTTCTCACAGTTCAGTTCGGAACAACAAAAACACAATACCATATATCTATCCATTTGAACATTCTATGTGATGATGTTAGAGTAGAGTAGAGTAGAGAGTAGAGTAGAGTGAGAAGGTTATTCCCACAGTTCAACACTGCATTAGAAAAAACACAGAATACTATGTATATGTATATAATATATATTAATATATTCGAAAATTCTATTTCGTGTTGTTTGATGTGAACCGAAATCACACGCTCCTCAGTCAGTTAACGAATTGGTTGGTTTACGAATATAAACTGTAGATCTATGAACGACAGAGTTTTGATTAATGAAAAATATACACTGACTCCCGTGTCTTGCTCTCTGTTGTTGCAATACTGCAATCAAAAGCATTATTCTAATTATTACTGGTCATTAGTTATATTGACAATATTATTATGACTGCTATAATTATTATTATTTTATTATTATTATTATTATTCTTAGTTGAACTATGCTCATCACAGGTATTGTGACTGGTGTCGTTAGTAATTTCATCGGAACTCTGGTCAATTCTCGACAACCTGCTGCTGCTGCTGCGTGGTGGTTATTCTACTCAGTGTGTCAATATGGTGACAGTGTCAGTGGAGTTAGTTGGCAGTAGGATGCTGCTGCTGCAGCTTCTGAGGATGATGATGATGACGATTGAAGGAGATCTGAATCGCGAGGATGAACAAACAACAGAATGTGTGACCCAGCTAGCTAGATCCGGTCGACATGACAGAAATTCGACGAGATGTGACGAGATGTTGTCAGTGAGGTGATTCATCAAGTGAGATCAATTTGTGGTTGTCTCGATTTCACGCGACTATCCTTGATGCATAGCTGTCTGTCTGTCTGTCTGAAAGTGGTTCGTGGACATGAGTATTGCAATTAGACTAAGTCTAATGCAAAATACCTCGGACTAGTTCTATCTTCCGACCTTACTTGGTCATCTCATATCCTAACGATTTCTAAGAAGTTCTTCCGTTCAACCTAATACATTAGGAAACTCAGACTATCTGGAATCACCCAACCTCTACTTTCACAACATGTCAACTCTCGTATCTCACCTATTCTACTCTACTGCTCCCCCTCAGTCTTTCCTGGACTACTGAAAAAGGACTATACCATCCTGAGAAGGATGTTGAAGGTAGTTAGTAGGACTAGTGGTGTAAGACTCAGTCAGCTCGTCACTACATTGGTGGAAAGGCATGTGAATACTTGCGAAAAATGGTGTGAAACCATACTCTCCGACCACCAACACTCCCTCTATTCCTAACTCTCTGCTTGTTTCTGATCAGGTAGAACCAGAAATCAGTACAAAATAATATATGCTCATAGAACCAAGTATAGGAACTCAACGATACCATATTCGGCCAGCCGTGTTCTAAGTGACAGAGACAATGTTAAGCGCGAAACCTGTGACTTGCTTTGTTGTTAATAACATAATTTTGGCTCTTTTATTTCTCTCTTATTTGTATTCTATAGTGAACACCTTCTTAAACATACTTAGCTGCCTAAAATATTAACATTGGCTTACTTTTTTGTACTTTATTCTATTCCTTCTTTTGTGTATCTACTGGTTCCGACTATATTATCACTATGAGTGTTACAAAGTTGTCCTGTCATTAACCATCATGTAATATTAGTTTTGTGATTGTTTTTGGTCGGCAATGTTAACTGACAGTCTTCGTTGTGAACGCCATTATCACCATTTTAAAAATTTTGTATTATGCAGGATTACTCACACTACCACTACAAACACCGGATTAGAGCTGACAATAAAAAAACCTGAAATGTTCATTTTACGATTGTTTAGTGTTGTTCAACCAAATTAACTGATCATCTTGGCGATAAACATTCTTAATATCATTTCATAACTTCTTGTATGATTAAAGCTTTATTGTCACCACGCATAAACATATCATAGCTTCCACTACCCAATACTGAGATATTATTTATCATGTTGTTTATTTTCCTTTCTACTTTTTGGTATTTTTCGGATTATTTTTGTAATTCTTTGTGTTGTTTTGTGTTTTTATTGTTGTTGTTTTTCAAATTTATTTTTTGAAATACACCTTTTAAATGTTGGACGAAATTAGATGCAATATTGTAGAAATGTGCTGAAAATTCCACACTGTATCACTAGTACTGCTTCTGGAATAAAGCAAATTATTATTATTATTATTATTGACGATGTGTGTGTGCGTGTTTGTTTGCAGTGTATGTGAGCGTGAAGGAAGGCGACTAACTAGCGATTGGGCAGTGTGAGCGTGAGTGTGCTTGTGTGTTTGTTCTTGTGCTTGTATGCTTGTTCGTGTGTGTGTGTGCGTGCGTTGGGTCTGGCTGGCTGTATGTCAGTCTTTCTACTCGTAGTCTATCCGTTTGTCTGTGTATGCTGGTCACACATTCATTCTCCTTCAACGACTGATTTCATTAGAATTTCATTATATAGAATTTGCGATCGTGAGTGAGAAAGCTTGTTGTTGTGGTCGAGTTGAAGGCTGGTTCACTGAGAGACCGAATGACTAACTGACTCACCAACTCACATAACTAACTAATTATGCCACTCAGTTAAATTACCGATAACCAAACCAAGAGAGTGAGTGTTTCAATATCTGAATAATAACTAGACAGCTACCTAGCTGGTTGGCTGGCTGGCTGGCTGGCTCAGCGAAGTATTGCGAAATCGACTCTATGCACTGACACACTAAACTACTACTGACTACTGATTCACTCGCTTATTCTTCATTAACAAAAAGACTAACAAGCTGACAGATTGAAAGGCGGAGAAATTCCCACAAGATGGCTGCATGCAAGTTTCCGTCAGTGGGAGAATCGAGCTGTCGGCGTCGACTCGACCACCAGAAACGCCGAGAACACCGCCACACCCACCGACTGATTATTTGTTCATCGAGTAGGAAGACGAAGAAGAAGAATAAGACGTCTGAAATGTGGGATGATTGAGATAATACGAGTGTATTTATTTATTTGTTTATTTATCAATAATTTAGTATGGAGAGTGGAGATTTGAAAGTACACTGCATTGGTCGCCCACCGACTTGAAATAATGATGATGACGACAAGAATTTGTTCAGGTAGGACAGAAGACTTGTTTGTCTGAATTCGGTGTTTGATGTTGGTGGTTTATTTTCTTCGACAGCCTCTGCAGCAGCCTCCTGGACACTTTCCACCTCGACATCCACGGCATCCACAACACCTAGGGCAATTAGGGCATCCACCGGGACAGCCAGGACAACCACTGTTTGCTGCAGCGGCGGCGGCTGGTTCTGGGACTGGACCTCCGATAGCTGAAAATAAAGCAACAAGATACCACATTCACTTATTTATTTATTTATTTATTTCATTCATTCATTCATCCATTCATTCATTCTTTCTTTCTGACCAGCTTCCAACCGTCCTCACTTCCTTCCTTCCTTCCTTCCTTCCTTCCTTCCTTTAATTCTGCATTCCTCCACCATTCCATTAGCCGGCCGATTAACAAATTCACTTGCCTCGAATGCATGTCACTGTGTGATCAGGTGACTGCTTCACTCACTCACTCACTCACTCACTCACTCACTGACTCCCCGATTGACTGACTGACTGTCTGACTGCCTGTCTGCTTGGCTGTCTGACTGGATGCGTGATTGAGTGAGTGAATGAGTCAATGAGTAATGAAGTGGGTTGTCACCCGCTTCCCAGAAATCAGTGTCACTCACTTCCAGCCTACCTCCTTATTCGGAAGCCTGTGTGATTGTGTGATGAATGAATTGAAAAACCCAGTCGGCTACTTTCAATGCTGCAATCACCTTCACTTTCTGTCTCCCAATCATCTATCTATCTATCTAGTCGTTGTCGTTATACAAAAATTTATCAGCAATATTGATAACAATTGCAATAGTGAGTGAGTGAGTGAAATTAGCACCAGTTGTATGAGAAGCATTCACAATGGAATTCGTCCATGTTGTTGTCGCGGTAGCATTGTCATATTAGTACTGATAGATATCAGTGTTAGTAGTAGTGGTGGTGGTAGCATTATTAGTCTTAGTAATAGTGGTGGTCGTGGTGTTGGTGTTGGTGTTATTAGCAATAATCGACAAATCTCTGCATTAGAAGAGGGTTTGAATGTATGCATGCATGGATGGTTGGGGTGAGCAGGTGATTTGTCTGATCGACTATCTGATATGTGGAGACGAAAAAGAGATGAGGATGACTTACCTCCCATTTCACATTCAAATGATACAACCAGTACAACTAAGACGAGCTGAAATGAAAGAAATCACCATCATGGAGGCATACAATATTAGACAAGAGTATTCGGACATACAGTGAACATCTGCATTGTTGTTGTTGTTGTGGTGGTGGTTTACTGTCAACTTGAAACTACTACTTGAAACTTACTCCCACCTTCCTATTTATACTCGAAGTTCACCTGTGAAGCAAGCGAACACGTGGTCACACTCAAACACAGGTGAGTGACCTACCCTACCTACCAACCAACCGATATAATCAATGAACACGAGGAATGTGAGTTTCATTCACTTATTCGCTCTTCCCCCTCATTCGACTGACTCATGATGGCTTCATTGATTGATTGATTGATATGATTGATTGATTGGTTGATAGGTTGGTTGATTGTTCGATTTATTGATCGACTGACTGGCTGGTTGCTTGATTGCTTGATTCTCGGTTGGTTAGTTGGCCAGTTGTTTGTTTAGTTTGTTGACTGTGCTGTTTTGTGCGTGGATTGACTCTTCCTTATTCACACATTCACTCTGTGATGAGGATAAATCATTTTCGTATTCGGGACTCAGTCTGTCAGTGAATCAGTTCGACTGAATGTTGGCTTCTTCTTCTTCTTCTTCTTCTCCTACAACTACTTCTTCTCTCCCTCCTTCTTTCCTTCCTTGGTCCGATGATTCGTTCGTTGATGACTTGGTGAGATCAAATGTGAGTCGGTTGTTTGATTAGTTAGTCAGTTAGTTAGTTGGTAGGTAGGAAGGTAGGTAGTTAGGTAGGTAGGTAGGTTGGTTTGTTGGTTGGTTGGTTAATTGGTTTGTTTTGTTATTCCATAATAAATAGGTTTATTTTAGCAATCATACAGTGATGCAGTTTTATCAACTGCATTTGTGTTCCTAATACTACGAAATCATTGTGTGATTAATAAAATCAAACAAAATAAAATGAAATAATCTTATATGGAATTGCACTGTACCAGAGTGGCCAAGTTCTACACTTAAATTATTCACTTAATTAATTAGTTGGTTAGTTGTTTATTTATTTATTTATTTATTTATTTAGTTAGTTAGTTAGTTAGTTAGTAAGTAAGTGAGTAGATTGGTTATTCAGTTGGTCAGATATTTATTGGGTTATTTAGTCAGTCAGATATTCAGTCAGACAGTTAGTTGGTCAGCGATTTATTTACAAAGTAAGTTAGTTATTCAGTCACTTATTTATTCAGTGTTCTCATCAACTGCCCAGTTAGTTAGTTAGTTAGTCAGTTAGTCAGTGAGTAAGTGAGTTGATCAGTTAGTTATTTGTTTGATGCATCGTCATGTATTTCTGCTCGTCTTGACTACTTCGAATCGACCGATATGAATGTAGTTGGAAATTTATATTTGCTAATGAATCGGGTGACGTGATATGACGAAGTGTGACGAGATGTGATGTGATGTGATGTGGTGTGACATGATGTGATGACTGTGTAGGTATGGCATGTAGTCGGAATGATTCTAGGAGAGCTGGTGAATTCTAAGATTGGCGGCTCATCGGATGTTAGGTCATGATGATGAGGATGAAGATGATGTTGATGATGGTGGTGGTGACAAGAACCAACGTGATGATGTTTACAATGCAAGCAAGCAAGCAATGCTCGCGCGCTCGCTCGCTCGCCTGCTCGCTATACTTAGGTAACTTACTTCATCATTATGATAATCATGATACTAATAGCCGTCAAAATTATTTTCCATTTTGTCCTTATAATCATTTTTATAATCGTAGTGTTATTTTCCAATTGAATTTTATATTTTCCCGTCTCACAAGAGGTGGCCAGCTCTCGTGGCTCGAGTGGTCTAGTGGATAACGCTTTGTCGTATGAAACCATGAGCACTGGGTTCGAGCCGCTGTGGGAACATGTTCAATCAATCACTGGGGTATGCAGGTACATCCAGCTGGCGGACGACTCCCAAATACGACGAAATGCGCCTTATCCTGGATTCCACTGGTAGTCACCATCCACCAATAAAATTCTATGTACTGTCATTTCTTTCTTCTTCATCACTATTATTGACAGTGGCCTCACTTACTTATTTCATTTCATTTGTATCGTCAGTCATTATTATTGTTGTTGCTAAAATTATCCTGCTTTTCATTATTATATTACATACACTGGACTACGCCACTTCTTTGAATTCCATCCATTAGGAAATTCACTCATACTGACACATATTGTGGTGGTGGTGGTGATGGTGATGGTGGTGTGATACAGACGACAATGTGTGCCAACGCAATGTTATTATTCTCATATCTTCTCACAGTTCAGTTCGGAACAACAAAAACACAATACCATATATCTATCCATTTGAACATTCTATGTGATGATGTTAGAGTAGAGTAGAGTAGAGGTAGAGTAGAGTGAGAAGGTTATTCCCACAGTTCAACACTGCATTAGAAATAAAACAGAATACTATGTATATGTATATGAAAATACATATATTTGAACGTTCTATTTCGTGTTGTTTGATGTGAACCGAAATCACACGCTCCTCAGTCAGTTAACGAATTGGTTGGTTTACGAATATAAACTGTAGATCTATGAACGACAGAGTTTTGATTAATGAAAAATATACACTGACTCCCGTGTCTTGCTCTCTGTTGTTGCAATACTGCAATCAAAAGCATTATTCTAATTATTACTGGTCATTAGTTATATTGACAATATTATTATGACTGCTATAATTATTATTATTTTATTATTATTATTATTATTCTTAGTTGAACTATGCTCATCACAGGTATTGTGACTGGTGTCGTTAGTAATTTCATCGGAACTCTGGTCAATTCTCGACAACCTGCTGCTGCTGCTGCGTGGTGGTTATTCTACTCAGTGTGTCAATATGGTGACAGTGTCAGTGGAGTTAGTTGGCAGTAGGATGCTGCTGCTGCAGCTTCTGAGGATGATGATGATGATGATGACGATTGAAGGAGATCTGAATCGCGAGGATGAACAAACAACAGAATGTGTGACCCAGCTAGCTAGATCCGGTCGACATGACAGAAATTCGACGAGATGTGACGAGATGTTGTCAGTGAGGTGATTCATCAAGTGAGATCAATTTGTGGTTGTCTCGATTTCACGCGACTATCCTTGATGCATAGCTGTCTGTCTGTCTGTCTGAAAGTGGTTCGTGGACATGAGTATTGCAATTAGACTAAGTCTAATGCAAAATACCTCGGACTAGTTCTATCTTCCGACCTTACTTGGTCATCTCATATCCTAACGATTTCTAAGAAGTTCTTCCGTTCAACCTAATACATTAGGAAACTCAGACTATCTGGAATCACCCAACCTCTACTTTCACAACATGTCAACTCTCGTATCTCACCTATTCTACTCTACTGCTCCCCCTCAGTCT
This sequence comes from Trichobilharzia regenti, assembly GCA_944472135.2. Taxonomy (NCBI): domain Eukaryota; kingdom Metazoa; phylum Platyhelminthes; class Trematoda; order Strigeidida; family Schistosomatidae; genus Trichobilharzia; species Trichobilharzia regenti. The sequence continues at coordinate 70,070,347 of OX235267.1, forward strand.
TTCCTGGACTACTGAAGAAGGACTATACCATCCTGAGAAGGATGTTGAAGGTAGTTAGTAGGACTAGTGGTGTAAGACTCAGTCAGCTCGTCACTACATTGGTGGAAAGGCATGTGAATACTTGCGAAAAATGGTGTGAAACCATACTCTCCGACCACCAACACTCCCTCTATTCCTAACTCTCTGCTTGTTTCTGATCAGGTAGAACCAGAAATCAGTACAAAATAATATATGCTCATAGAACCAAGTATAGGAACTCAACGATACCATATTCGGCCAGCCGTGTTCTAAGTGACAGAGACAATGTTAAGCGCGAAACCTGTGACTTGCTTTGTTGTTAATAACATAATTTTGGCTCTTTTATTTCTCTCTTATTTGTATTCTATAGTGAACACCTTCTTAAACATACTTAGCTGCCTAAAATATTAACATTGGCTTACTTTTTTGTACTTTATTCTATTCCTTCTTTTGTGTATCTACTGGTTCCGACTATATTATCACTATGAGTGTTACAAAGTTGTCCTGTCATTAACCATCATGTAATATTAGTTTTGTGATTGTTTTTGGTCGGCAATGTTAACTGACAGTCTTCGTTGTGAACGCCATTATCACCATTTTAAAAATTTTGTATTATGCAGGATTACTCACACTACCACTACAAACACCGGATTAGAGCTGACAATAAAAAAACCTGAAATGTTCATTTTACGATTGTTTAGTGTTGTTCAACCAAATTAACTGATCATCTTGGCGATAAACATTCTTAATATCATTTCATAACTTCTTGTATGATTAAAGCTTTATTGTCACCACGCATAAACATATCATAGCTTCCACTACCCAATACTGAGATATTATTTATCATGTTGTTTATTTTCCTTTCTACTTTTTGGTATTTTTCGGATTATTTTTGTAATTCTTTGTGTTGTTTTGTGTTTTTATTGTTGTTGTTTTTCAAATTTATTTTTTGAAATACACCTTTTAAATGTTGGACGAAATTAGATGCAATATTGTAGAAATGTGCTGAAAATTCCACACTGTATCACTAGTACTGCTTCTGGAATAAAGCAAATTATTATTATTATTATTATTGACGATGTGTGTGTGCGTGTTTGTTTGCAGTGTATGTGAGCGTGAAGGAAGGCGACTAACTAGCGATTGGGCAGTGTGAGCGTGAGTGTGCTTGTGTGTTTGTTCTTGTGCTTGTATGCTTGTTCGTGTGTGTGTGTGCGTGTGTTGGGTCTGGCTGGCTGTATGTCAGTCTTTCTACTCGTAGTCTATCCGTTTGTCTGTGTATGCTGGTCACACATTCATTCTCCTTCAACGACTGATTTCATTAGAATTTCATTATATAGAATTTGCGATCGTGAGTGAGAAAGCTTGTTGTTGTGGTCGAGTTGAAGGCTGGTTCACTGAGAGACCGAATGACTAACTGACTCACCAACTCACATAACTAACTAATTATGCCACTCAGTTAAATTACCGATAACCAAACCAAGAGAGTGAGTGTTTCAATATCTGAATAATAACTAGACAGCTACCTAGCTGGTTGGCTGGCTGGCTGGCTGGCTGGCTCAGCGAAGTATTGCGAAATCGACTCTATGCACTGACACACTAAACTACTACTGACTACTGATTCACTCGCTTATTCTTCATTAACAAAAAGACTAACAAGCTGACAGATTGAAAGGCGGAGAAATTCCCACAAGATGGCTGCATGCAAGTTTCCGTCAGTGGGAGAATCGAGCTGTCGGCGTCGACTCGACCACCAGAAACGCCGAGAACACCGCCACACCCACCGACTGATTATTTGTTCATCGAGTAGGAAGACGAAGAAGAGAATAAGACGTCTGAAATGTGGGATGATTGAGATAATACGAGTGTATTTATTTATTTGTTTATTTATCAATAATTTAGTATGGAGAGTGGAGATTTGAAAGTACACTGCATTGGTCGCCCACCGACTTGAAATAATGATGATGACGACAAGAATTTGTTCAGGTAGGACAGAAGACTTGTTTGTCTGAATTCGGTGTTTGATGTTGGTGGTTTATTTTCTTCGACAGCCTCTGCAGCAGCCTCCTGGACACTTTCCACCTCGACATCCACGGCATCCACAACACCTAGGGCAATTAGGGCATCCACCGGGACAGCCAGGACAACCACTGTTTGCTGCAGCGGCGGCGGCTGGTTCTGGGACTGGACCTCCGATAGCTGAAAATAAAGCAACAAGATACCACATTCACTTATTTATTTATTTATTTATTTCATTCATTCATTCATCCATTCATTCATTCTTTCTTTCTGACCAGCTTCCAACCGTCCTCACTTCCTTCCTTCCTTCCCTTCCTTCCTTCCTTTAATTCTGCATTCCTCCACCATTCCATTAGCCGGCCGATTAACAAATTCACTTGCCTCGAATGCATGTCACTGTGTGATCAGGTGACTGCTTCACTCACTCACTCACTCACTCACTGACTCACTGACTCCCCGATTGACTGACTGACTGACTGTCTGACTGCCTGCTTGGCTGTCTGACTGGATGCGTGATTGAGTGAGTGAATGAGTCAATGAGTAATGAAGTGGGTTGTCACCCGCTTCCCAGAAATCAGTGTCACTCACTTCCAGCCTACCTCCTTATTCGGAAGCCTGTGTGATTGTGTGATGAATGAATTGAAAAACCCAGTCGGCTACTTTCAATGCTGCAATCACCTTCACTTTCTGTCTCCCAATCATCTATCTATCTATCTAGTCGTTGTCGTTATACAAAAATTTATCAGCAATATTGATAACAATTGCAATAGTGAGTGAGTGAGTGAAATTAGCACCAGTTGTATGAGAAGCATTCACAATGGAATTCGTCCATGTTGTTGTCGCGGTAGCATTGTCATATTAGTACTGATAGATATCAGTGTTAGTAGTAGTGGTGGTGGTAGCATTATTAGTCTTAGTAATAGTGGTGGTCGTGGTGTTGGTGTTGGTGTTATTAGCAATAATCGACAAATCTCTGCATTAGAAGAGGGTTTGAATGTATGCATGCATGGATGGTTGGGGTGAGCAGGTGATTTGTCTGATCGACTATCTGATATGTGGAGACGAAAAAGAGATGAGGATGACTTACCTCCCATTTCACATTCAAATGATACAACCAGTACAACTAAGACGAGCTGAAATGAAAGAAATCACCATCATGGAGGCATACAATATTAGACAAGAGTATTCGGACATACAGTGAACATCTGCATTGTTGTTGTTGTGGTGGTGGTGGTTTACTGTCAACTTGAAACTACTACTTGAAACTTACTCCCACCTTCCTATTTATACTCGAAGTTCACCTGTGAAGCAAGCGAACACGTGGTCACACTCAAACACAGGTGAGTGACCTACCCTACCTACCAACCAACCGATATAATCAATGAACACGAGGAATGTGAGTTTCATTCACTTATTCGCTCTTCCCCCTCATTCGACTGACTCATGATGGCTTCATTGATTGATTGATTGATGATTGATTGATTGGTTGATAGGTTGGTTGATTGTTCGATTTATTGATCGACTGACTGGCTGGTTGCTTGATTGCTTGATTCTCGGTTGGTTAGTTGGCCAGTTGTTTGTTTAGTTTGTTGACTGTGCTGTTTTGTGCGTGGATTGACTCTTCCTTATTCACACATTCACTCTGTGATGAGGATAAATCATTTTCGTATTCGGGACTCAGTCTGTCAGTGAATCAGTTCGACTGAATGTTGGCTTCTTCTTCTTCTTCTTCTTCTCCTACAACTACTTCTTCTCTCCCTCCTTCTTTCCTTCCTTGGTCCGATGATTCGTTCGTTGATGACTTGGTGAGATCAAATGTGAGTCGGTTGTTTGATTAGTTAGTCAGTTAGTTAGTTGGTAGGTAGGAAGGTAGGTAGTTAGGTAGGTAGGTAGGTTGGTTTGTTGGTTGGTTGGTTAATTGGTTTGTTTTGTTATTCCATAATAAATAGGTTTATTTTAGCAATCATACAGTGATGCAGTTTTATCAACTGCATTTGTGTTCCTAATACTACGAAATCATTGTGTGATTAATAAAATCAAACAAAATAAAATGAAATAATCTTATATGGAATTGCACTGTACCAGAGTGGCCAAGTTCTACACTTAAATTATTCACTTAATTAATTAGTTGGTTATTTATTTATTTATTTATTTATTTAGTTAGTTAGTTAGTTAGTTAGTTAGTTAGTAAGTAAGTGAGTAGATTGGTTATTCAGTTGGTCAGATATTTATTGGGTTATTTAGTCAGTCAGATATTCAGTCAGACAGTTAGTTGGTCAGCGATTTATTTACAAAGTAAGTTAGTTATTCAGTCACTTATTTATTCAGTGTTCTCATCAACTGCCCAGTTAGTTAGTTAGTTAGTCAGTTAGTCAGTGAGTAAGTGAGTTGATCAGTTAGTTATTTGTTTGATGCATCGTCATGTATTTCTGCTCGTCTTGACTACTTCGAATCGACCGATATGAATGTAGTTGGAAATTTATATTTGCTAATGAATCGGGTGACGTGATATGACGAAGTGTGACGAGATGTGATGTGATGTGGTGTGGTGTGACATGATGTGATGACTGTGTAGGTATGGCATGTAGTCGGAAAGATTCTAGGAGAGCTGGTGAATTCTGGCCTTCCCTTTTGCTACAACAAGATGTCCTCCTTTAAAGCTTATGGCTCCAACAAATGTCACTCTGAAGGTCTGATGTGAAAGCAGTCCAACGTTTCTATTTCTAAACTGTGCCGACCTTATTCCGTAAGAACTTTGCCTACAGGCATTTCTCCTCACAATATAAAATATACACCTCAACGTTTGATATAAGGAAAACCATAGGTCAGATAAAATTAAAATAAGTAAATGTTAGTGTGTAGGTTTTCAAAGTAATAAATAACTGAGAATGAAGTGACCACTTGATTATCGCGGTTGAACTTCGGCCACAATCAGAAGAGATAAAAGAAAATTCACAAGTTAAAAACACATTTAAACTGCTCATCGTGGCAGCGGAAGGTTTGAAATCACGTCTATGAAATACCATCTGATTTAGGTAGTTTCTGCTAGTAACCATCCACGAGTTAACTTCTAATCACATGCCTAGACATCGTTGAAGCATTTTCACATGTCAATCTGAGACCGAGCATTTCCAAACAATCAATCGATTAGAAAATCCTAAATTCACTTAAATTGATCGATTTGACCCGTTGCCCAGGAGGTGGCTGTCGTGGCCCAAGTGAATTGGTGGGTAACGCCTTGACGTTTCAAACTATGGGCACTTGGTTCGAGCCAAGGTGGAACATCATTACTCACTGTGGAATGCAGGTGCATCCAGTGGTCGAGTACTCGCCGGGACGACGTGTGCATCGTGGATTCCACTTTGAGTCACCGTCTACCAGTACTTCTCTCATCAGAGTTTATTAATATTTTCATAATTAACTTCTTTTTTATTTATTTCTGTTTTGAATAACTCAATATGGACATGTTTCCTAACACATGATACTGATGAGTTGGGGTATCATGAAGTACCTCCTATCATGTGGGTCACTTCAACATATTAACTTGCCCGCATTCTCTTCTTAGATTTATGAATTGCTCAGCTGATATCGGATGAGCAAAGAAAGTCAACTGATTTTCATTATCCTAAAGGACTTACAATTTCTGCAATCAGAGACATAGTGACTATGAATTTCCTCTTGAATACGAAACACAGTATGCTGAGCAGAACGATGAATCCTCTGAAATATGAAAGCAAAATGCCAAGGTGAATCTTTAAATGACACTATAATAATGGAATCATTGTTTGCATTTCTTTTGGATTCTCAGTGGAATATTGAGTTTCAAAGTCTGAGCGTCTAACTTTCGTTAGCAGCGTTGCTTACTGGCAGTAATGTTACTAGTCTCTATCTCGACATTATCTCATTACTGGATCTACAACCGGCTAGATTATGCTCATAGATGCACAAGCGAAGGATCAATCTCTCACCACGTTTGATTATTTGATTAGCATTCTACCACAAAATTAACAACGCAAGGTACCACGCCGCTATATCTAGACGGTTGAGGGTATTAGCATGTAGACATATCGCTTTATTTACTGATGACATTTTCACTGCAATACCCTGTAGGTTTAAAACACGGGTACATTCTTAATACGTGACTAAATATCAGCATGATATGCCGCATGAAGCACACACACTGCCAGTATAGACCGAATTCGACAAAATTTCTCATCGAAGTTTGTTTAATTCTGGCTTGCCACTGAGTTAAAGTTTGAACCATGAAGGATAACTTCAAATTCATGTGACTTGCTAATTACCTCCCTACTCCTCATACATTCATGTGACAGTATTAACTTTGAGATTATCATTGCATCTCACATATGTATTCCTACACAGTATTTGATATAATTTGAATTAGGCTTTACTGGCATGCTATTTGTCTTCTTATAATTAAACAGAGAAATTATCTGCGAATTATGTTATAAGTCAACTGTGCTCAAGGAGTATGCCTTTCAGGATTTCTGTTTGCTTATTTCAGAAATTGTAGTCAGTAGTTAACAATGATGAGTTTATAAGATCATACTACTCATGTTATAATTCAACATCGCAGAAGGCAAAACTTACGAGCAAATGAATGATGCAGTGCCTTTCGGCTTAATTGTCCAGTTGTCCATTTCATCTTCCTAAATAAAAGACGTCATATTCAGTACTAATGAAAACAACAATGTTTCTGTAATTTTATTCTCAAACCATCTGTACTTATAGATTTAAGAAAACGCATGAGTACCTAACTACCACATGTCGTTTGTGACCGTACAAATAAGCAAGGAATTGTCACTTTCGGTCAATTCGTCTCCGGTTGTCTAGATTCATGATGAATTTGCATTATTAAGCACTCTTTTTCTAAAGGTGGAAATATTTGGTTTGGATTTTCAGCGACACTGTTCCGTCAAGGAATTTTCTAAATTAACTAATGGAACGTTAACTTTAAATGTTTCATCAATAACAATAGTTGCCATCTTTACAGCTAGAATCCTTTCTCTCGACAAATTCTGCCAGAACACAGAGAATTTCGCATATAAACATGTGTGATAATAACAATAAGATTGTGTTTATGGAGAGTGTTGATATTCTCTGAGACATGCGTAAAATATCCAATTAGACATTCTTCATTCATCACCAGTGAATGGTACACAATATGTAGATATGCTGAATTCATAAATTAGATAGCGCGTAATGAGTGACAGGAAAATGAATCGCTTACCTGAGAAGAAGTGTTACTCAGTAGCAAATAATGAGCCACGTAAGAAGATCTTAGGATTATTTAAATATATTTATCTTAGTGTGTATACTTTGATTTCTAATGTTTTCTATCATTTTTGCTGACATGTTTTATAATGAATACCAAAGGTTCTAAGTAGCATGACAGGTATATTGTCGTATTACTGTTTATCAAATTTTCTGTGAACTAAGTTCAAACGTTTGTTGAAGAAATTCTGTGAACCTGCAAAACAATGACATTTTTAAAAAAATAGCAAACAAATAACCACGTGAAATATGATCAAATATTGCCTAATATATCTGAAGTGCATGTTCATCTTATCGATATGCTGATATTAAATTGTTCTCAGATTGTCTACCAGATTCAAATGTGATGCATATGTTGAGCTGCAAGCATAGACCTTTGAATTTGTTGTTGAACTGGCAGAAACCGTAAACTCGGAGAGCACAACATAGAAAGAGATTTCATCATGGGTCGGGAAGCTACCGCCGAAATGATTTGGTGATTTGATGTAGCATGTACAAGCACAAGGATATACACAGGGCTAGTTGGATTTAACCTGACTGACAAACGAGAAACCAGACAGACATTATCTCAATAGTGTTCAGGAAAGTAGAGACGTGCGTTTCTGAGTATTAAATCGAGAAAAGAATTTATATGGTCACAGACGTTATCTGATGCAAAGAACCCTGAAGGCCAAGCTGAAATCCTTCACAGCAAAGGAAGAAAGATCGCAATTAAGTCAACTCTCAGAAAATGAAGAGCATATTCTCTCCAGGCACTAGAGTAATGGTACAGACACTGCATGACATCTCTGAGGAGACCTGTGTGGAAGCACAGTGGAACTCTCTCAAAACGATGTTAAAGCAAACGTATGCAGCTAATTTTGACGGATAAATTCGAAAAAAGCGAGTGGCTATCTGTTTGCAGTTTGAAGTCACTAGAATTGAGGATGATAGTGAAGTAAAGGGTAAAACAACTCGAAGATAGACCAGGAGAGAAGGATTGAGATCGCTGTACAACACACTGGAGACGGAAGCAGAACAGCCAGGCAACACGTACAAGCGAGTTGAATACAGTATATGTGATAAGCAGATCTCAATCCAGGGAGAGATAAACGCAGATGTAATCAACAAATGATGATAAAGAGAACATCGTTACTAACGAGGTAACCAAGAATTTAGTTGGATTTCACTGGTCACCAAAAGCTTTGATAATGCCTACGTACACCCTTAGTAATATAGAACTTGGAAGATTTGATATCTTTGAATCGTCTATTATGGTTCATTTTGTTATTTGGTGTCCAAAGTTACTCTTTTAATCTAATGTTCTAATTCGCGCAGGAAAAACCATTTTAGATTCAAGTGGCTCATATTTGTTTTCTTTGAAACCCATGAGTTGCATACAGCATCATATTCAGAACAATGGAAATCACAAATATATAAATAAAACGAACGGTTCGTCACTCATGCCAATCAGTATTGATGATTCCTCATTGTTTATTATGTGATGTATACCAAGCATTCATGAGTTTATAATAACATATTAGTTTTGTTTAACTTCAATATTATAGAATGGTCGATTTACGAGCAAAGGAGTGATACAATGTCCTTACGATTCATCAGAAACATTTCACCTATTCAAAGAATAAAATATGTATTCAACGGTAAAAAGTAAAACCATATTTCCATTAGTTCGTTTGGCATTCCTCAATCACTGTACTTACATGATCTAGAAGACTGACAAGCACTAGTTCAAAAAATAATGTTTGTGGAGGGAGGCTTTTGAACTTTCAGTCTCATCGATCTTATTTTGGTGTCTCGGTGTTGGATGATACATGAGGGTTGCCTATTTTTCCGCAACTACACAGCTGAAAGAGCTTTTTCTAGGGACGGTTATCCTTGCTTTGGATTTTTAGCTGTAATGATCGATTAGTGAAGCTTTCATTTACAGGTTTGAATATTTCAACACTAGTAACAGTACGTCATACCTACACTGAGAAGCATTCCATTTCAATGAGTGTAGTCGATAAACAAGTAGGAATGTAGTGTTCTACACTTGGATATAAGCGATAATAAGGATACGTTATATTGATTCTATGCAGGGTGTTGATACCCTCTGAGAAATATAAGAAAAATCTGGCAAGATCAGCCCTATGCATTGACATTTAATGAGACAAAATATGCAGATATGCTAAATTCAAGAATACTTTCGTGAGTAATGAGTGACACGAAAGATGATGTAAACGACAAATGAAGAAAAGTGAATTGCTTACTTCAGAATCGAGTTATGTTGTTAGTCAGCTCTATTAGTTATAGCAGACATGTCTGACTATCTCACAAGTATTTAAATCCATTCACCTCAGTCTCTGTACTTAGGAGAACAATAATTATACAAATTGCACAGCAGTAGTGCCGTTCATTAGTGCACATTTTAACCTGCGAAATTCTGTGATAGAATGTAAGATTTTGCTATATCAAATCACATAGTGATCACATAGCGATCATTACCCATAGAAATATTAACACGTTCAAGATATTTCAAACGTTAGCAGAGTTATTATCAGTGTATATATTTACTCAGTCTACCGAATGAAGAAGTCACGATTATCAGTGTAACAACGAAGCTGTTGATATTTGTAATTCGACACATACGAGTGAATGACTTGTGATTTCTCAAGAATCTCTGACTACTTATATTTTGAATTAATTCCCCACCCAAAAATGATATCTTGATATCTTTGTGACATGAAGATTGTTGGAGACAACCAAACATCCAGAAAAGAATAACAGTTGAAAACGATTAAAATTACTACTCAAGACAAATCATGATCAAATTCGTGTTCCATAATCACTACTCGTTAACATCAACAAAATCATAATCATACTGCATTACTGGCGCTTTAGTCTCAAATGAAGAAAAATGTTAAACTCAAATGCACATGATCCCACAGTGTACTGCCGAAAAAATCGATAATATTTCTTTGACCTTAAGGAGAACAAATTGGTCATAACTCGATTAACACACTATATTCTCAATAGTTCCTTAAGTAATCACTAGACAGTTCATTTATACAATAAAGAATATTCCTGAAGATTAGGTCATCAGACCCGCGTCTTGACTACTTGTATACATTCACGCATCTGCGTACACATTGTAGATATACTGAGAAAAAAGGTAGAGTGAAATGTGACCATTTTCAAATATATTCATGAATTTTGCCTCCCTCGTACGATACTCAGATATACTGAAAGAATACAAAGAAGTTATGAACACTATCGGCTATTAGATTTTCATTGTTGACAGTGAGATTTGTATTACAGGCAATCGATTTAAGGTGGAGAGCTTAACTGTGAATCGAAAAAGTCGTCTCATATGCGGAAAAATAATTATGCACAATTATATATATACACCTCATTTTTCAAAACCTTGATCTGAAGTTCAAAATATACACATTTGCGTAAAATCCTAAACCTACAATATAAAAGCTGAGACTGAGCATTGCGAAATTTAGAAAACAATATGAAGCAGACAAATATGAATAGAAGTAACGAATATTGACGTTAGCTTAATTCATCATAATTCTTATGTTTATGTCTTTCTAAATGGATAGATCAGAAGATAAATGCGCTACAGTGAGGAATGATTTCTATATCACTTTTGACTAATTAACTCTCACATTCTTAAAGACTCATTTCAAATGGAAACAAGAAAGCATCTTTAGTCGTTCAGACTTTGTCCCAAGATGTATACATCATGATGAAAACATTGTTGTTTATTCTGTGATTTGGCTCGCAATGCGTCATTTGTGACAGACTGTGTTTTGTAACTGTGAGCAATAAAGACTGGGAATTGATATCATTCTTTAGATGTCAAACCTAGTGGCGTTGGAGCAAGATTGAATATCTGTGGGCAACATGAGAGATGAGCTAATTCCTTTACCTTAACTGTTGCCAAGGGAATACGATAGTGACCGGTGTCAGTGGGAAAATAATAGCGAATTCAGCAGAATAAAATACTTCTGATATACGTGTGTACATATATGTAACTGGCGTGACCTAGTGAAAAGCTTTTCATCTTTTAATGTTGTCAGCCTCTTTATGCGTATAAAATATACGGATTTTAAGGATCCGCAAAAATGAAGATTTTTATGAGCTACTTGTTTAACTTCTACAAAGGGCGACTTAGGACTAAACAAGAACTAGCTCGGAATCATGCTGTTTTCAATGGTGAAAGGAAATAAAAATCATGTCATTCTGAAGAGATTCCAAGTTGCTTTGAATGAAGAAATGCACTCAGAGCAAGACGGATTCGAGAAAATTATATCAAGTACACAATAAATAACCACTTTACGTGCCATCTTCGAACAGAGCATAGAAAGGCAGAAAACTATCTACTCTAATTTTTTAGACTTTAAATTAGAAGTAATATGCTTCACCACTATGTAGTACAGTTAGCTAAAATTTATCAGCATCATTCTGACGGTATATGATGGTGGCAGCAAAGTAAATTGGACACTACTCTAACAATATGGAATGCCTAAAATCCTTATTATTCTCACATTACAGCACCTGTTAGGCAATCCACAACGGAAAATGTAGCGACATCTTTGAAGAGAAGAAAGCAGTTAGAGAAGGCTACCTAATGTCTATGATGATATTCCTAATTGTGGACGGTTCGATTATGCAAACGTGTGCAGAGTAAGTGCAGATAGCAATGCTCTGAACCGATAATGGACTGGTCGATCTGGATTTTGCGGATGATTTGTGTCCCTCACACAAACCTGAAGATTCACAGGCGAAAACCGGCAAAATGGCATCAATGACTAGTCAAAAACGCACTAACACACTACGGATTTGCATTAAATGTTGCATTTGTGAACACAAAGTTTTAATATGAGTGCACGTTATGTGGAAATACGCCTCATATTCTCGAGTGAAAGCGCAGTGAAAAACAGCGATGTGAGAGAGAGAAATGAAATATGTGTCGTTAAATTCACCTATTAGGCTGCATCTGTAAAATAGCAACAACAGAAAATGAATCTCAAAATCGAAGAAAAACAAGTGGTGTCAGCCAACTCTCAGAAACTGTCATTGTTCAGCTCTTATTACGATGAAACTCACGCTGTCCCTGGAAGACTTTCAGAAACAATTTGTATTAACCAAGGCGAAAAACCAAAACACAGATTGACGACTCGAGAATCCTTTATTCTTACGCCAATAGGTTACCAACAATAAGGTTATTATACACATGGTCTGAAGATAAATGTTATGACAATAAATCACGATAATACTTCTGATAGTTTTCTATCTTCAACCAAACAGCCAGCGATGAGACGATGACTGTCGGATTGATGACTCCCGCGAAAAAAATGAAGGTGGTTTTGAGGAAACAACCATGAATTGATCGTTCAACCTTCAACTACATTGACACTCCCCGGCAAAATAGGGATCTATCCCTTTTTTCCTTCACGACCAATACATGTTGACTTGGATGTCAGTGGGAGAACGTCGGTCATGCGGAGAAAGCTAAAATGGAAAACAAACAGTAAAGCCAACACACCACAAGCATACCTACAACACAATCTCACTCATCGACGACGACCTACGCCTTCCAGTTTAAGGCATCCTCTTGACATCTTGCAACACAATTGCCACTTTCTAGAATGACTCTTGAAGAAAGGAACGTGACCATAGCAGCACCTCATAATACTCTTCACACATCCTCGTATCTATTCACTATCGATTACCACTGCAATCTCTTGTCTTTCATTTTGCCTCAGTTCTAGCAATAGTGACGTATGCAAGCCTCAGTCGTCTACACTCTTGCTCCCCGGCGTGTGGGACCACGGCCTAAATAGAAATATTCATTCCCAATCATTGATTCCACAGCTAATCCTTATCTCCGTGTACAAACCAATCTGAGAACTAGCTTTCCGGCGTTTTGTTTTGTAACGAAATAGTATCAGATGTCAGACACTATAGTGTACTCTTCATTTGATAAAAATTCATAGGAGAGGTATGAACTTAAAGTAATAACAGCAGTGTTCCAAATGCCTCCGGCCAACGCAGACAAAGATTCCTACAATATGATAAGGTAAATAATATTCAGAGTGTTGAGCTGTAGCTGATTAAATAGGTGATACTAAAAATCGTAATAATTAGCCGATAAGATTTATTTATGCCCGAATGAACGAAACTGCTAATGGTGTGTTTACGAGTGCGGAGATTTTACACTATTTCAACGAAACCATACAGAAATACTTCTTTTAATTACAATTTCAGCTTCACATTCCTACAATTATGACAAGATATTTTCACATTATCGTTTATTTGCATAGGAAATAATTGTCATGCTGTTTCTCACACAAGTGAACACGCTGCGATTCATTAACTGATGGGCTAGCACTGAATAAATGATTTTTTCTTCCCCATATGTTTGATCTCAGAAAAACAAGGATAAGTAAGTAAGTGAAGTTAATTATGAAGTGTAGACATGTTAAATTGTTAGATCTAGTAATCACTGAAATTATTGTTTAAATACAAAAGACCGCTTGACTTTTCAGTTGACTTACACTATTCCGCCACGAAAACAACAAATCAACTCCAGTTATTAGAAAAGCAATCAATAAGGAAAGCAGGACTGTTAACACTGCTGGATTATATCATCTGATAAAGATGCATTCATTAAAATCATCCGCTTCTTCAGAGGAATTGCTTGAGTTTCAGCAACCATAAAATTAAACAAAATTTAAGTCAGTTCATTTGAAGGTCAATTGTCGGTAGACATTTGTAGCAAAAGGAATGCGCAAACAGTAATCGCATATTTTGAATGACTGACGCCGAAAGGCCGTACTTTCCTGGTATTCTAAATGATCATGTATTGATTGTTATGTAAAAAAGGCCTCACAACATGGTAAACTTCTTTAACGTTCATAAAACAGGATTAAAGTGGTTTTCCCTCATCCTCTGTGTTACTTCTTCAGAGTCTGTCATATAGGTCAAAAGTTTATTCCTTTTCTCCTCCTAACCTCATTTGATGTGTTTGAAATCTACAGGACTTCAGAGGTCAATCTTGTTTTATATGTCAATGAAAGCCCCTTCCAAAAACTTCCAAAATGTCAAAACTAATCCTTTTGTCGCTTGTATATAGTACGCGTTACTAGAGCTGATCTTTTTTCTAGACTTTTTAATTCTTCCTTATTTATAGTTGGACGATTCGTGCAAAGTTTATGTTCATTCATTGTGACTTTCTCCTGACTCACATTCTGAACACTTCATCCTATTAACACAATTACTTTGTGACATTTTTAGGAACCATATTTGACATTCACCAAAGCGCCGCCATATATGCGCAACAATCAATTTTGTTTCACTGTTTCACCGCTGACAAAGATTAGCAATATTTATCGTTTGTCGTCTCTTTGTCTTTGTCAACGCCATCTGACAATTTCATATTGATGTGTAAGTCTTCGAGTTTATGTTATTTTAGACATGATTCATATACAGAGTCCAGATGTTCTGAACTCTTTTTATCAGCTGAAAGTTTTCCGCTCATTCAGTGTCAGTTCGTTGATGGTTAGTTTTCAAATCACCGTGTTTCACTGTATAACACTTGATTTGAAGTCTACATGCAACAATTCCAAAGTCTTTGAATATGTTCTCGGCGATATCTGAACCTTCATGCATTTCTCTTTTGAACCTTCTGTTCTGCAGACCGCTTTCCTGTTTTACAACAGTTCAGAACATCTGGTATTTATGTGTATGTTTGACAAACATTCTTTTTTGGAGTATAATGACACCGAGGGCTTCGGTGGCAGAGCGTCTGAATGCTCGCCGACCATGCATGTGGTCCGGAGTCCACTCCCCGTCCAGCACACTCCCTTGATTCGCTAAGCCGGAGATATAAGTTCTAAAAGAGAATATTGGGTATGAAGCTAGCATCCCTATCACGAGAACGTAAACATCGCTGTTACCGACACTTCAAACCACAGGCTTGAAGTCCTATATTCTGCTGGAAACTAAGGAGAATAAAGAAAATAACGACATGGAGTGATTAACGTCATCTCTGAAACAAAACTCTGCATCAGCGTTTCAGTAGCGTGTTGATTTTGACTTTATTTAGATTAGGACATAAAAATGATGGGTTCAATGTAAAAGCATCATCTGAATCGTGAAGATCAGTTTACCGTGTGTAATGCTGAAGTCATAATCCCATATATCTTAGGCCTAATGAAGAAGGTCAGTATCGACTTTGTCATAAAATAATAAAATTTTCGACAGCGTCGATCGTGAAGTAATTTTGAAACTACTCGAGTACTACGGCGTACCCCAAATATTCATCAACCTTATTCAACAGCCGTAAGACAACACCACATGTCAAGTCATCCGCAACGGAAAACTCAATCAGGCGTTTCGAGTAAACACAGGAGTCAGACAAGGGTGCTTATTATCACCAATGATATTCCAAATTGTGGTGGACTGACTGGTTTATGCGTCAGACAGTGGGAAACGAAAAGACAGGAATATCCTGGATCCACAGACGTGAATAACCTAGAAGACCTGGATTTCGCGTGTGGATGATTTATGATTGATGTCACACACAATCGAAGACTTACAAGCGAAAACCGACAAACTGGTCGAAGAAGCAACAAAGACAGGACTCCAGGTAAACATAGACAAGACGGAAGTTATAAAAATAACCAACCAACAACAGCAACAACATCCAACGTCAATCACCATCAGCGGGAGGGATTCGAAAAAGGGGACTTCATTCACTTATCTCGGGAGCATTGTTTCAACCATAGGCAGTCGGAACGAACGAGGATGTCAAATCCAGCGAGAATCGGGAAGGCGAGAAACACATTTTCAAACCTGAAATCAATCTGGAAATCTTCATAAATCAGCCAGCATCAACAACAAAATTCGATGGGATTTTCAATACAAACGGCAGGTCAGTCAGTTCTTCTATACGGACCAGAAACTTGGCGGACGGGTCACAAAGAATATTTCCAACAGGCTATTGTAGACCATTATCAACAAATAACTGTCTTCGCTGGATCTATACTGAAGATCATATGGCCGGGCCGGAAAGAATCATCAACAAGGAACTATGGGAACAAACAAACCAGAAACTAATCGTCAACCAACAAATATGCAGGAGAAAGTGGAGATGGATTGAACATTCGCTGAGGAGGCCGCTGGGTGACATCGCGCGCGCGTCAGGCCATTGCTTGAGTGGAACCCGAAAGGGAAGAGGCGAGTGGGGCGTACAAGGGTGAAATGGAGGAGGTCGTGTGAAGAGTTGAGGAGTTGAAAGAGTATGGACTAACATGGATGCAGGTGAAAAGTGCAGCATAAGGAAGACAGAAGTGGCAAGTGGAGACGTGCAGTTGAAGCCCTATGTTCCACTAGGAACCCAAGGGAGCAATAATAATAGTAAAATAACCATACGGCACTAGGTTTATTTGAGATGCTTTAATTGCCTTAGGCAATATCTTCAGCGAATACTTCAATTCAACTTGATATTATCTAACTGAGCTACAAATCTACTCCATCGTATCTAACCTCAAGTATATTTCATTTCAGATGTAACTGGTAGCCACCTGAGACATTGAATATGGTAAAAAGTGTCGAATTGCTTATGGTATATGTATAAAAGTTTTATACGAATTGTATAAATGTTAAACATGAAAATAGGTAGCGTAGGGCTATCACAACTTGAATCAAACAAGTGCAACCACTCTAACATTAAACCGAAGAATCATAAGATTTACTCTACAAGAAATAATTCTTTTAGTCCAGTCGAACATAAATATAAACAATGAAAATGTCGTAGTCCTCTATCGCGATCAAAGTGCAAGTTTTTTCTGTCAACAATATGATATATATATATATATATATATGTATATGTATATATATATATATATATATATAAAATATTAAAGTCTATTTGCACATTCATTGTAATCAGAAGTTTGAAAACGAGACAGGTGAGAGAGGATCGATAGAACCATTACTGTTTTCATCATGCATTTCAAATTTGCTAATATCTGCATTCGTAAATACTTTAAGGATAGTCTAAACAGGTGAAATCAGGCTGTATACACCGTGATTATGCATTCCTGTTGACGTCTTTCATCTTTCCTACATGTTTCAGAAGATATGTAGTTTGACAATTAGGAGAAAACATGATGGCTGTACCGATGTACAAAAATAAAAACACTTCTACTAGTATCTACAAACGCTTTCTCAGTAAGAAATATATCACTGCAAGATGAATACAACAAAAATACATCTTCTAAAGCCTTTGATAAAAAAATTTTGAAGGGCCTGACATGTCAACATTCTCTCTAATGTCAACTAAACGCACTTTTCTTCTGACTAGATTATCAACGAATTCGAAGGACTGTAAAGCGACTACTGAAAAATGATTTCTTTAACCGTGGTCAATCATATGACATACAACCATTAGCCTTAGAATTTCATTTCTAGCAGTTACATGGAAAATTTGATTTCATAGTCTAACACCTGTGTGCACATATATCACATTCCATTTTCTAATAATTTACTGTGTATTATTCGTTCGCCATGGAGATACCGTATTTCCTTCAACATTCTGTAGATTACAAAATGTCAAGTAAAACCGTGCGAACACACATTTTGAAAAAGTCAAATTTTGGTCTATGACCAGGCAGCTTCCTGCACTTCTTCATCTGGGTAGGAAAATAGTTATTTCTTATGAAACCGTTTTACATAGATGCTGACTGATACCTTCCTAATGCTTTTATTAACAGCGGGAATGCTTGCCATGGTGAACAAAATTTGAGACTGAAAACATTACCATGGTGAGACCCTTGTTTTTCGTTTCATAGAAAAGGCCTATGTGACTGGATAACGGAGAATAAATGGATCTCAATTCTTTTGATGTAAGTGAACTTTAGGATGCTAACACCTTATGTTTTTTATGTGGTTCTTTTACGTACACCAACTTTTTGTCGAATGTAGGATAAGTTGACCGTCAGTAGAAAACAGATTCTATGAAACTACAGATGTCTGAATATATCTACTCTCTTGATCACACACACTCACTTTGTTGTACAATCTACTCACTTACTATAATAATTGAGAATAACTGTTGATTAGGAATTATTGATCGTTCTTTTTATTCCTGTGTTACACTATAACTTCATCAGATATAATTCACTACGCACCACAGTGAAGCACAATACAAATATAACAATAATGAAGTGAATATATTTAAATGCTTTGTATACAGAAAGAACAATAACTTTTGCAGAAGAACATGTTGTCGTTATATGAGTTGTTTATCTTCTCATTATCTGCTTACTGCTTAAATAAATTATCAAGCTTATGTCCCGAAAATGTTTAACATTCTCGCAAATTTAACAAGATATCAGTCGACAGAAGGTTCCAGAATCGGTTAACAGTGCTCAGAAAATTACGCTTATATAGCTATAACATAGAAAGTTCAATATAAAAAGAAGTATATGTATGCGTGGTGTGCGTCGATGGCGCAGCGGTTAGAACGCTCACCGACCATGCACATAGTCCGCGGTTTGATCCCCGGCCAACGCACACCTTTACCTCGCCGATGCAGAAATAATGGTGGGAAAAAAGAAAGATTGAGCGTGAGGCTAGCAACCCCATCCTGTAAAAATAAACACTGCTGCAGAAACTTCAAGCCACTAGCTGGAAGCCCCATTTACCACTACGAACGTGAAGGAAAAAAATTATGTATGCATACAATGGTAAAGGAGTTACGTCGTATGGTAGCCGATGCGTAAGATGATGACAAACTTGTAGATTTAGTAAGCTTGTACTGTGTTTAACAAGAGATATCCATAATTACACTATATCGTACAGAGGTGAAAGCCAAAATTTACGTGATCAAACAAAAGAGAGATAAAGACATCTATTTACCATAGCAAGGGAATACTGACAACTGCTTCTCTATGAACACACAGTTAGAGATTCAGGCGCCTGATAGAGATTGCTTTGGCAAATGTGAAGAGAATCGGGTATTTTTCTCGAGTGATAATTTTAAAGAGTTTTGCGATTTCTAGCTCATCAACCTATTTCAAAGAGATGCGTAGAAACGACATTATTTTGATCAGTTTTTCCATCTGAGACATAAGCGTCTCAGTACATGTTCAGAAAATCAGAGGTGTGTCTTTCTGTCCGCTCTCATTATGTAAATGGCCGTGCGGATATACGTTAGCTTGCATACAAGTTGGAGTAAAGCTGATAAGAGTATATGTCGACTTTCGATTGCACTAGGGGGAATGTTGTCCATTAGGCGGATACAGCTTAGTTGCATGATATGCTCTGGCCAATGACATACTCAGTCTTCTGTTGATGATTGCTGCAATATGTTCACCTTTGAAACCGAGCTAAATGAAAAGAGGCTATTTTCTCACTGTGATTTATTTTACATCTGAGCCTTCACATTTTTCATATTTGTTTATGAAATTTAAAGATTAACCGTAGTTTTTCAACACATTTTCGAGAATCGTAAATTTCTTCTCTCATTTCTCTGCAGAGCATATTCTCCTCGCCCTATAGTATAGTTTATATTATATATACATACTATACATATAGTATACATGTGTATATACATTGTATATATTGTTTGTTATAGCATAGACCCCGTATTATTGAATACGATATAGTTATCTACCTCGATAAACATTACTCCTGATCCCTTGTCAGGAAGCAATATGACGAGTTTTTCATTATTTCTGAGTGCTTATAATACTCTCTGATGCTCTACGGAAAGGATTTGGTAATATATGGTGTTGAAATGGGGTATTGATTTGTAACGTCAAGCAGCTTACATTCGAATCAGCTCCTCTTGTCCTCATCAACTGCAGTAAGGTCATCCAGTTAGTAGAAGAAGTATTCGAATTAAAATGCGACATAGCTTCTTTTCAAAAAGTTCCTCAGGATATGTATGTTTAACTCAATGGAAGGCAGCTCCGTTTCAATGTAATCACAGGTAGACTCCTCAGGATCTTCTGTGAAGACGTCGTACAATTTTTTTGTTTGTTGTGTATTTCGGTAGATTTTTATCAAACATTGCACACGTTAAAGTTATTGAATAAAAGTGATGTATTTGATACTTGAAATTTTTTTCAAATTATTGATTGATACATCGAAGGATCAGGCTTCTGTTCTTAATTCTGTTGATTCAATAAGTGATTCGTATTCCATCGAATATTTATGAGAGAGGGAGGAAGTTAGCAAGTGCATAGTGACTTAATTAGATGGCGAAGAAAGCAGTGAGACTAAAAGTATTCTTCGTAAAACTTCATTTAAGTCAATCCTTTAAATATCCTGCAGCGAATTACTGCCAGCTGATTCAGGGATTTGAAAGACAGATTCTGCGGAAGGATGATTATTCAGAAACGTCATAAGTAATAAACGGTTGGTATAACAGTCACTTCTCGACAACCACTCCTTGCTAATAACATGATTTTGTTTTCGCTTTCACACGGATATTGTGAGCACTGTAATAAATTAACCTGTTTGCACTACTTTTCAGACTACTTGCAGCACTTCCAATGTTCATCCTCGCACTGCTCAAAATACTTAACATTCGCCGTGATGTTGATCATTTTCTGATAGGATTCAGTGTAAGTTTTCTTGAGTCATTGTTATCCCAAGTTACCTGAATGACGATTTTATAACTAAAGCTGAATTGACTTTTGTTTACTTCAGACGAACATACAGTTGATATCCATTTTTGTCCCTCTTGTAGTGCATTTATCACGAATTTTTGTATAATTTTTATTTATCTGAGAAATTCACAAATTAGAATTGGTGTCGGATGATAAATTGCGCAGCTGATGCATGTTTCTAGCTGTGGAGGGTTGAGTAGTTCATCACCACGCAGCAAACATAACAATGACATCAATAGAAATAATAATCGCTGTATGATTTTTGATAAGAATTATATTTGTATGTTAACAAACAGAGCTAATCATGCGGCCAAATTCAGTTAACTCACAGACAAATAAGTCAAATGAAATGTGGACAAATCATTATTAACATTCTTCAGTATTCTGATAACAATTCTTATGAAGTCAGTCGACCACATATCGATGGAACAAAAGACGCTGTAGATGTTTACAGGTTTCTTTTTACCAGGTATGCACTAAATCAGACCCTCAATAGATTATGCCATTCACGTTTGTGTTGATGACACCTACAATGCCGAAATTCCTAGTTCACTCATGCCAGCTAAATTAAAAAAACTTCTTCCTCTTAAGTAGCCATAATATTTTATTCCCCTGTCAAATCTTTTACCGCTATATAGTGTAGCCGATCAATAGCTCTCATAGTAGCCAGACTTGTAAGCAGCTTGGAATTATCAAAGTACGTTAAATGTCACAATAGTTTGTCTTTGTAAACAAGCAGGCGGGAGTTCCTGAAATGATGAACTTGTAATAAATCAGTCGAAGAAATCTACAAATCTGAGTTGCATTGATATATGCTGCATTGCAATAAATAAATAACTAATATAATGCTCAAATGTTTTTCTAGTTCCTATTATGTTCTATGGGATTCGCAACTATGTACCGTGGTTTCAACATCTTCATTGCTTCAATATCCTTCGGTGTGACGATAGCAGTAACTACATTTGTGATCATTTTGGCTTTATACCTGAGAAATTCATCCACTACTCTGACTTATACACTATTCACACTCATGTGCATTTCGGTGATCATTGGAGTCATTGTGTACGTTGTTCAGATCATACAACATGTACCCCAGGTAAGATTTGAATAATCGAATTCTATCATAGCCTCACAATGTATCATTCGCATTAACACTACCTGACTGATGACTGTTGATTTAAATAATGCTACATTTGGGAAACAAAGACGTGGATTCCATGTATTTAGGAGGTTATACCTACATGACCATAAACCATTTCATGAGATTAGAGAAGATGAATCCTGAGAAAATCGTCTTAAACTGGACTATTGTTTTATTTCTGCAGACGTCAACTTGCTTCCTTTCAGTCCTCTTTTACGGTCCCTGAGAGTCGTCAAAATAAGTTCCACAGTATTTTGAATCTATCTGTCCACCCAACTAATACATTATTCCACCATATACTTGATAACATATGAAGGCGTTTATTCTATTGAAAATAAACTGACTGAATTTGCAGTCATGCACTATCAACAGTGTTAATGAACTTTTGTGAGGTTAGAGTGCGTCAGGTAAATTTAAAGTGATATCTTCCATTCATCGGCGATTCTAGTAGTGTAGTGGAACTTTAGTGACAATGAATGAAAGTCATTTCAGCTAACTAATACAAAATCCTGATTTTTGTTTAAAGTTTTACAAGACGGTTTCTGATGTTGATTTTTTTTGCATAATTTTAGCGAATTTACACAAATACCATTGCAGTTTGCTTCGGTATCGCTGTGGTTTTAGTAAGTTCCAATTCAATATCTGAGTAATCTGGAGTGAGCCAACTTATTATAATGATGTTTGAATGTTTCTATACCGATATCTAATGTATAATGTAGCGTTTGTTAAGTCATCTTCTACTGTTTAGGACGTTTGTTTTCAATGCATAGCAACAAATATTGCTAGCGGAATGGGACTCGTTAGCTTTAAATCTTGAAAATTTCCACACACACACAAATTTAGTGATGATGTGTGATGTGAAGTATAAATTATTTTTCAAGAGTGCAGACCACTCAGAAAGGTTACTATTTAACCTGAACCTCTTCCGTCAGACAATTGTAGCATATAGGCTTATCCTAGGTTTCAAAGGTCAGTTTAGTTTTATCGAATGCACTAATCACCGTTTGACATCCACAAGTTCATGAATCATATGATACACTGATTAAAATACTTTGTATAGCCAAAAATGTACCAATTAGTAGGTTTGATTCATTCATCGTTGTTTATTTTCCCACATTTCAGGCGATTTTCTTCACAATGAACAGACTGCGGCTTTGCATCTCATACAAGAGTACTTATTGCACAATTATATTTCGAGCATTCTGTTTATGGTTGGAAATTCTTGGACTGTTCACAGCAATCAACTCTATCTATGAAAATGAGAATCCACCATGCCCACAAAACCTATTGACATTCGTGGGTGTGTAAATATCTTTTAACTGGAATATGATATTTTTTCTAGATAATAATTAATGAAAAGATGGATTCTGAACATGCTTTTTATCAACTACAGACCACGAAATGTTATAACTCAATATCAATTAGTTCCCAAGTAGGTGTTGAACTCATAAGGCACTTCTGCGATATCGTGCTCGCTAAATGCCTATTCACAATTACGAAATTTCATTATTTAATTTAACTGAGGCATTTAACATGAAATATGAGAAAAAGGGGATTTGAATACCATTATTAGGGGATAGATTTGATCTAAAATAGTCTCATGAAGGAAAACATAAACAATTCTGCGTTCGCTTGTTTTACTAAGACATCAGAAAATGGAATTTCCTTCTCTTCCTTATTGAATACGACGTGGTTGACTGGAACGTATGTCATTTTTGAATCATCCTGTCCAGTGATGAAGACAGTTTATACGTCACACCTAGCAACATTGTTCTGGTTCTTTAGGTGGTGTCGGTCGTACTCAGTTAATACCTTCTATCAAGTTTTCACCAGTGCCGCTTTTATTCCTTAGTCTCCAAATGAAATTTTGTCTTCAATATTTGATTGAGTAATAAACATCTGTCACACTGTCTGTATTTTCATTCAGTCTTGGTAACTGCAATGTTATGACATATGAACATATGACATAGAATAACATCGAGCTGATTTATTAAACTAAACTGGTCAGAGAAGTGGCATTTGTTCCATCAAAATACCAGATGCAATATATTCACATTTGCATTGTCGAACTCGCTGATGCAGTTTTGATTGCACAGTTCTCACTGATTTCAAGATAAGAACAAAATGATACAATAGTCAATACATGTTGTTTCCGTCTCACTATTAATAAAGCTCACGGATTGATGGCAAACGTATGTTTATACTTTGTTACTTTAGTGCATTCGTCGGGTTAGTCATGAGTAATTTTCCCATTTGTTGCTCCCAGGGATTTAATTTATTTGTGCTTATTTGAGACTCATCTGCAATACGAAACGATGGCATGCCAAGCAAACAAGGCAGCTTCGTTGACCATTCAGCCACTAGATTTTAATTTATTGATGGAATTTTAAATCAATCCAGTTATTGAAAAGCAACTTCCGAAAATAAACTAAGTGACCTTTTGTGTTCTAAAAAGAGATGGATTTGATTGAATTTCTCTTCAGATATCGTGATAAGCAGAATCCATTGAATAGGTGCTGTTAGGCAACATTGTATGCTTTTTGTGCTTTACTTTACAAAGTGGAAGAAGTTTATTTGATAATTTGTTGAGCTCTATCCTAGTAGATGAATAATCCGAATGCTTGCCTTTAACCTGTAGGTCTTCATTTCGATACTTGATGGAGAAATGGGTGCATCCCTTATTAATTCAGACTCAAATCAGGACGAAACTACCATCTAGTAGTTTCTGGTTTTCAGTAGCTCTCTATCTTAGGCTATTTCATCATCAAACTTGAAATAATAATTTTTAGAAAGAAGAGAACACGAAGTTCAGCAAAGATATCTTTTCGGCGATTTCATTCTCAAAAGCTATACAATCGCATTTATATAGATTAGATTGTCGAGAAGCCGGACCTGTGTGTTCAAAAGAATTTAGTCCAATCTCTACATCTTTTGTAATTCATATCAAGTCGAAAATAATTATCATTTTTGATTCGCCTTTAAAATTATTTCTCCAGTTATCAAATAATAACTATTTTCTAATCCTATGAAATCTTGTCTCTAAGCCCCTTGTAACCTATATATATTCGTACCTTCAAACTATCATATCAAGTTCAAAATTATTATCATCTTCGTCACAATGTGAAATTAAACAAACAGATATCGTGGAAGATGCAGTCAAATGGGGACTTGATGAAGCTATGATGCGAATGTTTCACTCTGGGTGACGTGTGTTCTTCAGCATTATCAAGAGGTTTTTTCAACAATCAGGGAGAAATAGACAATTCAAACTACATCAATCATTTTAAGTGTGTAAGCAAATACATAAGTCGTTCGTACAGCTAATTGCCTATTTTAATGTTGGAGGACTAACGGAAGTGGTTGAAAGCAGCTGAAGCCAGAGTACAAAATACTTTAGTAATGAAGCATTATACAGATTAGTGATATGATACTGACGTTGTCCAGTCATTCACTGTTGTCAGCAGGCAGACAAAGAGGATGGTGTTCACAACACGTGAGAAGCTCGATCCCTGTGTACACAAAGATAGGATGAATAATCTAAATCTGTCGTAGTTATGTCTTACTAATCAACTTTATTATTATTATATACTTTAATTCAAATTATTTTATACCGTGTGTAGAACATCGGATTCGCCGAATCGCATGTTTTATAAAATGTATCGTTTCGAATAAAGCTATCAGTACAACAATGAATAACCAAATTATCTCTTTCGTCTTCGTCATGCATAGACCACATATGCAGGAGAAATAAGACTCAGTATTATGAGAAGAGTAACACAGAGTCATGAGTTATGGTTGCCTAAGATATTCTGAAAGTTACCTAGACCATATGTAATTTTTCAGCCATTTTCCATGCAACATCTGCTATATAGATCTCATCAAATATCGTGTTCTGATGAGGAATATAACACTGACTGCATGTTGCCTGATATAACAAACCGAAATAAGTTATGAATATTCTGATGATTTTTAACGCATTAGTTATGGAGATTAGGGAAACCATGAGTGGAATCAAACTGTAGAGGTTCATAGATTGTGGTCGACCAGCAGTGAAAAAATCTGCATGTGGCAGTCAGGATATCAGTGTAAGATGGTTACTTGCACATAACAACACCATCTAATAATGAAAACTCTGAGAGGCAATTTAATAATGTTACACTTTCTGAAGTGAAATAATTAACACTTTGACTTCTCACGTTTGAAAAGCAATTCCATAAATGTCACAATTTGTTACGTAGAATATTAGCCAAATATCTTATTTCAACAGTATTAACAGTAGGCCAGAAACAAATTTTTATTCAGCATGTTTTCAAAGACGATGATATTAAAGGAATGATTTACATAAGAATAGGAGCCGTCCTAAACAGACGGTATCATGTTTTTGCTACAAGCAAAACTAGTCGCTCGACTCCGAACATTATGCTGGCTGGGACAATCAACCTTCGGTATGCACCCCACTTATGCTACATCCGAATGTGTATTATTATTACTTATTTATTATATCCTTTAATTCCTAGAGGAACATAGGGCTTCAGCCGCGCGTCTCCACTGCCTTTTCGTTTTCTGCCAACTTTTTCACCCCGCTTCAAGTCTGCCCACATGCTTTCATCTCCTCTTCACATGACCTCATCCAAGTCACCCTTGGACAACGAACTGGTCGCTTCCCTTTCAGGTTCCACTCGAGGGCTTGTCTGGTAGTGTCACTTGATGGTTTCCTCAGCGTATGGCCATTCCACCTCCATTTTTTCCTGCCTCTTTGTTTCACAATCGGTTCCGAATATGTATATCGATTCACATATAGCTACAGTAGCAGTCACATGAGGAGAGAAAACAGTTAGGCCTAAGTCACATTTTCTGAGCCTGTACAAAAAAGAATGAGTAGTTCGTAAATGCCAAAAGCCAAATACTTGAGGGACAGGGAACGGCAATTTAAACATAAGAGGCATCCCAAATGATCAACAGACAATTCATTCGAAATCTTCCCCAGTTTGCTGAGACGATTGCAGTGGAAACGGCTAAAATGTGACCTATGCGTTCGTAAAGAAATCCGTAGCGGGAATTGCATTGACATGAAAAATAACTCCTCAGTGGCTAATTGTTATCTAATTCCATGGTTTTTTGCCACACTTATATAACACTTCCTTTTGTTTGCTGGAAGTTCACCCAATGTCCTCCTGTATTCACCAAATTTATGCGGTTATGGTCTGAAAGCGTCGAAGTGATCTCTAATTTGCACTATATGACTGACAAAACTTATGTGAGACTCTCGCTATCACTTGCTATCCAAATGCAGAAAAACACGATCATCCTTCAATATTTATTTGAAATAAAACAGATAGAAGAAGCGTTGGTATCAAATAACTATCCTATAAAGTTCATAAGAAAGATCGAAAAGGGCCAAAAGAAAAAGAAAAATAACTGTGAAACTAGTAATAATAATATAAATAAGAGAGAATATTAGTCATCTACAGTTACACCATATAAAGGGTGCATCTGAGACCCAGCCTAGGATTCCAAATAAGGCAGGAATTAGGGTGGCATTTAAACCTACAAACTCACTCAGAGACAAGCTCTGTAGGCTAAAGGACCCAGTTGACACAATTAGACAAAATAATGTAAGTTACAAAATACCTACGATTTTCGGGAGAAATAGTATCATACCATCTGAAGCAAACCCTCAAAAGCCGTTTAAAAGTAACTAAGTTATGCTGTTCACCAAGTAGCTAAACGACAATTCAAATATGAAGTAAACCAGCCCAACATTGCTTATCCTATGTGTATTCACTCTCCTGCGGAGTAATCTCGAGCTACATGGATTAGGAGTACGATTAGGCGAATTCATCGGCCCATTTTTGTCCTTAACCCATGTCATTTAGGCTAAAAGCGATACGCACCTAAAAACTGATCTCATTTTGTTAATAGACGATATCAAGTAGACAATAACACAGCTTCACATTCATTCACACACATTCCCATTTTTGTCAAAGTATCGCATACCTTACGAAAACGATTTCACAGATAACAAAGTCCACTGAGGTAAAAAAGATATCCATGGAATTTAAATTTGTCACTATCTGCCTCACATTAATGGATTATTTCCGTAACAGGACAGAATACATTTTAAAAACCAGCGACTGTTTCCTGTGAAACTAAGTCTGTCATGAATATGCATATAGGTTGTTTGGTAATATCATCAAACTACTGAGAAAACTGCCTAAATTTCACCTAATTTAGACGCATTTTAATTAAGTCCATGAGCAGGGACCATTAATTTTATGCATTTTCACTGATAGCTAAGTTGGTATGGAATTATCAAAGGAAATGAAAGAAGAACTCTGAGAATTCATGAGTGTGTGAAAATATCGCGTTCAAAATGAGACTACTGTTTGTTATTCTAGTGCTCTGATTTTCTGTACGTCGAATGGCATAAATGGCAGCTACTAATGAATAAAGAAATCAGGTTTTTTGTGGAATAACAATTTCTACTGAAGACGACTAACACAATGAGTGTGTGATGGTTATGCATGTACTGAAACAAAATAGGAGATGGAACATTTTGTAGTAGGTTTCACTGTTAACTCACTTTCTTCGTATAATCATTCTACAAAGCAAACGAATTCTCGTGAGATATACTATTTTCCGGTCTCGTGTTATTTGTTCTGACGAAATAGTTGATAAATAACTCGTTATTATTTTTCATATATTCAACAGGAAAGTTATATTATGAAGCTTTTGAATGATGCACACATTTAAAGAGTCGCAAAGACCATGGAGCATGAAGATGTGAAAACCTCAGTGTTCCTAAGACTGCAATTACTGAATCACATTAATAGAGGAATGCAGTCATAACATTCGGTGGTAGCCTACAATAAGATTTGCACACAATTGAACCAATACGAAATAAAATGAAACGGCTTCATTTCTTGTTCTTTCATATGTATTTGCTAATTGAACCGTTTTTCTCAAGCTAGTAACACCGGATGTACTACTAGTTGAGTTAACCGTCAAATTTATGAACCCAGTGTATCTTAGTTAGACAAAAGAATAAATAAAACCTGATGTAGGCTAATACTAGCTTATATAGTCGATACAGGAGATCAAGTTAAAACCAAGTTATCAATATTAATTACGTGGAGACATGCACAGGCTCTACGAGTCCGACACTCACAGCACGCGATGAGAAATTAATCTGAACAATACAAATTTATCTGTTCTAAGCAAATTCGTGCCGTGAATTTTACGTGATAGTTAATGAGTCTTATTTATGGTTTCCTTCTATGAGTTTAAATATCATTTGAAGTTTTTCTTTCATTAGATATTGCAATTTGAAATAAACCTATGTGATATATATGAACATGCTTTTAGATAACTTCCGACATTCTAATCTCAGCATATGAATATGATTATCATTTTAAAAACGTTTGTGAAAAACACACAATCAGATGCATTTATACAACTGCATGAAACTACATACAAAGTGAAGATAATCGTCCCATGTGTGGTTGTTAACTAGCCTCAGTGAAATCACAAACCAAGTATAATGATAAAAATGATAATGGTTCCAATAGCAGAGTGGCCACAAGAAAGGGCAGACGAAGAACCTAATTAATCAGCGAATGAGGATAATTTTTAAGTGCAAGAAAATGCTTTATTCAACCTGCAAGAGTGACTTAGTTTCTTGAGAATATATGGCATATCACTTCAGGCAGCTACCTACAGAAATGAAGTGCGAGGGGAACGAAGAAGACACCTAAAAGGAATTTGTGAAATGTCACCTGACAGCAGCTGAGAGTTCTTCGCTTAAGAGATATATTTAAAATAAAGTAACACTGAAAACATAGATGCATAACCTTGGTGATTAAAACTCCAAAATGAAGTAATGTCATGAACTCTGTCATGTAATCTGCTGTTTTATTTTAAAATTTTATTTTTTTTTGTCTTACGTTTTATGAAATAATGAGCCAGATGAGGAAGGCTGAGACCAAAAAAATGAATCACATAAACATCAACGTAATCTCGGGAAATATAGGCGTTTGCTGCGTCATGTATTTAGTTGCCGAAGACTGTTGTTTACGGATGGCATACATGCGAACGTCTGATAAATGTTGATAAATTCAATATCATTAAGATGATCATTGACATAAATCTAACTTATTCTAACATTCAGACAAACATGAAATTCCTTATACGATATAAACCAAATGCTCCAGGTATAGTACGCTCCTTGAGGGAAGAATGTATGTTTTTCCCTTGCCAATTTCCATTAAGTGATGGCAGATATAGGACCCATCAAACATGACCATATCCTTATGCCGCTGAATTTGATAAATTTTCAAGTCTATTAAGAAAGGTGGGGGGAATGTTCACATGCATATCCTCGAAAGTGATCATATCAGTCGTTTGAAAATACCCATAGATTTTGTTATATTCACCAATATAGCTGTGTGCAATCAATATAATAGTCAAACACGTCTGACAATCAACTTAAATCCAGACTGACCTAGATTTTGTGAGGTTTTGAAGGTTTGAATTCATGAAACAACCAATTCTATCTACAGATTGGTGGTTTGAAGGCAAACTGGATGCTTCTACATGAATTTACTCATAATAAATTTAATAATATGTCATCTAATTGCTTGAGATTTTGAATTCTACAGTGTTCTAAAATAAAGATATGCCCTGTCGAAGATTATAAATGTAACTCTGTATGTGAACACATTCACTGCATCTTTTAAATTTGTCTCTGGACAGGCTTGTTACAATGACAGTAGAACATATGTTTGGTCTGCTGTTGTTCCTAGAGCCTGATAATCTATGATTTATGAACTTAAAACTGTTCTCACTCCACGAACGACAAAAGAGATTTTTTTGATTGGTCGCATTATACAATCAATAAAATACTCCGTTACTACAACTTATCGTCACAGTCTTCAGCCCACTATTCTAATTTCCAAGAGACAAAAGACTCGTTAACCTCTAATGTGAAATAAATTGGCACGTAAATTACATTCTTCAATGCAACATTAAGTAATCCAATTTCCTTATTCATTGGAAGCTTTTTAACATTCACCCGATAATGTTTCATTCAAATCGTCTCGCGAAATTCATTGCTGTCGTCCTACGCAGATTTGATTCAGTCGTTTCCAGATATATCGTAAAACTGACCACAAACTACAAACTTATATCTCACTTTGTCATAATATCCCCTCGGGGTGGGCATCAACCCGTTCACTATGGTATGTCATGTGAATCTAGTGATACTAAACGCATTGACAACTACACGTGTAATCATTTGATAAATTTTAGTTGAAGTCACTAATCATTGATTTTTTTAACAATCATGTTTTTTATGAATTCACCACTTTTCACCAAATAGCAATACATGGTTCAAAGTAAAAAATTTACAGTTGTCATTCATTATTTTAACTGAAAATGTAAGCGATGGATTTATTAGTGCTCATGAATAAAACACTTTGACGTATATTATAGCCTTTGATACTAGTTATTTCACAACGAAAAATAACACCTATGAATCAGAGTATGAAGAATGACAAAGACATATTCACAGACTAGTTGAACATATTTACAAGTGATTACTGTAACGCCTTAGGTTAGATGGCTTTAGTTTTCAAGGTTAGCAATTCAGTTCACATAATTTTCCTGTCATTAACCAAAATTTTCAAACTTCATTCTTCCTGTTAATTTACAGCTTCAAATTTCATGATTCTATGGTTTATTAGAAAGAAGAAAATACGAAGTTCAGCAAAGATATCTTTTCGGCGATTTCATTCTCAAAAGCTGTACAATCGCATTTATATAGATTAGTTTACATGGATACAATTACTATTTGTATAATTTCGCATAGTAACGAAGGTGATAATAATTTTCAACTCTACGGCCAAGATACAAGTAGGGATTGTACATACTTCTTTTGTACACAAAGGCCTGGCTTAAAGTTGTGAATTGCCAAGGCCTCAGCTGTCTTTAGAAGTCTGTAATGAAGAAAACACGAGAAGTTAGCATGAATTCTAAATATAATCTTCGAATCATGGTCAGGGTTGACAGAGTGACAGAAGTCGATCAGGTGTTCCAGAATAGAGCTTCGCACACACTTCCTTTATCCCTTGCAAAACCAAGCTTGAATATGTCCTCGTATTCGTGTGGAGAGCGCCTTCTGACTACGGCCAATGTACCTTGCTCCACAAAAGCAGCTGAACTAGTAGATGCACACGGAGGCGGTCAGACTGGGGAGCTTATCTTTTACAGAAGAGGAGAACAATTTGCGGCTCGTGAACGTCATATGTAATTTAGCTGCAGGGAACGTCTTACTGACTGATTTACAGAGGCGCTTTTGAGCATATCTGAAACTTGATCACCTTTGAATTCTAAGTTCATGAATAAGGTTGTCTTTGTAAACTTAGTCGGTGACCAGTTTTAACTGGCTGTCGTTCATATTCCTGTCAATAAACCCTAAGTGTGATCGGAATTCTTGGTTGACTAAAATTATGTGGACAAATTGTGACTCTTTTGCACGTAGTGGATATGACCCTTTTCGCTTGAATACCTTACTGGTTGTAATATAAATTCCATCTTATCAACAGCTTCAGCTCAAAATTCAAAGTGAGTTTAGGATTAGAAATTCCGTACGAATGATATCCTGTCGCATACTTATGTCTGAGGTTAACGCTGTGTGGTAAGTCCTTTATCAATAAGTATGTCTTATTTGTTCAGTGAAGACTAATTCGAGTCTTTTGGGAACAAACGCGCTGCGTCGCTACTATTTCTAACTAGAACATGAACAGGTAGACTACAGAAAAGACGTAAACTCTTCGAATTATCTATGAATGTAGCAGCAAGATGTTGGTGTAATACGGACAATGCGCTCCAACGGAATATTATTCTAACGTATGCCCACAGTTCAATATGGCATTAGCATTAGAATACGATATATCTATTTTAACACTGCGTTCGTTGATAGAGTCAGAATATTATTCTCATTGTGCATACTACGTAGCAACAGCATACTATGTTTATCCGAACATTCTGTTTCATGTCGGTGGATGTAAACCAAAATCACATGCTCAGAGGTTCGTAAAAGAATATAAACTGCATATATATGTATATATACAGAGGTTTGATTAATGAAAAATATATCTTGACTTCAGTCTCTTGCCTTCAGTTGTTACAGTATAACAATTCTGTATGTCCAACTATGGCGTTGTTGGGAAGCTTTTGTGCTCCGAATGTAATCAAGATAATGATAGTGTTTTTCTTTGTGATACGTATAATAACAAAACAAGGTATACAGACATACATTTCCACTCAATCAAAATTATTGTTGTGCATCACTTCATTTCAACTTTTTTCTATTAATATTTTAGAGCATTGGTTGTGATCCTCCTTTTGTTATTACTCATTAAATTCAGGAACAATTTAGTTGTTGCATTGGTCTTGTTAGCAATAATACTAAGTTTTATTAATATTATTATTTTATTTGTTACTTTACGTTACCTTTATAACCTAGGACTTAAAGCTAGTGTCCTCACATTTCGATCGCTTTGGTGTACACATTCGTGGTGTGGGTTTGCTGGGATCATATCCGTCTCTTCCTCGTTTCCGGTTTCGCTACTGACTTGGAGAGGTTCAAGAGTCAGCCGGCTGGAAATCGAACCTAGCACGATATGTGTTTTTGCAAACATTCTACCTTTGACACTCTGAGCACAGTACAATTTTAATAGCGTGAAAGCTAGCTAACCAAAATCAATGATAGTGTAAAATCAAGCAGTCTTCCCACCGCCTCCTTATTCACGTATCCCTTAGTTTTTATGTCAATCAAAATTCTAAGAAAGTTATTCCACCAATTTATTAGTTTTTTTCAACTTCCACAATTTGATCACAATATTTCGACCACCATTTAATTGAAGCAGTTCTCGGTACTGTGTAGCGTTTATTATTTATTACCATTTCAGTGTGTCCTCCTGTTTCATATTAAATATAATTGCTGGAAGTATTTCCATCTTTCAAATGAGGAACTTTTGTACATAATAGCTAAAAAATATTTATGTCGTAGAATTCAGTTAACGCCAGTGTAAACTGCATAAAATTAAACACAAGCTTTCACTCTGACTCAAACAGCTCAGTGCCACTTTCCGACAGGAAAGGTGAGACCAAATGTTTGAGGACGTAGTAGTTAATTCAGGCCTGCTCTTTTGTTGTGTCGTTGGGAGCTCAATTTTTCGGCTACTTGTCTCCGTCATTTCATGTTTAAAATTTGGTGTTATTTCCTGAGAAATCGAAATTGTGTTTCCGATATATACAGAAAAGATTATTTCTAACAACTCACTGAAATTCCTGGATTTGTTTCGCCAATAAATATTGCTGTGATAAGCGTAAGTTCTTTTCACCTGTAGCATAAGTTTTTAATTAAAATGTTTTAATTACTTTATTGTCTTCCTTATTCTGGAGGAACTTTGGCAATCATCTGCATCTTAACTAAAAGATTCGAACGGTGATCGCACATTTGTAATGTTGCGTTTAACGGTTACCTGTATTGTAACTGCTGCAGGTTTGCGTTTTGTAAACCAGAGGAAATAAGTGCATCGAAAAGGTAAATAAAGTATTACACTTAAATATTTGTGCCCGTAATATTTTGAATTATTTTAATAATTTTCATTCACGTGTAATCTTCCAATAATTTACTGGTACTTGTGTTCCTTAGATCAAAGATGTATATTTTAACGTGAACTGAGATAACAATGATTTCAAATAGTTCATGCAAATATAAGTGTTTGTTTAGCATTTCTATGAACGCACTAGATTTACTTGTCAAAGAAAAGTATCGCAGACAGTTGATGTGTGAATAATTAAGCATATAAAATCAGACTAATACTTATTATTAAGCTAAATTCTTGATCAAAACAAAAACATTTTAGTATTCTGTATTTCAGCAACTTGTTCATGTAAAAACAGGTAAGATCTCTACGACTGCACATAAACGTTCTGTAGTTTCATTGCACTAAGCTTCGTTAAGTCTTGTCAAGCAATCACTAGAACTGGAAATATGCAGATAATTTCTTCAAATTCGTTCCTTACATCTGATTTTAATTTATCTCAACATATTTCAGCAGGCTGGGTATGAGATGACGGTTGGCTTATTGAACACTGCTGTATTTATGGTGTGTCCACACTTACATTTGCAATTTCGATTACGAAATGGGCATTACGTTAGATATGAAGCGTGAAGCTATTTCAAAACTCAAGGATATTAAAAATCATATCCGTGTTAATGTTTCATACGCTCAACAATAGTTTTACAAATTTTTCAAACCATGTTTTCTATAGACCTTTTTGCTCGTTTAGTTTATTAGACATTCAAGAGAATGACTTAGAATTTGTTAAAATTTCATTAATTTATGTTGTATTTGCTATTTCATACGTTTCAGGAGTTCTGATTCTCGCTAGCTTCCCCAAGCAAATTCGATATTCGTGTCTTGCGATTTGTCTGTGATTCACGTTTTGTGCTACACAATCATTATATTATGCAAATAACTAACTTGATTTATACAACATTTGCCATTTCGAATTTTCAATGTAAATGATATTTTCATACTGAAAATTCCACCTTATTTTGCCTACCACAAACTCTTCAGAAGAACGGATTCTTCTTCAATTCTTGATTGATGGAATGAAGGTACTCAATGGATCGGTAATTTTTTTCAGATATATATTCACAGGTAGTGTTACTACCTTTTATCAATAGATGTGAATGTTTTGAGTGAACTTTAAAAGGGAATCGGTCTTCTAAGAGTTTCAACGAATACTTAGTCAGTTTTTTTTCCTTTAGTTAATGCTGAATCTCTTGAGAATTATTCAAAAATATGTTTGTAACAAATGAAAGTGTGAAACGTCGTTGCAAACATTCAATTGGGTGTAAGTGTATTTGCGAAACAAAAACTGTAATAGAGCTTGGTGAGCACTGTTTCGTGCTTATATGTATATGCCATTGAAGTGGTCTCTTAGGTTGCACCACTCACTAAAAAATGTATAGTTTCACGACTTCAATAATTACAATTTTCTCTTTCAAGATACGTGACTTGTTACTAAAAAACAATTTTAATTTCCATATATTCGACGCTGTTGGGTGATGAGTAAAACAGGCAGTGGGCTCACATTCCCAATCATCACTGTGATAGAAGCAACGATTATGTTGATAAGGAAGAATTAAAACACGATTCGGTTCATATTTCATACATATCGCACAATTAGTTTTATTCACAAATGTAAACTATTGTGTGATATCCAATTAGCAAGTAAACAGGCTCACACGGATGTTATTGAAATTGTTATAATTTAAATTTTCAAATTTTGCTAGTGTGTTTCTATTGGGTAGATCTGATTTTGGTCGGGTTTCTGCAGATGACCTGGGCATTAAATGTTGTGTTTTACGTGTTATCTGGTAGTTTTTGACTGCAACTTAAATTTTGTCTCACCGCATTCATCACCACATTGTGTTTCCTTTTGTTGAATAGTCGATAATTCATATTTGACATTTTGATAGGGTATAATATTTCCATGTTTTGTAGTTAAATGAACATACGTTTTGAATGAATTGGTAGGTATTCCATGTGCTTATTCACTTTGAATTGGACAGTTCGTGTACGCGGGTTTTAAAAATGACGATTTGTAAATAAAACAATTCTCTTATCACGCTATTAAAATGTCAACACAGACGTTGGAGATAAATTAATGACTGTGACATCTACTGTTCTCTTGTCTTGATATTTTAATGAAAGATGTAAAGCGTTGATCATAGTACATCGATATGAAATCAGGCAAGCTAAAATACAAGAGGATGCGTGTTTGTTAAGTGAAAATGACTAAAACGTGAATACTTTGATGACAGAGGCACTATACACCTCACCAGTCAATCATTCTGAGGCGGTTTACCACGACGTTGTAGGAATTATGTATATCACATAGAAATTTATTTATTTTTTTATTACAGTTTGATTCCACACTTTATTTTTGGCACAGTATGGAATTTTCAGCATGGATATCGGTAGCCCAAATTTTGCAGGCCGGCCGTAGATATCAGGTGTGCGTCGGCAGGGAATGAAACTCGGACCATGTGCATGGTTGGCGAGAGTCCTAACCACTGTGCCACTGACGCGCAGAGATCATGTAAATTAGAACATCACTTCAAGCACTTTTCGAAAGAGAGTGAAGCTGTTCACGTTCTGAATGAAAGCTTTGTTCACATCCTGTATTTACAGAGATTTGCGTTTTGTATAGTATTCATCAGTATCGCTTAATTGTAAAAGTGAAACAGGCTTGATTGTATTCTCTCTATAGAAGACGCTATGCACTTTGACAACTGCTGAACTTGTAACCACTAAATCCGGACTAGTCTGGAACTCTAATGAACAGAAGTATTTCATTACTCACTACCTTATCTCAGTGTCCTTTAAAGTCGTCTGAAAACGCAGTTCTTATACATTCGCCCTTCAAAATTGCGCTGCATTTGACAGAATTCGATTGTATTACTCAATTGCTAAGATTTAAATTATGCATTGGTCTCGTTAAACTTGTGGTTGACATTGTGAATGCAATTTTTGCCCATTGTATTTCAGGAACTTTTGATTTCACTGGCAGGTGGATTTTTGAACACGGCTTTAGATGTGGTAAGCGCACACTTTTGATTTGAAGATTTTTGACAAGGAGTTTCAGTGCGATTTCATTTCTTATTTGAGATGTGATTCTATTTCAAAACATCAAGTACGTAGACTAAGTAAATCTATGCTCAAATGCCTTCAAATTTCAACAAAGTTTTGACAAATTCTGCGGCCATATTTCATGTTTATTTCACTGCTGACTTCATTCACAGATGTAAATCCATGCAGCAAATTACCAAACCTACATAAGTGTTACCTATTTTCTAAACATTTATGATGTCGTATTTTTCATCTTGTTTTTTTGCAGGCAGCACTGTGTTTTGCCAGTTCTATGAAATTTATCTGACGTCATTTGACTCCTTTGTGCTATGTTAAGGAATTTTCATTGAAATTCGTGTATTTAACAAACAGTTACTTTCCATTTTGCTAGAACGGAGGATTGTCAGTATTTTCAGTTTTTGAAATAAATTATTTTGTGTGCTCTAGAGATTTTGCTTTCACGTGTGTACACAAATTTCTTCAAAAAGTGAAGATTAGTGTTAAAAAGGTTTTGTTGACGATCTCTTTGGGAGACTTGTATTCCTTGTTGATATTTTTCACTATTATCAGTCACTGTTCTAATAGAGAAACCATTGCATGAATGTGTAATTGAGTCTGGAAAGAAATGGTATCGAATTAAGCTAGCCATTTGATCAGGCAATTCAAGATCATCGAGGAGTTCAGGAACAGTCTATACACTTGAAAATACCATTTAACCATAATGGATCATTGTAGAAGGCAGTGAAAGAATGTGATAGTTGTTCATTCGCCACTTCCTTTGTCAGGTAGTAGAGTTGTGCGGTGTTTATTAGGCATCAACACTTCATGTTGCATACTATCTAGTGGAAAAGTTCATCGTCTATGTTTCATCCATCATATCTGCCACCTTTCTTACTCTTACTTCCTTCTTCGCGATAATGAACTATTCTCACTAATATACGTGCAATTAATGACTTTCGCTCCGTCGTAAATAAATGATCATTTTCACGCTGTTATCTCAACAACACACAAATAAAGGCAATATGTGATGAATGCCACTTATTTGTATGTGACGTTTAACGCAGAAGAAATTCAACAACTATAATAATACTTTCAGCTTCATTTTGAACAATGTGTTTATGCAGATTGGTATATTCTCAGCATTCTCAACGGAATATTCTTCCTTCATCTTTTTTGATGAAAGCGTCACAGTAAGTAGGAAATCAAAAACTGATGTGGGTGCGTATTGGTTACTACCTAATGACTTAACTGAATTGCAATTAAAACACATTGAATGTGGGTGAATTTCCAGTACTTTCCTAAATACGAAGGAAGTAGCTCAGTGGTATAACGAGGTCACTTGGAAGCAGACTCGCGACAGATTCGGCTTTCTACGTGCCAAATACTCTGTTAATAGATAACAATTTTTCCCTGTTCAGAAAGTGATAAAAGAAAGATAAAGCGAATGGTGATAACAAATAGTATCATGGAAAGATTTATTCTATTGCAAGTCTTGGACAAATAGCTAATGGGATCATTGAGTGATTTAGTTTATCAGCAGAGATGCGTGTGGAATGAATAGGCATATACACCAACTAAAAATTGTGCTTATAAAGGACGATACAAAGTGGGAGGGCATTAGGAAACAATTACAAAAAAGGAGGCATTTAGTCAATACTGACTCCTCAATTTCACTTTCTCTCGTTTTTTCCATTGCCTTCAATGTTTTAATCTTCATATGTAGCAGCTGTTATTTTTGCTGTCATCAATTTATTTGTGCTCTCATAACGTATACACCTGTATTCAGTCTACTGTTTTCCCAACCATTAACTGATAGTATGTCAATTTGTTTTCATGCCTCCTGTTGTCTACATTCAACCCTTTACACTTCCATATCAAGTGAAAAATTATTACCAATTCTCCTCTCCTTCGTTACCATGTTAAATAGAAAAGGTGGTGAAACTAAACTGAGGCATATTCATACTTTTGCATAACCGCTGAAAATCAAATAACCGCGATATCTTTTTCAAGTTAATCGAGGTAATCTCTCCATCAATATGCAGGGAAGAATTTCACCATGATATCGGATAAATAAGAACGTCTAGTTTTAAAACACTTGACAGAATCTCTGAGTTGTCAACAACATGTATCTCTTCATCATAATTACTTGCCGAAATTTCACACCGAATTCTCAAAGTGTCATTGTCAGACATAAAATGCTATAAAAGCTTGAATAAGAAGTTTGTAGTTGTTTTTGAGTTCGAAGTATTTAATCAACCACAATAAACCGCATGTCTCAACCACCCTGTAAAATACAACACGAATGCAATAAATTAGAGAATATCCACAGGAATTTAAACATATTGAATATTTCATTTCACTTTAGAAATGACGAATATCATATTCAGTCTTTAATTAAATAGATATATTTATATTAATATGATCATCCCTCATATCTTTAGTTTCTGACAATACATGTGTTACAACGATTTCTGTTAGCGAAGTGAATATCACCAATACTTTGTAAATAACCTGAGAATCCTCCTCCATAAAAACCTGCCTTAGTACATCTATATGCAACAAGACATTGAATTGGACCTGAGCACCTTATTATTATTACCTTATCCTTTAATTCCGAGAGAAACATAGTGCTTCAGCCGTGCGCTTCCATTGCCTTCTGCCTTCTGCCAACTTTTTCATCCCGCTCCAAGTCTTCCCACATGCTTTCATCTCCTCTTCACATGACGTCCTGCAAGTAAGCCTCGCACTGACGAACAACTCGCCGCTTCCCTTTCGGGTTCCACTCCAGCTATGGGTTGTCTAGGGATGTCACTTGATGGTTTCCTCAGAGTATGCCCAATCCATCTCCATATCCTCCTGCCTATTTGTTTCACAGTCTGTTCCTGCTGTGTTGGTTCCCTCACTGCTAGAGATCCCTGTTACTGATCTTTTCTGACCGGCCATCTGATATTGACTACTGAGCGACGACAACTGTTAATGAAGGTTTGTAGTTAGTTTGAGATGCTCTTTATGACGCGCCAAGTCTCTGATCCGTACATTAGCATATTGTATTGATTATGGTTATTAACAATTTAACCTCAAAGAATCCTGAAAGTCTCACTTGTCATCTCTGATTAATTTAGTCAGTCAAATTTGCGCAATGTTGTCCTATAATGAATAGCATCTTGTTTTGTAATTTTTCGAATTGCTTACTAATCTTATTATTTCTAAAATACTCCGATAACTATGCATCTCCTGAACTATTTTGTAAAGTGCATAGTCGGTTATTTTTGTCACGTTTCTCAACCTGCTCAAAATTTTATAAATATATGTGTAGCAGCCAAATTTATTCGGTTATTGTTTGAATGAAAGAAATCCAGTTTTACGTTTTACTGTTTACCTGGTGAAAAGTTGTTGAGACACGTGGGATTACAAAACTTCTCAAACTCAATAGAAAGACGGTTATTCGTAAATATTTTAACGGTTCTGTAAAACAACGATAACATCAAACTGAAATTCGCCTGTGAGGCTCTTATACAGGCTATGCATGTTTATGAAGACAAAACCAGCAGTGTAAGAAACAAATGGTTAAAAATAGTTCAACTGTGAAAGCTACAATCAAATCCAGGAGAATATTGAAAACTAGGTGGGAATAAAAGCTCAGTCCACAAGAATAATAATTTAAGGCTTCCTGAAAACAGTTACGGGTCAGCATGTCCAATTTTCACTCAAACTAGCACATACTGTTAAACAACTCGTTGCCACTGTACATGGGACCATAATAAGTGTAAAGGGCGAAATTCAACATGTGATATGCTAGTGTGAAATTGCTGATACATGGTCTAGTGTGAAAGTCTATAGCATTTACAGAGTTAGTTGAGACCTCTAAATTATATATCATTGTCGAGGGATTTCTGAATCAATTTGTCCATTTTATCCTCATTGTGTGGAAATAACAACACCACGATAACCTTCTTGAACAGCTTCAAGCATAAGGTTCCACTCAGCGCGCTGTAAAATGACTAAGTGAATGAATCTGAAAAGTCTGCGTGGGAATCATTTTGAGTAACACACGCGTTATCAGTCTTTCATTAATTCTTCATATAACTATTATGACAGTAATAATTTTGCTCTGAGCAGCATTTTGGTACAAATATGGAATTTTCAGCATTTGTAGAATACTGCATATAAATTTCTCATTACATATTAAATAGATAGTAAATGAACAGGATGTTTGATATAAGATGGTTGTAGGCGATCGACAGGAAGCCTTGGACCTAGGT
Source organism: Trichobilharzia regenti (assembly GCA_944472135.2). Lineage (NCBI taxonomy): Eukaryota > Metazoa > Platyhelminthes > Trematoda > Strigeidida > Schistosomatidae > Trichobilharzia > Trichobilharzia regenti. The sequence goes on from OX235267.1 coordinate 70,112,459, forward strand.
TTCGTGCTAGTTGGCACTCATCAGCAAGGCGTATCTGCAAACTTGAAGGAACTCATGTCGCTTCTAGGATTCGAACACGCATCACCCAAAGCTGCAGTCAGAGACGTTATCACTGAGCTATTTAGGCTCGCGATTGACCTCCTGTAGGAGTGTATTGGATATTTTTGATTGTACACTAGTCAGTAACTAGTGCAATGTGTCTAGTCCTTTCATCGTTGCAGACTGAATACTATCAGTCAAGCTTGCAATGTGGCCAAGACACTAGGTGGCTTGCCATTACGGTGCACTGTGAATTGTTGGCATTAGATAGTTGGAGACAATCGGCAGAAAGCCTTGGGCCTAGGTTTCGTGCAGGTTCGAATCCCAGAGGTGACATGAGTTCCTTCAAGGTTGCAGATATGCCTTTCTGATGAGTGCCAACTAGACACATTGCACTAGTTACTGACTAGTGTGCAATCAAAAAAGAGCAGGGTATTCATACTGAAAATTCTGTTAGATAGCAACACAAATAAGTAATGATATTTAAATGTGAGCAACATTGCGACAATTAAATTAAAAATAAAGGGGACCTTTTACTTAGTGTTTCGCGATAATATAATAGTATCCTGATTTACACTTCCGTCACTATCTAAGATGTCTGCGAGATGAAGTATTTAGGGTTTTTATACTTAGTCATTCAAGATTATATTAGTCAGTAGTTTCTTGCAGATGTATCTGATTCGGTGTTAATGAAGAGTTGTGTGGAATGAAGATGATCATATTCTGAAAAGATAATATTTGACAATTTTCTACTAGTTTTAACCATAGTTAACTGGTAAAAATATATGTCAAATGGAGAGAAACTACAAATACTGTTTTCACAATGCCAGCGCTTTTGAACAATTTCGACGATGAGGTGAAATCATGTAGGGAATACTGAAATATGTCTGTTCTTCAACCTAGAATTTCAGCTTCACTTTTCATACCATTATTCAATAAAATGCTTTCACATTATCAAAAGTTGTATATCAAATAAGTGAACTGTTGTTTCGTAGATTGTTGAATGTACTGCAGTTATTGAATTTCTGGAAATAGATACACACTTTGTGTATTTACGCAGCCTTCACTTACAACTACACAAATACTCGCTTTTTAGCATTCGATAAGCCTAGTCGTCATATCTAGAGCTCTACATAGTCTTGGAAGTATACCAGATCAAAGACAAAAACAGTTCCATGTTTTAACACATAATTATATTGCTGTCACAACCAATAACGTATCATTCCACACCTCGACCCTAACACAATTTTCTCCGAATTGAATACGGCTGCCAGCAATAATCGAAACACCCATTGATCAGTGAATGAATCCCACAGAATTCAGTAGCCAGCGCATCTCAAAAATAAGTCTCTAGTTGAACGGTTTTTTTGTATTGATAAATAGTATTGTTCCCACGTGTTCACAGTGGGAAATCGAGCTTCGACATCAAAACTCCAACTTGTAAAATTTTCTGCTGTCATCCTTAGCTGACCACATGGCTTTCCATAGCCTTTTATCTTCTCCTTACAATGTCTGTCACCCCGGACGCCTACTCGATAACCATTACTCCGATTACTCTCGAGGGCTGTCACTGTAGGTATTTTCCGGCCCTCTGATATCTGTGTTCAGTTGATTGTGAGTCTACTTTTTTGAGCAACACTGATTTTTATTGTGCTGTGAGAGGCCATTATGAGAGATTTTTAGAAGACATCATTAGGCTGGGTTCAATCCTTCTGCTTTTCTTTCTGTATATTGGTTGGGAAAAAGGTTCCTTATTGAATCTCTCTGCTGGAGTTCTCTACCGCTTATCCATTCTGACAGCCCAGCATTTGTATTAAAGGTAGTAGATACTGATGCACGCATGCTGCCATCTGAAAATTATTTTGATATCATATGTACCATGACTATGAACCATTCAGAATTACATGCTTGACTTTAGAAATTCTGATCGACTTCGTTTTTGCATGAAGCTATTAAACAATGCTCAAATCCGTTCAGACGGGCTCTATATCTTGTAAATCCTAAGGTGACATTATTTGGTAGTGTGTCAAGGTAATCTACGGTTCACTCGAAGGCAAACTCTGAAACTACTTTTACATATTATGCTATAGCGCTGAGGGCACGTCCGCTGATATCTCCAGGTCCGTTTCCTGGCATTCTGATGTCATTTCATCAGAATCTCTTGTAATTACAAACAATTCTGTTTTAACTTTAACACTGACATCAAGGGATTTCTTGAATTTCATTGGATTTCATAAGTTACAGACAATCAAAAATTTGTGCAATGACTCAGTGCACCATTCATTATGTTGAACTTGGAAGATCTAGTTCCTTTGAATCACCTACTATGATTCATTTTGTTAATTGTTGTGCAGAATTAATCTGAAATGTTTATGAACTATTTCGCGCAGAACAATTTAGTTTTAAAATAGAGAAAATCACTTTAGATTCAGGTGGTTCATATTGGTTCCTATTAACATCCATGAGTTAGTTACATACAGCGTCGTACTCAGATCAATGGAAATGTCAACTATATTAATAAAAGGACGGTTTGTCAATCATGCCCATCAAGATTGATTGATCATTTTTTAGTTTGTGATCAATACGAATCATTTATGAGTTTATAATATCATAGTCATTTTGTTTCTCTTGGAGATTATAGAAACTGGAAAACTTACAGGTAAATCAGTGGTACATTGTCCTGATGATTCATTGGAAACATTTCACTTATTCAAAGAACAAAATATATGTTCAACGGTAACTAGCAAATCCATATATCTGTTACTTCGTTAAATATTCATCCATCACTGTAGTTTCATATTTCAGTTGACTGGCAAAGAAAAGATCAACACTAATGTGTCTTCAGTTAGGCCTTTTACAGCTTCGACTACACCTTATTTGATGTCTCAGTGTTTGATGATGAATGTGGGTTGCCAATTCTTCCAAGACTGCACAGCTGAAAAAGCTTTTTCCAGGGGTGAAATCCTTGCAGTGAGATTTTAGCTCCAATGGTTGATTCATGGGGCTTTTATTTATAAGCAAGAATATTTCAACACCAGTAACAGTAGGTCATACATGTACTTAGAAGCATTTCATTTCAATAAATGCAGTCGGTAAACAAGTAGGAATAGAATGTTCTACACATGGATACACGTGATAACAAGGATACGTAATATTGTGTTTATGCAGTGTTGATTCTCTCTGAGAAACATGTGAACAGTCTAGCGAGATCATCTCTATTCATCGACATTTATAAGAAATAATATGCAGATAGACTGAATAGAAAAATTAGTTGGCACATGACGAATTACAGGAAAAATGACATAAACGTCAGATGTAAAAGAGTGAATTGCTTACTGAAGCATAGAGTTATATTGTTAGCATGATTAGTTAGAGCAGACATGCCTGATGATCTCACAAGTATGTAAATCCACCCACCTCAGTTGGTATACTTTGACTTGCACTTTTCTTTAGATTTAGTTTATTATGTTTAAGTTATTATGACTAAAGGTTCTAAGTAATTTCTCAGACATATTCTACTGGTAGTGTAGATTTGCTATTTTCTCGACCAAAATATCAAAGTTTGTTGAAAATATCTGTGAACTCATAAAACAATGAATATTTATGCAAAAACAAACATAAATTGAGTCTGTCGTGAATGCTTTTAAGATTGTTGTGTTGGAAGTAGTCTGTTGTCAGTATTTAACGCAGATTCAAAGGTGATAATGTTGTGAATAAACTAATAATATCAAGTCGATAAAATGTAACTTAGTGAAAAAGGTATATGTTGAATTTGAATAAAATATGAGCTGTATTCACTTTGAGCACACTGAACAGTATACCGCTTATTTATTTGTGCACGGAACCATACTAAGAATATGACATGCCACCCATCTGTGCAACAACGCACATCATGATGCTGGTGAGCATTAGTCATTCATTCAGCTCCCTTGATGAATCAAAAAATATTTTTTTAATAAAAGTATACAGCCACAACTCAAACATTGGTCAAGTCATTTATGTACACCACTTTTTGAATACGAAATGATCTCGCGCATGCCCTTCACTAAAAGTATGACTTGAATTTAATACTTGATAACTAGGGCTATTATGTTACCTTGTTTTTTTATTCTGTCTTATATTGTAGTTATTGTTCCCTGATTAATTTGCATATTTCATTCTTAGTTTTATAATTCATCATAAACTAAATTATTTCATGCCTCACCTCTCCTATAATATGGTTGTTTTTCCGTGTTATCACTTCTCCTGTTTGCTCGGAAATGTTTAACGTCAGATCAAGTCATTTTTACAAGATGTGTTTCTCTTTGGTTAACCAGATGTCATGAATATCATATATAGTCAGTGAAGCGGTGCTCCATTTCAAAAAAAGGATTTCACCTTGTGTAAAGTATCCTTCATTTCTCTAACCCTTCTAGTCAACCTGATGTGTCACTATTAAGGGCAGGGCATTCTCAAATTAACTGCCATCTACGTTATTAAAAATACTCTATAATAAACTATCGTCGATAATGAAGATGTTCCATTCCATACTTCTTGACTCCGATAAGCATCTGCTTACTCGCTATACTTCGGCGGAAAACTCTCAAGTAATAACCGCAAAAGACATATTTCTTATCATTTGACGCCGTGATTCTTCACAATGGAATTTTCAGTCAGTTTTTTAATTAATATAACGCTGAATCATGATTTGTAAATACGATAATGCAGGGCTGTGAGGTGCATTTATTCACAGCAAACTCTGACATCATTCCGAAATATCCGTAAATCTATTAGGTTATTCATCTGCTAGGTGTTTTTGTCAAATGAAAGTCTGCTGCGTGACTCAGCGCCACTACAGACACTCAAATGTAACGTAGAATTCATGTTCGCCGAACATACTGGTTTATTTACAGAGCTTTTACTGGGTTTCTATTCGATGTCTCATGAGATGACAGCAATGCAGAGTGACGTCCCAGAACGTTCCATGTATTTATCATTCGTCACTTCTGATGACATTCTAGATGAAGCGAAGTGGCTTGAATAATCATTAAGATATCAAATAAAAGCCCTAAACGGTAGAAGTCTAAACAGTGAGTTTAAACTAGATTAGTCGTATTATGCGCGAAAGGTCGACTAAGCCGGAGGTATAAGGCTAATCTGTTGTCTGCACTTTAGCTGGCTCTATGATCTTATCGCAAGCTCTTATCTCGTTCTCACAAGATCTTCATAATATCACACCTCACGACACATCAAACTCGCCGTTATCCATTTAGGTTCTATTCCATGACTCTACAGGTGATGTCACCCGACGGCCATCTCGACGTGTACTCAATCTATATCCATTTCCGTGTGCACATTTCTCGAACTATAGTTCTTTATGTTCCGTATGATGCCAGAGTTCCCTGTTGATATTGTTTTTTGGTTATCACAACTACGAAACCAGGCAAAGTGGATAACTGTTCATGGAACTATTCAGCAGGCCACTTGAAATCGCTCTGATGACGCGTCAAGCCCCTGAACAGTACAGAAGACCTGACTCAAAATTAGTGTTTGGAATCCAGGTCGCATTCATTTTACCACCTGTAGATGATATGTACACTGATTTCTGAACAATGAAGACCTGCTTCATCTGTTGGATCCTGTTTTTAACATACTCATGCCAGCTGGCTTTATTTGCTTTCAGTTATACAAACAGTTATTTTAAGTTGGTTTCCATGCTTTTCCTGTTCACATCTATAGTTCCCTTGGAATAACCATTTTACAATTAAATTCTAATCCTGTGTAATTTTTGTTGCCATGCCTCTTATAATCTTTATTCACACCTGCTAACTAACATTTCAAATTGAAAATTTTGATTTCAGTTTGTTTCCATGCTCATTTTGTTCACACCTGTAATTCGTTCTATCTCTGCGTTTCTAAGCTTCTTGTAATTCATATCAAGTTGAAAATAATTATCACCCTTTATTCGACTTTAAATTCATTTCTCCAGTTATCAAATATTAATTTCGCATACATTCTAACTGTTTTCTAATCCTATGCAATTTTGTCTCCAAACCACTTGTAATCTATATTCGTACCTTCAAACTTTCATATCAAGTTGAAAATTATTATCACCTTCTTTACTATGTAAAATTAAACAAATAATAATTGTGTCCATGTAAAATAATCTATATAAATGCGATTGTACAGCTTTTGAGAATGAAATCGCCGAAAAGATATCTTTGTTGAACTTCGTGTTCTCTTCTTCCTAATATATAAAAAAGCTCAGCGGTTGCAACACCTGCATTAACACACAATCACACAATATGATGGGTGGGAGAGGATTAAAATTCTAAAAAGTAACATAGGTAGGTGGAGAGCGAGAGAGGTTGATTACTGAATCCTTGTTCATCGAGTCTACACGTAACACATGCAAGAGAAATGATTCATCAATCATACCTGAAATATGGAAAATACTACTACCAATCAAATCAAGCGAAAATTAACTGAAAAATAATGGAACTATATAAATGAAGTTAGGAAGTCGTGTGAGTACCTTGATATGATTACGAGCAATAATTATGCTCAAAACGGCACCAGTAAACACAACTGTATAACACTGTGCGTCGGTGGCACAGTGGTTAGGACTCTCGCTGACCATGCGCATGGTCCGGGGTTCGAGCCCACGCCGACGCACACCTGGTATCTATGGTCGGCCTGCGAATTTTGGGCTACCGATATCCACGCTGAAAATTCCACACTTGTACCAAAAATACGGTGTGGAATCAAGCTGTAATCAAAAATATAAAAAAAAATATAAAATATATCGAAACAAATTTTACCTATAATGGAAGTATAAGAGACATGAATGAAAGTCGTCCTAAACTATGAAACAATTTTTACACATATGATTACAGAGTAGATATGTCAAATCGCATACCAACAGCAGTAATAAAAAGGTGGATTTATTCATGCAAGAATCGTAATGGACAAATTCTGTTTCACTTGTCGGTCTGGTTTTTACTTTGAGATTTTTGGAAGCATAGCGGATATCAATAGACATATACAGACCACCACTGTCCAAATGATCACAGTTAGGCAGATTGATATATATATTGATATAACACCTGTTACAGAAAAAAAATAAGTATACATTATTAATTTAGTTGTGGAGTATACACGAAATATAAGCAATGACCTTAAAAGGATGTTTTGCATGTGTAGACTCAATGACTTATGCAATGTATCTGGCTTTCATTTAAAAGAATTAAATTAAAAGAAGTTATATAATACTATGAATAGTTTGATGAGTGAGTTTTACTCAGGATGCACACATAAACAAAGTAGATAACACGAAATTACGTAGGTGTTCTGAATGAATACAAGAATTCTAAGCAAATAAGAACAGGCAATGAAACAAAATAAGGTCATCAAAGTCAAAAAAACTCAAATCAACTCAAATCAATTCAAAAAAAATGTCCACGTGTTATCCACTTATATATTTAGCCAACACTTAATGTATAAATTCATCAAAACCTAAAACAATGAATTCAAACATGTCTTGTTGAACCCTTTTCCTTAATCCTGGTCATAGATATGTCGTCATTGTTTTATTTTATTTCACCACTTGGATTCACCACAGTTCCTTTACTCATCTCTTTTTTTATCGCTACTAACATTCCACCTTTAATTATTTGACAATATTTGACCTGTTTTCAAAGTCCCAAATATTTAGTAATCTTCTAAAGTTTCCTTTATTCATCTACGCAACGCTACCACCTTCAGTATCATGGTAATAATCTTTATTCTTATCATTACATATATATATATATATACTAACTGGTGATGCAATATAAGAAGTCATTCAGAGATGTGAATAATCCATCTGGAGAAGATTTTCTGTATATGAATTTCATCTAAATATTTTGCAGTATTACGTCATTTTAGTCAGGAGTTATATAAAACTTCCCCTCATCATATAAGCCATTCGAATTTGTAGTAAACTTTGTCGCATTCACTGTTTCTCATGCTGTCATCCACGAATATCCACTATAAACAAAGCAGACTTTGGTATAAATGTAAATGTCCTTGATATGAAGAATACTGTTTTCATTTACTATTTCTGAAAATAAAAAACTATCTCGATCAAAGTATAACACCTTCAGTATTATTGACAGAATATCGCATCTAATTATGAAGACATATCACTTTGGATCAAAGTTTAAAGAATGTGATGGATATATTTGTACACAGATATTATTTCTGTAATTGACTCACGTAACTATCAACAATTCATACGACTTAAGTCAAATGTGAGTTTTTCTTTTCTTATGTGTCCTTATACTTATGTTTTGTTGTTTATAAGATTCTGTTTATGAGACTTCCTTACACGGATGAGAACATGGTAACTCATTAATCTGATAAACCTGCTTATCATGATGAGTTTAATGTCGTTGAACAAAGATAATTGACAAAGGACAGGTTCTTCACGTATGTTCCCCAGAATAAGTATTTAGCTAATAGACATTGATAAACTTGAACAGAGCAAGAACAACAATTGTACCAGGATAATTTGAGCTCATTTTTTTTATTATTTTGACGACTCTTCTCAACTGGTTACAACCTGAACGTTAAAAATGTGAACTACATTAAATATGTGGACATACTTTTCCACGATCATAAGGAGTAATTGGTAGGAATTAAAGCAACATCGGTCCGGAATGAGGCAGCCTGTAGACGGCCGTAGGTCATTTGATCAGCTGATGGATATTGGCGTTATTTTTGAAAAAGACATCAAGGTTAGGTCATTTTTCGTTGTTTTACACACTTTTTTACATATATTCCAGCTTAAAGTTGATGAAATACAGCGTATTTAGCAGAAGTAGGCAATGGTGGTGTCCTTATCCGGCCGTAGCTTACAGGCAGTTTGAAGTTTGTTAAAAAACGTACTTTTCCGTTCAGAATATGTCGAATTACTTGAAGACACATGTTATAACGACCATTTCGTGAATCTTTTTTGCATTTTAATGGATTACACATGGACATGATGAGGTGGGATAGCTCGTTTTGGTGATTATTTGATTTACTTTGTTGTGTACTTTGTGTGTGGTTGACATTGTGAATGCAATTTTACCCATTGTGTTTCAGGAACTTTTGATTTCACTGGCACGTGGATTTTTGAACACGGCTTTAGATGTGGTAAGCGCACACTTTTGATTTGAAGTTTTTTGATAAGGAGTTCTGAGTGCGATTTCACTTCTTATTTGAGATGTGATTCTATTTCAAAACATCAAGTACGTAGACTAAGTAAATCTATGCTCAAATGCCTTCGTAATTTCAACGAAGTTTTGACAAATTCTGCGGCCATATTTCATGTTTATTTCACTGCTGACTTCATTCACAGATGTAAATCCATGCAGCAAATTACCAAACCTACATAAGTGTTACCTATTTTCTAAACATTTATGATGTCGTATTTTTCATCTTGTTTTTTTGCAGGCAGCACTGTGTTTTGCCAGTTCTATGAAATTTATCTGACGTCATTTGACTCTTTTGTGCTATGTTAAGGAATTTTCACTGAAATTCGTGTATTTAACAAACAGTTACTTTCCATTTTGCTAGAACGGATGGCTGTCAGTATTTTCAGTTTTTGAAATAAATTATTCTGTGTGCTCTAGAGATTTTGCTTTTACTTGTGTACGCAGATTTCTTCAAAAAGTGAAGATTAGTGTTAAAAAGGTTTTGTTGACGATCTCTTTGGGAGACTTGTATTCCTTGTTGATATTTTTCACTATTATCAGTCACTGTTCTAATAGAGAAACCATTGCATGAATGTGTAATTGAGTCTGGAAAGAAATGGTATCGAATTAAGCTAGCCATTTGATCAGGCAATTCAAGATCATCGAGGAGTTCAGGAACAGTCAATACACTTGAAAATACCAGGTAACCATAATGGATCATTGTAGAAGGCAGTGAAAGAATGTGATAGTTGTTCATTCGCCACTTCCTTTGTCAGGTAGTAGAGTTGTGTGGTGTTGATTAGGCATCAACACTTCATGTTGCATACTATCTCGTGGAAAAGTTCATCGTCTATGTTTCATCCATCATATCTGCCACCTTTCTTACTCTTACTTCCTTCTTCGCGATAATGAACTATTCTCACTAATACACGTGCAATTAATGACTTTCGCTCCGTCGTAAATAAATGATCATTTTCACGCTGTTATCTCAACAACACACAAATAAAGGCAATATGTGATGAATGCCACTTATTTGTATGTGACGTTTAACGCAGAAGAAATTCAACAACTATAATAATACTTTCAGCTTCATTTTGAACAATGTGTTTATGCAGATTGGTATATTCTCAGCATTCTCAACGGAATATTCTTCCTTCATCTTTTTTGATGAAAGCGTCACAGTAAGTAGGAAATCAAAAACTGATGTGTTTGACTTAACTGAATTACAACTAAAACACAGTGAATGTTGGTGAATTTTCAGTACTTTCCTAAATACGAAAGGAAGTAGCTCAGTGGTATAACGAGGTCACTTGGAAGTAGACTCGCGACAGATTCGGCTTTCTACGTGCCAAATACTGTGTTAATAGATAACAATTTTTCCCTGTTCAGAAAGTGATAAAGGAAGATAAAGCGAATGGTGATAACAAATAATATCATGGAAAGATCTATCATATTGCAAATCTTGGAGAAATAGCTAATGGGATCATTGAGTGATTTAGTTTATCAGCAGAGATGCGTGTGGAATGAATAGGCATATACACCAACTAAAAATTGTGCTTATAAAGGACGATACAAAGTGGGAGGGCATTAGGAAACAATTACAAAAAAGGAGGCATTTAGTCAATACTGACTCCTCAATTTCACTTTCTCTCGTTTTTTCCATTGCCTTCAATGTTTTAATCTTCATATGTAGCAGCTGTTATTTTTGCTGTCATCAATTTATTTGTGCTCTCATAACGTATACACCTGTATTCAGTCTACTGTTTTCCCAACCATTAACTGATAGTATGTCAATTTGTTTTCATGCCTCCTGTTGTCTACATTCAACCCTTTACACTTCCATATCAAGTGAAAAATTATTACCAATTCTCCTCTCCTTCGTTACCATGTTAAATAGAAAAGGTGGTGAAACTAAACTGAGGCATATTCATACTTTTGCATAACCGCTGAAAATCAAATAACCGCGATATCTTTTTCAAGTTAATCGAGGTAATCTCTCCATCAATATGCAAGGAAGAATTGCACCATGATATCGGATAAATAAGAACGTCTAGTTTTAAAACACTTGACAGAATCTCTGAGTTGTCAACAACATGTATCTCTTCATCATAATTACTTGCCGAAATTTCACACCGAATTCTCAAAGTGTCATTGTCAGACACAAAATGCTATAAAAGCTTGAATAAGTTTTTAGTTGTTTTTCAGTTTGAAGTATATAATCAACCACAATAAACCGCATGTCTCAACCACCCTGTAAAATACAACACGAATGCAATAAATTAGAGAATATCCACAGGAATTTACAAATATTGAATATTTCATTTCACTTTAGAAATGCTGAACATCATATTCAGTCTTTATATATATATATATATATATATATATATATATATATATGATCATCCCTCATATCTTAAGTTTCTGGCAATGCATGTGTAAGTACGATTTCTGTTAGTGAAGTGAATATCAGCAGTACTTTGTAAATAACCTGAAAATCCCTCTCCAAAAAAACCTGCCTAATTAAAGACAAATTAATTGGGAACATGTGTAAAGCAATACAAGAGAACTTGGATTACTCAACAATGAATAGACTTGATAAAGAAGGCAGGCATTATAGAGTTTTCTAAACTAATGAATAGACAACGCAGTTCGGTCGATGTGTACTAGCTCTTTTGATGACACAGTACATTTCGAATCACAAAAAGACACTTGTAGCATATTCATTACATACTGTTTTGTCCCGTCAGTTCCACGGAGGCTTTGATTTTATACGTGCTGTAAAAGTAATTTGAGTTAACGAGAATAAATAAAGCCGCGTTTAAACCAAACATGGATGGAATAACGGAGTGCGTAATAACCTGTCGTTGAATAATGTTAACTCTCAGTGTGATGATTCTTTTAGCTATTTCTATCCCTGACCCACCTTTCCAAATAAAAATATATCTTTGATGCTTCTTAACTATTATTAAACATACCTACTCGGATGAACCCCGTATACTTTGTTCACTATTTAATTAATTTAATTTTGTAACCATTATGTCTCTGTTTACATTCGCCAAATCTGGTAAAGGGTCTGATATGTCAGAACAATTTTCAGCATCAAATAGCTGGAAAAATGTACATCTGAAACTAACAGCAAGTCGCTTCCTTCCTTTCTTCATATGGGTAAGAAAGTGGAGGATTCTTCTGGCTTTAATCTTCAAATATAGATGATAGTTGGTACAGTGGGAATGGTTGCAATGGTGAACACAGTGTATGAATTATATCACGTTTTATCATAGCATAAATTTATATGTTTTAGAAGGCCACTCTGTTTATGGATTGTGTCACATAGCTAGATAGCAGTTATTTTTATGTAAGTCAATTTTAAAATGTTACTGTTCATTATTGATATGTGAATATCTCATAGAGAGTTGATTGAATTTAAAAGATCGATGATTGCTCGTTCATCGGTAGTTGGCTTCTCTGGAATACTCTTTTATAGTACACACCTCCACTAGGGATCTGACTTCAGTGAAGTGATGCGTATCCACGGGTAACAGCGAATAAATACTTTTCTGTTAATTTGATATTATGCACAACATTGCAGCAGCATATAAATGTAGTTAATTTTTGTCTGCTTTGATACCCTACTATCTGACTACTAGTTTGACTTGAACGTTATTCGTGATAACTTCATATTATTTGAGTTGTTTTATGTTACAGTTCACTCAAGAGTCATCCATTAATGTAACGACTAACATATATAAAGATATATATGTATATATTAATTTTCAGAGTATTTGGAGCAATTATAATGCTAATACTTGCATTATTGAAGATATTCAAGAACCCTCAAAATATCGATCATTTTCTAATAGCATTCAGTGTAAGTAATTTGTCTTATATGTTCAAAACCAAGTCCACATTTCAGCATTTGTTATAGAATATCTCTTATTGGAAGATGATCTTTATTCCCCGACGAATGAAGAAAAATAAAACTACATTTTCAAGTATTGGTTTGGTAGGGATTTTGTTTGATTGGTTGAAAAATTTTGACAAAAGATGACATCAGTTAGAGAACAAGCACTCCCAGGTTTAGCAATGGTTCTCCAGCTGATTTCAGCTCGTGATGAAATCCTCCAACCAAAAAGCAAGATCGCTGTTTTATTGACGTTTCTCTACCTAATGCTATTAATAGTCCTATCAAAGTATTAGTAAATCAGAATTAAAAATATACGAGATTGTGTTAATTGTGATTTATTAACACTCTTAATGCCGTTTCGTGTGAAAGCCCATTCAATCACTGTTGCCGTATATCTAAATTCAAAGTTAGTTTCATTCTGTGGTTTATGAGATAAAATACAAGTACAATTAGATATTTTTCTGGATTCTGGTTTCATTCAATTTCAAAAAACCCTGAAGATTTCATTTGATTCTAATGAAATCTCCCATACGTGAATCCAAGGTGAATATGTACACGCAATACGTCGGGGCAGTAGGTTATTTTTCAAAGAAAGATATTAACTTATCGTAGAACCTGATTAACACACCAATCTTACAAGGGGCGTTCGATAAATATGATGATAAAATCGACTATATATATATATATATATATATATATATATATAGGGAGAAAGAGAGAGAGAGGTCTGGCCAAAACTAGGAATGAGGGAAGCATTTGAAAACCTGTGCTAATTTACTGATTCACTCGTTTACTAGCAAGTTCTTAGAATAGGAAAGGAAATAGCCATTCTGCTGTAGAACACCAGTAGAGCCACTTTTGAAACTTCGAATAACAGCAAAAAATCAAAAATGAAGTAATTCTTCGTTGGGACTGAAAAGATTACCCGATACAGGCTGGTAAAAGACTTCACGAAGCATATCATGAGAAGTGTTTTGTTTTGCATTTTCTTAACTCCGAATTTCCGTGGTCATTCATGACTCTCGGAGTAGCGTCACATACGTGATGCATTATTTGTTTCTCATTTTATTTACGTCATGTCAAACATATCACATGAATTAAATGAAGTTGCAATACAGTTCAAAGACAGGTTTCACAGTTTGTTGTTTTTAGCCCAATATTTTTTTAAAATTCTCTTTCATTAACAAGAATACTTTTGTCAAGACGTTTGTCATTTTTTACATGTTTGAAAACCATTTTCATAATTCTGTAACTGGCTTTTATCCGTTTTGTCGATAAAATGATTAATTCCAATAATGCAATTTGAAAAAAAACGAGTTTTGCTTAACTATCGTGATTCACTAGTTGACTGCTTTAGTTATTTCTAGTTCCTGCTGTTTTCGATGGGCTTCGTGACGTTGTTTTATGGTATTATTTTTATTCAGTGCGATGATATTTGGGATCGTGACACTAATAGTGACTGCAGTTGTAGTCGTTTTGGCTTTAAAGTTGAGAAATTCATCAGTTTTGGTTATGATCATACTGCTGACATTGTTTTGCATTTCAGCAGTTATTGGATCATTGTGTTCATTGTTCAAATTACAAGAGGAGGGAGTGAGGTAACATTAACGTAATTCGATGATTAAATATCCCCTTCAGTTTCATACAGCAAATATTTGTTAAAAATGAAATATTGACTTGATGATAGCAAGAATGCATATGGAACAATTTTGCATCAGACATTGTGCATTTTTAGTGACAGTTTCACAGATATGAGATGTTTTCAGTAAGAAAACGAGACTTATCACTATGCCATTGACTATGACATTGAATCCACTTTGACACTAGTAGACCAAATATAACAATTGTAGAAAGATAATTCTACTACTGATATCTCCGTCTAAAATGCTCTTCATGAATCTGACGTCTACGTGGATGTTATGAAGCTGATGGCAGTGAATATAATCACATCACAAACATATTTTTGAACCCTAAGTTCATCATGCGTCTTTATTTTGTAATGTTTTAGTTGCCGTACAAGATTATTCTTGCAATTTCTTTCGCAATCGCCATGATTTTACTAAGCCGTCGTGTAATGTCCTCATAAAATATTCTAAACATGATTGTTGTGTGTTCAACAGTTTAAATTATACCCACTAATACATGAAATTGGTAGTCAAGGTACTTACTTAGTGAAGAAATCCCGCACAATTTAGTCGTTCTATATACCATTTGCAAATACATATACCTTCGCATAAATTAGTGATAAATTGGAGACAAAAGCAGTGTTTCTGGCATTCACATATTATTATTGGTGAGCGCAGATGGATTGTTTGCAAGCCTTGTAGTCGCTGTGGATAGAAAGGGAAGCATTTTCATGTAGATAATAAATTGTACAGCCTCGTGACATGTACTTCCGTCAATTTTCCTGAAGAACGGTTTAGCGTGAGGCAAGTGAAGTAATTTCTGAACTCACTTTGTCTCTTTTGATTAAGCAAATTTGCAAAGCTAGGGTAGATTAATTACTCGACTTTCACAAGCGCAAATAGCAGACTCCACATATTGGGTCCCTTTTTTCACCATCTTCCGAATGAGATCCTTATGTGTTTGCGACCATTTTAGAGGACGAGATTGTCATTTTTCGCTCATTAACGTCAAATTGTCTTTCACATTATAGAGCAGAATGATTTTTATAACATGTGGTTTGCATAACCCTCCATATCACTAACCAGCTGGGTGCCAAATTGCAGAATGCATCTTCACTATTCTTAGTTTTTATTTGTTGACACGCAAGCACTATCCGGCATACGCCAGTATTCTTCAGAAAACATTTAAATTTATCCAGTGTCTCAAACTGAATTCACTGAATGTTGTCTTGATCGCTCAGGATAACAGTGTTATCTTCGAGCAATATATGAGCAAAAAAGGTTATCACTATCCCAATCTACACATCCAGTTCTCAAATTGACATCCTCCTACATAATAACCAATTCGAAACTGTCTATAGCAGTGCTCTTCCTTGTATTTCCGTGATAGTCTGTATCAGTTATCCATGTCGTCAAACCTGTTTTTGATATACAGAGTTGAGGGATCTTGTTGACAATAATCTGCCGTCATCTATAAGGTGAAACATTTGCAGAAAAATTTAAAACCATCCGCAAAATTAACGGAAAAATTGGTTGCTTCAATCATCGATCAGTCACCACGTATCTTCATTATGTTTTATTTATATTCATTAACTCATTTTCATTCTTTGGCGTATAACTCGTGAAATTGTTTGAATTAGGTTGATTAGTTATGTAACACACTTTGTTTATGGTCCGCACTGAGTTTTATGTGGTTATGGATGTCTTCTGAAAGGGTTTCGCAGTAAAATATGTTTACAACTCAGGTGAACAGGCGGTTGTACTGCAAGTGTCCTAACTGGCAGAAAAGGTAACAACAGTTTTAATTCTGTTTTATACCATTGTAGACCCTTTGATGTCGATTCACGGATTGCGTTCATGTATGTCAGTCAAGGAATTTCACTGCACAATACTATTTCGAGCATCCTGCCTATGGTTGGAAATGCTTCTTCTATTTATATCAATATATATCCTTTTACAAATCCTAATGGATCATGCATAATTGATAAATTTATTTCTGTGATTATATATAAGTAATTTATCAGTCATGAAATACATAATTTTATCATAGAAAGAGTAGAAGTGCTTCTAAAGTGAAAATGCAGTGGGATATTCAGTTTGTTTCACAAAAAGTAGGGAAATAGCGCTCTTAATTGACGATCTCAAATAAGATGCAATTCGTAAATATGTAACAAATAGTCCAAGATGAATAACATAGGAGATAAAACATGGTGCATTACTGTAGAAGAACTAGTAAGTGCTGATGGAAGAACTCCTGCACGTTTTTTTAACACATCTTCACTAATTGCGGTGACCGTATATGTTATTTTTTTACATCTCACATTAAGTTGTTGTGCGCCTTTTTATTAAGGTACGCCATTCAAACTTGATACAACAGATTTCAACTTTTCAGAGAGATTTCTTCTGTCAGCAGCCGTCGGAGACTTTAACCTGCATGTGTAGATGAGTACTAAATTCAACAAAGTGATACAGCATTGCAAAGACACTTTGTTGTTAATTACCATCACCCGTTCATTTACACATGGAATTATCGTAATTATTGTGGTGTGCTATTAATTTTGACCGTCATCTTTTCTGTCCTGAACAACAACCAACATAAACCATCAAACTCGGTGCTAATTTACTGATTATGCAGTTAGGACAACTTAGCTACATTTACGACTGTTAACATATTTCTTTAAAATTCCATCTGTTTGCGTAAATTGTTTTGCTAGAATATTTATGGAAATAATGAAAATTTAAGTGTTTTGAAGTCAGTGTTGAAATAACTTCTTTCGAGCAAAGTGCACTCTTGTTTACTAAGTCAGCAGTTAATCATATATCCTAAAGTTTACACTATGAACAACCCAATGTATATTTTACAAAAAGTGGCTGAAAAGTGTGAAACATCGTGATTTTCACATTTGAAGGGGTTAGAACGAAATACGTCAATGGATGGTAGTGTGAAAAAGTTTTTAAAAATAATACTTCAATTTTTTTATAGAATGTGAGTTGAAACTCACGGGAATTCGCACAGTATCAATTAAGTTTTATTACTTTCTCTCCTGGAAGACTGAAGTCACTTTATTCTTCATGTTGGATAATCGTACATTTTGACTAAATAGGATTCATAGAACGCCATTCAAAAGGCGCTCTTTTTGTCAAGATTAAATTCTCTACGGCAAGTACACGTCTCTCGTTTAATGATGGAACTAAAATGTTCGGATTTTCGAGATTGGCAGTCAAAGATTTGTCGGTGGTTATAAGTTCTGCTAATAAAATGTTACCAGCATAAACGACAGTGTCTTGAATTTTGGCTCACGTGACCGACTGTTTGAAGACTTAGCTGTTGTAAACTCCAAGTGTCGGCCCCAACTATATTGCGGTTTAAGTTCCTTACTGCTGTAGCATCACAAAATATCATGAAACAGCTATGCAGTCTCTCCTGGTCTACTATAATTCTGTAACACGACTTACTTCACATGGAAACTTATCATAATCTCACAAAACCGTGATCCTAATATTATTAGTATTGTGAGAGGCAGGAATTCCATTCGAACAAGGAAATCGATGATGACTGAGTAGAACGCTGTGATCTCCAATTACGAACCTAAAGAAAAAGGTAAACTAAACTGACATGAACAATAAGCACGTGGTACATCTTCCTTTGAATGTGACAGATGGTAACCAATTATGATTTTCTTTAAATAAAGCTAAATAAAGCAGGAATCAGGGTGGCATTTAAACTACAAACTCACTCAGCAACAAGCTCTGTAGGTGAAATGGACAAGTTAACCCAATTAGACAAAATAATATAATTTACATAATACCCTGCAATGACTGTGAGGTCAACAACATAGGTCAAACTAGTAGGTCAGGGTGGTCAGATTGTTGGAACATAAGAATTTAGCTAAGGTAAGAATGGTTGACCCGAGAAGATAAGTAATTTAGAAAATGGAAAAATGGAATTAGAAAATGATTCAAAGATTCCATTTCTGGACATGGAATTAACAAGAACAGATGATGGAACCCTGAAGAGGTCCATCCACAGAAAACCGACATGAACGGCCAACTAACGCATTTCTATAGTTGGATACCTTTGAGCCGAAAACGAGCTCTCATCAGCGCACTAATTCATCGCATTAGAATCATCTACAACAGCGATTGCTTGAAAGAGGAGCTCCTATTCCTCAAAAATATCCTGGCTCAAAGTGGCTACCTGACACGTTTTGCCAAAGAGAACATGAAACCTAAACCGAAAATAGAAGAATGCGTTTCAGCGCCAAACAAAACGCTGTAATCTAACCTGAATGTCAAGGGAGATTTGGCAACTGATATCCTGAGGAGGAGAATATCCAGCTCTTTAAAGAAGACGTTCCCTGCAGCAACACTATGAATGACATGCTCTAGCCGTCCAATACTTCGAAACAACACAAAGGACAAACTCTAACATATGGCCAGCTCAATGTGCATATACCAGTTCACCTACTCGCGTGGAGCTAGGTACAAAGGTCGTTGTATGCGCGTCTTTTTTCAAAACGTGTCAGAGAGCATTATACAGCGTGGCTGCAAAAAAGAGGCACCTGTTCAATCAGAAAAGCCATTATTGAACATTTGATCAACACCTCCCACAACATCTCAACTGATTCTTTCAAAGTGACTTACAAAATCAATAAAAACCTACCAAAAGCAATATGTTTCCGACTTCTTTGTAGTGCAGAAGCCCTCGCAATATGCATTGAGAAGCCGAGGCTGTGTGTTCAAAAGACATTAGTCCAACCTCTACAACTCCATGGACCTTGTCCGTTATGTTCCCTTTGCTTCCTTTTTTTCTTCTTCTTTTTTCGTCCTCTGTTCTCTTTTTGATCCTTTTTCGTTCGCTGTGTGTCTGATCCTTATTCCCTCAGTCATCATTCGATTCAAAGATTTGCTTTCAGTTATACAAACAGTTATTTTAAGTTGGTTTCCATGCTTTTCCTGTTCACATCTATAGTTCCCTTGGAATAACCATTTTACAATTAAATTCTAATCCTGTGTAATTTTTGTTTCCATGCCTCTTGTAATCTTTATTCACACCTGCTAACTAACATTTCAAATTGAAAATTTTGATTTCAGTTTGTTTCCATGCTCATTTTGTTCACACCTTTAATTCGTTCTATCTCTGCGTTTCTAAGCTTCTTGTAATTCATATCAAGTTGAAAATAATTATCACCCTTTATTCGACTTTAAATTCATTTCTCCAGTTATCAAATATTAATTTCGCATACATTGTAACTGTTTTCTAATCCTATGCAATCTTGGCTCCAAGCCGCTTGTAATCTATATTCGTACCTTCAAACTTTCATATCAAGTTGAAAATTATTATCACCTTCGTTACTATGTAAAATTAAACAAATAATAATTGTATCCATGTAAAATAATTTATATAAATGCGATTGTACAGCTTTTAAGAATGAAATCGCCGAAAAGATATCTCTGTTGAACTTCGTGTTCTCTTCTTTCTAATTTATAAAAAAGCTCAGAGGTTCCAATACATGCATTAACACACAATCACACAATATGATGGGTGGGAGAGGATTAAAATTCTAAAAAGTAACATAGGTAGGTGGAGAGAGAGGTTGATTACTGAATCCTTGTTCATCGAGTCTACACCAACACATGCAAGAGAAATGATTCATCAATCATACCTAAAATATGGAAAATACTACTACCAATCAAATCAAGCGAAAATTAAGTGAAAAATAATGGAACTATATAAATGAAGTTAGGAAGTCGTGTGAGTACCTTGATATGATTATGAGCAATAATTATGCTCAAAACGGCACCAGTTAACACAACTGTATAACACTGTGAGACTTTATCGAAACAAATTTTACGTATAATGGAAGTATTAGAGACGTGAATGAAAGTCGTCCTAACTATGAAACAATTTTTACACATATGATTACAGAGTAGATATGTCAAATGGCATACCAACAGCAGGAATAAAAAGGTGGATTTATTCATGCAAGAATCGTAATGGACAAATTCTGTTTCACTTGTCGGTCTATTTTTTACTTTGAGATTTTTGGAAGCATAGCGGATATCAATAGACATATACAGACCACCACTGTCCAAATGATCACAGTTAGGCAGATTGAAAGGAGACTACTTCTGTCAGTCAGATATAACACCTGTTACAGAGAAAGAAAATAAGTATACATTATGAATTTAGTTGTGGAGTATGCACAAAATATAAGCAATGACCTTAAAAGGATGTTTTGCATGTGTAGACTCAATGACTTATGCAATGTATCTGGCTTTAATTTAAAAGAATTAAATTAAAAGAAGTTATATAATAATATGAATAGTTTGATGAGTGAGTTTTACTCAGGATGCACACATAAACAAAGTAGATAACACGAAATTACGTAGGTGTTCTGAATGAATACAAGAATTCTAAGCAAATAAGAACAGGCGATGAAACAAAATAAGGTCATCAAAGTCAAAAAAACTCAAATCAATTCAAAACAAAAAAAACAAAAATGTCCACGTGTTATCCACTTATATATTTAGCCAACACTTAATGTATAAATTCACCAAAACCTAAAACAATGAATTCAAATATGTCTTGTGGAACCCTTTTCCTTAATCCTGGTCATAGATATGTCGTCATTGTTTTATTTTATTTCACCACTTGGATTCACCACAGTTCCTTTGCTCATCTCTTTTTTTATTGCTACTAACATTCCACCTTTAATTATTTGACAATATTTGACCTGTTTTCAAAGTCCCAAATCTTTAGTAATCTTCTAAAGTTTCCTTTATTCATCTACGCAACGCTACCACCTTCAGTATCATGGTAATAATCTTTATTCTTATCAGTACATATATATATATACTAACTGGTGATGCAATATAAGAAGTCATTCAGAGATGTGAATAATCCATCTGGAGAAGATTTTCTGTATTTGAATTGCATCTAAATATTTTGCAGTATTACGTCATTTTAGCCAGGAGTTAAATAAAACTTCCCCTCATCATATAAGCCATTCAAATTTGTAGTAAACTTTGTCGCATTCACTGTTTCTCATGCTATCATCCACAAATATCCACTATAAACAAAGCAGACTTTGGTATAAATGTAAATGTCCTTGATATGAAGAATACTGTTTTCATTTACTATTTCTGAAAATAAAAAACTATCTCGATCAAAGTATAACACCTTCAGTATTATTGACAGAATATCGCATCTAATTATGAAGACATATCACTTTGGATCAAAGTTTAAAGAATGTGATGGATATATTTGTACACAGATATTATTTCTGTAATTGACTCACGTAACTATCAACAATTCATACGACTTAAGTCAAATGTGAGTTTTTCTTTTCTTATGTGTCCTTATTCTTATGTTTTGTTGTTTATAAGATTCTGTTTATGAGACTTCCTTACACGGATGAGAACATGGTAACTCATTAATCTGATAAACCTGCTTATCATGATGAGTTTAATGTCGTTGAACAAAGATAATTGACAAAGGACAGGTTCTTCACGTATGTTCCCCAGAATAAGTATTTAGCTAATAGACATTGATAAACTTGAACAAAGCAAGAACAACAATTGTACCAGGATAATTTGAGCTCATTTTTTTATTATTTTGAGGATTCTTCTCAACTGGTTACAACCTGAACGTTAAAAATTTGAACTACATTAAATATATGGACATACTTTTCCACGATCATAAGGAGTAATTGGTAGGAATTAAAGCAACACTGGTCCGGAATGATTAAACTGATTAGGAGTTAAAAACACTGACTATTTATAGAATAATTAGACAATTAGGCTTGGAAACGAGAAAACAGGGTTGCTTATATATGTGTGCGTATAGAAACAAGGTTTAGCTAGAAGGAGCATAACAAAAAAGTAGATTGCGTAACTAAAGAAATCATCTTATCTAATAGCCAATAGAAAAAGGGGAAGAAAAGAAACAAGGTAGGGCGAGTCATGTTTAGATGAGAGAGTAGAGTTTTCTAAACGTGAAAAAGTGACTCATGAAAGTTGTTATCACCAGGGCAGTGCAAGATTCACCACTGTCTCTTTCTGTGTACATATATCTGGTTTAAGTCGTTTGATGGCAATTGCTTCAGCAAAGCGTAGCAAGCTAGGTTTCTTCTGCTTGTTGATTATTTTGAACGACTTCAGGTTGTCTACAGTATGACCAGTGTCCAATAGATGACGAACAATCGCACTGTTTAATGCTTTTGGACCTTTCAGTCTCAGGTTCTTTGATATGTGTTCATAAATGCGAGCACTAACCCTTCTCTCGTTTCTTCCGATGTATGTGCTTTGGCACGTACATGCAAATTGGTAGACATTATATTCCTTTGAAACCTCCTGCAAGTCCACATATGATATATTACAGTATTGCTGTTGTAGGTAGGTAATTAGTTAATAAGGAGCTTTCTAATACTGAGCGTGGCAAATAACCAGTCAATACTGGTGATATTCAATTATTAGAAGTAATCTCCCAATGAACTGAGGGAATCACTGACTTCGGCAGTTTCGTTATCATTATGAGTAGCACATCATGACCTACCGTTAGGAAGCTTTCTCTTCATTGAGCCAATATAAAGGAATGTCCATTGCTAAATTTGATGTCAGAACCACACGTTTTCTTCATACTTATAATACTCGTGTTACATTTTAGCTAAGATAAATATTTGCGATGAACCCAGAGGAAATTGTAGCAATTATTTGCACGTGAGTATTATATTTTTTTATTATTATTATTATTATATAAGCTTTATTCCAAATCAGTACTTGTGATACAGAATGGAATTCTCAGCATATTTACTACAATATTGCATCCAGTTTTTTGTTTACATTAACAATAAATAAAGTTCTACATAGTTTTAAAGATTATCTCAACAACATATTAGTATGTCGGTAGCAAAGCCAAAATTAAAATGTTTGAAGGTGTTACAAAAGTAGATACTACTAGCATATTTACTGGCGTAAGCGATAGCAAAATGGTCGAGATATACAGAGTGTAAAAGAACGAACAAGAATGTTTTAAGTAGAGTTTGCAAGGAAGAGAGAAACAAAACAGCACATAACAAAAATAAATACAGAATGAAGAGAGAGAAAACGTTGTACCTATAAATGATGTGAGTTGGAAAGACGAGATTCATTGGTTCTAGTGACTATTTAATAAGTTAAAGGTTTCATGCCTGATGCATTCTTTATCACACAGAACACGGGCTAGGTAGGGTATGGATGAGTTTTTGTACCATATTTGAGACAAACACTTTTGATGTAGTGTGATTATAAATGTTTTTATGTTACTTGTGGATTGTATTTTAAAGTCATGATTGCAGTCAATACTCAGAAATACGAACAATGGAGTGAGTTCAACATTAAAAATCAGTGATCAACTATGTTTCAAATACTCTTACAAGGGTTTACTTCATCTATTTACTGGTGGGTTTCCGTGGAACAGCTGTTTTCAACTTGGATGTATTATGGCTTTACCTGATTTAGTCACGTGTTTTCCTATATGAATCATTGCCTGAATGTGGCGCATCCCTTCAACTCCGAAGCTAATTACGTTCAGGCTGTTGGAGCTCTTCAATTAGGAACAATCCAAGAACTTGCTAATATCACCTATTCTTATCTGTCAAATGTTACGCAACAATGTTGACCAAAAGACTGACATTCAAGCCCTTTTTGTCTATTGCAAATAGAAAATAACTACTCTGACTCTCCTAAAATCCATAATGTTTTGGTACATGTACGGTAAACGAATAATGCGGTTACAGGTGATAAATCCTGTTGGGTAATTCATACGGAGAATAGCTTTGTTGCACTGCGGAATACAGACATGGACAACTGAATATTTATGTGTGCCGTAATATGTTTTTTTCATAAAATTCCTCGCCTAATTCCACATTTTTGTTATTTAGACTAGTTGCCTTGGCGCTCCGTATTATATTGTTCTTCAGATTCAGACATAAATTTCTAGTTGAATGCGTACTCACTGGCATATTGGTAAGTTCTGTACAGGTTCAAAATGATTAGTTGATGTTATAAAGTCATGACTAATACTCATCCGTTGTGCATTTAAAAACAAGTCATTTAAATAGAACGCTAGACAACCATACATGGTCAGATGAAAAATTTAGGAGGAATATATAACAGTTTTATCTCAACGTATCCTTAATATCTTTTCAAAAAATGTTAGTCTGCAAAGAGTGGATATTAAAAATCACTAAACTGGGAGATACTTCTTAACGAACCACCTGTCAACAGTTCAGTTGGTGTAACTTGCTCGATGACGTATCAAAACCTTCAAACCACCAGAGTATTTCAATCTCGTTATACGTTAGTAATTTTAAATAACTGTGCTCACTGATGAAGGGTTATTCCATTACTCAAAATGTGTTTATTTACTCCCTTCCCATTATCACAATTTTTTTCAAGAATTAAATTCGCAATAAATTTCGAAGTGTAGTCAATACTTCAATATTGTTTTTGGTTGCCATATCATTTTACTTAACCTCTCTTCCATATTTCAACAGCATACATTAAAAACAAATTTCTCGTAATTTCAAAGTAAATTAAGGTGAACAAATTCATAAGAGAGAATTTAGCTAGCCTCATCGGAATATGTGGCACTTTCTTTTGGCTATATCACTCTTCCATATGTGACCAGGCTGTAACAATAATAATATCCGCCTGCAGCACAGAATTAAAATAGTGGGTACCTCTACAACAGTAGTGATTCCTCTGAAATTAAGACCACAACATGCTGAACCATTTAAATAATTGTGAAATCGATATACATGCTCTCAAATTGAGTGCTACAAATATCGAGTGCACCCTCTGTATATCATAATGTTCAAAATGTGTTGCGAAATGGATTACACCTTTCAGGTAAACAACATCTAATATTGTTGTCGAAATTCATTAAAAGAACTAATTGCTTTAAAAACGACAAACCAAATTGACTCCGATATTTGTCGATATGCAATTTTCAGAAGGAATCAAGTGCAGTTATTACAACGCAACGCAGTGAGCCTGACTTAGATGCTACTGTCTTTAGAGTCTAAATGAAGCATACAATTCCTTAATTTGTTAAATTTAATTCATTAAACATCTTCAATTTATTTTCCCGACAGCTTTCACTATGCTCTGCATTCATATGTTTGACAGTTTGTAGAGAAGTGATATCGAAGTGTGTATTGGCGTGTTCTCTCCTCATTGGCTTCTTAAGTTTGGAAGACATATTAACAATCGCCTTCATCTTCTTGACAAGAAGACTGAAGGATAAGGTTGTAATTTCACTGTGGGGTTTATCGTTAGCCAGTCTGATTACTGCAATAGTTTTGATTGTTGTGAATTGTGATAAGGTGAGTTCGAATAACATTTTGGTTGTTTCACATCATCTTTGATTACGGTGTTCACTTGAAAAGTTTCATAATTCACACTGAGTTTCAGGAGTTCACTAGCCAACGTATAGTGAAAGTTAAACATCTGTAGTTTAGAGTGACTTGAGGAAAGTTGCTTTGAGCCCGGTGTAACACTAAAAGCACTTTTATAACTTCTATTTAAGGTTCATAGCATTTCACTTTTACTAATCTCCAGTTTCATTGGTAGTGGTCTTATGTAACTTCATGTATTCATGTCCTGTCATTCAAATTATCACACTAAGGTAAAGAGCCTTTTGTGTGAGATAGAATGCTATAGGTATCTGGATCATCGGTGAACATTTATCTAACTACCCTTTGGATATTTATTCAATCCAACATCAACATTTGCATATTTTCCCAGATTTTTTTATCCATCAGTCATGGTGAAGTTTTCTGAGATAATTAAAATGTGAAATGAGCCCATTAAACACAGTAACGATTAACAGATTTAATGTCTTATCTGGCTTATATATATATATGAACTGGCTACGTCGACACAAGTAATAATTCGTGTAACCAATGCATGGAAACTGTTTGACAGATTCATCCTGAAAATTTGAGTCTATCATAAAGACAGTATTGTTCTGTCTTTCCTTCATCGTAAATTACATACATGTTCTGTAATGACGTGTAATATTGTCTGTTTAATAAACACCGCCTTGGAACTCACAATGACCACCACTTATCAGTCTGATATTTTTCATTTTCTTACATAACTTTCAATGAATAACAGAAGAATTGCATACACGATTGTGTAGGCGTAGGTAGCGTAAATTGAGGAGATAAATTCGCTATGTCAAATCTACAGTACAGGATAATTCATCATACATAGTTGAACACATAGATTGAATAGGATGGGAAAAATGATAGCATTACAACTGAATACGTACAGTGAGAGTAGAGAGTGGAAATAGAAACTGAGTACACGGAGACAGAATTACTCAGCCAATACTTTTTATATTAGCAATTCTTCTATTTCTGAGGTTCAATGGAAAGAGGATTCCAAAAATGGAAGGGTAATTTGAATCCGATACGCATATTCTCTTGTGAAATGAGTACAAGATGATATGTTTTGGTCGCTGGTAGCTTCGTGACTTCAAAAGTGAATTGTCAAATCTCAGCATCTCTGCAACATCTTTTCTCTTTTTCTCCACCTTGATGATGCTAATCTTGTTTCAGAAAATGGTTTCATGCTATTTAGACAGGATCGATTTTGTTTTAAGATGAAGTGAAATGGCAAGGCGGTAACCATCATTCGTTCTCTACATTTCATAGTTCGCATATTTGAGTAATTAAAGTAATATCAGTCTCATCCAAAACACTTGTCGAAGAATAAATAATAATAATAATAACTAAATATTTCTCATTTCATACAACTATGCTACCATTGGTTATTCTCTCTCGGATTTATTTGATTTTGTAGTAAATATACAGTTTCTGCCACTGTTCTTCTTTAGAAATCTCCCTTCTTGCGAATGTTTTCTCCTAGAATCACTAGGTCATGTAAACATTCACAACTTCGCTACTCGAACTGAGAAAAACACTTGATTTAGTATTCACATACTACGCCGGAATATATTTGACAATCAAAATTACTTTACTACTGAACTGTGATCATTTTATTATGCAAGTGTGACCTAAATTATGCGGCAAAACATATACAGGCATCTTCCTGCATCTTCGCAACAAAACCCAACAGAGGTATTACTCAATAAACGATATACATTATCACAGACACTCACTGGCACCTGAAAAATTAACTGACATTATTCATGGTCAGCTGTTTTTCGAAATACAATTCAAAAGACCTAGCCGTTTCTGTTCTTCTTATCTCAAAAAGCCACTACCCCTAATGTACTCAAATTTCTCAATCCTCTGGACCTTCTGAAAGCCTTCTTCCTGTTCGCGTAACAACTGTTGTCCTCAGAATGTGCGGATACTTTGTAAAATCTTCTTACGAAAGTAACCTATGTTTCTTTCTGCATATGACTCCATTCATATACCTTTCATTGGAGAAGCGTCCCTTGACATAAACCGAGTCCTGGAGTGCCAACCATTTGCGTCCTTATATCTTAGACAAAGTTAACTATACTACGTTTAAAGGCAAATCTTCCACTGCCTCGCTCAATGAAGCGTTTTTGTTCCTTATTCTTTTTCCTTTCTTCCTACACAATTTTCATTCTTTTGGCAGAAAATGATTAATTTAATTTCACTGATGATCCAATCGTGTCTCTATCTGATTGTCCCAAAATGAATAGCTTTATTAAGACATCAAATCAGTGGTCTTAATAGTCTTACGTTGAATTCCTCCGAAAATCAAGTAGTCAAATTCACCTTCAGATCTACACGAACTTGTATTTCATGTAAAGCTTTTCGAGTTGAGGTCGTTTACACAACATTCAGATCGAACACTAAGTATTTTGGAATGCTTCTGTTGTATGACCTTTCCTGGCTATCCCACAGATTGTAGATTCCTTGGGAAGTATTCCAAACAGCCTTCTGCATTAGGACGTCATTATGATCACGTATCTGTCAATGTCTATTTTTAAAGTTTGCTTACTTTTGCATCTTGTTATTGTTAATTTTTTCTCATTCTTAGTGTTTCCTGTGATGTTCAAAGAGGAATCTGTTATGTGGTGTTGGTTACTGAAAGATTTCAGTATACCATGCAACCTGAAAGTTAACTGTTTCGTTCGTCTGATAGATGGTCACAAACCTGAGAAAGAGGTGATAAGCGTGTGGCTAAAAGTCCAGCCTGGAAATTCAGTTAAACTGGTACAGGAACGTCAATGTACATAAAAAGTAGTAAAATACAGAAACTGTGAAAAGCAAATTTATTCTTCTCCTTAATTGGAGAGGTGGGTGGCAGTCATTCAACATGTCTTATGAATGAGGGCAAGGCATGTTTGCATAGTGGATGAGGTTTGGATGATCGCCTAGGCATACAGAAATGAGAAAATACAGCAAAGAAATGATAGGAATTTTTGAGATCAGATCAAATGGATGTGGACTGTCTGAATTGTCAATTGGAGGACCACTATTCTACTCCATTCACTTGGAAGACAACCAATAGCACACTGACTGGCTAACATAATGTCATCAACTGCAGCCAAAACTCTTATACACTGAAAACAAGCCTCACCCAGGGATATGACAGCAAGATTCAACTGAAAAGGAAAGAAAGTGCAAGATTACATACAAGCAACATAGATTTCACTTGACAGATACACTAAAAACCTAGACGACTTTATATCAATTCTGCTCAAAGAAGTGGAGATGCCGCCTGTTTGACACAAAGTTGAGATCAGAGGTGAATGTGGGCTCAGATAATCATCTTGTTCTATAAACCTTTCAGATGGAGCTGAAATCCTTGAGGACAACTGAAGACAGGTTGATGTAATTCATTCAGAATCAACATTCAGAAACTGTAGCACAAAACTATAAGGAATACTTCTACCACAGAACAGAGCAAATTTGGAGATCCGGCGCACTCTCACTGAGGAAACCTGCATGGAAGAACAATGGAACTAACTCTCTGAAGGTGGTGTTCTAGGAAACGTGTACAACTGTTTTAGCAAGAAGGAAAAGACAATACAAGGAATGCCTCTCAACGCATACATAGAAGCTAATAGAGGAGAGAGGTACGTTGAAAGAGAACAGAACTCACTGCAAAGATGGACAGCATAAAGGGGAACTAATTTCAGTGTACGCTGCACTGAATGAGCAAGTGAAGAAAAGTGCTAGTAAAGACAAAAGTCAATCCTACAGCACATTGTCAAGTGAAGCAGAAGTATTCACACGTAAGAAGTCCTTAGAATATTATATCAGCTAGTTCCTGGGTCTCTATACGAGAAGGGATTCACACAAACGAGAAGGGAAGACCAAAAATACAACAGCCAGCAGCAAACTTCAGTCTGCGGCTGCCTTTACTGTTTCCATACTGAGAATGGAATGGCCAGAAAGCCTTGGCGGCAAGAGAAAAAAGCATCAAGAAACTATTGCTCATCGAGTATGACCTGGAAAATTGAGATGTACTCAGCAAACGCTGAGGAAACCATCGAGTGAAATCACACGTCAAGTAAATTATCGGAAAGGTGAAATGGAGGAGATGAGGAGATGAGGGACTATGGCCAATCGTGATCCAGCCTAAGAGGACCACACAAATTGGGTCCTTTGTTCTACTAGAACTCAAAGGTACAATGATAAGAGTATTAATGTGGCATGAGGTGTGACTACAAGTCAGGTCGCCACCACTGTATTTGACAAACAACTGAACCCTTTTATGTGATGGTCTGAATTCATAATATCCGTCTGTAAACACCGTAATTCTTCTCAGCTAAACCTTTGAACCTCATCAGGCAGGACTAGAAGGCATCAATGAAGATTACATGCTCGTTTAAACAAGTGCAAAAGCTTGGCGATATCCTATTTGGCAAGAACGTAACGTGAAATAAGCAGTGTCAAGTGTGAAACTTATGAATAACTGCGTAATTAGCAAAATAAACGTCTCTTTCACCTTCTAATATATACGATTTTATAATTTCAGTAAAAATTTTTATTTTATACTTGGCGCATTTTGAATTTAATGATACTAGTAAAAGCAAGAAAGATCCAATTTTCAGTTTTGAATACCTTCACCATATCATGTTTTTTGAGTAAATTTCAAGGAATACGGTAAAAATTATTGAGTATTCCATGCTGCATAATAATCAATGTGTGGGAATGAAGCAAATTAGTATTGTATTGTTGATCATAGTATATCGCAGTCAATTCTTCAATATCACCATAGAACCGTCGGTACATGAATATCCAGATGTAAATACTATCAAGTTTACTGGTCCCTACAAGTTCATCTCACCTCAACAGAATCATGCTTAAACTCTCTACACTTGTGATGAGTGTCCCTCGTACAATCTGAACATACAAGCATTCTGGTTAACATTTTCTTGCCACTATTGAGTTTTAACGCTAAATACAGGTCACGTTGGGTATATACAGGATTTCATAGAACCCAATTCACTTAAATTTCCTTTCATGCTTTTCCATTGTTTTAAAAATTCTAATTTATTTTTTAGAACGTCTGTACAACACAATCGGACAGAACATTCAAATCTAATGAATCTTTGTTAAGTTCGGTCTATCTCTGATTTTCTGATAGGAATAACAGATTGTCGACATTTCTGCTCATTTTTAATACAAAATCAATATTTATAATATTTCATCAGTGAAAACTTCGACTTGTGTTCGTCAATTTAACCATGCGTTTCGGGAAATCAAATTTAAATGATGCCGACTCTCTCAGGAGTCTTAACGTTTCGGATGTGTCACTCAACGCCATTTGAAATTGATAATGCTAACATCAGCGTGCCGTTTTAAGAGCAGTACAGTCTGAATACGTTGGATGCAGTATCACTCAACTGCACCTATAATAGTAATTTATTAATTCTTTCGCAGTGTTGAATATTATAACCCACTAATAGCGACTTAAAATGTGATTTCGAACATGCAGGAATTCTCGTCTCTGCAGTTGCCTTTCATTCTTTTCACACTTAGAATTCGATCTTTTCATTAGGTAAAATTTTTATTTTTCAGAACATCTGCACAGTAATATCTGGTGGCTTTTTCAATACTGCTGCGTCTTTAGTGAGTTCAGACTAATTTCATTCCCTAAATTCCTTTCGAAATAATCAGATAAACAATATGCCTGCTAATTTTATAACATATTTCATATTTAACACATTATTTTTTAAAGAATTACAATCACATGTTAATCAGATGAAAATTATCAAAACAGCGTTTTTATACTATTCTTTTCGTTTTTTAGATCACAGTAATTTTCGCAGACATGCTCAAATGAGAGAAGTGTGTGGTGAGAATTTGACAAAGTAGACTGCAATAATGTGAAGATAATTCATAATTTCTGATAACTTATGCAGTATTTTGTGTATTTTAACGATTGAATAGAAAACAATTCACCCATCCAATTTTTTATTTTCTAAAATGTCTTCACCCAATGAAATTTCTATTTTTATTTGCTTTCTTGAAGTTCTTCAGGAGAACAGTCGTTTTGTGAATCCTCATATGTATGTTCAGGATGTTCTGTGGATCCGTGCTTAGTATGTATATCATCAGTTATGATTTCATATCAATGAACTGACATTTAAGATTTGTGTTGATTTGTGTGTGTGTATTTCAGTTTTAATTATTATACGCTGAATGCGTAGGATGCATTAGTTGTCAGCGAACTTTGAGTCTACGATCATATTGATCTTTGAAAATACTCTCTGAATTGTTTGAAATTTTATCGTTAACTATATCTGTTGACTTTGTTTTCATTTTGTGATTGCAATATCAGCTAGTTGTAACAAATCTGATATAAGTATAATCCGTTATTATTGATGTACCTTTGAAACTCGATGTCTCATATAGCGTTTTGTGTCACATCTGTGTGGTTGTGTACAGATTCATGAGTATGTAAATAATGGGTTCCCTTACCTTACATTTCATTCCACAATCACACTGATGATTTCAAACAAGCACTTCAAATCAAGAAGTTACAGGTTACCACATAAAATGCATCAAATTATAATTATTGTATCATTTAATTACTAGAGGTATAAAGGGCTTCAGCTGCGCGTCTCCATTGCCTTCTGTTTTCCGCCAACTTTTTCACTCCGCTCCAAGTCTGCCCACATGCTTTCATCTCCTCCTCACATGACCTCCTCCAAGTCACCCTCACCCTTGGACGACCAACTCGCCGCTTCCCTCTCGGGTTTCACTCGAGCGATGGCCTGACGTGTGATGTCACCTGATGGTTTCCTCAGAGTATGGCCAATCCAATCCACCTCCATTTCTTCCTGCCTATTTATTTCGCAATCGGTTCCTGGCTGGTTCGCTCACTGCCAGAGATCCCTGTTGCTGATCTTTTCTGGCCGGCCATCTGATCTTGAGTAGTATTGAGCGAAGACAACTGTTAATGAAGGTCTGAAGTTCAAATGTTCATCGAATGTGTGTACGTATATATTTGTGATCAATGATGTTGCAGCCGAGGTAACAATTAGGTAGAGAAATATAGTTCACAGTGACGTGGCGATGTTTGGCTGATAGTGAGCATGACTTAATGTACGAAAAATAGAGATACTCAGCGTAAGTGTTGCCTCGCTTTAATATATTATAGTGAACTTTGTAAAGTATACAAACAATAATTACAATAATTTGCGGAAATAATCACTTAGATACTAATTAAATGGGATTTAAGTCAGTCATTAGCAGTCAGTCAGGCTGTAGACTGTAAATGAATCATTATTCTTCATCTTCTTAGTTCAATGATATGAGCATGAATATCAATACTCGTTACTATATGGCACGCATTCAAATCAGGTAGAGCATTGAACCATAAAATTTGCTATCCCAGGCAATGGCGATTCACAACAACCCATATTCACATGTTGCCTGATATGGTGTGGTCTCCTTCACACAGGTTTGAAAAATTCAATTAAAAACAGCACGGTTCCTTGGTCCGATGATTCGATCGTTCAGGAATTGGTGAGATCAAATGTGAGTCGGCTGTTTGATTAGCTAGTCAGTTAGTAAGTTCCAAGGTAGGTAGGTAGGTAGGTAGGTAGGCAGGTAGGTAGGTAGGAAGGTACGTAGGAAGGAGGGCAGCCAGTTAGGTAGATAGGTGCAATCAAATTTAATTTATGCCTCACAAACATCTATCTATCTATCTAGTCGTTGTCGTTATACAAAAATTTATCAGCAATATTGATAACAATTGCAATAGTGAGTGAGTGAGTGAAATTAGCACCAGTTGTATGAGAAGCATTCACAATGGAATTCGTCCATGTTGTTGTCGCGGTAGCATTGTCATATTAGTACTGATAGATATCAGTGTTAGTAGTAGTGGTGGTGGTAGCATTATTAGTCTTAGTAATAGTGGTGGTCGTGGTGTTGGTGTTGGTGTTATTAGCAATAATCGACAAATCTCTGCATTAGAAGAGGGTTTGAATGTATGCATGCATGCATGGATGGATGGAGGCGAGCGGGTGATGATTTGTCTGATCGACTATCTGATATGTGGAGACGAAAAAGCGATGAGGATGACTTACCTCCCATTTCACATTCAAATGATACAACCAGTACAACTAAGACGAGCTGAAATGAAAGAAATCACCATCATGGAGGCATACACTATTAGACAAGAGTATTCGAACATACAGTGAACATCTGCATTGTTGTTGTTGTGGTGGTGGTGGTGGTTTACTGTCAACTTGAAACTACTACTTGAAACTTACTCCCACCTTCCTATTTATACTCGAAGTTCACCTGTGAAGCAAGCGAACACGTGGTCACACTCAAACACAGGTGAGTGACCTACCCTACCTACCAACCAACCGATATAATCAATGAACACGAGGAATGTGAGTTTCATTCACTTATTCGCTCTTCCCCTCATTCGACTGACTCATGATGGCTTCATTGATTAATTGATTGATTGATTGAATGATTGATTGATTGAATGATTGATTGATTGGTTGATAGGTTGGTTGATTGTTCGATTTATTGATCGACTGACTGGCTGGTTGCTTGATTGCTTGATTCTCGGTTGGTTAGTTGGCCAGTTGTTTGTTTAGTTTGTTGGCTGTGCTGTTTTGTGCGTGGATTGACTCTTCCTTATTCACACATTCACTCTGTGATGAGGATAAATCATTTTCGTATTTGGGACTCAGTCTGTCAGTGAATCAGTTCGACTGAATGTTGGCTTCTTCTTCTTCTTCTTCTTCTCCTACAACTACTTCTTCTCTCCCTCCTTCTTTCCTTCCTTGGTCCGATGATTCGTTCGTTGATGACTTGGTGAGATCAAATGTGAGTCGGTTGTTTGATTAGTTAGTCAGTTAGTTAGTTGGTAGGTAGGTAGGTAGGTTGGTTGGTTGGTTAATTGGTTTGTTTTGTTATTCCATAATAAATAGGTTTATTTTAGCAATCATACAGTGATGCAGTTTTATCAACTGCATTTGTGTTCCTAATACTACGAAATCATTGTGTGATTAATAAAATAAGACAAAATAAAATGAAATAATCTTATATGGAATTGCACTGTACCAGAGTGGCCAAGTTCTACACTTAAATTATTCACTTAATTAATTAGTTGGTTAGTTGTTTATTTATTTATTTAGTTAGTTATTCAGTTAGTTAGTAAGTGAGTAGATTGGTTATTCAGTTGGTCAGATATTTATTGGGTTATTTAGTCAGTCAGATATTCAGTCAGACAGTTAGTTGGTCAGCGATTTATTTACAAAGTAAGTTAGTTATTCAGTCACTTATTTATTCAGTGTTCTCATCAACTGCCCAGTTAGTTAGTCAGTTAGTCAGTGAGTAAGTGAGTTGATCAGTTAGTTATTTGTTTGATGCATCGTCATGTATTTCTGCTCGTCTTGACTACTTCGAATCGACCGATATGAATGTAGTTGGAAATTTATATTTGCTAATGAATCGGGTGACGTGATATGACGAAGTGTGACGAGATGTGATGTGATGTGATGTGGTGTGACATGATGTGATGACTGTGTAGGTATGGCATGTAGTCGGAAAGATTCTAGGAGAGCTGGTGAATTCTAAGATTGGCGGCTCATCGGATGTTAGGTCATGATGATGAGGATGAAGATGATGTTGATGATGGTGGTGGTGACAAGAACCAACGTGATGATGTTTACAATGCAAGCAAGCAAGCAAGCAATGCTCGCGCGCTCGCTCGCCTGCTCGCTATACTTAGGTAACTTACTTCATCATTATGATAATCATGATACTAATAGCCGTCAAAATTATTTTCCATTTTGTCCTTATAATCATTTTTATAATCGTAGTGTTATTTTCCAATTGAATTTTATATTTTCCCGTCTCACAAGAGGTGGCCAGCTCTCGTGGCTCGAGTGGTCTAGTGGATAACGCTTTGTCGTATGAAACCATGAGCACTGGGTTCGAGCCGCTGTGGGAACATGTTCAATCAATCACTGGGGTATGCAGGTACATCCAGCTGGCGGACGACTCCCAAATACGACGAAATGCGCCTTATCCTGGATTCCACTGGTAGTCACCATCCACCAATAAAATTCTATGTACTGTCATTTCTTTCTTCTTCATCACTATTATTGACAGTGGCCTCACTTACTTATTTCATTTCATTTGTATCGTCAGTCATTATTATTGTTGTTGCTAAAATTATCCTGCTTTTCATTATTATATTACATACACTGGACTACGCCACTTCTTTGAATTCCATCCATTAGGAAATTGACTCATACTGACACATATTGTGGTGGTGGTGGTGGTGGTGATGATGGTGGTGTGATACAGACGACAATGTGTGCCAACGCAATGTTATTATTCTCATATCTTCTCACAGTTCAGTTCGGAACAACAAAAACACAATACCATATATCTATCCATTTGAACATTCTATGTGATGATGTTAGAGTAGAGTAGAGTAGAGTAGAGTAGAGTGAGTAGAGTGAGAAGGTTATTCCCACAGTTCAACACTGCATTAGAAAAAAAACAGAATACTATGTATATGTTTATGTATATATTTGAACATTCTATTTCGTGTTGTTTGATGTGAACCGAAATCACACGCTCCTCAGTCAGTTAACGAATTGGTTGGTTTACGAATATAAACTGTAGATCTATGAACGACAGAGTTTTGATTAATGAAAAATATACACTGACTCCCGTGTCTTGCTCTCTGTTGTTGCAATACTGCAATCAAAAGCATTATTCTAATTATTACTGGTCATTAGTTATATTGACAATATTATTATGACTGCTATAATTATTATTATTATTTTATTATTATTATTATTCTTAGTTGAACTATGCTCATCACAGGTATTGTGACTGGTGTCGTTAGTAATTTCATCGGAACTCTGGTCAATTCTCGACAACCTGCTGCTGCTGGTGGTGGTGGTTATTCTACTCAGTGTGTCAATATGGTGACAGTGTCAGTGGAGTTAGTTGGCAGTAGGATGCTGCTGCTGCAGCTTCTGAGGATGATGATGATGATGATGACGATTGAAGGAGATCTGAATCGCGAGGATGAACAAACAACAGAATGTGTGACCCAGCTAGCTAGATCCGGTCGACATGACAGAAATTCGACGAGATGTGACGAGATGTTGTCAGTGAGGTGATTCATCAAGTGAGATCAATTTGTGGTTGTCTCGATTTCACGCGACTATCCTTGTTGCATAGCTGTCTGTCTGTCTGTCTGAAAGTGGTTCGTGGACATGAGTATTGCAATTAGACTAAGTCTAATGCAAAATACCTCGGACTAGTTCTATCTTCCGACCTTACTTGGTCATCTCATATCCTAACGATTTCTAAGAAGTTCTTCCGTCCAACCTAATACATTAGGAAACTTAGACTATCTGGAATCACCCAACCTCTACTTTCACAACATGTCAACTCTCGTATCTCACCTATTCTACTCTACTGCTCCCCCTCAGTCTTTCCTGGGCTACTGAAAAAGGACTATACCATCCTGAGAAGGATGTTGAAGGTAGTTAGTAGGACTAGTGGTGTAAGACTCAGTCAGCTCGTCACTACATTGGTGGAAAGGCATGTGAATACTTGCGAAAAATGGTGTGAAACCATACTCTCCGACCACCAACACTCCCTCTATTCCTAACTCTCTGCTTGTTTCTGATCAGGTAGAACCAGAAATCAGTACAAAATAATATATGCTCATAGAACCAAGTATAGGAACTCAACGATACCATATTCGGCCAGCCCGTGTTCTAAGTGACAGAGACAATGTTAAGCGCGAAACCTGTGACTTGCTTTGTTGTTAATAACATAATTTTGGCTCTTTTATTTCTCTCTTATTTGTATTCTATAGTGAACACCTTCTTAAACATACTTAGCTGCCTAAAATATTAACATTGGCTTACTTTTTTGTACTTTATTCTATTCCTTCTTTTGTGTATCTACTGGTTCCGACTATATTATCACTATGAGTGTTACAAAGTTGTCCTGTCATTAACCATCATGTAATATTAGTTTTGTGATTGTTTTTGGTCGGCAATGTTAACTGACAGTCTTCGTTGTGAACGCCATTATCACCATTTTAAAAATTTTGTATTATGCAGGATTACTCACACTACCACTACAAACACCGGATTAGAGCTGACAATAAAAAAACCTGAAATGTTCATTTTACGATTGTTTAGTGTTGTTCAACCAAATTAACTGATCATCTTGGCGATAAACATTCTTAATATCATTTCATAACTTCTTGTATGATTAAAGCTTTATTGTCACCACGCATAAACATATCATAGCTTCCACTACCCAATACTGAGATATTATTTATCATGTTGTTTATTTTCCTTTCTACTTTTTGGTATTTTTCGGATTATTTTTGTAATTCTTTGTGTTTTTTTGTGTTTTTATTGTTGTTGTTTTTCAAATTTATTTTTTGAAATACACCTTTTAAATGTTGGACGAAATTAGATGCAATATTGTAGAAATGTGCTGAAAATTCCACACTGTATCACTAGTACTGCTTCTGGAATAAAGCAACTTATTATTATTATTATTATTTACGATGTGTGTGTGCGTGTTTGTTTGCAGTGTATGTGAGCGTGAAGGAAGGCGACTAACTAGCGATTGGGCAGTGTGAGCGTGAGTGTGCTTGTGTGTTTGTTCTTGTGCTTGTATGCTTGTTCGTGTGTGTGTGTGTGTGTGTGCGTTGGGTCTGGCTGGCTGGCTGTATGTCAGTCTTTCTACTCGTAGTCTATCCGTTTGTCTGTGTATGCTGGTCACACATTCATTCTCCTTCAACGACTGATTTCATTAGAATTTCATTATATAGAATTTGCGATCGTGAGTGAGAAAGCTTGTTGTTGTGGTCGAGTTGAAGGCTGGTTCACTGAGAGACCGAATGACTAACTGACTCACCAACTCACATAACTAACTAATTATGCCACTCAGTTAAATTACCGATAACCAAACCAAGAGAGTGAGTGTTTCAATATCTGAATAATAACTAGACAGCTACCTAGCTGGTTGGCTCGCTGGCTGGCTGGCTGGCTCAGCGAAGTATTGCGAAATCGACTCTATGCACTGACACACTAAACTACTACTGACTACTGATTCACTCGCTTATTCTTCATTAACAAAAAGACTAACAAGCTGACAGATTGAAAGGCGGAGAAATTCCCACAAGATGGCTGCATGCAAGTTTCCGTCAGTGGGAGAATCGAGCTGTCGGCGTCGACTCGACCACCAGAAACGCCGAGAACACCGCCACACCCACCGACTGATTATTTGTTCATCGAGTAGGAAGAAGAAGAAGATAAGACGTCTGAAATGTGGGATGATTGAGATAATACGAGTGTATTTATTTATTTGTTTATTTATCAATAATTTAGTATGGAGAGTGGAGATTTGAAAGTACACTGCATTGGTCGCCCACCGACTTGAAATAATGATGATGACGACAAGAATTTGTTCAGGTAGGACAGAAGACTTGTTTGTCTGAATTCGGTGTTTGATGTTGGTGGTTTATTTTCTTCGACAGCCTCTGCAGCAGCCTCCTGGACACTTTCCACCTCGACATCCACGGCATCCACAACACCTAGGGCAATTAGGGCATCCACCGGGACAGCCAGGACAACCACTGTTTGCTGCAGCGGCGGCGGCTGGTTCTGGGACTGGACCTCCGATAGCTGAAAATAAAGCAACAAGATACCACATTCACTTATTTATTTATTTATTTTTTATCAATTCATTCATCCATTCATTCATTCTTTCTTTCTGACAGCTTCCAACCGTCCTCCCTTCCTTCCTTCCTTCCTTTAATTCTGCATTCCTCCACCATTCCATTAGCCGGCCGATTAACAAATTCACTTGCCTCGAATGCATGTCACTGTGTGATCAGGTGACTGCTTCACTCACTCACTCACTCACTCACAGACTCCCCGATTGACTGACTGACTGACTGTCTGACTGCCTGCTTGGCTGTCTGACTGGATGCGTGATTGAGTGAGTGAATGAGTCAATGAGTAATGAAGTGGGTTGTCACCCGCTTCCCAGAAATCAGTGTCACTCACTTCCAGCCTACCTCCTTATTCGGAAGCCTGTGTGATTGTGTGATGAATGAATTGAAAAACCCAGTCGGCTACTTTCAATGCTGCAATCACCTTCACTTTCTGTCTCCCAATCATCTATCTATCTATCTAGTCGTTGTCGTTATACAAAAATTTATCAGCAATATTGATAACAATTGCAATAGTGAGTGAGTGAGTGAAATTAGCACCAGTTGTATGAGAAGCATTCACAATGGAATTCGTCCATGTTGTTGTCGCGGTAGCATTGTCATATTAGTACTGATAGATATCAGTGTTAGTAGTAGTGGTGGTGGTAGCATTATTAGTCTTAGTAATAGTGGTGGTCGTGGTGTTGGTGTTGGTGTTATTAGCAATAATCGACAAATCTCTGCATTAGAAGAGGGTTTGAATGTATGCATGCATGGATGGTGGTGAGCAGGTGATTTGTCTGATCGACTATCTGATATGTGGAGACGAAAAAGAGATGAG
Organism: Trichobilharzia regenti; assembly: GCA_944472135.2. NCBI lineage: Eukaryota > Metazoa > Platyhelminthes > Trematoda > Strigeidida > Schistosomatidae > Trichobilharzia > Trichobilharzia regenti. Next base: position 70,153,244 of record OX235267.1, read on the forward strand.
GATGACTTACCTCCCATTTCACATTCAAATGATACAACCAGTACAACTAAGACGAGCTGAAATGAAAGAAATCACCATCATGGAGGCATACAATATTAGACAAGAGTATTCGAACATACAGTGAACATCTGCATTGTTGTTGTTGTTGTTGTGGTTTACTGTCAACTTGAAACTACTACTTGAAACTTACTCCCACCTTCCTATTTATACTCGAAGTTCACCTGTGAAGCAAGCGAACACGTGGTCACACTCAAACACAGGTGAGTGACCTACCCTACCTACCAACCAACCGATATAATCAATGAACACGAGGAATGTGAGTTTCATTCACTTATTCGCTCTTCCCCCTCATTCGACTGACTCATGATGGCTTCATTGATTAATTGATTGATTGATTGAGATTGATTGATATTGATTGGTTGATAGGTTGGTTGATTGTTCGATTTATTGATCGACTGACTGGCTGGTTGCTTGATTGCTTGATTCTCGGTTGGTTAGTTGGCCAGTTGTTTGTTTAGTTTGTTGGCTGTGCTGTTTTGTGCGTGGATTGACTCTTCCTTATTCACACATTCACTCTGTGATGAGGATAAATCATTTTCGTATTCGGGACTCAGTCTGTCAGTGAATCAGTTCGACTGAATGTTGGCTTCTTCTTCTTCTTCTTCTTCCCTACAACTACTTCTTCTCTCCCTCCTTCTTTCCTTCCTTGGTCCGATGATTCGTTCGTTGATGACTTGGTGAGATCAAATGTGAGTCGGTTGTTTGATTAGTTAGTCAGTTAGTTAGTTGGTAGGAAGGTAGGTAGGTAGGTTGGTAGGTTTGTTGTTGGTTGGTTGGTTGTTGGTTGGTTGGTTGGTTAATTGGTTTGTTTTGTTATTCCATAATAAATAGGTTTATTTTAGCAATCATACAGTGATGCAGTTTTATCAACTGCATTTGTGTTCCTAATACTACGAAATCATTGTGTGATTAATAAAATAAACAAAATAAAATGAAATAATCTTATATGGAATTGCACTGTACCAGAGTGGCCAAGTTCTACACTTAAATTATTCACTTAATTAATTAGTTGGTTAGTTGTTTATTATTTATTTATTTATTTATTTATTTAGTTAGTTAGTTAGTTAGTAAGTAAGTGAGTAGATTGGTTATTCAGTTGGTCAGATATTTATTGGGTTATTTAGTCAGTCAGATATTCAGTCAGACAGTTAGTTGGTCAGCGATTTATTTACAAAGTAAGTTAGTTATTCAGTCACTTATTTATTCAGTGTTCTCATCAACTGCCCAGTTAGTTAGTCAGTTAGTCAGTGAGTAAGTGAGTTGATCAGTTAGTTATTTGTTTGATGCATCGTCATGTATTTCTGCTCGTCTTGACTACTTCGAATCGACCGATATGAATGTAGTTGGAAATTTATATTTGCTAATGAATCGGGTGACGTGATATGACGAAGTGTGACGAGATGTGATGTGATGTGATGTGGTGTGACATGATGTGATGACTGTGTAGGTATGGCATGTAGTCGGAAAGATTCTAGGAGAGCTGGTGAATTCTAAGATTGGCGGCTCATCGGATGTTAGGTCATGATGATGAGGATGAAGATGATGTTGATGATGGTGGTGGTGACAAGAACCAACGTGATGATGTTTACAATGCAAGCAAGCAAGCAAGCAATGCTCGCGCGCTCGCTCGCCTGCTCGCTATACTTAGGTAACTTACTTCATCATTATGATAATCATGATACTAATAGCCGTCAAAATTATTTTCCATTTTGTCCTTATAATCATTTTTATAATCGTAGTGTTATTTTCCAATTGAATTTTATATTTTCCCGTCTCACAAGAGGTGGCCAGCTCTCGTGGCTCGAGTGGTCTAGTGGATAACGCTTTGTCGTATGAAACCATGAGCACTGGGTTCGAGCCGCTGTGGGAACATGTTCAATCAATCACTGGGGTATGCAGGTACATCCAGCTGGCGGACGACTCCCAAATACGACGAAATGCGCCTTATCCTGGATTCCACTGGTAGTCACCATCCACCAATAAAATTCTATGTACTGTCATTTCTTTCTTCTTCATCACTATTATTGACAGTGGCCTCACTTACTTATTTCATTTCATTTGTATCGTCAGTCATTATTATTGTTGCTAAAATTATCCTGCTTGTCATTAATATTACATACGCTGGACTACGCCACTTCTTTGAATTCCATCCATTAGGAAATTGACTCATACTGACACATATTGTGGTGGTGGTGGTGGTGATGATGGTGGTGTGATACAGACGACAATGTGTGCCAACGCAATGTTATTATTCTCATATCTTCTCACAGTTCAGTTCGGAACAACAAAAACACAATACCATATATCTATCCATTTGAACATTCTATGTGATGATGTTAGAGTAGAGTAGAGTAGAGTAGAGTAGAGTAGAGTAGAGTGAGAAGGTTATTCCCACAGTTCAACACTGCATTAGAAAAAAACAGAATACTATGTATATGTATATGTATATTTGAACATTATATTTCATTTCGTTTGATGTGAACCGAAATCACACGCTCGTCAGTCAGTTAACGAATTGATTGGTTTACGAATATAAACTGTAGATCTATGAACGACAGAGTTTTGATTCATGAAAAATATACCTTGACTCCCGTGTCTTGCTTTCTGTTCTTGCAATACTACTATCAAAAGCATTATTCTAATTATTATTGGTCATTAGTTATATTGACAATATTATTATGACTGCTACTATTATTATTATTATTTTATTATTATTATTCTTAGTTGAACTATGCTCATCACAGGTATTGTGACTGGTGTCGTTAGGGGTTTTATCGGAACTCTGGTCAATTCTCGACAACCTGCTGCTGCTGCTGGTGGTGGTGGTTATTCTACTCAGTGTGTCAATATGGTTACAGTGTCAGTGGAGTTAGTTGTCAGTAGGATGCTGCTGCTGCAGCTCCTGAGGATGATCATGATGATGATGATTTGATGATTCAAGGAGATCTGAATCGCGAGGATGAACAAACAACAGAATGTGTGGCCCAGCTAGCTAGATCCGGTCGACATGACAGAAATTCGACGAGATGTGACGAGATGTTGTCGGTGAGATGATTCATCAAGTGAGATCAATTGGTGGTTGTCTCGATTTCACGCGACTGTCCTTGTTGCATAGCTGTCTGTCTGAAAGTGGTTCGTGGACATGAGTATTGCAATTAGACTAAGTCTAATGCAAAATACCTCGGACTGGTTCTATCTTCCGACCTTACTTGGTCATCTCATATCCTGACGATTTCTAAGAAGGTCTTCCGTCTAACCTAATACATTAGGAAACTTAGACTATCTGGAATCACCCAACCTCTACTTTCACAATATGTCAACTCTCGTATCTTACCTATTCTACTCTACTGCTCCCCCTTAGTCTTTCATGGGCTACTGAAAAAGGACTATACCATCCTGAGAAGGATGTTGAAGGTAGTTAGTAGGACTAGTGGTGTAAGACTCAGTCAATTCGTCACTACATTGGTGGAAAGGCATCTGAATACTTGCGAAAAATAGTGTAAAACCATACTCTCCGACCCCCAACACTCCCTCTATTCCTAACTCTCTCCTTGTTTCTGGTCAGGTAGAACCAGAAATCAGTACAAAATAATATATGCTCATAGAACCAAGTATAGGAACTCAACGATACCATATTCGGCCAGCCGTGTTCTAAGTGACAGAGACGATGTTAAGCGCGAAACCTGTGACTTGCTTTGTTGTTAATAACATAATTTTGGCTCTTTTATTTCTCTCTTATTTGTATTCTATAGTGAACACCTTCTTAAACATACTTAGCTGCCTAAAATACTAACATTGGCTTACTTTTTTGTACTTTATTCTATTCCTTCTTTTGTGTATCTTCTGGTTCCGACTATATTATCACTATGAGTGTTACAAAGTTGTCCTGTCATTAACCATCATGTAATATTAGTTTTGTGATTGTTTTTGGTCGGCAATGTTAACTGACAATCTTGGTTGTGAACGCCATTATCACCACTTTAAAAATTTTGTATTATGCAGGATTACTCACACAACCACTACAAACACCGCATTAGAGCTGACAATAAAAAAACCTGAAATGTTTATTTTACGATTGTTTAGTGTTGTTCAACCAAATTAACTGATCATCTTGGCGATAAACATTCTTAATATCATTTCATAACTTCTTGTATGATTATAGCTTTACTGTCACCACGCATAAACATATCATAGCTTCCACTACCCAATACTGAGATATTATTTATCATGTTGTTTATTTTCCTTTCTACTTTTTGGTATTTTTCGGATTATTTTTGTAATTCTTTGTGTTTTTTTGTTTTCATTGTTGTTGTTTTCTAAATTTATATTTTGAAATACACCTTTTAAATGTTGGACGAAATTAGATGCAATATTGTAGAAATGTGCTGAAAATTCCACACTGTATCTCTAGTACTGCTTCTGGAATAAAGCAAATTATTATTATTATTATTATTAACGATGTGTGTGTGTGTTTGTTTGCAGTGTATGTGAGCGTGAAGGATGGCGACTAACTAGCAATCGGGCAGTGTGAGCGTGAGTGTGCTTGTGTGTGTGTTCTTGTGCTTGTATGCTTGTTCGTGTGTGTGTGTGTGTGGTGTCTGGCTGACTGGCTGTATGTCAGTCTTTCTACTCGTAGTCTATCCGTTTGTCTGTGTATGCTGGTCACACATTCATTCTCCTTCAACGACTGATTTCATTATAATTTCATTATATAGAATTTGCGATCGTGAGTGAGAAAGCTTGTTGTTGTGGTCGAGTTGAAGGCTGGTTCACTGAGAGACCGAATGACTAACTGACTCACCAACTCACATGACTAACTAATTATGCCACTCAGTTAAATTACCGTTAACCAAACCAAGAGAGTGAGTGTTTCAATATCTGAATAATAACTAGACAGCTACCTAGCTGGTTGGCTGGTTGGCTGGCTGGCTAGCTCAGCGAATTATTGCGAAATCGACTCTCTGCACTGACACACTAAACTACTACTGACTACTGATTCACTCGCTTATTCTTCATTAACAAAAAGACTAACAAGCTGACAGACTGAAAGGCGGGGAAATTTCCACAAGATGGCCGAATGCAAGTTTCCGTCAGTAGGAGAATCGAGCTGTCGGCGTCGACTCGACCACCAGAAACGCCGAGAACACCGCCACACCCACCGACTGATTATTTGTTCATCGAGTAGGAAGAAGAAGAAGAAGACGTCTGAAATGTGGGATGATTGAGATAATACGAGTGTATTTATTTATTTGTTTATTTATCAATAATTTAGTATGGAGAGTGGAGATTTGAAAGTACACTGCATTGGTCGCCCACCGACTTGAAATAATGATGATGACAAGAATTTGTTCAGGTAGGACAGAAGACTTGTTTGTCTGAATTCGGTGTTTGGTGTTGGTGGTTTATTGTCTTCGACAGCCTCTGCAGCAGCCTCCTGGACACTTTCCACCTCGACATCCACGGCATCCACAACACCTAGGGCAATTAGGACATCCACCGGGACAGCCAGGACAACCACTGTTTGCTGCAGCGGCGGCGGCGGCTGGTTCTGGGACTGGACCTGCGATAGCTGCAAAAAGATAAAGCAACAAGATACCACATTCACTTATTTATTTATTTATCAATTCATTCATCCATTCATTCATTCTTTCTGACTAGCTTCCAACCGTCCTCCCTTCCTTCCTCCCTTCAATTCTGTATTCCTCCACCATTCCATTAGCCGGCCGATTAACAAATTCACTTGCCTCGAATGCATGTCACTGTGTGATCAGGTGACTGCTTCACTCACTCAATCACTCACTCACTGACTCCCCGACTGCCTGACTGGCTGTCTGACTGGATGCGTGATTGAGTGAGTGAATGAGTCAATGAGTAATCAAGTGGGTTGTCACCCGCTTCCCAGAAATCAGTGTCACTCACTTCCAGCCTACCTCCTTATTCGGAAGCCTGTGTGATTGTGTGATGAATGAATTGAAAAACCCAGTCGGCTACTTTCAATGCTGCAATCACCTTCACTTTCTGTCTCCCAATCATCTATCTATCTAGTCGTTGTCGTTATACAAAAATTTATCAGCAATATTAATAACAATTGCAATAGTGAGTGAAATTAGCACCAGTTGTATGAGGAGCATTCATAATGGAATTCGTCCATGTTGTTGTTGCGGTAGCATTGTCATATTAGTACTGATAGATATCATTGTTAGTAGTAGTGATAGCAGTATTAGTGGTGGTAGCATTATTAGTCTTTGTAATAGTGGTGGTGGTCGTGGTGTGGTGTGGTGTTAATAGCAATAATCGACAAATCTCTGCATTAGAAGAGCGTTTGAATGTATGCATGCATGCATGGATGGAGGGAGGCGAGCAGGTGATTTGTCTGATCGACTATCTGATATGTGGAGACGAAAAAGAGATGAGGATGACTTACCTCCCATTTCACATTCAAATGATACAACCAGTACAACTAAGACGAGCTGAAATCAAAGAAATCACCATCATGGAGGCATACAATATTAGACAAGAGTATTCGAACATACAGTGAACATCTGCATTGTTGTTGTTGTTGTTGTGTTGTGGTTTACTGTCAACTTGAAACTAACACTTGAAACTTACTCCCACCTTCCTATTTATACTCGAAGTTCACCTGTGAAGCAAGTGAACACGTGGTCACACTCAAACACAGGTGAGTGACCTACCCTACCTACCAACCAACCGATATAATCAATGAACACGAGGAATGTGAGTTTCATTCACTTATTCGCTCTTCCCCCTCATTCGACTGACTCATGATGGATTCATTGCTGATTGATTGATTGATGATTGATTGATTGATTGGTTGATATGTTGGTTGATTGTTCGATTTATTGATCGACTGCCTGGCTGGTTGCTTGATTGCTTGATTCTCGGTTGGTTAGTTGGCCAGTTGTTTGTTTAGTTTGTTGGCTGTGCTGTTTTGTGCGTGGATTGACTCTTCCTTATTCACACATTCACTCTGTGATGAGGATAAATCATTTTCGTATTCGGGACTCAGTCTGTCAGTGAGTCAGTTCGACTGAATGTTGGCTTCTTCTTCTTCTCCTCCTCCTACAACTACTTCTTCTCTCCCTCCTTCTTTCCTTCCTTGGTCCGATGATTCGTTCGTTGATGACTTGGTGAGATCAAATGTGAGTCGGTTGTTTGGTTAGTTAATTAGGCAGTTAGTTGGTGTTTAGGTGGGTAGGTAGGTAGGTTGTTTGGTTCTTTGGTTGGTTGGTTGGTTATTTGGTTTGTTTTGTTATTCCATAATAAATAGGTTTACTTTAGCAATCATACAGTGATGCAGTTTTATCAACTGCATTTGTGTTCCTAATACTACGAAATCATTGTGTGATTAATAAAATAAAATAAAATAATCTTATATGGAATTGCACTGTACCAGAGTGGCCAAGTTCTACACTTAAATTATTCACTTAATTAATTAGTTGGTTAGTTGTTTATTTATTTATTTATTTAGTTAGTTAGTTAGTTAGTAAGTGAGTAGATTGGTTATTCAGTTGGTCAGATATTTATTGGGTTATTTAGTTAGTCAGATATTCAGTCAGACAGTTAGTTGGTCAGCCATTTATTTACAAAGTAAGTTAGTTATTCAGTCACTTATTTATTCAGTGTTCTCATCAACTGCCCAGTTAGTTGGTTAGTCAGTTAGTCAGTGAGTAAGTGAGTTGATCAGTTAGTTATTTGTTTGATGCATCGTCATGTATTTCTGCTCGTCTTGACTACTTTGAATCGACCGATATGAATGTAGTTGGAAATTTATATTTGCTAATGAATCGGGCGACGTGATATGACGAAGTGTGACGAGATGTGATGTGATGTGGTGTGACATGATGTGATGACTGTGTAGGCATGGCATGTGGTCGGAAAGATTCTAGGAGAGCTGGTGAATTCTAAGATTGGCGGCTCATCGGATGTTAGGTCATGATGATGAGGATGAAGATGATGTTGATGATGGTGGTGGTGACAAGAACCAACGTGATGATGTTTACAATGCAAGCAAGCAAGCAAGCAATGCTCGCGCGCTCGCTCGCCTGCTCGCTATACTTAGGTAACTTACTTCATCATTATGATAATCATGATACTAATAGCCGTCAAAATTATTTTCCATTTCGTCCTTATAATCATTTTTATAATCGTAGTGTTATTTTCCAATTGGATTTTATATTTTCCCGTCTCACAAGAGGTGGCCAGGTCTCGTGGCTCGAGTGGTCTAGGGGATAACGCTTTGTCGTATGAAACCATGGGCACTGGGTTCGAGCCGCTGTGGGAACATCATCAATCAATCACTGGGGAATGCAGGTACATCCAGCTGGCGGACGACTCCCAAAGACGACGAAATGCGCGTTATCCTGGATTCCACTGGGAGTCACCATCCACCAATAAAATTCTATGTACTGTCATTTCTTTCTTCTTCATCACTATTATTGACAGTGGCCTCACTTACTTATTTCATTTCATTTCATTTGTATCGTCAGTCATTATTATTGTTGCTAAGATTATCCTGGTTGTCATTAATAATACACTGCACTACTTCACTTCTTTGAATTCCATCCATTAGGAAATTCACTCATATTTGCACACACTGTGGTGGCGGTGTGATAGAGACGGCAATGTGTGCACCAACAGAATGTTATTCTCATATCTTCTCACAGTTCACTTCGGTAAAACAAAAACAGAATACCATATATCTCTCCATTTGAACATTCTATGTGATGATGTTAGAGTGGAGTAGAGTAGAGTAGAGTAGAGCAGAGTAGAGTGGGAAGGTTATTCCCACAGTTCAACACTGCATTAGAGAAAAACAGTATACTATGTATATGTATATGTATATTTGAACATTCTATTTCATGTCGTTTGATGTGAACCGAAATCACACGCTCCTCAGTCAGTTAACGAATTGATTGGTTTACGAATATAAACTGTCGATCTATGAACGACAGAGTTTTGATTCATGAAAAATATACACTGACTCCCGTGTCTTGCTCTCCGTTGTTGCAATACTACAATCAAAAGCATTATTCTAATTATTACTGGTCATTAGTTATATTGACAATATTATTATGACTGCAATTATTATTACTATTTTATTATTATTATTCTTAGTTGAACTATGCTCATCACAGGTATTGTGACTGGTGTCGTTAGTGATTTCATCGGAACTCTGGTCAATTCTCGACAACCTGCTGCTGCTGGTGGTGGTGGTGGTTATTCTACTCAGTGTGTCAATATGGTGACAGTGTCAGGGGAGTTAGTTGTCAGTAGGATGCTGCTGCTGCAGCTGCTGAGGATGATGATGATGATGAAGATGTTGATTGATTGAAAGTGATCTGAATCGCGAGTATGAAGAAACAACAGAATGTGTGGCCCAGCTAGCTAGATCCGGTCGACATGACAGAAATTCGACGAGATGTGACGAGATGTTGTCGGTGAGGTGATTCATCAAGTGAGATCAATTTCTGGTTGTCTCGATTTCACGCGACTGTCCTTGTTGCAAAGCTGTCTGTCTGAAAGTGGTTCGTGGACATGAGTATTGCAATTAGACTAAGTCTAATGCAAAATACCTCGGACTGGTTCTATCTTCCGACCTTACTTGGTCATCTCATATCCTAACGATTTCTAAGAAGGTCTTCCGTCTAACCTAATACATTAGGAAACTTAGACTATCTGGAATCACCCAACCTCTACTTTCACAATATGTCAACTCTCGTATCTTACCTATTCTACTCTACTGCTCCCCCTCAGTCTTTCCTGGGCTACTGAAAAAGGACTATACCATCCTGAGAAGGATGTTGAAGGTAGTTAGTAGGACTAGTGGTGTAAGACTCAGTCAACTCGTCAATACATTGGTGGAAAGGCATCTGAATACTTGCGAAAAATGGTGTAAAACCATACTCTCCGACCCCCAACACTCCCTCTATTCCTAACTCTCTCCTTGTTTCTGATCAGGTAGAACCAGAAATCAGTACAAAATAATATATGCTCATAGAACCAATAAAAGAACTCAAGAATACCATATTTGGCCAGCCGTGTTCTAATTGACAGAGACGATGTTAAGCGCGAAACCTGTGACTTGCTTTGTTGTTAATAACATAATTTTGGCTCTTTTATTTCTCTCTTATTTGTATTCTATAGTGAACACCTTCTTAAACATACTTAGCTGCCTAAAATACTAACATTGGCTTACTTTTTTGTACTTTATTCTATTCCTTCTTTTGTGTATCTACTGGTTCCGACTATATTATCACTATGCGTGTTACAAAGTTGTCCTGTCATTAACCATCATGTAATAATAGTTTTGTGATTGTTTTTGGTCGTCAATGTTAACTGACAATCTTCGTTGTGAACGCCATTATCACCATTTTAAAAATTTTGTATTATGCAGGATTACTCACACAACCACTACAAACACCGGATTAGAGCTGACAATAAAAAAACCTGAAATGTTCATTTTACGATTGTTTAGTGTTGTTCAACCAAAATAAACTGATCATCTTGGCGATAAACATTCTTAATATCATTTCATAACTTCTTGTATGATTATAGCTTTACTGTCACCACGCATAAACATATCATAGCTTCCACTACCCAATACTGAGATATTATTTATCATGTTGTTTATTTTCCTTTCTACTTTTTGGTATTTTTTCGGACTATTTTTGTAATTCTTTGTGTTTTTTTGTTTATATTGTTGTTGTTTTTTAAATTTATTTTTTGAAATACACCTTTTATATGTTGGACGAAATTAGATGAAATATTGTAGAAATGTGCTGAAAATTCCACACTGTATCACTAGTACTGCTTCTGGAACAAAGCAAATTATTATTATTATTATTATTACCGATGTGTGTGTGTGTTTGTTTGCAGTGTGTGTGAGCGTGAAGGAAGGCGACTAACTAGCAATTGGGCAGTGTGAGCGTGAGTGTGCTTGTGTGTTTGTTCTTGTGCTTGTATGCTTGTTCGTGTGTGTGTGTGTGTGTGGTGTCTGGCTGGCTGGCTGTATGTCAGTCTTTCTACTCGTAGTCTATCCGTTTGTCTGTGTATGCTGGTCACACATTCATTCTCCTCCAACGACTGATTTCATTATAATTTCGTTATATAGAATTTGCGATCGTGAGTGAGAAAGCTTGTTGTTGTGGTCGAGTTGAAGGCTGGTTCACTGAGAGACCGAATGACTAACTGACTCACCAACTCACATGACTAACTAATTATGCCACTCAGTTAAATTACCGTTAACCAAACCAAGAGAGTGAGTGTTTCAATATCTGAATAATAACTAGACAGCTACCTAGCTGGTTGGCTGGTTGGCTGGCTGGCTATCTCAGCGAATTATTGCGAAATCGACTCTCTGCACTGACACAATAAACTACTACTGACTACTGATTCACTCGCTTATTCTTCATTAACAAAAAGACTAACAAGCTGACAGATTGAAAGGCGGAGAAATTTCCACAAGATGGCCGCATGCAAGTTTCCGTCAGTGGGAGAATCGAGCCGTCGGCGTCGACTCGACCACCAGAAACGCCGAGAACACCGCCACACCCACCGACTGATTATTTGTTCATTGAGTAGGAAGAAGAAGAAGAAGACGTCTGAAATGTGGGATGATTGAGATAATACGAGTGTATTTATTTATTTGTTTATTTATCAATAATTTAGTATGGAGAGTGGAGATTTGAAAGTACACTGCATTGGTCGCCCACCGACTTGAAATAATGATGATGACAAGAATTTGTTCAGGTAGGACAGAAGACTTGTTTGTCTGAATTCGGAGTTTGGTGTTGGTGGTTTATTGTCTTCGACAGCCTCTGCAGCAGCCTCCTGGACACTTTCCACCTCGACATCCACGGCATCCACAACACCTAGGGCAATTAGGACATCCACCGGGACAGCCAGGACAACCACTGTTTGCTGCAGCGGCGGCGGCGGCTGGTTCTGGGACTGGACCTGCGATAGCTGCAAAAAGATAAAGCAACAAGATACCACATTCACTTATTTATTTATTTATCAATTCATTCATCCATTCATTCATTCTTTCTGACTAGCTTCCAACCGTCCTCCCTTCCTTCCTTCCTTTAATTCTGCATTGCTCCACCATTCCATTAGCCGGCCGATTAACAAATTCACTTGCCTCGAATGCATGTCACTGTGTGATCAGGTGACTGCTTCACTCACTCACTCACTCACTCACTCACTGACTCCCCGACTGCCTGACTGACTGTCTGACTGGATGCGTGATTGAGTGAGTGAATGAGTCAATGAGTAATCAAGTGGGTTCTCACCCGCTTCCCAGAAATCAGTGTCACTCACTTCCAGCCTACCTCCTTATTCGCCAGCCTGTGTCATTGTGTGATGAATGAATTGAAAAACCCAGTCGGCTACTTTCAATGCTGCAATCACCTTCACTTTCTGTCTCCCAATCATCTATCTATCTAGTCGTTGTCGTTATACAAAAATTTATCAGCAATATTAATAACAATTGCAATAGTGAGTGAAATTAGCACCAGTTGTATGAGAAGCATTCATAATGGAATTCGTCCATGTTGTTGTTGCGGTAGCATTGTCATATTAGTACTGATAGATATCATTGTTAGTAGTAGTGATAGCAGTATTAGTGGTGGTAGCATTATTAGTCTTTGTAATAGTGGTGGTGGTGGTGGTGGTGGTGGTGGTGTTAATAGCAATAATCGACAAATCTCTGCATTAGAAGAGCGTTTGAATGTATGCATGCATGCATGGATGGAGGGAGGCGAGCAGGTGATTTGTCTGATCGACTATCTGATATGTGGAGACGAAAAAGAGATGAGGATGACTTACCTCCCATTTCACATTCAAATGATACAACCAGTACAACTAAGACGAGCTGAAATCAAAGAAATCACCATCATGGAGGCATACAATATTAGACAAGAGTATTCGAACATACAGTGAACATCTGCATTGTTGTTGTTGTTGTTGTGGTTTACTGTCAACTTGAAACTACTAAACTTACTCCCACCTTCCTATTTATACTCGAAGTTCACCTGTGAAGCAAGTGAACACGTGGTCACACTCAAACACAGGTGAGTGACCTACCCTACCTACCAACCAACCGATATAATCAATGAACACGAGGAATGTGAGTTTCATTCACTTATTCGCTCTTCCCCCTCATTCGACTGACTCATGATGGATTCATTGGCTGATTGATTGATTGATGATTGATTGATTGATTGGTTGATATGTTGGTTGATTGTTCGATTTATTGATCGACTGCCTGGCTGGTTGCTTGATTGCTTGATTCTCGGTTGGTTAGTTGGCCAGTTGTTTGTTTAGTTTGTTGGCTGTGCTGTTTTGTGCGTGGATTGACTCTTCCTTATTCACACATTCACTCTGTGATGAGGATAAATCATTTTCGTATTCGGGACTCAGTCTGTCAGTGAGTCAGTTCGACTGAATGTTGGCTTCTTCTTCTTCTCCTCCTCCTACAACTACTTCTTCTCTCCCTCCTTCTTTCCTTCCTTGGTCCGATGATTCGTTCGTTGATGACTTGGTGAGATCAAATGTGAGTCGGTTGTTTGGTTAGTTAATTAGTCAGTTAGTTGGTGTTTAGGTGGGTAGGTAGGTAGGTTGTTTGGTTCTTTGGTTGGTTGGTTGGTTATTTGGTTTGTTTTGTTATTCCATAATAAATAGGTTTATTTTAGCAATCATACAGTGATGCAGTTTTATCAACTGCATTTGTGTTCCTAATACTACGAAATCATTGTGTGATTAATAAAATAAAATAAAATAATCTTATATGGAATTGCACTGTACCAGAGTGGCCAAGTTCTACACTTAAATTATTCACTTAATTAATTAGTTGGTTAGTTGTTTATTTATTTATTTATTTATTTAGTTAGTTAGTTAGTTAGTAAGTGAGTAGATTGGTTATTCAGTTGGTCAGATATTTATTGGGTTATTTAGTTAGTCAGATATTCAGTCAGACAGTTAGTTGGTCAGCCATTTATTTACAAAGTAAGTTAGTTATTCAGTCACTTATTTATTCAGTGTTCTCATCAACTGCCCAGTTAGTTAGTTAGTCAGTTAGTCAGTGAGTAAGTGAGTTGATCAGTTAGTTATTTGTTTGATGCATCGTCATGTATTTCTGCTCGTCTTGACTACTTCGAATCGACCGATATGAATGTAGTTGGAAATTTATATTTGCTAATGAATCGGGTGACGTGATATGACGAAGTGTGACGAGATGTGATGTGATGTGGTGTGACATGATGTGATGACTGTGTAGGCATGGCATGTGGTCGGAAAGATTCTAGGAGAGCTGGTGAATTCTAAGATTGGCGGCTCATCGGATGTTAGGTCATGATGATGAGGATGAAGATGATGTTGATGATGGTGGTGGTGACAAGAACCAACGTGATGATGTTTACAATGCAAGCAAGCAAGCAAGCAATGCTCGCGCGCTCGCTCGCCTGCTCGCTATACTTAGGTAACTTACTTCATCATTATGATAATCATGATACTAATAGCCGTCAAAATTATTTTCCATTTCGTCCTTATAATCATTTTTATAATCGTAGTGTTATTTTCCAATTGGATTTTATATTTTCCCGTCTCACAAGAGGTGGCCAGGTCTCGTGGCTCGAGTGGTCTAGGGGATAACGCTTTGTCGTATGAAACCATGGCACTGGGTTCGAGCCGCTGTGGGAACATCATCAATCAATCACTGGGGAATGCAGGTACATCCAGCTGGCGGACGACTCCCAAAGACGACGAAATGCGCGTTATCCTGGATTCCACTGGGAGTCACCATCCACCAATAAAATTCTATGTACTGTCATTTCTTTCTTCTTCATCACTATTATTGACAGTGGCCTCACTTACTTATTTCATTTCATTTGTATCGTCAGTCATTATTATTGTTGCTAAGATTATCCTGGTTGTCATTAATAATACATGCACTGCACTACTTCACTTCTTTGAATTCCATCCATTAGGAAATTCACTCATATTTGCACACACTGTGGTGGCGGTGGTGGTGATGATGGTGGTGTGATAGAGACGGCAATGTGTGCCAACAGAATGTTATTATTCTCATATCTTCTCACAGTTCACTTCGGTAAAACAAAAACAGAATACCATATATCTCTCCATTTGAACATTCTATGTGATGATGTTAGAGTGGAGTAGAGTAGAGTAGAGTAGAGCAGAGTAGAGTGGGAAGGTTATTCCCACAGTTCAACACTGCATTAGAGAAAAACAGTATACTATGTATATGTATATGTATATTTGAACATTCTATTTCATGTCGTTTGATGTGAACCGAAATCACACGCTCCTCAGTCAGTTAACGAATTGATTGGTTTACGAATATAAACTGTCGATCTATGAACGACAGAGTTTTGATTCATGAAAAATATACACTGACTCCCGTGTCTTGCTCTCCGTTGTTGCAATACTACAATCAAAAGCATTATTCTAATTATTACTGGTCATTAGTTATATTGACAATATTATTATGACTGCAATTATTATTATATTTTATTATTATTATTCTTAGTTGAACTATGCTCATCACAGGTATTGTGACTGGTGTCGTTAGTGATTTCATCGGAACTCTGGTCAATTCTCGACAACCTGCTGCTGCTGGTGGTGGTGGTTATTCTACTCAGTGTGTCAATATGGTGACAGTGTCAGGGGAGTTAGTTGTCAGTAGGATGCTGCTGCTGCAGCTGCTGAGGATGATGATGATGATGAAGATTGAAAGTGATCTGAATCGCGAGTATGAAGAAACAACAGAATGTGTGGCCCAGCTAGCTAGATCCGGTCGACATGACAAAAATTCGACGAGATGTGACGAGATGTTGTCGGTGAGGTGATTCATCAAGTGAGATCAATTTCTGGTTGTCTCGATTTCACGCGACTGTCCTTGTTGCAAAGCTGTCTGTCTGAAAGTGGTTCGTGGACATGAGTATTGCAATTAGACTAAGTCTAATGCAAAATACCTCGGACTGGTTCTATCTTCCGACCTTACTTGGTCATCTCATATCCTAACGATTTCTAAGAAGGTCTTCCGTCTAACCTAATACATTAGGAAACTTAGACTATCTGGAATCACCCAACCTCTACTTTCACAATATGTCAACTCTCGTATCTTACCTATTCTACTCTACTGCTCCCCCTCAGTCTTTCCTGGGCTACTGAAAAAGGACTATACCATCCTGAGAAGGATGTTGAAGGTAGTTAGTAGGACTAGTGGTGTAAGACTCAGTCAACTCGTCAATACATTGGTGGAAAGGCATCTGAATACTTGCGAAAAATGGTGTAAAACCATACTCTCCGACCCCCAACACTCCCTCTATTCCTAACTCTCTCCTTGTTTCTGATCAGGTAGAACCAGAAATCAGTACAAAATAATATATGCTCATAGAACCAAGTAAAAGAACTCAAGAATACCATATTTGGCCAGGCCGTGTTCTAATTGACAGAGACGATGTTAAGCGCGAAACCTGTGACTTGCTTTGTTGTTAATAACATAATTTTGGCTCTTTTATTTCTCTCTTATTTGTATTCTATAGTGAACACCTTCTTAAACATACTTAGCTGCCTAAAATACTAACATTGGCTTACTTTTTTGTACTTTATTCTATTCCTTCTTTTGTGTATCTACTGGTTCCGACTATATTATCACTATGCGTGTTACAAAGTTGTCCTGTCATTAACCATCATGTAATAATAGTTTTGTGATTGTTTTTGGTCGTCAATGTTAACTGACAATCTTCGTTGTGAACGCCATTATCACCATTTTAAAAATTTTGTATTATGCAGGATTACTCACACAACCACTACAAACACCGGATTAGAGCTGACAATAAAAAAACCTGAAATGTTCATTTTACGATTGTTTAGTGTTGTTCAACCAAAATAACTGATCATCTTGGCGATAAACATTCTTAATATCATTTCATAACTTCTTGTATGATTATAGCTTTACTGTCACCACGCATAAACATATCATAGCTTCCACTACCCAATACTGAGATATTATTTATCATGTTGTTTATTTTCCTTTCTACTTTTTGGTATTTTTTCGGACTATTTTTGCAATTCCTTGTGTTTTTTTGTTTATATTGTTGTTGTTTTTTAAATTTATTTTTTGAAATACACCTTTTATATGTTGGACGAAATTAGATGAAATATTGTAGAAATGTGCTGAAAATTCCACACTGTATCACTAGTACTGCTTCTGGAACAAAGCAAATTATTATTATTATTATTATTACCGATGTGTGTGTGTGTTTGTTTGCAGTGTGTGTGAGCGTGAAGGAAGGCGACTAACTAGCAATTGGGCAGTGTGAGCGTGAGTGTGCTTGTGTGTTTGTTCTTGTGCTTGTATGCTTGTTCGTGTGTGTGTGTGTGGTGTCTGGCTGGCTGGCTGTATGTCAGTCTTTCTACTCGTAGTCTATCCGTTTGTCTGTGTATGCTGGTCACACATTCATTCTCCCCAACGACTGATTTCATTATAATTTCGTTATATAGAATTTGCGATCGTGAGTGAGAAAGCTTGTTGTTGTGGTCGAGTTGAAGGCTGGTTCACTGAGAGACCGAATGACTAACTGACTCACCAACTCACATGACTAACTAATTATGCCACTCAGTTAAATTACCGTTAACCAAACCAAGAGAGTGAGTGTTTCAATATCTGAATAATAACTAGACAGCTACCTAGCTGGTTGGCTGGTTGGCTGGCTGGCTATCTCAGCGAATTATTGCGAAATCGACTCTCTGCACTGACACAATAAACTACTACTGACTACTGATTCACTCGCTTATTCTTCATTAACAAAAAGACTAACAAGCTGACAGATTGAAAGGCGGAGAAATTTCCACAAGATGGCCGCATGCAAGTTTCCGTCAGTGTTGCAATACTGCAATCAAAAGCATTATTCTAATTATTATTGGTCATTAGTTATATTGACAATATTATTATGACTGCTATAATTATTATTTTATTATTATTATTCTTAGTTGAACTATGCTCATCACAGGTATTGTGACTGGTGTCGTCAGTAATTTCATCGGAACTCTGGTCAATTCTCGACAACCTGCTGCTGCTGGTTATTCTACTCAGTGTGTCAATATGGTGACAGTGTCAGTGGAGTTAGTTGGCAGTAGGATGCTGCTGCTGCAGCTTCTGAGGATGATGATGATGATGACGATTGTAGGAGATCTGAATCGCGAGGATGAACAAACAACAGAATGTGTGGCCCAGCTAGCTAGATCCGGTCGACATGACAGAAATTCGACGAGATGTGACGAGATGTTGTCAGTGAGGTGATTCATCAAGTGAGATCAATTTGTGGTTGTCTCGATTTCACGCGACTATCCTTGTTGCATAGCTGTCTGTCTGAAAGTGGTTCGTGGACATGAGTATTGCAATTAGATTAAGTCTAATGCAAAATACCTCGGACTAGTT
This sequence comes from Trichobilharzia regenti, assembly GCA_944472135.2. Classification (NCBI taxonomy): domain Eukaryota; kingdom Metazoa; phylum Platyhelminthes; class Trematoda; order Strigeidida; family Schistosomatidae; genus Trichobilharzia; species Trichobilharzia regenti. Next base: position 70,171,788 of record OX235267.1, read on the forward strand.
CTATCTTCCGACCTTACTTGGTCATCTCATATCCTAACGATTTCTAAGAAGGTCTTCCGTTCAACCTAATATATTAGGAAACTTAGACTATCTGGAATCACCCAACCTCTACTTTCACAACATGTCAACTCTCGTATCTCACCTATTCTACTCTACTGCTCCCCCTCAGTCTTTCCTGGGCTACTGAAAAAGGACTATACCATCCTGAGAAGGATGTTGAAGGTAGTTAGTAGGACTAGTGGTGTAAGACTCAGTCAGCTCGTCACTACATTGGTGGAAAGGCATGTGAATACTTGCGAAAAATGGTGTGAAACCATACTCTCCGACCACCAACACTCCCTCTATTCCTAGCTCTCTGCTTGTTTCTGATCAGGTAGAACCAGAAATCAGTACAAAATAATATATGCTCATAGAACCAAGTATAGGAACTCAACGATACCATATTCGGCCCGTGTTCTAAGTGACAGAGACAATGTTAAGCGCGAAACCTGTGACTTGCTTTGTTGTTAATAACATAATTTTGGCTCTTTTATTTCTCTCTTATTTGTATTCTATAGTAAACACCTTCTTAAACATACTCAGCTGCCTAAAATATTAACATTGGCTTACATTTTTGTACTTTATTCTATTCCTTCTTTTGTGTATCTACTGGTTCCGACTATATTATCACTATGAGTGTTACAAAGTTGTCCTGTCATTAACCATCATGTAATATTAGTTTTGTGATTGTTTTTGGTCGGCAATGTTAACTGACAGTCTTCGTTGTGAACGCCATTATCACCATTTTAAAAATTTTGTATTATGCAGGATTACTCACACTACCACTACAAACACCTGATTAGAGCTGACAATAAAAAAACCTGAAATGTTCATTTTACGATTGTTTAGTGTTGTTCAACCAAATTAACTGATCATCTTGGCGATAAACATTCTTAATATCATTTCATAACTTCTTGTATGATTAAAGCTTTATTGTCACCACGCATAAACATATCATAGCTTCCACTACCCAATACTGAGATATTATTTATCATGTTGTTTATTTTCCTTTCTACTTTTTGGTATTTTTCGGATTAATTTTGTAATTCTTTGTGATTTTTTGTGTTTTTATTGTTGTTGTTTTTCAAATTTATTTTTTGAAATACACCTTTTAAATGTTGGACGAAATTAGATGCAATATTGTAGAAATGTGCAGAAAATTCCACACTGTATCACTAGTACTGCTTCTGGAATAAAGCAACTTATTATTATTATATTATTATTATTATTATTATTAACGCTGTGTGTGTGCGTATTTGTTTGCAGTGTATGTGAGCGTGAAGGAAGGCGACTAACTAGAGATTGGGCAGTGTGAGCGTGAGTGTGCTTGTGTGTTTGTTCTTGTGCTTGTATGCTTGTTCGTGTGTGTGTGTGTGTGTGTGTGTGCGTTGGGTCTGGCTGGATCTATGTTAGTCTTTCTAATCGTAGTCTATCCGTTTGTCTGTGTATGCTGGTCACACATTCATTCTCCTTCAACGATTGATTTCATTAGAATTTCATTATATAGAATTTGCGATCGTGAGTGAGAAAGCTTGTTGTTGTGGTCGAGTTGAAGGCTGGTTCACTGAGAGACCGAATGACTAACTGACTCACCAACTCACATAACTAACTAATTATGCCACTCAGTTAAATTACCGATAACCAAACCAAGAGAGTGAGTGTTTCAATATCTGAATAATAACTAGACAGCTAACTAGCTGGTTGGCTGGCTGGCTGGCTGGCTGGCTCAGCGAAGTATTGCGAAATCGACTCTATGCACTGACACACTAAACTACTACTGACTACTGATTCACTCGCTTATTCTTCATTAACAAAAAGACTAACAAGCTGACAGATTGAAAGGCGGAGAAATTCCCACAAGATGGCTGCATGCAAGTTTCCGTCAGTGGGAGAATCGAGCTGTCGGCGTCGACTCGACCACCAGAAACGCCGAGAACACCGCCACACCCACCGACTGATTATTTGTTCATCGAGTAGGAAGAAGAAGAATAAGACGTCTGAAATGTGGGATGATTGAGATAATACGAGTGTATTTATTTATTTGTTTATTTATCAATAATTTAGTATGGAGAGTGGAGATTTGAAAGTACACTGCATTGGTCGCCCACCGACTTGAAATAATGATGATGACGACAAGAATTTGTTCAGGTAGGACAGAAGACTTGTTTGTCTGAATTCGGTGTTTGATGTTGGTGGTTTATTTTCTTCGACAGCCTCTGCAGCAGCCTCCTGGACACTTTCCACCTCGACATCCACGGCATCCACAACACCTAGGGCAATTAGGGCATCCACCGGGACAGCCAGGACAACCACTGTTTGCTGCAGCGGCGGCGGCGGCTGGTTCTGGGACTGGACCTCCGATAGCTGAAAATAAAGCAACAAGATACCACATTCACTTATTTATTTATTTATCAATTCATTCATCCATTCATTCATTCTTTCTTTCTAGCTTCCAACCGTCCTCCCTTCCTTCCTTCCTTTGTTTAATTCTGCATTCCTCCACCATTCCATTAGCCGGCCGATTAACAAATTCACTTGCCTCGAATGCATGTCACTGTGTGATCAGGTGACTGCTTCACTCACTCACTGACTCCCCGATTGACTGACTGACTGTCTGACTGACTGCCTGCTTGGCTGTCTGACTGGATGCGTGATTGAGTGAGTGAATGAGTCAATGAGTAATGAAGTGGGTTGTCACCCGCTTCCCAGAAATCAGTGTCACTCACTTCCAGCCTACCTCCTTATTCGGAAGCCTGTGTGATTGTGTGATGAATGAATTGAAAAACCCAGTCGGCTACTTTCAATGCTGCAATCACCTTCACTTTCTGTCTCCCAATCATCTATCTATCTATCTAGTCGTTGTCGTTATACAAAAATTTATCAGCAATATTGATAACAATTGCAATAGTGAGTGAGTGAGTGAAATTAGCACCAGTTGTATGAGAAGCATTCACAATGGAATTCGTCCATGTTGTTGTCGCGGTAGCATTGTCATATTAGTACTGATAGATATCAGTGTTAGTAGTAGTGGTGGTGGTAGCATTATTAGTCTTAGTAATAGTGGTGGTCGTGGTGTTGGTGTTGGTGTTATTAGCAATAATCGACAAATCTCTGCATTAGAAGAGGGTTTGAATGTATGCATGCATGGATGGGGCGAGCGGGTGATTTGTCTGATCGACTATCTGATATGTGGAGACGAAAAAGAGATGAGGATGACTTACCTCCCATTTCACATTCAAATGATACAACCAGTACAACTAAGACGAGCTGAAATGAAAGAAATCACCATCATGGAGGCATACAATATTAGACAAGAGTATTCGGACATACAGTGAACATCTGCATTGTTGTTGTTGTTGTTGTGGTTTACTGTCAACTTGAAACTACTACTTGAAACTTACTCCCACCTTCCTATTTATACTCGAAGTTCACCTGTGAAGCAAGCGAACACGTGGTCACACTCAAACACAGGTGAGTGACCTACCCTACCTACCAACCAACCGATATAATCAATGAACACGAGGAATGTGAGTTTCATTCACTTATTCGCTCTTCCCCCTCATTCGACTGACTCATGATGGCTTCATTGATTGATTGAGATTGATTGATTGATTGAATGATTGATTGATTGGTTGATAGGTTGGTTGATTGTTCGATTTATTGATCGACTGACTGGCTGGTTGCTTGATTGCTTGATTCTCGGTTGGTTAGTTGGCCAGTTGTTTGTTTAGTTTGTTGGCTGTGCTGTTTTGTGCGTGGATTGACTCTTCCTTATTCACACATTCACTCTGTGATGAGGATAAATCATTTTCGTATTCGGGACTCAGTCTGTCAGTGAATCAGTTCGACTGAATGTTGGCTTCTTCTTCTTCTTCTCCTACAACTACTTCTTCTCTCCCTCCTTCTTTCCTTCCTTGGTCCGATGATTCGTTCGTTGATGACTTGGTGAGATCAAATGTGAGTCGGTTGTTTGATTAGTTAGTCAGTTAGTTAGTTGGTAGGTAGGTAGGTAGGTTGGTTGGTTGGTTAATTGGTTTGTTTTGTTATTCCATAATAAATAGGTTTATTTTAGCAATCATACAGTGATGCAGTTTTATCAACTGCATTTGTGTTCCTAATACTACGAAATCATTGTGTGATTAATAAAATAAAACAAAATAAAATGAAATAATCTTATATGGAATTGCACTGTACCAGAGTGGCCAAGTTCTACACTTAAATTATTCACTTAATTAATTAGTTGGTTAGTTGTTTATTATTTATTTATTTATTTATTTATTTATTTAGTTAGTTAGTTAGTAAGTAAGTGAGTAGATTGGTTATTCAGTTGGTCAGATATTTATTGGGTTATTTAGTCAGTCAGATATTCAGTCAGACAGTTAGTTGGTCAGCGATTTATTTACAAAGTAAGTTAGTTATTCAGTCACTTATTTATTCAGTGTTCTCATCAACTGCCCAGTTAGTTAGTCAGTTAGTCAGTTAGTAAGTGAGTTGATCAGTTAGTTATTTGTTTGATGCATCGTCATGTATTTCTGCTCGTCTTGACTACTTCGAATCGACCGATATGAATGTAGTTGGAAATTTATATTTGCTAATGAATCGGGTGACGTGATATGACGAAGTGTGACGAGATGTGATGTGATGTGATGTGGTGTGACATGATGTGATGACTGTGTAGGTATGGCATGTAGTCGGAAAGATTCTAGGAGAGCTGGTGAATTCTAAGATTGGCGGCTCATCGGATGTTAGGTCATGATGATGAGGATGAAGATGATGTTGATGATGGTGGTGGTGACAAGAACCAACGTGATGATGTTTACAATGCAAGCAGCAAGCAAGCAATGCTCGCGCGCTCGCTCGCCTGCTCGCTATACTTAGGTAACTTACTTCATCATTATGATAATCATGATACTAATAGCCGTCAAAATTATTTTCCATTTTGTCCTTATAATCATTTTTATAATCGTAGTGTTATTTTCCAATTGAATTTTATATTTTCCCGTCTCACAAGAGGTGGCCAGCTCTCGTGGCTCGAGTGGTCTAGTGGATAACGCTTTGTCGTATGAAACCATGAGCACTGGGTTCGAGCCGCTGTGGGAACATGTTCAATCAATCACTGGGGTATGCAGGTACATCCAGCTGGCGGACGACTCCCAAATACGACGAAATGCGCCTTATCCTGGATTCCACTGGTAGTCACCATCCACCAATAAAATTCTATGTACTGTCATTTCTTTCTTCTTCATCACTATTATTGACAGTGGCCTCACTTACTTATTTCATTTCATTTGTATCGTCAGTCATTATTATTGTTGTTGCTAAAATTATCCTGCTTGTCATTATTATATTACATACACTGGACTACGCCACTTCTTTGAATTCCATCCATTAGGAAATTGACTCATACTGACACATATTGTGGTGGTGGTGGTGATGATGATGGTGGTGTGATACAGACGACAATGTGTGCCAACGCAATGTTATTATTCTCATATCTTCTCACAGTTCAGTTCGGAACAACAAAAACACAATACCATATATCTATCCATTTGAACATTCTATGTGATGATGTGAGAGTAGAGTAGAGTAGAGTAGAGTAGAGTGAGTAGAGTAGAGTGAGAAGGTTATTCCCACAGTTCAACACTGCATTAGAAAAAAAACAGAATACTATGTATATGTTTATGTATATATTTGAACATTCTATTTCGTGTTGTTTGATGTGAACCGAAATCACACGCTCCTCAGTCAGTTAACGAATTGGTTGGTTTACGAATATAAACTGTAGATCTATGAACGACAGAGTTTTGATTAATGAAAAATATACACTGACTCCCGTGTCTTGCTCTCTGTTGTTGCAATACTGCAATCAAAAGCATTATTCTAATTATTATTGGTCATTAGTTATATTGACAATATTATTATGACTGCTATAATTATTATTATTTTATTATTATTATTCTTAGTTGAACTATGCTCATCACAGGTATTGTGACTGGTGTCGTTAGTAATTTCATCGGAACTCTGGTCAATTCTCGACAACCTGCTGCTGCTGCTGGTGGTGGTTATTCTACTCAGTGTGTCAATATGGTGACAGTGTCAGTGGAGTTAGTTGGCAGTAGGATGCTGCTGCTGCAGCTTCTGAGGATGATGATGATGATGACGATTGAAGGAGATCTGAATCGCGAGGATGAACAAACAACAGAATGTGTGGCCCAGCTAGCTAGATCCGGTCGACATGACAGAAATTCGACGAGATGTGACGAGATGTTGTCAGTGAGGTGATTCATCAAGTGAGATCAATTTGTGGTTGTCTCGATTTCACGCGACTATCCTTGTTGCATAGCTGTCTGTCTGTCTGTCTGAAAGTGGTTCGTGGACATGAGTATTGCAATTAGACTAAGTCTAATGCAAAATACCTCGGACTAGTTCTATCTTCCGACCTTACTTGGTCATCTCATATCCTAACGATTTCTAAGAAGTTCTTCCGTTCAACCTAATACATTAGGAAACTTAGACTATCTGGAATCACCCAACCTCTACTTTCACAACATGTCAACTCTCGTATCTCACCTATTCTACTCTACTGCTCCCCCTCAGTCTTTCCTGGGCTACTGAAAAAGGACTATACCATCCTGAGAAGGATGTTGAAGGTAGTTAGTAGGACTAGTGGTGTAAGACTCAGTCAGCTCGTCACTACATTGGTGGAAAGGCATGTGAATACTTGCGAAAAATGGTGTGAAACCATACTCTCCGACCACCAACACTCCCTCTATTCCTAACTCTCTGCTTGTTTCTGATCAGGTAGAACCAGAAATCAGTACAAAATAATATATGCTCATAGAACCAAGTATAGGAACTCAACGATACCATATTCGGCCAGCGTGTTCTAAGTGACAGAGACAATGTTAAGCGCGAAACCTGTGACTTGCTTTGTTGTTAATAACATAATTTTGGCTCTTTTATTTCTCTCTTATTTGTATTCTATAGTGAACACCTTCTTAAACATACTTAGCTGCCTAAAATATTAACATTGGCTTACTTTTTTGTACTTTATTCTATTCCTTCTTTTGTGTATCTACTGGTTCCGACTATATTATCACTATGAGTGTTACAAAGTTGTCCTGTCATTAACCATCATGTAATATTAGTTTTGTGATTGTTTTTGGTCGGCAATGTTAACTGACAGTCTTCGTTGTGAACGCCATTATCACCATTTTAAAAATTTTGTATTATGCAGGATTACTCACACTACCACTACAAACACCGGATTAGAGCTGACAATAAAAAAACCTGAAATGTTCATTTTACGATTGTTTAGTGTTGTTCAACCAAATTAACTGATCATCTTGGCGATAAACATTCTTAATATCATTTCATAACTTCTTGTATGATTAAAGCTTTATTGTCACCACGCATAAACATATCATAGCTTCCACTACCCAATACTGAGATATTATTTATCATGTTGTTTATTTTCCTTTCTACTTTTTGGTATTTTTCGGATTATTTTTGTAATTCTTTGTTTTTTTGTGTTTTTATTGTTGTTGTTTTTCAAATTTATTTTTTGAAATACACCTTTTAAATGTTGGACGAAATTAGATGCAATATTGTAGAAATGTGCTGAAAATTCCACACTGTATCACTAGTACTGCTTCTGGAATAAAGCAACTTATTATTATTATTATTATTTACGATGTGTGTGTGCGTGTTTGTTTGCAGTGTATGTGAGCGTGAAGGAAGGCGACTAACTAGCGATTGGGCAGTGTGAGCGTGAGTGTGCTTGTGTGTTTGTTCTTGTGCTTGTATGCTTGTTCGTGTGTGTGTGTGTGTGTGTGTCGTTGGGTCTGGCTGGATCTATGTTAGTCTTTCTAATCGTAGTCTATCCGTTTGTCTGTGTATGCTGGTCACACATTCATTCTCCTTCAACGACTGATTTCATTAGAATTTCATTATATAGAATTTGCGATCGTGAGTGAGAAAGCTTGTTGTTGTGGTCGAGTTGAAGGCTGGTTCACTGAGAGACCGAATGACTAACTGACTCACCAACTCACATAACTAACTAATTATGCCACTCAGTTAAATTACCGATAACCAAACCAAGAGAGTGAGTGTTTCAATATCTGAATAATAACTAGACAGCTACCTAGCTGGTTGGCTGGCTGGCTGGCTGGCTGGCTCAGCGAAGTATTGCGAAATCGACTCTATGCACTGACACACTAAACTACTACTGACTACTGATTCACTCGCTTATTCTTCATTAACAAAAAGACTAACAAGCTGACAGATTGAAAGGCGGAGAAATTCCCACAAGATGGCTGCATGCAAGTTTCCGTCAGTGGGAGAATCGAGCTGTCGGCGTCGACTCGACCACCAGAAACGCCGAGAACACCGCCACACCCACCGACTGATTATTTGTTCATCGAGTAGGAAGAAGAAGAAGATAAGACGTCTGAAATGTGGGATGATTGAGATAATACGAGTGTATTTATTTATTTGTTTATTTATCAATAATTTAGTATGGAGAGTGGAGATTTGAAAGTACACTGCATTGGTCGCCCACCGACTTGAAATAATGATGATGACGACAAGAATTTGTTCAGGTAGGACAGAAGACTTGTTTGTCTGAATTCGGTGTTTGATGTTGGTGGTTTATTTTCTTCGACAGCCTCTGCAGCAGCCTCCTGGACACTTTCCACCTCGACATCCACGGCATCCACAACACCTAGGGCAATTAGGGCATCCACCGGGACAGCCAGGACAACCACTGTTTGCTGCAGCGGCGGCGGCTGGTTCTGGGACTGGACCTCCGATAGCTGAAAATAAAGCAACAAGATACCACATTCACTTATTTATTTATTTATTTAATTATTTATCAATTCATTCATCCATTCATTCATTCTTTCTTTCTGACAGCTTCCAACCGTCCTCCCTTCCTTCCTTCCTTTCTTTAATTCTGCATTCCTCCACCATTCCATTAGCCGGCCGATTAACAAATTCACTTGCCTCGAATGCATGTCACTGTGTGATCAGGTGACTGCTTCACTCACTCACAGACTCCCCGATTGACTGACTGACTGACTGTCTGACTGCCTGCTTGGCTGTCTGACTGGATGCGTGATTGAGTGAGTGAATGAGTCAATGAGTAATGAAGTGGGTTGTCACCCGCTTCCCAGAAATCAGTGTCACTCACTTCCAGCCTACCTCCTTATTCGGAAGCCTGTGTGATTGTGTGATGAATGAATTGAAAAACCCAGTCGGCTACTTTCAATGCTGCAATCACCTTCACTTTCTGTCTCCCAATCATCTATCTATCTATCTAGTCGTTGTCGTTATACAAAAATTTATCAGCAATATTGATAACAATTGCAATAGTGAGTGAGTGAGTGAAATTAGCACCAGTTGTATGAGAAGCATTCACAATGGAATTCGTCCATGTTGTTGTCGCGGTAGCATTGTCATATTAGTACTGATAGATATCAGTGTTAGTAGTAGTGGTGGTGGTAGCATTATTAGTCTTAGTAATAGTGGTGGTCGTGGTGTTGGTGTTGGTGTTATTAGCAATAATCGACAAATCTCTGCATTAGAAGAGGGTTTGAATGTATGCATGCATGCATGGATGGGGCGAGCAGGTGATTTGTCTGATCGACTATCTGATATGTGGAGACGAAAAAGAGATGAGGATGACTTACCTCCCATTTCACATTCAAATGATACAACCAGTACAACTAAGACGAGCTGAAATGAAAGAAATCACCATCATGGAGGCATACAATATTAGACAAGAGTATTCGGACATACAGTGAACATCTGCATTGTTGTTGTTGTTGTTGTGGTTTACTGTCAACTTGAAACTACTACTTGAAACTTACTCCCACCTTCCTATTTATACTCGAAGTTCACCTGTGAAGCAAGCGAACACGTGGTCACACTCAAACACAGGTGAGTGACCTACCCTACCTACCAACCAACCGATATAATCAATGAACACGAGGAATGTGAGTTTCATTCACTTATTCGCTCTTCCCCCTCATTCGACTGACTCATGATGGCTTCAATGATTGATTGATTGATTGAATGATTGATTGATTGGTTGATAGGTTGGTTGATTGTTCGATTTATTGATCGACTGACTGGCTGGTTGCTTGATTGCTTGATTCTCGGTTGGTTAGTTGGCCAGTTGTTTGTTTAGTTTGTTGGCTGTGCTGTTTTGTGTGTGGATTGACTCTTCCTTATTCACACATTCACTCTGTGATGAGGATAAATCATTTTCGTATTCGGGACTCAGTCTGTCAGTGAATCAGTTCGACTGAATGTTGGCTTCTTCTTCTTCTTCTCCTACAACTACTTCTTCTCTCCCTCCTTCTTTCCTTCCTTGGTCCGATGATTCGTTCGTTGATGACTTGGTGAGATCAAATGTGAGTCGGTTGTTTGATTAGTTAGTCAGTTAGTTAGTTGGTAGGTAGGTAGGTAGGTTGGTTGGTTGGTTAATTGGTTTGTTTTGTTATTCCATAATAAATAGGTTTATTTTAGCAATCATACAGTGATGCAGTTTTATCAACTGCATTTGTGTTCCTAATACTACGAAATCATTGTGTGATTAATAAAATAAAACAAAATAAAATGAAATAATCTTATATGGAATTGCACTGTACCAGAGTGGCCAAGTTCTACACTTAAATTATTCACTTAATTAATTAGTTGGTTAGTTGTTTATCTATTTATTTATTTATTTATTTAGTTAGTTAGTTAGTAAGTAAGTGAGTAGATTGGTTATTCAGTTGGTCAGATATTTATTGGGTTATTTAGTCAGTCAGATATTCAGTCAGACAGTTAGTTGGTCAGCGATTTATTTACAAAGTAAGTTAGTTATTCAGTCACTTATTTATTCAGTGTTCTCATCAACTGCCCAGTTAGTTAGTCAGTTAGTCAGTTAGTCATTGAGTTGATCAGTTAGTTATTTGTTTGATGCATCGTCATGTATTTCTGCTCGTCTTGACTACTTCGAATCGACCGATATGAATGTAGTTGGAAATTTATATTTGCTAATGAATCGGGTGACGTGATATGACGAAGTGTGACGAGATGTATTGTGATGTGATGTGGTGTGACATGATGTGATGACTGTGTAGGTATGGCATGTAGTCGGAAAGATTCTAGGAGAGCTGGTGAATTCTAAGATTGGCGGCTCATCGAATGTTAGGTCATGATGATGAGGATGAAGATGATGTTGATGATGGTGGTGGTGACAAGAACCAACGTGATGATGTTTACAATGCAAGCAAGCAAGCAAGCAATGCTCGCGCGCTCGCTCGCCTGCTCGCTATACTTAGGTAACTTACTTCATCATTATGATAATCATGATACTAATAGCCGTCAAAATTATTTTCCATTTTGTCCTTATAATCATTTTTATAATCGTAGTGTTATTTTCCAATTGAATTTTATATTTTCCCGTCTCACAAGAGGTGGCCAGCTCTCGTGGCTCGAGTGGTCTAGTGGATAACGCTTTGTCGTATGAAACCATGAGCACTGGGTTCGAGCCGCTGTGGGAACATGTTCAATCAATCACTGGGGTATGCAGGTACATCCAGCTGGCGGACGACTCTCAAATACGACGAAATGCGCCTTATCCTGGATTCCACTGGTAGTCACCATCCACCAATAAAATTCTATGTACTGTCATTTCTTTCTTCTTCATCACTATTATTGACATTGGCCTCACTAACCTTTGAGTATACACTATTATATATAAGACATTGACATTGAAGTCATTTTCGATTTCTTTGATTTGAGGATAAAACAGAATTATGTGTGTCTTGTTACGTTTCTCACGTTTTTTTGGCAGGAAGTTGAGAATTTTTTGATATCTCTCATAATATAAGATCTTAGAAAGAAACTATGCAATGCGTATGTGACTGATCAAGAAATATGGCCATAGCAAAATAGAGTGATTATCTAATCACACAGAAATTATATGTGTAAAAATATTGAAATACTTCTGAAAATTGGTAAGAAATATAAAGAAAATTATGGTGCGTGTAACAAGACAACATAAATCGCCTTTGTCAGGATTCATATTGTGCACTAATATGTTGCTTCCTTTTGCATAATGTGGCAAAAATGTGCGCTTTTCTGTTCTCATTCATGCTTAACTCTTAATTCACGTCTTATCATTCATATTAAGGGCTAATCAAATTATTGCAACTGCCTACTACAGCCCAAGGTACCCATCAAAAGAAAACTAGAAACAAGAATTCAAGCAATAAATGAAGCTGTAATCCATTTTATTTGCATTCATGCTGAACTCTATCAACACTTTAAGAAGAACACTTTACAGAAAAATTTACAAGCATCCACAAGCGTACTGTAAAAAAAATCCTGCGTTGACCATCGATCAGCCAACAACGAGATATCTGCTTGTTTCATATGTATATATATGCTGTTTTATTTTAATTTGTTAAATCTTTTCATTTCTCCTTAAACGGTTTGAATCAGGTTGATTAGCAATGAGAAACACTTTGCTTATGGTCTGCAATGAGCTCACTGAGATCATGCATGTCACCTTGAAAGACTTCTCAGTAAAATACAGCTCAGGTGAACAGGCGGTTAGACTGCAGAAAATTTAACATTTAACTCCTATTTTCTAACATTGTGGGCTTTTTATATGACAATGCATGGATTGCAGTTATGTATTTCAATCAAGGAATTATATTGTAAAATACAAACCTCAAGAAAACTCTCTAGAATGACTAATGTCACCGAAGTTTATTGAACGATACAGTGTCGTCATACGACATAAAAGTACTTAACTAAATACCTTATCGGAATACACATACTGATATATATATGGAATATGTACGTTTACGAAAAAGAATTCCTGCTTGCTTTTTTCTTTTTCTTCAACCTCCACCCAAGTTAACTTCCTATTTAACATGAAACTAATTATATCCGGTGAGGGGACTGAATCTAAGGTGTGAATACATCAAATATTCATAGCATGAAATGCAATCAAAATATCCTTGATCATAATCACGGTTAAATATCAACTGACAAAACAATTATTGTCATATACAGAACAGTTCCTAAGATGTTTAGGTGTTAAAAAGGGGTGCATAATTATAGTGTGAGTAGGCTTACATGAAACGTCACTTGACATGGTGTGAAATGTGATAAGATTGCATTCAACAATGTTAAGTATTTTCGGATTAGGTATGGCAAGTGAGAGAACTGTGAACGATTCAAAGTGAGAATGGTTACAATAATAATAGGAGTAATAATAATTGACATGATAAGCGTAGTAAGAAGTGAAAGGTACTTAGATTGAGTAAATGGGCAAAATAAATAAATGTTCATCATTCTACGGACAAGGCAGAAGTAAGAAATGTACATCAGTCGTTTTTACAGGAATTACTGGCTTAAATGCATGAATGGTCAAGGTTTCTAGAGAATCCATTAGTTTGTGTCGAAAGATACGCAGCATCAAGCATGGATTCCATAGGCGATCTTTCAACAGGGTTCAGGGTTGATAGAGTGACAGGTATCAAACAGATGTATTGCAGAATAGAGCTACGAACACTTTTCTTTTCTCCCTTGTAAAGCCATGCTGAAATGTGTAATATCATCCGTGTGAAGAACGTCCCGATGCTACGGCCAATGTGCCTTGCTCCACAAGAGCAGGTTAACTTGATAGATGTAAATGGAGGCAGATGAACGAAAGAGCGTATCTCTCAAAAAAGTGGAGAACACTTACGGCTAGTGAATTCCATTTGTAATTTCGAAGCAAAGAACGTTTCACCGACTGATTCGAAAAGATCATTTCGAGCATATCTGTGGCTTGATCACCTCTAAATTCCCAGTTCATGACTATGATTTTCTTCGAAAACGACTAGGTTACTAGTTTAAAGTGCTACTTTTCCGTAATTCTGTCAATGATTGAGTTGGCGTAACAGCTTTCTGCTAGAACGACTTTTAGTGAATCAAGTTCTGAGTCAACTCAATCAGGGCTATACATTTTTCTTAACCTAAAGCAGACAGAACGACTTCAGTTCCTTGTACTGAGGTAAGGCAACCGACTACAGTTAGTTATTTATCCATTCTATGTACATTTTTGGTTGATGGATCGTTCGAGAGGTTCGTTATTGCGTTTAATAATGCACACATCAAGAAAGAGTATGTTTGCTTCAGATTATTTTTCTAAAGTGAATTGTAAAGGAGGCGTAGAGTTGTTGAATGCAAACGTTTCACTCCTTATTACGATTATCATTTCTATTATTATTACTATTATTATTGTAACCATTCTCACTTTGAATCGTTTACAACTGTCCCACTTGTTATATTAATGCGAAAATTATTGTACAATGTTGAAGGCAATGTTTTCAAATTTCACACCATGTCAAGTGACGTTTCATGTAAGCCTACTCACACTATAATTATGCACCCCTTTTTAACACCTAAACATCTTAGGAACTGTTCTGTATAAGACAATAATTGTTTTGTCAGTTGATATTATTTGATTTCATTTCATAGTATGAATATTTCATGTATTCACACCTTAGATTCAATTCCCTTATCAATTATGATTTCTCAAGGATAACAGTCTGTGTATTTAAGCATATATACTATTGAACAGCTTGATAATAACATCACTGGATATTCTGCAGCATATGACTGAAAAATACTTGAAGTGACTCAAATTTATATGTATTTATTTATTGGTAATGGCAGATAGTTACCAGAGTGAAAATAATAATGCCTTTTTATGATTTTTAACAAGCTCACTGAAATTTATAAAATGGAGCATACATTGCTGCAAACATTTTGATCATTTCCAGCCACAAACAGAATGCCCGAAATATGATTGTGCAGTAGACGTCTCTAAATGCGGTGCAAAATCTCAGTCTATTGACTGTCAAGAAAATTGCTTACAATATAAGAAGAGTAAGCGGTAATCAGATCAGTTATCAGTTCTAGTTAAAACAATATCACTGATACAACATATATGCCTCATTGAACAGTATTTTGCCAATAAAACTACCTCTTAAACACATGTATGATAAGAGTAAACTGAAAGTACACCTTTCAGGAAATTCCTTTATGGATAAATTTTTGTCTTGATAAAGTCTCACAGTGTTATACAGTAATGTTTACTGATGACGTTTCGAGCACAATTTATTGCTGGATTTGATTATGAGCAATAAATTGTGCTCGAAACTCCATCAGTAAATATTGCTGTATAACACTGTGAGATTTTATCAAGACAAAAATTTATCCATTATGGAATTATACTCTACCACAGTGCACCAGTTTTATTCATATATCAACCTTTCAGGAAATGCTTTCGTCATTTATTGAGATGCAATATGAAAGTAGCAATCAAACAATGATTGACCTCAAACCACACATTTATTGATATTCAAATTGACATGGGTAGAGTTCAGAAATCAACAGCCAACGTGATGCTGATTTCTTACTGATTCTAACTCAGTTGATAAAAAGCATGTTCAGAATCCATCTTTTAATTAATTATTATTTGGAAAAAATATCATATTCCAGTTAAAAGATATTTATACACCCACGAATGTCAATAGGTTTTGTGGGCATGGTGGATTCGCATTTTCAAAGATAGAGTATATTGCTGTGAACAGTCCAAGAATTTCCAACCATAAACAAAATGCTCGAAATATAATTGTGCAATAAGTACTCTTGTATGAGATACAAAGCTGCAGTCTGTTCATTGTCAAGAAAATCGCCTGAAATGTGGGAAAATAAACAACGATGAATGAATCAAATCTACTAATTGGGACATTTTTGCCAATACAAAGTATTTTAATCAGTGTACCATATGATTCATGAATTTGTAGATGTCAAACGGTGAATAGTGCATTCGATAAAACTAAACTGACCTTTGAAACCTAGGATAACCCAATATGCTACAATTGTCTGACGGAATAGGTTCACAATGCGATCCCGGGTGAATAACCTCTCTGCCCAATGAACTGAATGCATGTTTCTGAGTGGTGTGGACTCTTGTAAAATAATTTATACTTCACATCACACATCCTCACTAAATTATGCGTGTGTGTGGAAATTCGCAAGATTTAAAGCTAACGAGTCCCATTCTGCTAACAATATTTGCTGCTATGGATTGAAAACAAACGTCCTAAACAGTAGGAGATGAATTAACAAACGCTACATTTTACACTAGATATCGGTATAGAAACATTCAAACATCATTATAATAAGTTGGTTCACTGCAGATTACACAGATATTGAATTTGAACTTACTAAAACCACAGCGATACCGAAGCAAACTGAAATGGTATTTGTGTAAATCCGCTACAATTATGCAAAAACAATTCAACATCAGAAACTGTCTTGTTAAACTTTAAACAAAAATCAGGATTTTGTATTAGTTAGTTGAAATGTCTTTCATCCATTGTCACTAAAGTTCCACTCCACTACTAGAATCGCCGATGAATGTACTGCACCTATGCTATCATTACTATAATTCCTGGAAGATATCACTTTACATTCATCTGATGTACTCTAACCTCACATAAGTTAATTAACACTGTTGATAGTGCATGACTGCAAATTCAGTCAGTTTATTTTCAATAGAATAAACGCCTTCATGTGTTATCAGATATATGGTGGAATACTGTATTAGATGGGTGGACAGATATATTCAAAATACCGTGGTACTTATTTTGACGACTCTCAAGGACCGTAAAAGAGGACTGAAAGGAAGAAAGTTGACTTCCGCAGGAATGAAACAATAGTTCAGTTTACGACGATTTTCTCAGGATTCATCTTCTCTAATCTCATGAAATGGTTTATGGTCATGCAGGTATAATTTCCTAAATACATGAAATCCACGTCTTTGTTTTCCATATGTAGCATTATTTAAATCAACAGTCACCAGTCAGGTAGTGTTAATGCAAATGATACATCGTGAGGCTATGATAGAGTCCAGTCATTTAAATCTTACCTGAGGTTCATGTTGGATGATCTGAACAACGTAAACAATGACACCAATGATCACTGAAATGCACATGAGTGTGAATAGTGTAATGGTCAGAGTAGTGGATGAATTTCTCAGGTATAGCGCCAAAACGATCACAAATGTAGTTAGTGCTATCGTCACACTGAGAGATATTGAAGCAATGAAGATGTTGAAACCACGGTACATAGTTGCGAATCCCATGGAACATAATAGGAACTAGAAAAACATTTGAGCATCATTTCAGGAAATCCCGCCTGCTTGTTTACAAAGGCAAACTATTGTGACATCCAACGTACTTTGATAATTCTAAGCTGCTCACAAGTTTGACAACTATAAGAGCTATTAATCGGCTACACTATAGCGGTAAAAGATTTGACAAGGGAATAAAATATTATGGCTACTTAGGAGGAAGAAGTTTTTTTAATTTACCTGGCATGAGTGAACCAGGAATTTCGGCGATTTGGGTGTCATCAACACAAACGTGAATGGCATAATCTATTGAGGGTCTGATTTAGTACATACCTGGTAAAAAGAAACCTGTAAACATCTAGAGCGTCTTTTGTTCCAGCGATACGTGATCAACTGACGTCGTAAGAACTGCCATAAGAACACTGAAAAATGTTAGTAATGATTTGTCCACATTTCAGTTTACTGATGTGTTTGTGAGTTAACTGCATGTGGCTTCATGATTAGCTCTGTTTGTTAACAAACAAATATAAGTCTTTTGCAATTAATAGTGTTCTCTGAGCTGGTTGGTTTAGTTGCGGAGCTTTCGTCGTCCTACTAGACAACATCTTCAGCTCAGTGTTCAGCATAAAGTGAAATGATTTAAATTTCTTCATGAATGATATAGTTGAGTCTTCCGGTAACTATCTTCAGATATGTATTGACCGTTTTCTATTGACTTGGATTTCAAACTTTCTGGTGAACTGATCTACTTTTTATTAGTTGGTATATTTCATCTATATTTACGTGTTTGTTAATTGCATTTTCGTTTGAGTACCAGGCTTCTAGGAATTCCCTTGCACTTTTGAATTTTCCTCTGTCTAAGATTTTGACATCATACCAATGAAATTGATGTCCATAATTGTCTATATGCATTGAAACTAAAGAATTTATATCATGTCTTTTCACGGCTGATTTGTGCTCTTGGATCCTAACTCAGAAGGGGACGCCCACTTTGGCCGATGTAGTGTTTGTTACAATTCATACAATTTGTTTTTTAAATGGCGTTAATTTCATCCTTTTTTCTGTCGTATCTTTTTGTCTGCATAAGATCGAATTAAGCAATTCGAATGGTTTGTGTGCTACATCTATATCAAACGGTTTGAATATTCTAGTCGATATTTCAGAGATATTTCTGATGTATGGTAGGATGAATTTCTTTTTGGTCTTTGGTGATGGTTTTTTGTTGATGTTTTGATTAGACTTTAAACACTTTTTCATAAAATTTTGTGGGTAACCATTCTTTTTGAAGACCGTTGGTAGGTATTTTTCTTCCATTCTTTTCAAGTCTGTAGTGCTACAATGTGTTTGAAGTTTTCTAAACAATGTCTGCATACAGTTTCGTTTGCGAGTAATTGGATTATTGCTAGTATAGTTGAGTATTTGATCTGCGTGCGTTGATTTTCTATATGCTTGTGTTTCTAAATTTCGTTCGTTGGTTCTCCTGATTAAGACATCTAAAAATAGGATTTTGTTATCTAATTCTTCTTCTCTTGTGAATTTGATGTCTTCAAATATGTTGTTTATTAATTTATGGGTATATTCTAAATCATTTCTCTTAATTATTACAAATGTATCACCAACGTAACGTACCTGTCCTGAATTTTGGTTTAATTATAGGTAGGAAGGGTTATTAATTGTAATCTTTGCATAACGGCTTCAGCTATTCATCCTGATATAGGGGATCCCATTGGTGTTCCTTATATTTGTTCATATATTTGAGTATTGAATTGGAAGTATGTTGTAAGGCATAATTTTATGAGTTCTATCCAATTTGAACATTGTGTTTTTATGTTTTCACTACTATAGAGTAATTGTTGCATAGTTTCTGTTGCTAGTTTTGGACTAATTGAAGTATATAATGTTGTGGCATCAAAGGACACCATTATTTCATTGTCTTCCACCCGAATGTTTTTGATTTTCTCTAAAACTTGGATTGACAAATTGATAGAATGGTTGCATGATTCTGTTAGGTAATTTATTTTTTCCTGAAAAGTTCTTTGGATAGATTATATGTTGGTGTTCCTGGAAGCGGAACGACTGGTCGTAAGGGAATGCTTGGTTTGTGTAAATTTGGTCTATCATAGAATCGAGGTAAAATAGGTCCTTTAGATTTCAATCGCCATTGATCTTGTTCTGTAACTTGTCCTGATTACGTTAGTTTATTTAGCGTTTTTCAGATTTTGTTATCTAATGCTTGTATAGGGTTTTTGTCAGCTGTTGATGAACATAAGAACACTGAAAAATGTTAGTAATGATTTGTCCACATTTCAGTTTACTGATGTGTTTGTGAGTTAACTGCATGTGGCTTCACGTTTAGCTCTGTTAACATTCAAATACAAGTCTTATCAAAAATCATAGATCGATTATTATTTCTATTGATTGTGATGAAATACACAACCCTTTACAGTTAGAAACATGCATCAGCTGTGCAGTTTATCATCCGACACCAATTCTAATCTGCGATTTTCTCAGATAATTAAAAATTATACAAAAATTCTTGGTAAATGCACTACAAGATGGAAAAAAATGGATATCAACTGTATGTTCGTCTGAAGCAAAGAAAGGTCAATTCAGCCTTAGTTATAAAATCCTCATTCAGGTAACTTGGTGTAACAATGACTCATAAAAACTCACACTAAATCCTATCAGAAAATGATCAACATCACGGCGAATTTTAAGTATTTTGAGCAGCGCGAGGATGAACATCGGAAGTGCTGCAAGTAGTCTGAAAAGTAGTGCAAACGGGTTGATTTATTACAGTGCTCACAATATCAATGTGAAAGCGAAAACAAAATCATGTTATTAGCAAGGCGTGGTTGTCGAGAAGTGATTGTTATAGCAACTGTTTATTACTTATGACGTTTCTGAATAATCATCCTCTCCTAGAATCTTACAAATCGGTGAATCATCTGGTAGTAATTCTCTGCAAGATATTTAGAGTAAAACTTGTGCACTGTGGTAGAGTGTAATTCCATTATGGGTAAATTTTGTTTTGATAAAGTCTCACAGTGTTATACAGTAATATTTACTGATATATATCAGTAAATATTACTGTATAACACTGTGAGACTTTATCAAAACAAAATTTACCCATAAAAGATATTTAGAGGATTGACAAGTCACTATGCACTTGCTAATTTCCTCCCTCTCTCAAAAATATTCGATGGAATAAGAATCGCTTATTGAATCAACAGAATTCAGAACAGAAGCCCGATCCTTCGATGTATCAATCAATAATTTGAATGAAATTCGAATTATCAAATACATAAGTTTTATTCAGTAACTTTAACGTGAGCGATGTTTGATAAACCTATGCCGAAATTCTCAACAAAGAAGAAATTGTACGACGTCTTCACAGATGATCCTGAGGAGTCTACCTGTGATTACATTGAAATGGAACTGCCTTCCCTTGGATTAAACTTACATATCCTGAGTAACTTTTTCAAAAGAAGCTATGTCGCATTTTAATTCGAATACTTCTTCTACTAACTGGATGACCTTACTGCAGTTGATGAGGACAAGAGGAGCTGATTCGAATGTAAGCTGATTAACGTTACAAATCAATACCCTATTTCAACACCATATATTACCAAATCCTTTCCGTAGAGCATCATAGAGTATTAAAAGCTCCCAGAAATAATGAAAAACTCGTCATATTGCTTCCTGACAAGGGATCAGGAGTAATGCCCATCGAGGTAGATAACTATATCGTATTCAATAATACGGGGTCTATGCTATAACAAACAATATATACAATGTATATACACATGTATACTATATGTATAGTATGTATATATAATATACACTATACTATAGGGCGGGGAGAATATGCTCTGCAGAGAAATGAGAGGAAAAATTTACGATTCTTAACAATGTGTTGAAAAACTACGGTTAATCTTTAAAATTCATAAACAAATATGAAAGATGTTAAGGCTCAAATGTAAAATAAATCACAGTGAGAAAATAGCCTGTTTTCATTTATGTCGGTTTTAAAGGTGAAAATATTGCAGCAGTCATCAACAGAAGACTGAGTATGTCATTGGCCAAAGCATACCATGCAACTCAGCTGTATCCTGCCTATTGGACAACACTCCCCTTAGTGCATTCAAAAGTCGACATATACTCTTAGCAGCTTTACTCCAACTTGTATGCAAACTAACGTATATCCGCACGGCCATTTACATAATGAGAGCGGACAGAAAGGCATACCTCTGATTTTCTGAACATGTACTGAGACGCCAATGTCTCAGGGGGAAAAACTGATCACAATAATGCTATTTCTACGCATCTCTTTGAAAGGGATGATGAGCTAGAAATTGCAAAACTTTTTAAAATTATCACTCGAGAAAAATACCCGATTCTCTTCACATTTGTCAAAGCAATCTCTATCAGGAGCCTGAAAGTCTAACTGTGTGTTCAGAGAGAAGCTGTTGTCAGTATTCCCTTGCTATGGTAACTAGATGTCTTCATTTCTCTTTTGTTTGATCACGTAAATTTTGGCTTTCACCTCTGTATGATATAGTGTAATTATGGATATCTCTTGTTAAACACAGTACAAGCTTACTGAA
Organism: Trichobilharzia regenti; assembly: GCA_944472135.2. Classification (NCBI taxonomy): domain Eukaryota; kingdom Metazoa; phylum Platyhelminthes; class Trematoda; order Strigeidida; family Schistosomatidae; genus Trichobilharzia; species Trichobilharzia regenti. The sequence continues at coordinate 70,193,625 of OX235267.1, forward strand.
TCTACAAGTTTGTCATCATCTTACGCATCGGCTGCCATATGACCTAACTCCTTTACCATTGTATGCATACATAATTTTTTCCTTCACGTTAGCAGTGGAAAATGCGACTTCAGTCTAGTGGCTTAATGTTTCTGCAGCAGTGTTTAGTTTTACAGGATGGGGCTGCTAGCCTCATGCTCAACCTTTCCTTTTTCCCACCATTATTTCTGCCTTTGTGAGGTGAAGGAGTGCGTTGGCCGGGGATCGAACCTCGGACCATGTGTATGGTCGGTGAGCGTTCTAACCGCTGTGCCATCGACGCACACCACGCATACATATACTTCTTTTAAACTTGAACTTCCTATTTCATAGCTATATAAGCGTAATTTTCTGTGCACTGTTCACCGATTCTGGAACCTCCTGTCGACTGATATCTTGTTAAATTTGCGAGAATGTTTAACATTTTCGAGACATAAGCTTGATAATTTATTTAGTCAGTAAGCAGATAATGAGAAGATAAACAACTCATATAACGACAACATGTTCCTCTGAAAAAGCTATTGTACTTTCTGTATACAAAGCATTAAAATATATTCACTTCATTATTGTTATAATTGTATTGTGCTTCAATGTGGTGTGTAGTGAATCATATCTGATGGAGTTATAGTGTAACGCAGGAATAAGAAGAACGATCAATAATTCCTAATCAACAGTTATTCTCAATTATTATAGTAAGTGAGTAGATTGTACAACAAAGTGAGTGTGTGTGATCAAGAAAGTAGATATATTCAGACATCTGTAGTTTCATAGAATCTGTTTTCTACTGACGGTCAACTTATCCTACATTCGACAAAAAGTTGGTGTACGTAAAAGAACCACATAAAAAACATAAGGTGTTAGCATCCTTAAGTTCACTTACATCAAAAGAATTGAGATCCATTTATTCTCCGTTATCCAGTCACATAGGCCTTTTCTATGAAACGAAAAACAAAGGTCTCACCATAGAAGTGATTTCAGTCTTACATTTTATTCACCATGGCAAGCATTCACGCTGTCATTAAAAGCATCAGGAAGGTATCAGTCAGCATTTATGTAAAACGGTTTCAGAAGAAATAATTGTTTTCCTACCCAGATGAAGAAGTGCAGGAAGCTGCTGGTCGTATACTAAAACTTGACTTTTTCAAAATGTGCGATCTCACAGTTTTAGTTGGCATTTTGTAATCTACAGAATGTTGAAGGAAATACGGTATCTCCATGGCGAACGAATAATGCAAAGTAAATTGTTAGAAAATGGAATGTGATATATGTGCACACAGGTGTTAGACTATGAAATCAAATTTTCCGTATAACTGCTAGAAGTGAAATTCTAAGGCTAATAGTTGTACGTCATATAATTGACCATGGTTAAGGAAATCATTTTTCAGTAGTCGCTTTACAGTCCTTCGAATTCATTGATAACTTAGTCAGAAGAACAGTGAGTTCAGTTGACATTAGAGAGAACGTTGACCTGTCTGGCACTTTTAACAAGTTCTTTTTTATCAAAGGCGTTAGAAGATGTATTTTTGCTGTATTTATCTTGCAGTGATATATTTCTTACTGAGAAAGCGTTTGTAGATACTGTACAATGGTACAGCTATCATGTTTTTTCCTCATTGTCAAACTACATATCTTCTGATATATGTAGGGAACATGAAAGACGTCGACAGGAATGCGTAATCACGGTTTATACAGCATGATTTCACCTGTTTAGACTATCCTTATAGATTTTACGAATGTAGATATCAGCTAATTTGAATTGCATGATGAAAACAGTAATGGTTCTATCGATCATCTCTTACCTGTCTCCTTTTCAAACTTCTGATTACAATGAATGTACAAATAGACTTTAATATTATACATATTATTCAATATAATATATTTATATATCATATTGTTGACTGAAAAACATGCACTTTGATCGTGATAGAGGATTACGATATTTTCATTTTTTATATTTATGTTCGACTGGACTAAAAGAATTATTTCTTGTAGAGTAAATATTATGATTCTTCGGATTAATGTTAGAGTGGTTGCACTTGTTATGATTCAAGTTGTGATAGCCCTACACCACCTTTTTTCATGTTTAACATTTATACAATTCCTATACAACTTTTATACATGTACCATAAGAAATTCGACACTTTTTACCATATTCAATGTCACAGGTGGCTACCAGTTACATCTGAAATGAAATATACTTGAGGTAAGATACGATGGAGAAGATTTGTAGCTCAGGTAGATGATACCAAGATGAATTGAAGTATTCACTGAAGATATTGCCTAAGGTAATGAAAGCATCTCAAATAAACCCAGTGCCGTATAGTTATTTTATAACGAAGTCGATATTGACTTTTTTATAAGGACTAACATATATGGGATTATGACTTCAGCATTACTCACGGTTAACCGATCTCCACCATTCAGTTGATGCTTTTACACTGAACCCATCATTTTTATGTCCTAATCTAAATGAAGTCGAAATCAACACGCTACTGAAACGGTGATGCAGGGTTTTGTTTCAGAGGTGACGTTATTCACTCCCTGTCGTTATTTTCTTTATTCTTTTACGTTCCCAGCAGAATAATGAACTTCAAGCCTGTGGTGTGAAGTGTCGGTAACAGTGATGTTTACTTTCACGTGATAGGGTTGCTAGCCTCATACCCAATATTCTCTCTTTAGAAGTTATATCACCGGCTTAGCTAATCAAGGGAGTATGCTGAACGGGGAGTGGACTCCGGACCACATGTATGGTTGGCGAGCATTCAAACGCCCTGCCCCTGAAGTACTCTGTATCATTATACTCCAAATAGAATGTTTATCAAACATACACATAAATATCAGATGTTCTGAAATGTTATAAAACAGGAAGGGGGTCTGAGGACAGAAGGTTCAAAAGAAAAATGCATGAAGGTTCAGATATCGTCAAGAAAATATTCAAAGACTTTGGAATTGTTGCATGTAGACTTCAACTCAAGTGTTATACAGTGAAATATGGTGATTTAAAAACTAACCATCAACGAGCTGACACGGAATAAGCGGAAAACTTTCAGCTGATAAGAAGAGTTCAGAACATCGTGACTCTGCATATGAATCATGTCTAAAATAACATAAACTGAAAGACTTACACTTCAATATGAAATTGTCAGGTGACGTACACAGAGACGAATGGACGACAAACGATAACACTCGCTCATCTTTGTCAGCGGGGAAACATTGAAGCAAAATTGATTGTTGCGCGTATATGGCGGCGCTTTGGTGAATGTCAAAGACATGGTTCCCAAAATGTCACAAAGTTTGTGTTATTAGGACAAAGTGTTCAGAAGGTGAGACAGGTGAAAATCACAATGAATGAACATAAACTTTGCATGAAACGTCCAACGATAAATAAGGAAGAATTAAAAAGTCTAGAAAAAAGATCAGCTCTAGTGAGGCATAATATATACAGACGACAAAGGATTAGTTTTGACATTTTGGAAGTTCTTGGAAGGGGCTTTCATTTACATAAATCAAGATGGACCTCCGAAGTCCTGTATATTTCAACCACATCAAAAGAGGTAAGGAGGAGAAAAGGGATAAACGTATGACCTATATAGCATACTCTGAAGAAGCAACACAGAGGATGAGGGAAAACAATTTTAATCCTGTTTTTTGACCGATAAAGAAGTTCACCATTTTATGACAATTTTCTTACATAACAATCAATATATGATTATGTTGGACACCAGGAAAATACGGCATTTCAGCATCAGTCATTCAAAATATACCATTACTGTTTGCGTATTCCTTTTTTCATAAATGATTGTTAAATAAGAGTTACGTAATGGCATGAATAGTTTGATGAATGAGTTGTGCTCAAAGGGTGTACATGGAAACAAAATAATATACAGAATTACACAAAGGTTTTAAGTTAGAAAAATAGACATACAGACAGAAGTAAGGTCAAATCAAACAAACAAAGAAAAGTTAGGTCAAATCAAAGGAGTAGTTACCATGCGAGTAGAAGTGGTTGGATAATTTTCTTTTGTATGCATAGTTCTGGTTTCTCCGACTGGATGGCTAGGGCTTCTGCGATGCAAAGAAGACGGAATCGTACTGTCTTTGGAAGGTTGTTCTTCACTTTGTAGATTACTTTGAAGGAGGCGTTCGTTGACATGGAATGACCAGTATTGACGAGATGTTCGATTATTGCACTCCTTATATGGCCATTATTTCCTTTCTGTAGCCACGCTGGATAGTGTTCTTTTACCCTTTTAGACAGGATGCGCGTTGAACGACCGATGTACCTGGCTCCACAGCAACAGGTGAACTGATATATACACATAGAAGTGGTCATGTGCGGAATCTTGTCCTTTGGGTTTCTGCAGATCAGCGGGCGACTGGAGAACACTATTCTCAGTGTTGCCGCAGGGAAAGTTCTTCCTAAAGAGGTGGAAATTCTCCTTCTGAGGATGTCACTAAATAGGTCTCCTTTGAAGTCTAGGTTCATATAAAGTATCTTTTTTGGCACGGATGGTGTCTCTTGCTTTTGGTTTTTCTGTTTGATGTTTTTCTCTACAAATCTTGGTGGGTAGCCATTTTGTATGAAGATTTCTTTCAGGAAGTTTAGTTCTTCTTCCATGGTGTCGGAGCTGCAGATGCGTCTGACGCGAGTGGCAAGGGATTTAATTAGGTTTCTTTTCCGACTGATTGGTACCCAGCTGAAGAAACTTGTTAATTGTCCGTTCCAAGTCGGTTTCCTATGGATTGACCTTCTTAAAGTTCCGTCATCTCTCCTTGTAAGCTCAACATCAAGAAAAGGGATTTTAGATTCATTTTCAGTTTCCAAAGTGAACTTTGTGGCTGGATGGCAAGCCTCGAGAATGGCCCACTCAAATCAACCATCGACAATTTCCAGTTGTACGTTAGATATGTTGACGACATCTTTATCATCTGTGATGACGGTCACGATCTCAATCAACTACTGCAAATATTCAACAAATGCCATCCAGCCACAAAGTTCACTTTGGAAACTGAAAATGAATCTAAAATCCCTTTTCTTGATGTTGAGCTTACAAGGAGAGATGACGGAACTTTAAGAAGGTCAATCCATAGGAAACCGACTTGGAACGGACAATTAACAAGTTTCTACAGCTGGGTACCAATCAGTCGGAAAAGAAACCTAATTAAATCCCTTGCCACTCGCGTCAGACGCATCTGCAGCTCCGACACCATGGAAGAAGAACTAAACTTCCTGAAAGAAATCTTCATACAAAATGGCTACCCACCAAGATTTGTAGAGAAAAACATCAAACAGAAAAACCAAAAGCAAGAGACACCATCCGTGCCAAAAAAGATACTTTATATGAACCTAGACTTCAAAGGAGACCTATTTAGTGACATCCTCAGAAGGAGAATTTCCACCTCTTTAGGAAGAACTTTCCCTGCGGCAACACTGAGAATAGTGTTCTCCAGTCGCCCGCTGATCTGCAGAAACCCAAAGGACAAGATTCCGCACATGACCACTTCTATGTGTATATATCAGTTCACCTGTTGCTGTGGAGCCAGGTACATCGGTCGTTCAACGCGCATCCTGTCTAAAAGGGTAAAAGAACACTATCCAGCGTGGCTACAGAAAGGAAATAATGGCCATATAAGGAGTGCAATAATCGAACATCTCGTCAATACTGGTCATTCCATGTCAACGAACGCCTCCTTCAAAGTAATCTACAAAGTGAAGAACAACCTTCCAAAGACAGTACGATTCCGTCTTCTTTGCATCGCAGAAGCCCTAGCCATCCAGTCGGAGAAACCAGAACTATGCATACAAAAGAAAATTATCCAACCACTTCTACTCGCATGGTAACTACTCCTTTGATTTGACCTAACTTTTCTTTGTTTGTTTGATTTGACCTTACTTCTGTCTGTATGTCTATTTTTCTAACTTAAAACCTTTGTGTAATTCTGTATATTATTTTGTTTCCATGTACACCCTTTGAGCACAACTCATTCATCAAACTATTCCTTTTTTGCCTGCAAATGTCTATCGACAAGTAACCTTCAAATTTACTGACTTACATTAATATAATTTTATGGCTTATTAATTCTGAGTATTTTCGCTGGAGAAGCTGTGGCTAACACAGCGAAACGTTCAATAAAATCTTGTTTCTAATTTTTCTTCAACACAGGTTGTTTCAAATAGTGCATCCTTGCCAGATGATTTCAACCAGCAGTATTAACAGTCTTGCTTTCCTTTTCGATGGCTATTCTGAACACTGGAGTGGCTTTGTTGTTTTCCTGGCGGAATAGTGTAAGTCAACTGAAAAGTCAAGCGGTCTTTTGTATTTAAACAATAATTTCAGTGATTACTAGATCTAACAATTTAACATGTCTACAATTCATAATTAACTTCACTAACTTACTTATCCTTGTTTTTCTGAGATCAAACATGTTGGGAAGAATAAATCAGTTATTCAGTGCTTGCCCATCAGTTAATAAATCGCAGCATGTTCACTTGTGTGAGAAACAGCATGACAATTATTTCCTATGAAAATAAACAATAATGTGAAAACATCTTGTCATAATTGTAGGAATGTGAAGCTGAAATTATAATTAAAAGAAGAAGTATTTCTGTACCGCTTCGTTGAAATAGTGTAAAATCTCCGCACTAGTAAACACACCATTAGCAGTTTCGTTCATTCACGCATAAATAAATGATATCGCCTACTTACTACGATTTTAAGTATCACCTATTTAATCAGTAGGAGCTCAACACTCTGAATATTATTAACCGTATCATATTGTAGGAATCTTTGTCTGCGTTGGCCGGAGGAATTTGGAACACTGCTGTTATTATTGTAAATTCATACGTCTGCATTGAATTTATATCAAACGGTGAGTACGCTCTAGTGTCTGACTTCTGATGCTAGTTCGTTACAAAACATACGGAATATGCAGGATGGGCTAATTTTAAGTTGATAAGGCTTCACACCGAGGTTGAGACTCTAACAATTCTTTAATCATATTAATCGAAAATGCAAATTATGAACTGTTATCTATTCAGCAATATAAATAAAATATAATTAGATATATGTACATTCATGCTGTTATAATTATTTCTTTGTTTATTTCAGTTAACTATGGTTTTTGTTAGCTTCCTGAAACGACTTTGATATCAATTAGCTCTTTCAGGGCGAATCTTGCAATTTTTACTGTAAATCAGGTTTTTTTATTACAGACGTATTGATTCCAGTGTGTCAGAACGGACGGTTCACATGTCCAGTTTTTAAGATCAATTGATAAGAGTTATTACTAAATTAGTGTTTTTCATGGGTTTAATCAGCTTTTTTTCCCTAATGGTGTTTCACCTCTCATTGAACTTGCTCAAACGTTAGTGGCTTCTGTCGAAGAAATCTTGGCATGACAATGTAGCTGAGTCGTGAATGAAGTGGCGTCACGGTAAGCTAAAGGCCTAATCACGGTATTAAATTCGTTCAATCTTAGAGAAGATTTTCGGAACAACTTTAGCAAACATTGATATACGAAATAAAATAAGATAACAAAAATGGATATTCATAGATTCAATGGAGGAAGCTATTTAATAACCACAGTTCTACTCACTGTGTGAGGTTGAGCAGTAGTGTGGTTTTAAATGGACATCATCATTTCGTGTTTCAAAATCTCAAGTGAAACGGGATTATCTGCGTGCAATCTATTATACGACAAACGCATAGGTCTTTAACCTCACTCTCCTTTTTTAATCTGTAGTTTTGCTTGTCTCTTATTTCTATGATTTGAGCTGAACTCAGTACATTGTTACTTAAATTAATGGTCACTATGCATCTAACGCACATCTCATCTTTATTATGTAACTCCCTTACCATTATATGCCTACATTTATTTTGTTTAAACCTGAACTGCCTGTGTAAAAACTATATAAGCGCAGTTTTCTGAGCACTGTTTACTAATTGTGTAACTTTCTGTCGACTGACATTATGTAAAATTTGCAAGTATGTTAAAACGTTTCTGTATTTATCCTCATAATTTATTCAGGCTGTGAGCAGCTGATGAGAAGCCAACAAAATAAACAATGATGTTATTTTGATTTGACATGAAGTCGATCGCGGGCCCGAATAGCTCAGTGGTAACGTCTCTGACTGCAGCACTGGTACAGAATCTCAGAAACGACATGAGTTCCTTCAAGGTTGCAGATACGCCTTGCTGACGAGTGCCAAATAGCACGAAACCTTGGTCCAAGGCTTCCTGCCGATTGCCTTCAACCATCGAAAACAATGATGGCACCATATTATTCTGCACAAACCACTGTTTTTATTGCTTTATTCAAATAAATATGGTCTGTTTCGGCAAAACATTTTCTGCAAGTAAATGTTGAATCGCCCATCTCCGACACAAGGGTGAATATGATTAGTGAACTTATTTAGAGTCGCAGCTAAATAAGTAGTAAAAGCACATATAAAGATGTGAGTTCGACCTCGTGTTTTGTGCTAAGCAATGCTGGCAAGAAATCCGTTAAATTGCGTATGGTTAATGTATAAAATTTAAAACAAATTCATGAAATGAAGTGCATTCAGTTTACAATGCTGACCGTTCTTTCACAATATAAATTTCTGATGGGTCCTCATTTCATTGGTGTTTAGGCAAATTCATAACATTTATGGCTTGAGGGTTTACATATGAGTTACTACGTTGTTAGAAACATAATCGGCTCTCTCATTATCACCTAACTGTAATCTATTCTGACACTATCTCAATCAACTGTCAAAACCAGCTGCTGACATGAATGTTATTTTAGGATATATGCGAATTCAATGTCACTACAAAAACGAAATGACAACTGGCATTACCATTCCCTTAATAAAATCACTGTAGCTGTTTTAGTTGTTATTCGATAAGATTGAATGCAGTACTGTTCCAAATGCTGAGAATCCACATTGTGTCACTTTTTGTATTTGCGAATAGAGCAAATTATTGTTATGTTTATTATAAAATGAAGAAATTAGTGCAATATGGAAGCAATCAGAGCCATCTCATTTAGTCTGTAGAAGGATCAGTAAAGTTGTTTGAGTTGAGGTCGAAACGATTTTTCCATACAAGCAGGCTAATCGCCATCGTAGCGAGATTACACAACCCATCCATCAGTTTCGTCAATTTAATTTTAGAGATAATGTTTATGCAATCATATGAGGGATATTCCTACAAAGTGAGCCTACGCAATGTAAGTGTAAACACTTTTAGAAAGTACCCAGCCTCCTCAAATCTGTTCATAATCAATGGTCACCAGCCCACACAATAAAATAACGCATGAGACTTGCTTCATATTTTACGATGAAACTGTTCACACAAGGCGGAGTTATTTGTGTGATTTCAGGTCAAATCCATGCCCGTTTGTTTTGTGAAAGTTTGTCAGTGTTACTTAATATTAATAATCGAGAATTTATCACATAGAATAAGAAAGTTTCAGTCAAGGTATTTTGTCGAATGCAAAACAGCAGTGAGAATTGAAGGTTGGGTTATTTGGAAAGAGCGCATCGAATATTTAACCAAGCATGAAAGCATCGAACTCTCATCATTCGTCTTCCGTCGACCTGCCTCAAAATCGTTCTAATTTCTGCAACTCACAGAGATAAATTACAGATGTCAATCGACAAAAAACGCTAGAAATAGGTGAACTTACGCATCACCTTTGAATCTGATTAACATTCTGTGAACAAACTACTATCAACATACCGATAATATGAACATGCAGTACTAATATATTGAACACTATTTAATCAATTTTTATGTCGTTATTTGTTTATTTATTTAAAATTTTGTTGTTCTGCAAGTTCAATGAGTTTCTTCAACAAATTTTTCTACTTAGTTCATAGAAAACGTGATAAATAATATTACTAGAATATGCCTAGCATGCTACTTAGAATCTTTGGTATTCATTATAAAACATGTCAGCGAAAATGATGGAAAATATTAGAAATCAAAGTATACAGACTGAGATGAACATAAATTTATATACTCGTGATTTATTCATACATTATTGCTGCTGATTGACATTTCTTTATTCTTAGGTTAGCACTTTTTTACTCATAAATTTTACAGAGATAATTTAATTTTCCTTCTTCTTGTAATCCTTTTAAATTTGATTTGTGGTAAGATGGTGGTGTAGACAGCGGATATCTGTTTGGCGTTTTGTGCAGGATGGCACGAAGCCTGTTTCTTTCTAATTGACTTTTGCGTTTTCGAAGATTGAGTTACAGTTGCGTTATTCAAAACTGCAGTGTAAATCACATTGCCCGTTGTAGCAGTCGTCTGTTTTATAGTTGTACTCTAAGAAAACGGTAAGTGAACTAAACACGTCTCATGGAATTTTGCGTATCAAAAGAATTATTCCGTTAACCAACTAAACTGAAAGTTATCAAAACAGTGGTTTGATGAGTTGATTCAACATTGGTCTCGTCTGCGCTGCTGAAACTCAAGGTTCGGAAATAGAAAAGCATTACATATTTATACAGAAGAAACATGTTGATTAGTTCCACCTAATTATTTTATTTGAGTGGATTCCACTACAAATTTCTATCAAATACTTTATAATTTATGCCAAAATAGTTTTACTGTTTTCCCTGTCCTACTTCATATTATGATTATTATCAGTACCAATGTTAGCAGCGCTACTCACCCCTTTTGACTAGGTCCCCTCAGGAGGTGTCGTTATTTAATATCATACTAGCATACGACAGAATTGTTTGGCATTAAGTTCGTGGAATGAAGGGAGTATTGTCTCAACTACGGGAGCAACGGTCGAGGATGTCAAATCGAGTGAGCATCAAGAAGGCGAGAAACACATTCGCCAACCTGAAATCAATCTGGAAATCTTCGTCACTCAGTCAGCATCAGCAACAAAATTTGATCGGATTTTCAATACAAACGTCAAGTCAATCAGTTCTTCTATACGGATCAGAAACTTGGCCGGCGGGTAACAAAGAATATTTCCAACAGCCTGTTGCAGACCTTTATCAACAACTGTCTTCGTTGGATCTTTACTGAAGATCAGATGGCCGGGCCGGAAAGAATCACCAACAAGAAACTATGGGAACAAACAAACAAAGCAAGAACCACTCGCCCAACAAATATGCAGGAGAAAGTTGAGATGGATTGGTCACTCGCTGAGGAGACCGCTGGGTGACATCGCGCGTCGACCCATTGCTCGAGTGGAACCCGAAAAGTGAAGCGGCGAGTGGGACGTCGGTGCAAGGGTGAAATGGAGGAGATCGTGTGAAGAGGAGTTGAAACAGTATGGACTAACATGTACGCAAGTGAAAAGTACGGCATAAAGAAGAGAGAGGCGAGTGGAGACGTGCATTTGAAGCCCTATGTTCGACTAGGAACCCAAGGGAGCAATTATAATATAATATATAATATAATAAGTTCGTGGAATAGACTCTCCACAGAGTCACTTGAGAATGAATAAGTAACGTTCATTCAAAGTGATATGTAACAAACCCTTACTATAACTCAGTTACATATTCTGTTAACTCTTCCTTACATTCGAGTTCAACTTGCTATATTTATTCCCGTTGCTATCAGCCTAAAGTAAATAAAAAGCCATTAACGTCATAAAAGACATACTGTTAGTGGTTTTGTGTGTGTCTTCATGGTAACTAGGGAAGATCACGGTTAACAATATGGAAAGTTCACATTCATTCAGTTTACTCCATTGGATTGACTTCTTTTGCACTATGAGCTGATGATACATCTCTTGACTGACTTCCTAAAGCCTTTCGTCAGCAGTTATTATTTAATATATCCGGTTCCAGTGAAGCATAAGCCCCTTTTTTAAATAATTTTTCTCCCTTTTGAAGGGACTGCAGCGATGGAACTGATTTTCCGTGGAGTCGTAATGATCTCCTCTTACAACTTTCATTTCCGGTGCTCAGAACCACGAAGTAAATTAGTGAACTATACGAGGTTGACATTTCATTCATACGTCATTTGAAAACACGGAATTCTGGTATGAGTCACTGGAGCCACTATTCTACCAAACTGACTGAAATAGTTAATCCTCTGTTCACCCAAGAAGTATTGTCCTTATTCTTCCATCGACAATGATTCATGCAGGTACGAATTTGTAAGTCACTCAAATCGTTTTAAAATATACATATGGACACCCAAAATTCTAATTTTGTAACATACATCACCAGTTGAATTATCTCTTACACATTTTCTTAAAAGAAACGTCGAATATGTCCTAATATGCTTTTTTGATATGTCATTGTCATCCAAATCCCAGGCAAAATTACCAAGCAATCACAAATCGTATTTCAAATTTGTCTTATCTTGGTTATAACTGAAATGAACTGTATGATTGCGTTGTTATGAAACAATGGCTTAACAAACTTACCAGGAAATAATTGGAACTCTAAACACCCCTGTTCTCATATTGTTTCTCTTTTCCAGTTAACGCTGATTTTTGCGGATAGCTTCAAATAAGTTTTGTATCAGAGGGGTAGGCTACAAGTAACATCCAATTCCTGTTGTGATGCCTGTATTCTCTTGATGAATATTTATTTTTAAATATGCACGATATCAATTGATTTTATGACGATTCACACTTCACATTTTTAACAATAAACAAAATATTTCTGAAATACATGTTTCACTTCTGTTTGCGTGCCACAAGTTCTGAAAAAGAATTAAACTTTTTGCGTATTTTTAGTTGAATGATTATGGACCTCTAATAGATCTAATTTCTTTCAAGTTTGTTAATTATTCAGCCTAGCATTCATTTGAGTATTTGCTTAAACACATTGGTTTTGCGGAAATATAATAAAATGCTATAATTTTTAACCTTTTTTCAAACTCAATCTGAGTAGAATCCATCAGGCTAAGTGTGTAATAATGAGACGCGCTGAATGAATATGTACTGCGCCTCAAATGTCTGTCCCTGACGCTTTCATCATTAACACAATGAGCGCTGGTCTAAACGGGGTCTAGAAGTGTTCAGGTTTGGAATCCGTTTCAGTTGAGATCTGAACAAAATTTCAGATATAAACGATTGAAGGCGAATTGGTTGAATGAAACTTACATTTACATTGTAGAGACGGATAAATCAGTTAGTCCAATTTGAAAGCATATCGATTATTCAGTAGAACGAATTTTATTTAGATAATATAATAGCCCTATGTGTAGTCAGGTGAAGCTAAGTTAGTCTCGTCTCCTCAGCAATCATCTTCGGCTTCGGTTCCTTACTACACTTAATAAATTTACCTTCACACTAAGTGCACTCATTGACTTAGGAATTCCTTTACACTCATGCGTTGACATTTAGCTGCTCCTGACGAAGGTTTCATTTAGGCAGTGTCAGGATTTGATGTTTGGCATGATAATTTGTTCATACCTGTATTTGGAAACATACGTCAAAAGGCTAGTGTTGTTTTTGTTACATGACGTGACATTAGTCGAATCGGATGGAGCACTGTGAGATGGTAATGGGGCGATTAGTTGTGAATTAGGCATTTTAAAACGGTGAAATTATTGGTTTATGTGCTCTTGAGAGAAGATTTTAGGACAACTTGACATTATAATATTCGGTCAAATTTAGGGTTTCTTGCAAACTGTCCAACCTGTACTCATCATACTGAACACTGTTATTACATATCAGAAGTGTGACAAAATTGGACGTTGTAATCTTGTTGTAGGAATCCGATTACCACATTATACCAAACCATACGACGTGCAAAGGATAGATTGAAAAAGAGTATAAACGGTTCATCGAAATTATATGCTGAAATTGTCACATTACTTTTAGCGTCTCACGGAAGAGGCCATAATGAGAAATGTTTTGAAGACGTCATGGCGTGGGGTCAATTCCTTTTTGTTTTTGTTTATACATATTTGTTGGGCAACAGTTTCCTCATTGAACCTCTCTGCTAGAGTTCTGTATCGCTTATCCCTTCTGAGAGCCCGTCTTTTGTATGAAAGCTAGATAGATACTGATGCACGCAAGCTGCCATCTGAAAATTATTTTGATCTCGTGTGTACCGGGACAATGAACCATGCAGAAGTACATGCTTGACGTTAGCAATTCGGACCGACTTCGTTTTCTCATGAAACCACTGAGCAATGATCTCGGAATCTTCAGTTCATGAGATTACCCTGATGAGCGATTAGATATTGAGATGGAATCTGATGGCTTCTAATTTCTAACTAACACCTGTTTAATCAGGTTTATAGCTCTACCACTAGTTAGTGACATTAGAGAATATTTATGCTCAAATCAATTCAGATCAACCTCAGTTCTTTTTTAGTGTAAGGTCAAAAATGTTTGGTAGTTTGTCAAGTTAACTTGTGTTTCATTCGACAGCAAACTCTGAAAATACTTTTATACATTATGCATAAGCGCTGTGCGTACGTCCGGTGTTATTATCTCTAGGACCGTTTTCTGAGCTTCCAATATGATCCTATCAAGTTAAATCTCTTGTAATTAAGCACACTTCTGCTTCAATTTTCACAGAGACATCAAGGCGTTTCTTGAATTACATAAGACGAATTTTCACTCAACTGTTCGCTGAGACGTAGAATCTGAATAAACATTTGAATCGTTTCCCTCACTGGCAATTATTTAACTGATCGGCATGGTACTGTAAGAATCTGATCAAGAACTTGATTCTCCTTTAGAACTAAAGGTACAGTATAGAGATGATGTCGAAACCACTGATTGACACGATGTCTTCCGTTGTCCGATCACATCAGTCCGGTTCGGGTATTCGTATCAGGCTATTACTTACTGTGCACCATTCTATTCACTGAGAGCTGCATTCTGGATATCAAGCTATTTTCACATACGATTCTTCGGTTATAGAAGATTTTTATATGAAGTTATGTTGTGCTCAATGAAGATTTCATTTTCGATCTCCATCTTTCCATTGAATTCCTGTTGTATTCCATCTCCAAATTGACTTAAAAGATTACGTGCAGTGAGCTGTTATCTTGTCTGGTTCGGTTCATCGTTTTTGCTTTTTCACTTCTACGACTGTTGGAACAGGGTTTTTAATAAATACTTTCCTGTCTTTAATGAGTTTCACTCAAATGATCAGGTTTTCCTCCTCTGTGTTGTCGTACTATGAGTATTTCGAATTATCCAATTTTGATGCGCTTGAGCTCATGAATATACTTGCTAATAGTGTCACACTTATCGAGAATTTTACATTATTCCTAATCATCTTCAACATATTTCTGGGAAGATTTATTAAAGCCTTCTTTTATACACCAGCAAAACTTTGCAACCGAAAGACGAGATGGATCATGTCTACCAATAAGTCACCATGTTTAAGGAATATTCCATGATTACCCTAAAATGAATGCAGCTAATTCGATGCCCACGTATCTTTGGCATCCCACGAATATAGGGTCAGACGTCCTAAGATGTGTCTCAGCTCACTCACCTACATGATTCACATACGATAGAGAAGATATGTAGCTCAGGTTGATGATTTTTGATGTGAATGTGTTCTCTGAGCTGGGTAGTTAATTTGCGCAAATTAACTATTAAAATATGATTCACATTTAACTATTAAAAATGATTCACATTTACGAACGTGGAAGATACCTTGAAATTTCATTTCACAAATGACAGGAATATAGCGTATTATTTCTTAACTTAAGGAGTAACTCACTATGGAGAAGATACTGTAGGTAATATTTTGAATCGCATTACCTGAGTACATTCAGTTATGTCCTCACTCTGATAAAATAAACTTTGTGAAATACGCTGAGGATTTAACGGTTTCAATGGCTGTTAACTCCCAGCTGGATTGTACTAAAATAAATAGCTTTCTGTCGGAGTCAGTAAATGGTTTGAGTCCAACGGTTTTATAGTGAATCCTTCTAAATGTCAAACTGTCAATTTCAGCTTAGAATGTAAAAGACAGTTAAAAGAAGTTATCGATTCTCATGGCAGTTGTAAGATTGAAGACAATAAAGTAAATCAGAAATCAAGTATCCTGGACTTATTCTCTCTTCTGATGTCTCCTGGTCTTCCCATGTCTTAGCAATCTTCAGTAAAATATTTCACCTGATATTTTACATTGAGAAGTTAAGACACCCGAGTATAACTCAACCCCTCCTCTTACAGTTAGTTCATAAACTCTTGCATCCTACCTAGTCTTCTTTATTGTTCACCCTTATTCTTTCCCGGTTTGCTTGAAAAAGACTATGTCATAATTTGCGGAATGCTCAAGAAGATCAGTGGGGTGAGTGATGTCCTAGTGGACCACATAGTTGACGTCGTTGTCGATAGGCACTTGATTTCATGCAATAAATTTGCTAGAGGGATTTTCTCTGACTTAAAGCATCCGCTTTACCCTCAGCTTTCGCCTTGCATCTGCTCAGGTAGAACAGGAAGTAACTTCAGAAAACTGGATGCTCGCACGTCTGAGTATAGAAATTCTATGATACCATACTTGGGACGTATTTTATGTGATAGTGAAAAAAGTGTCATGCAAGAATTAACAGTGATTCCCAAACTAGGATGAAACAGTAGCTGTCCAGTACTCCCTGGTTTTCAATGGTTCTCTAACTGATATCAATCTGTGATCAACTCGTAAAAACAGAACAGACCCTTACAAACCAGACTATAGAAAGAATTAACGAACGTTTTTTTCATCTAGTAAATAAAAAAAATTTCCTCCATTCATCCTTGTATACCTTCAAGTTTTACTTTTATTATTTCTATTACATTTATGGTCCTGTTGCTTCTTTGTTTTACTCTCAAAAGTGCAAACACCAACTTACCTCTATGACTGCTGTAATCCTTGTTTTTCCCCTCACCATATCATGTAAAGAGAATATTATATTGAATATTTTTAAACATGCTAGGATTTCTATACCGCATCGCCAATACAGTGTGAAACAAGCCCATAGTAATTTTCACTTGTAATAATATTATTACCTTAGCGGTTATTATTATTATTTCCAATTAATAGGCTGCATGTTTTTGACACTACCTCTATTGTACATGTGGAAAATTTTCTATGTGATGCATTTTATTTATAATTAGGGGACATTCGATGCAATATTGTGATTCATTCTAAAAATTCTATTCTGTATCACAAGTACTGTTTTGGGAATTATTATTATTATTGCTCGCTTGGGTTCCTAGTGGAACATAGGGCTTCAACTGCACGTCTCCACTCGCCTCTCTCTTCTTTATGCTGTACTTTTCACTTGCGTACATGTTGGTCCATACTGTTTCAACTCCTCTTCACACGATCTCCTCCATGTCATCCTTGCGCTGACGTCCCACTTGCTGCTTCCTTTCGGGTTCCACTCGAGGGCTCGACGCGCGATGTCACCCAGCGGTCTCCTCAGCGAGTGTCCGATCCATCTCAACTTTCTCCTGCATATTTGTTGGGCGAGTGGTTCTTGCTTTGTTTGTTTGTTCCCATAGTTTCTTGTTGGTGATTCTTTCCGGCCCGGCCATCTGATCTTCAGTAAAGATCCAACGAAGACAGTTGTTGATAAAGGTCTGCAACAGGCTGTTGGAAATATTCTTTGTTACCCGCCGGCCAAGTTTCTGATCCGTATAGAAGAACTGATTGACTTGACGTTTGTATTGAAAATCCGATCAAATTTTGTTGTTGATGCTGAGTGACGAAGATTGAGACAACGCTCCCTAGATAAGTGAGAGAATGCAGTAACCTCTTTCAAATCCCTCCCATTGATGGTGATTGACGCTCGATGTTGCTGCTGCTGTTGTTGTTGTTGGTTATTTTCATCACCTCCGTCTTTTCTGTGTTCACTTGGAGTCCTGTCTTCGCCAGCTGCTTCTTCGGCCAGTTTGTCGGTTTTCGCTTGTAACTCTTCGAATTTGTGTGACACGAAACACAAATCATCCACGCGCAAAATCCAGGTCTTCTAGGTTCTTCACGTCTGTGGGTTCAAGATATTCCTGTCTTCTCGTTTCCCACTGTCTGACGCAAAAACCAGTCAGTCCACCACAATTAGGAATATCATGGGTGATAATAAGCACCTTTGTCTGACTTCTGTGTTTATTCCTGTGTGTTTTTAGAATAAAGTAAATCATTATTATTATTGACTTTTATGCACTGTACATGATCATGAAACCCTTCCTTCGACTTCGATTAGATCGTTGACAATTAATGTTTCAATTTTCAAGTATAACGTATAGTGTAATAAAGACATCAAAAGTGAAGTATTTAAGCCATATAACATTTATTGGCCTGTGGCGTACTTAAAATCTTCCATGGGGACATGTCAGTGAAAATGGATACATAGGAACTTCTCGCTGTTTTGTGAATATAATTTATTTATTTATTTGTATAATGTCGCAACACATTGAAAGCTACACATAACAAATATAATTGCCTGTTTTAGTATGGATTGTCACGATGTGCTTTTGCATTTATCAGACACTGTATCCTGGAAGTAGTATACTGATGTGAACATTATAAGCATTCCTAACCACAAACTGAATGCTCGGAATATTATAGAGCAATAGAAGACATTGTATGAGACACATAATCTCATTCGATTTATCGTCATGAAAATGAACTGAAATGATAAAAAAATCGGGAAAACAAATAAATTCATTTTAGTAACATTTTCAGAAATGTGACGGGTTTCACGTCTAGTCATGAAATGAAATCGTTATGAGAACCACTGTAAAATCTGTTAATGCTGGACAGTCACTTCATCCAAATTTCGTACACTTCATTAGTGCGCAGTGACAGTTTCAGGTTTTGGGGTGACTTTGTCAGTCATTCAGCTGTCAGTTATCGCCAAACCCATGGGCGAGTAAACAACCTCGCACTGAACCTACTGCATATCAGTATTGAGAAATGTTCAATCAAAGCTCCACGTTACACTGCTCAGTGTTCAGAATTCAGTAAGGATAGAAAGACGTGACATGCTTCTATGCTTCACTGTTGGCATCTTTTCTATCCTTAGTGTTTCCATGGGTGCGCACAGATGAAGTGATGCGAACTAGGACATAACAGCTGCTCAGTACTACTTGGTTTTCAGTGGTTCTTCAAGTGATATGACATGTACCAAAACTGAGTACTTCAAATTAATTTTCAAATCTTTATATATACAAATTTTCAATATCACATAAATACACATAAGCGAACAGAATTGTTTTCGAATAGATCTTCTTCAAGCTTTACTCTAATTTACATAGATTTATATGTAACAATTTTTAACCAATGATTGAGAATTTGTGGATCAAATAATAATAATTATAATGTGATGAATGTTTCGAACAAGGCTAATAACGATGATTATAATGATAACAAAACAATTAGAGTAAAGCTTGAAGAAGATGTAATTGAAAACAACAGTATTGTTCGTTTACGTGTCTTGTTTTAATTAATTTTTGCAGTGTGCTCCATTATTAATTAACTGCATATTCAAATAAATTTTCAATCTGTGCTTATATCACCCCATGGATAGTTGTTCGAGTAAAATGAAGAATTCGTGAAAACTAGTCGTGAATACCCATACTCAATCAGAAGAAATCAAATCTTGCTATATGGTTAATGAAATCTGATTTTTAGACAGGAATATTATGTCTTAATTCAACACTCATAAATAACAGTTTCTTCGGCACCGTCTGTGTTCTTTCAAGCCTTTCCATTAACTTGATGTTTTTCTCGATAAATCTTGGAGGATATCCATTCCCTATGAGAACTTGTCTGAGTCGCCCACACACCTCAATGTGTTTTTATAAATTCACCTGCTCGTGTAAAGCTAGTTATATTGGCCGCTCGCACAAAGCGCACGCTTTCTCTGGACATTATCCGGCATGGTTAGCAAAGGGACAATGTAAGACAATTACTAGCTCAATTCCTGAGCAATTGGTGAACTCAGGCCACGTAGCTCCACCAGAGTCGTCTTTCAAGATCATCTACAAAGTGAAGCCAAACGGTACAAAGAGCGTCAGGTTTCGGCTTTTGTGTATGGAGGAGGCGCTGGCAATTCATCAATACAACCCTGAAGTCTGCATACAGAAAACGTTTGTCCAGTCTCTTATTCTCCCTTGGTCTTAACCTCTTCACTAATCGTTCCCTGTAAAAATATTTTCGTTTTTCTTTTCTTTTTTAGTTTTCAATTTTACTTTTAGTTTTCTTTTGCTTTAATAATTAATTCACAATCATCACTCTAATATGCTCCTTTTGTATATTTTCACACCCTCTTCACACTTGTTCAATTGACACTCAAATGCCTTTATTGTCACTCAAGAGCAATTTTAACCTTATCAAATTTCTATCTTTGTGCCGTTGAGTACCATGTAATTTACAACTTTTAATTTTCACTTCTAAAGCCACTTATGATTAATTACATCAATTGTGTCAGCCCCTATTACTCAATAATAGACCACTATACATTTTTCTAAGTATAAATACGACTGTACAGCCTCTGAAGATGATTTTGTCGATAAAAAAATTTTCTTCACTGAATCTGCCTTTTATTTTCTTCATGACTCGATGGGTATTTTCGGTGAATGGGATATTTATTATTCTCGAAATTCGATATGCTAGACAAATCCATCTAGTGTGTGTATCATCCTGTTGACGTTTCGAAACTTCCTTATATAAGAGCAACTGTTCATATGTGACCTGATGTTATTCCATTATTATCGATAGACGAATGGAATAATAAGCCTCTCTTTGTGCTGATTGTGTGTGGTTCAAGATTCGCTTAAGTTAAACTGTGCCATCTCCCGGTACTTTATCAGGCTGATAAGATCAAACTGCCTCCATGCATCATTTCAGTGAACGTTTAGGCCTTGAAACAGTCCATCCTCAAAAAACCTTTAACAAACAATTGAATCCTCTTGATTTTGTTCCAAATATCTCGATGATAACACTGAAATGTCTATCACTAGGTTATGAGGGTCAAAATGTTGGGTATTGAATGTGGCTGGTAATGATATACACTTTGCAGTTGCTGGACTTCATTTTGACTTCACGATATGTACTGCAATCCTTCAAATCAGATTAGAAAGACATTCGCCTCAACGAGATAGTTAAATATCTTTCGCCGACTTTAGAACCATATCCCAAAGAGAAGGGAATAATGCGACTGTGGATATTAAACTTTTTATGTAGCCCCTACACATTTAAAAAAAATAAACCATAATATGTAGATCGACAGGATTTATTAAAAAGGTTAATGATTGAACTTACTAGTATTGCGCACAGACTCATACACAGAGAAAATACTATCATGTAAGGTTTCTGAAAATGTCGAAACAATGAATAATTATAAGAAGAAATAACAGTATAACGAGGTTTATAAAAATATTGGGATGCTGCATCTGAACACATGAGTTATGCAGAGTATGAATTCGAATGAAGGGAAAGCAGTTGTTTCAGAGGAATAAGATAAGGTAATTTCGTTTCACTAAATTCTTATCGGACTTATGTAGTTTCAGACGCACGCTAAACGAATGCTGAATAGAGAAAACGTTGCACTCAAGTGCCGTATATCCTAATATTCTATGATAATTTGTATTATTATCTATAACGTTCTCTTCCGATGCCTTACATTTCATTGGTTCATATTGATATGATATATCCCTACGGAGGGTTTTGC
The DNA here is from genome assembly GCA_944472135.2 of Trichobilharzia regenti. NCBI lineage: Eukaryota > Metazoa > Platyhelminthes > Trematoda > Strigeidida > Schistosomatidae > Trichobilharzia > Trichobilharzia regenti. Next base: position 70,215,246 of record OX235267.1, read on the forward strand.
ATTGATCCATCACAAATCCGACGTGCAATCTGCTTTTATTTTCCGTGTCAAACGTCTTGTATGTTGGAATAAAATGTTCGAACTACAGCGCAGACTCGAAGTCCTCATATTAAGGAAAGTTATTTTCACCTTTAGGCAAAAATAATGCGAAATCATGAAATCTAAGATTTTATTTATTAATGGAGCTCAAGAATATCTTAATGATGTTTCCGATTATACCATCTCGTTTTCATAAACATTAAATATAACAAAGTGTCAGCGGCTAAACCGCGGAAAGCCGAGCGTACACACACACATGATCAACGCTCTCCTAGGGCTAATGTAGCCGATAATGAAAAGAGAGAAAAAGGAAGGTTGAGAGCGAGACATGTGAGCCTATCGAGTATAAACAAACCATGGTTTCTCATGTTATATCGCACAGTGAAGCAGCATTATCCACTGGATGACATTTCCAACATAATTTACTGTTTATAACTAGACAACTTCAAAACGTGATTTGTAATATGAATCAGTAATGCATATTATCAGGAAAACAAAAAACTGGGAAGTTAAACGTCAGAATTCGCATAAAATATTAATTTTTAACCCAAGTTTGGAATTCATTTGAGAAATAGGATTAGTGTTACGTTCAACTTTGATGCTGTGTATTTATTGGGACAAGATGTTCAGGATTTATGTGGTGAATTGCAAGAACAACACTTAAAGCAACTATAATTACGATATTAATGGCGAACATTCACAGTCAGAGGACAATCTTAACAACAGAAAATTTAAATATTACTGATGCCACTAAGCAAACAGAGAATGTCAATGACGTTACAGAGAACTCCTCAGAAGACAAGATCAAGACATTCAAATTAAAAGGCTCGTAACTAAAGTATAACAGCTAAAGCATTCTGCAGAGCACATTAAACAAAATCATATAAATTACCTGCAATCCTACAATTATTGCAACTTCACATACTTTGGTAAAATGAGAGATCAGAGTGAGTCAGATTCATTCAGCATAAACACCTAGCGGAATCTGCGTTAGCTGACTCGAATAATATGAAGAATTTAAAGTACAGGTGAAAATAACTGTGCACACGGTAACATAGTACCATAAAATAGGATGAGACAAAAATTGGCAGTACTGAAATCGAATGCAATACACCGAAAATGGAGATTGTTAATTATTTGAGAACCTGTGCAGTAAGAATGATTCAACAGCTAACCCACACAGCTGAATATTTTTCAACCTCCACTAAAAATGAGAAGGAAGTGAGAACAGTAACGATTATGAGCAATACGTTTTGATCGAAAAGTCATCCGGTAACTGGTACTATTTCACCGTGTGATATGTCGAGCAGACGAATCCGTAGGAAATAGTATATTTCTATGTTGCCAGGTTTTTACACATATGTGGACATCACACTTGCTGACATTTTGAACACTGTACACAACAGTTTTTTGCTAAACTCAGTAGGGAAATGCAACAGAATCGGCATTTCTTATCTGATAGATAAATTGATCCATATTTCGGTGATGAATGGCTGAACTTATAAAATCATATGAAATGAGTTCAGAAAATGAAAAATGTAATTTCGGTTAGTCATAAAAACCTACTTTTCCTGTATCTGGGACAAACTGTCGAAAAATGATCATGAGAACACCAATCCCGGCGAAAACACACCCAACAATGAAGATAATCACAGTGAACGTCATCTGTACAGCTTTGAATGCAAGACCCAAAAATGTCACAATTCCACTGACCGTTACTGTCACAAGGAGCGATATGAGGGAGCAAAACAATTGAATATACAGAAACGCGCCAGAGAAGCCAAATGAGATCAGTAGATACTGGAAATAAGTAAAGAATTGTATTAGTAATTCATTTACATTGATGCGCACAAAAACATATCAGTTGCACGATGTGTATCATGCAACAGAATTGATCAGTAGTTAAAACTGATATAGTTTCAATCAGTCCAACGAAATTAATACATCCATTCTTCTAGACATATGATAACAAGAACGCCACATGAACGACGTCATACACTTTCTCGATAAACAGCACTTTATCGATCGTATCAAATGGCAAAGATAATAGATAATTATTTAAAATCCTCCACCGCCGACATTCTGTTTAAGGTAGAAATCAGCACAACATCCCCAATAGGTGTGCCAAATCGTAATCATAGATGTAATTCCAGCCAAGTCACTGTCACTGGTAGAAAAGCTCAGTGCTGTCATCACTAATTTCATAAGTGTCGTCATGGAATATTTGAACTCACAACAACCCTGAGATCTCGTAATTCAAGCGCAACTAAAATTTACCCAGTGAAGATACTGCCTTATTCCTCAAACCCTTTTAATACCACATGACTAAATCTACCAAGAAACTGGTTGAAGCACTATAAATGTTAAGCATCCTCATAAAATTTAACTGACTGTCAGACAGACTTAGCCTAATTCTGACATGCTGAAGCGACTCAAGTTTGACACTCTAGTGGCATGAAGTTTCTGTAGCAGTGTTTATTTTACAGGAAGGGGTGGCTAGCTTCATGCCCAACCTTACCTCTTTACAAGGATTATTTATAGCTTAGTGAGGTATAGGAATGCGTCGGCCGGGGATCGAACTTCAGACCATGTGCATGGTCGGCGAGCGTCCTAACCGCCATACCGCCGACGCACATTACAACTAGCATTAGTGAACTTAAATGGGCGAGGTAAGAATCCCTGCACTGAAAGTATCGCAACCCAATGGTCTAGAGTCTATGTCTCGACTTCTAGTTAAGGTGACATATCTCTGAATTCTCAAATTCAGAGAAGAAAAGACTGTATTATTTCCTAATATTTTCCAGTCCCCCATGTGATGCTGGATCGTGATTACATTTTTCTAGAAAACATGTGGCAAAAAGAGATAAACTAAAGTGAGTAAAAAACTTACACCAATTAGGATCAGAAGGTGATCAACCACATTTTCATATTTGAATCCCTGAGTAATACGAGAATTATAGTTGCCGCTATTCCTAAAGCTCTGAAAAGAAAACTGAAACACTTTCATATCACTGACGCGAAAATGGTCAACGATATAAGAATAAAATTCGTGCAATGTGGTAAGTGTAATTCCATTATGAGTAAATTTTGTTTGTATAAAGTCTCACAGTGTTATACAGTAATGTTTACTGATGACCACATTTCGAGCACAATTTATTGCTCATAATCTTATCAAGGTACACATACCACTTTTTAACTTCATTTATATAGTTCCATTGTTTTTCACTTGATTTGATTGGTAGTAGTATTTTCAAAATTTCCGGTATGAGCAATGACTCATTCCTATTACATGTGTTGGGTGTAGACTCAATGAACAAGGATTCAGTAATCAACTGGGTCCTTTGACCTAGAGAGCTTGTCCCTGAGTGAGTTTGTGCGTTGACGCAAATAGACAAAATAATATTATTTACAAAATACCATGCAATGACTGTGAGTTATGTGAACTACATAGGTCAAAATAGTTGGTCAGGGGTAGTCAGATTGTCAGAGCATAAGAATTTAGCTAAGGTAAGAATGGTTGACCCTGAAAAGATTAGTAATTGAGAAAAAAGCTCAGCAATCGCGACGCATGCATTAACACACAGCCACACAATAGAGTGAGAGAGGGTTGAAATTCTAAAACGTAATCTAAGTAGGTGGAGAGAGAGGTTGATTACTGAATACTTGTTCATCTAGTCTACACCCAACACATGCAATAGAAATGATTTATCACTCATACCGGATATATTGAAAATACTACTACCAATCAAATCAAGTGAAAAGCAATGGAACTATATAAATGAATTTAGGAAGTCGTGTGAGTACTGTATAACACTGTGAGACTTTATCCAGACAAAATTTACCCATAATGAAAAATGGTCATCGCCTAGAATCCAGGTTATCTTTGAAATTGCAACTGCTTGACTGGAAGGATAAAAGATGTGTCTTACATCGAGGAATTACATTGATTGTGGGGATCGAATGCTATTTCATGTAGAAAATATATCCTATAAATAAAAAGGGCGACCTGCTTGAAAGCTTGAGGCACCTGATCTTTTATTCAACACTTAAGCCGTTTCATTATATCCGTTGGTCAACAAGTACAGTTACGCACACTTTTAGATGGCATTCTTGCTACTTCTGCACATTTCTCGATGACGAAACAGGAGTAACTGACTCAACTTTACGACGGTAGTTAAACAGAAGTATGTGGTGCAATTTCGACTCCAGGATGACAAACTCTGAATAAGCTTAGCGTAAATTCCTACCCAGGAAACAAGGAGAGCTAAACGTATGACCAGTAAACTCACGGTCTATAAACAACGCTACTCTCAGCAAGACTTCTAAGCCTGAATCCCAGTGTTCTACTCAGAAGTTATTTCATATGAACATAAGGTTCACAAAGAAATGGACATCAGTCAAACATATCGTGAAAAAAATTGACTTACATTAAAATAGTCGGCGCGTTAGGATGACTGGCGAAATAATCTGTAACTGCCTCCCTGGAGCATAAAAATAGAATTATTCACTTCGAAGACTTACGAATTGCTCACGACTAAAATCATGCACACAGTCCCCAGAACAAAAAACAATGTGTCGACTAACATCTGTATGATTCATTATAGGAATGCGGAATAGTGATAGTGGCTTTAATTACCCAGATGAAGTAAAACAGATATCGGCTTATTTTTGTGTGCAATGGCGATTCTTTCAAACTGGACGATGTTGAACACTCCGCTGACATTGTTCCTTCTCTGTAAATAATTCCGGAATTATAATACAAATGCACTTTAAAGGATAAACATAGAAAGAAAATAGAAGGAAAACATATCCATTTGCAGCCGGAATTAAAATACCTGAATAGTATGACATGTGTAGCGCCCAATGAACAGATGTGTATATGTCATTTAGTCAGTAAGAGTTTCTCTGAACCACTGTGAATAAGGCTGAACGTGATTTGGGGAGTGATGAATAGGGTAGGACACAATGGCCAGCAAAAATCGCTTCTGAATTTGCAATATTCATTAATTTTAGTTTAATTTTGAATCAAGAGGTTTTGGCTGAACACTACGCTATTCACGAATGCTAGGAAAACTGGTTCTGAATTTAAGTTCACAGCATCTGGTTCACAGAATTTTCCGTCAAGAAGTTAACTTCATTCGTTCAAATTTGCTCCTCACATTCCTCCCACCGCTGGCTACTATCTAAGTCAAATGATTCTTCCTGCAGTCTTCATCCATGTATAACCCACCTGACTGTTCTTTGTGAGCAAGAAATCAGAGCCAAAGGAATCAAACTGCATTCTGGCGGTGATATTGATTCCTGCAGTTTTATCGACACATGTAGGTCAGTCAGTCGATGACATCTATGAGCTTGAAACTGCTAGGTGCACAGACGAACATGATAGTTAATGAATTTAATTTAACAAGTTCTGTGAACTTTATGACATAGATGTCAGCGTATCTGCATCAAAATCCATCTTTTGTACACCTAATTTAGTAGTGTTGATACTCAAGTTTATAAGTACTCCGATATTGTAGAATATTTGGTTCATGTTATTAGTGATAACGTTGATAACACCACTTACTTATCACAGTCTCAAACTTTATTTTCTGTAGAATCAAAACAAATACCCATTTATATATTATCTGGAAATTTTTGTTATTAAATAGATTGTACTGAACTTCGATCGTAAACAAATGAAATAGATTCACAATACTGTTTATATGTCTGCGTTTAGGAGTAACTAGTTTGAATCTATACTTGGCTGCCCTTCAAGTGTATCGCTGTTCTCACTGTAAATGGGACAGTCATCAAATATTGCTAGATTTCTTTTTGATTTCTTCGAGGTCGGACCGTGGTACATTGCCTTCTACTCCAAATCTTAACCTTAGAAATGTACTTGCATATCCGACAAACGTTCTTTTGTAAAGTTCCTGCTTCTGTCATTCACTGAAGACTGCCTTATGTCTGTGAACTTTCCTAGACCATGTTTACCTATGTTGTGATCAAAGTTCTCATACTTTGAACAGATTTGTATTTCATAGTCTGATGTTTCAGATGCAGCTGGTGTGAAACACGGTCTTAGATCGTGGATACCGTTTGACATTCCAAAGTTATGACGATATATGTGTATTAATGGTTATTTATTGCTGATGGCAGTGAGAAATCAAACTAGCTGTCAGTTCCTTGCGAAAAGCAGTAGCTTAACAACTGTTGTAATTGTGAGTTAATCATTTATTCTTCGAAGGATTCACAACTGCATTTTTGTGAATATTGTTGTTTTCTAAATCGTTAATAAAATTGCAAACTATGCCTTCAGCCTTTACGGTAACTTCTCAGTGTGATGATGAAGCCACATTTCTAAATGTCATTGAGAGGCGGAGTATTTCTACGTGTGACTTATCCAAAACCTCCATCTACTCTCCTTCTGTACTTTCCAACATAGGAATATAGTCTCTGTTAATAGTTCTTGGAATACCACAGCTCATGATGCTAGTTACAAAATACAAAAATATAATCACTGCAGATGGCGTCACTTAATATTTTCTCTTCATTCAGCTTCGTCGAGCGAAATAATTAGCTGTTGTATTTCACGCGACAGGGTGCTGTTTATTCTGAAACTTACTGTTTTGCTTCCGAGAAATCCACCTTGGCACTTTGAAAGCTAACTGAAATATGTTTTAGTTCATTTTTAGACCTATGGATACGGTTTAATGGTCAGAAGCAATAAGGATTAGAGAAATAGACGTTTTCCACCTAATCGTACAATATAAGATTGTATAGCAATATAGATTACAGAGAAGCTACTTGAAGATGTGATGCAAAATTAAGAATACATACGTATGAAACAGTTTCGGATGAATGAGAGGATTGTAATGACGCTGGGATACCCCTGCCTGTGAAAGGTATTGTACTTCCGAATTCGTAGTAAACGCTGCGACTAACTTGGACAAGTTCGTAACACCATACTAAGTTTACAGCAATTTTCCATAACACATTAAATCCACCCCATAAGAGGCTTCAACCTGTCATTGAAACTAACAAAAGAGATCTGTTTGCGAAGGACAGATTTAGGCTCATTAAAGTTTGAATCTGAGACTACAGAAAACTACAAATCATATTCTACTGTCAGCGTATCTGAGTTGGCAATCCACCGAAAAGACAAAGTGGAGCTGTCGTTCACTTTCCTCCTCCAACCTAAAGCCAATGGAACGGAAGCGTTCAATTTTTGAGTAAGAACATCTGACAATACTGAGTGCTAAGCGAATGGATTCTTTATTGCCTATGTCAATAATTTTTTATCTAAAATGATCATAAGCACTAACTTCGGTTGAAGACAAACCTCCGATGTGAAATTTCCTGGGTGAGTTTCATTCCAACTAGAGTGAACATTGACTACCACACACGCTCCAAATAAAGAAAACTCGTCAACAGACGTTTAGTCATAGTGAAAAAGTTTCAGTGTGACAAGTATTATTCTGTCTTGAACGCATTGATTCAAACTGATGTAAATTAACCTCAGACAAATAAGCAGCCGATTACCCCACATAATTACAGGGACAGATTTAGTGGGGACGATTACACTACATTGAATTGACAGCAGAATGGCTGTAGCTGATCACTGCTGCAAACTGAATGACTGTGCTGAGAATTCTGACTTAAAACCTGCTTTTCAACACACGCGTGCACAAACAGACACTTTTCTTCAAGTATTGTGGGTATATAAATCAAAACGGCTTATTGAAATGTGAAAAGAAGCGCCTGGATACAGTCCAACCATATCTATGTCAGCTTAAACAGGTCAACACAGATTTAAAACAAGTTCAGACACTTTTAACCATAATAACACGGTATAACTCGACCGCAATAACGTTGCAGCCGAATACTGTTTATTTCTGGGCTTTAATTTCCGGGATGAGTAACATTTGTAAACGCTGAATTTTTGCATAGTAAAATGAATTGTTCTCTCTGGCGTGAACCGGTCTCTCTTAAATCTTCATTTTATGGACGGTGCAGAGAGTTTACTATCTGCGTTAACTACGATATTAAGTAGCGTTTAGGAATCAGAGATAGTACTGTACGGCTGGGGTGGGTCGTTGAGGATACCGATATACAGATATGAAGACAAGTCTTCCTGTGATAATAACTGGGTGATTAGTTTGACCAATATGGTTCCATTATGGGTAAAATATATTTTGATACAGTCTCACAGTGTTATGCAGTAATGCCATATACCATGATTTGATTATAAGCAATACATTGTGCTTGAAACGCCATCAGCAAATATTACTGTATAACACTGTGAGACTTTGCCAAAAAAATTTTACTCATAATGGAATTATACTCTACCACAGTGCCCAAGTTCTCTTCTTATTTCAATGTGGTATCTAAAGTTATAGACTTAATAATAATGCGTAGAGTAAGCGGTTTTGGAGGAGCAAACACGAAAGAATCAGGCAGGCTTTGGACCAGGAAGAGGGTGTATTGATCATATATTCACTCTCCGACAGATTCTGGAACATAGGCATACTCACTGGCGTCCAACAACCGTTATATTTCTTGGCCTAATGGCAGCATTCGTTTCTGTAGACCGAAAGGTACTCTGGTGGTTTGGCTGTAAATAGGAATACCGAGAAAATGCATTACATTGAACAAGGCACTCTACTTGAACTCATGCAGCTAGGTGAGAACTTACAGCGAGTTGTCATCTGAAGTGATGAAAACCAGTGGTATCCATCGAGGATGCCGACTCTCTCCATTTTTGTATAATTTCATCATAGATGTACTAGTGGATGTAAACCTAAACGACTTCGGCAACCCAAGGACTGACATGTTACCAGAGAATAATCTCATTTATTTAAAATATGCAGATGATATAATCCTTCTGAACTTCGCCTTGTTTACCAGCTTACTAGTTTTCTAGCCGGTTTCAAGCTCGCGCAAAAAGAGGGAGGGCTGGCCGTGATGCTTGTGACCATACACTGCCAGACAAATCAAACTGCTAAAGAAACTTCAATGCACATGAAATATACTATGAAAATAAGCTTATTATTCGCTGTAATCGGAGAGGAGAAATGACACAAAGGGCTGGAAAAACTAAGCCTTCAGGAAACCAGTCAGCTGATGTGTATTCTCTCGATAAAAGCAAAATTAGGAATGGATGTGAAATGTCCGTAGAATGTAAGAGACAGAGTCGGCTACTCAGGTAGCCATACGCATGCGAAGATATGGTATAAAAGTGTTGGTTTCTGCGGGAGCAGACGGCAATGATATGGACTACCAAAATAGTAAACTAGTGGGCCACTAATTTACTCCAGTCAACGAGACGACAACCGCGAGCACATTGAGGTAATGAGTGGATATCATAGTGAAATGAGAACCAATTTCATCTAGGGTCGTGACAGCAAGATTCAACTCCAAAGGAAGAAGGAAAGTAAAAATTATTCAAAGCTACGCCTCCTTCTCAGCCTAAAAAACAAGAGTCGGATTCTAAACAATTGAAGTCAGTCAGTTATCCAATGCGAGCAAGAAACTTGCACTACATATCATGAAAAGGATTTCCAACAGGCTGTTGTAGACGTTTGTCATCAGATGCCGCCTTCGATAGCTTCATACAGAAGATAAAATGCCCAGCTGGCGAGAAAGAATTAGTAACAAGTACCTCTGTCTGAGAACAAAGCAACCAAGGGTCAGTCGCCAAACAGATATGTGAGAGGAAATAGAGATGAATCGAGCATACATTGAGGAAGCTATTGAATGAAATCGTGCTCAGTCCAAGTCATTCTTTGAGTGGAATCCCCGTTGGTAGCAACGAATAGGTCATCGGTGCGTGGGTGACGTGGAGGAGACCCTGCTATCCGGAGTAGATGAGAGATTATGGGCATAATGTACCTGGCTGAAGAGGGCATCAATAAAATAGAAGAAAATGGAAATGTGTCCTTGAATTTCTATGTTCCACTTGGAACTGAAGGGAATAATGATACTAATGTCCTTTCTATAAAACCGAACCGATAAAACGAAGAGTATTTTGAACACCCTGAGCAACAGTCTTCCAATGCTTGGTTTGCAATTCGCTCCTGCTGAATGTAAGGTGATACTACTGGACTAAACTACATCAACTCCTAGCTTTAAGATAAGGAGTGAAGTGGTGTTGCGAATTGACTACTTCACTTATTCGTGTAGTTGCATCAGCCGCAACTGGTTCATCGTTGATGAAATATCTGTAAACATACAGAAGTCTTGTTAGGTGTAGAAGTGATGTTCATCTGTCGACCAAATGGCGTGTATACTGCTTCCCAGCCTGCCCCATCCTCCTTCACGTTTCGTTGTGACATATATCCATTGAAAGTAGAAGATTTGAAAAAGCTGGCTGTCTTTGACCATAGCTGCCTGTGTTCTGTCTCTCGTGTTAGGTTGTATAATAGGATGAGCAATTTTGAGGTTAGGCATCGAGTGCTAGGTAACGAGGGGAAATCATTTGACGAGGTTATGATGTTACACCTATTGAAATGGTTAGGACATGTGTTGCGCATACCTAGCCATCGCAGTCCCCAACAGGCAATGTTGGCTAATATGTGATCAGGTTGGAAAAGAGTAGGCTAGTTGTGGTAAAACAAAAACATGGCATCAGGAGAATAAATCCACGTAGGGAGGTGTAGACGTCCTCGCTCGTTGCGGTCCTCGAGATGATAAAAACCAGTGGATGGAGAAAGTCGACGATGTGTCTCAAAATCCTCGTTCTCAATGACGAAGAGGCATGAAATCTTTGTGATGTATAATATTCAATGAAATTCTTTCGTTCTTCCGTATTCCTATTATGCTTGCCTCACTCACACTTGTGTTCATCATCTATCTTTCGATTCCCGCTTCACTCGCTTCTCTTGTTTTGAGCGCAATACTTAGTGTGGCAGATTGAACTGCTGCGCATCTGTGCCAATTTCTACGTCATTCACGTCTTCAATTTTGAAGGTTTTGAAGGTCAGATGTAGTCAGTAATCCCTTTTAGTAGTGAATCCACAAAATCAGCATCGCCAATATAGTTACATCAGCGACGCAACATTATGTAACTCACACTGTGCATGCAACTTGATTCAAACGGTTAACATTCTTATCGATGTAAATCGACACTTTACACACACACACACCAAGTTGTGACGAGAATACTTTTTGTCAATCACATTTCACAGCTTAACATTTTGTAGTCTCAAAAAAAGGAACCCGCTTGTTCTTCTTCTTATTATTATTATCAGTACTTCAAATATTCCGAATGACGATAACAACAAAAAATTACACAATTTCAAAATTTACGATTGTTTTAGAGTTAATCAAAGGTTAACACTGATAACTGAGGAAAGAAAAATATTTTCCGGCAATTATTTCTGGTTGTTCTATTGATAACAATATTAAAGGTGGCTTTATCTCATTATCTAGAATCAACATTATCATATGAAGGTCGGAAGATATAACCGAGTAAAATGTTACCAGAGTAAATTCAGAATTTGTGTGCATATTCACTGCATATATAAACATATTTACACAAATGCAAAACTAAATTAGCTGTTATAAATCGCATGGCGTCTGGTTTGGAATTATTTATCACTCTTATTGTTCTTTGCTTGCCTTTCAGAAGGAACATTGGTGATATATCACCAGCTTAAAAGCATACGACGAACAGAGACAAAATCCATATTAGTTTGTTTATTAGATGTTTCACAGAGTGATACAGTATTATTTATTGGATGACGTTTCGAACAAAATCCATTATTGTACATAATCATATGAATTATAATCATAAGACTTCGAAACTTGAGTTTTATAGTTTTCTTTGTTCTCTTCTATTTGTGGTCGTAGGGGTAGTTGAAATTTCCAGATATCTGGGACAGGTGTTGAATCATTCCTATCACACATGTTTGCAGTTGATTCACCCTGTGACATTAGATTTTAAAACTATCATCTTGTCCTATCCTATTGTCTGTTTGTGTGTAACTGCATGTAGTGCTATGGCTGAACTGTTCTCTAGATTTCTAATCTTATTCGGATCAACCAATCTAGCTTTAGCTAGGTTTTCATGTTCGGCTAGTCTGACTGCCCCTGTTCTACTAGCTTGACCTATGTATTTGACCTGACAATCATTGCATATCACTTACATATCCATCATCGTTATTAGTTTCAACAGTTATTCATAAGATCCTTGAGAGCGAATGAAGGTTTTTTGCGTAAAGAAGATGGCTGTGGAACAGTTCAAAGTATTCGCTTACAAATTAGATTCTATTATTAATGTTCTGGCTATCAATTTGATTGTCGAAAAATTGTTTAGGATGAGAGAAATCTGATTACGAGATGGTGTAAGACTACTCTATATCCCTTTCGTATGTAGGCTCGGTTTGTTACTTCTCGATATTATTATGTTAGCCAACAGTCAGATGAATACTTTACTGGCCGATGTACGCTCTGTTGCCCTCTAACACAATTTACAAGCTGAACGTGAAAGAACTTTACTTTTATGTCCTGACCTGTTCTAGTAAGTAACACTGGTGACACAAAGCCGCTTTACTACTCAGATGGCCAGTATCGCCATTAGTTTGCATTCAGACGATGTATCAATGCAGATACAATTCACCGACCAGCAAAGAACAACTCACATGGCGTTAAGAATCAGAGAAATGCGGAATATAATTACAGGTGGATAGAATGATAATAAAACACTTGAAATAAGCAATCACACTAATAATAATAACCACGATAAGCACATGTCATTCATGTAGAATTCTCTAATCTCATCTTCATTTTGAAGGTGAATATGTTAGCTGGATGTTATTTGAACTATTAGCAGTAAAATTGTCAAGTGTGAAGAAGGTGACCACATGAATGCATTCCTATCACCTATAATAGTCTGCCTAATTTTATTCAACCCACATGTGGGCCTAATGATTTCTTGTTCTATGAGCCTTTATAACGCCACATATCCTGATAAAATAATGAAAACACAGATAGAAAAGTGTCTGAAAACTGATCGTTTATTTAAGTGAGTATTTGGCTTTAGTCCATGGCTCTAGTTTTCCAGAAATGAACTGTATGATTCTTGAGATTGTAATCACCGGTTAATGTGAACACACTTTCAAACGTATACTACTAACAGCACTCATGTGGAAAAAAGGAAAAAGGGACTCACAAGCAAGCGAATACTGTATAATCCTGCCAGTTGAGAACAGTTTTTGTAGGTACCTTAAAAATAAAATGTTCGTTGAATGTGAGTAATTATTCTAATAGTATTCGAAGAAATTCGATTTTAAAAAAATTGATAAAGTTTCATTAAAAGTTGACCACGATATGACGATCCTGCAAAAAATATCAAAGGATCCTGATGTCCAATTGTGCAGCATGAATATTTTATGATGGGAGACTGCCTGCAGAAGTAAGTGATGTCATGTATGTATAAAAAGTGCATATACTTTGAGACACAGACGTCGATAATGAATACGGAATAGCAAGCGAATACATAACATTCAAGAATTTATTCCTGAGTATCTGTCAGTTTATAAACAGAAAACATGGAAACCCTTAGTTTCCCATTGAAACCTCATTATTCACCTTAACCAGGATTTCACTGAACTTTACTCAAAGGTGTAACCTTATTTTAGAATCTTAATTAGCCATTAAAAAAGATGATAAAACTCTATTCATATGGACATTTCAAGTCGTATTGTTATGTATAAGATGTTTTGAATCAAGGTTCATGTTCAAGTTTGTTTGAATTTGATGTAATAAATTGTATACAAATAAAATACACTAAAAACATATTAGAAATAGGCAAAGAAAAAATGTTCCTCCAAATCACTACTTCAATGAAATTGGAATCACCGCTAAATAATGATACAAGTATCAAACCAAATAATCCATGAAATCATGAGATTTGAAACCATGATGTTGCACGTGGAATGCAGCTTTAAAGGTTTTGAATACGGTAAAGTACAGTAATGACAAACAATATGAACAGAATCGCTCACCTCCGGTGTGACAAATGCTGAGAATTTCATTCTGTATTATAAGTACTGTTTTTGGAATAAAGCAAATTATTATTGTTATCATTATTATAAATTCATCTTACTTGAAACGTTACACTATTCACTATGAGGAATGTTCAAAGTGTGTGAATATATCTCTCTCATTCTTTATACTTTGATTTATAGCTTTTTTAATGTTTTTTATGAAATTTTTCAATAAATGCGATCAAAGGTTTTAGTTGACATCAAAGTCTTTCTAATTATGAGCATATTCAGTAGGGACTTTAAATCACGAGTCAATAAATATTTTACTTTGAACCATGTAGTGATCAAAAGTGGTGAATTCATGGAACTCCTGAAGTTAAAAGTAATCAAAAATTAATGATGATCACTACGACGATTCATCTACTGACTGTGCGCAAAGTAGTCAGTGAGCTTAGATTCTACTAGATTTACATGAATGCAATAACGAATAGCTTGTTATCTAATCTGTCAGGATCTAGTGACACATCGAGATTTAATGTGGCATTTGTCTACTTTAAAGAGACTTTTTCACAGAGATTAGATAACACCTGTGTAGAAATGCGTTTTCAAACCGTGAGTTTACTGCTAATAACTCAAAATCCTCTTAAGCTATATCTACAGTTTCGAATTCAGGTTGAAATGGAAATTTTGAATTTAGTGCGAACGAAATGTGCTTCTCAGGATCATCCAATAAGTGATTGCTTATCCAGGAAGCGTTCTTGTCATTCTGCACACTTGGATTAAATACTGATCAATTCGCTGATCTCATATTTCAGCGTAATGCCGTGTAGCTAGTTGCTCACTTAAAAATAAATTTTATTTGCGTCGAAATATTTGTTGAATGAACAAGAATTGAAGAAACGGTCACCTAAGAACAAAAACATTTCATTATCAATGTTGCCCAGCTTCTGCAGCTAATATTAATGGGCAAATAGTGAACATGTTACAATGAAAATGATTCATGGGAGCATTAACTGACAGAAAACCAGTGAAACATAACAGGCAGGACCCTCTTGCGTAGGGGATACTGGAAATCTGGCTAGTATTCTATCATCGAATTCATCTCACCCTAAATAATCAATTTGACCAATAAACTGATAACCATGGCTTTGTAATGTAGAATCTAATGAGTGTTTATTAACTAAAAATGGTTGCGCAACGTCTTGGTATATGTGGAAACGTCTGCTGTACTTAATAGTAAACGAATCCAATTAGTAGGACTTTCCACTCGTAACGTATGATGGGTGTGGATCGATGGAGATAGGTCCGATTGAAACATTCTTCCTGCATGTAAAAGCATAGTAAGACATACCACTACAATCTGACACAGAAATCAATGTTTTTTCCCTTTCACCCTTTGAAATTCAATAAAGCTGCTTTGAACTTATATTTTAGAGCCTTGATTGTGACACTCTGTATGCTACTGTTCTCAAAATACAGAAAAAATATGGGAATTGCGTCGATCCTGATAGAAGTAACCTGCTCAAAAGTAGGTGAAATTCAATCAAGAAAAAAGAGGACAAAGCAGGTTTTATTATATTTATCATATTTCGGTAGAACTTTTCAGCTGAATACAGCACATAGACGTATATGCATATATACGAATACATATATACACATATAATTATTATCACATTGGAGAATGTAAGACCAAGAAGTAAGTTAACTACACTGAATCACTCACAGGCCGATTTCGAGGTGAGAGGAGTATTAGAAACCAAAATTTAGGTTTTATTACATTAAAGTCAAATTACATCACTTCAATAAACAATTAGCTGTCGGAGAAGGAATTTGAATATATGAACAACTGCAAACTGAAAAATACTGCTGCTTATAATAATGGTGAAACTGATAATGTTGAAAGGAGTTAAGACGTCGGTGCTGATAAAGGACAGTCTTAAATTAATCATAACTAATAGAACCGAATTGAATAGAATATTTTCAGTGATAACAGTTAAGACTTATCACCATAATGAATACTACCGAATTTCCGAGCATTATGTTTTTTGTCACTTGACAACAGTGAATCAGTGAAAGGCTTCACTATTCCGTACGTAGTCTACAGGATATTTTGCTAGCGAACGTTTTGACACTCCGACCACAGCTGCTTTCACCTACTTAACCAAATACTCCATCTTTCTATAACCCTTCCGTCTCCTCTATGTTTTTCCTCCAGGTGCACGCTGAAACGGTTATTCACGGTTATATATGTGAATGATTGGCGAACAGTGTTTATTAATAGGGCTTTTCCAGCATAATACATTCTCCTCATAGCTTTACCAAATCATAATTTGTGTGCATAGTGAAAGTCACCACCTTTAAACAGCAAACTGATATAGGGTGCTTTGTTCAAAACTGTTTGGATAGCTTGAATAGGGCTTATTTCTTTGAAGGTGTTTACGATAAACTTATCACGATATCCACCATAGATAAACTATCCTTCAAAAGTTTTGCTCAATTGAACTATCGGAAAAAACGTTACATTCTCCTTTGAATAATATCATGTGAAACTCCTTGCATACTGAGTTAGGACAAAGCATTTAAAATGAATACACTGTCCCAGCCATCTATACTTTTCTTAATTTAGACTTTCTCTGGTGGTGTCAGTCCTTTTCGCAAGTAAAACATCCACAAATTTGTGGTCTTACATTCCTTGTGCTTTGTTATGAAGTTAAGATTGAGATTGCATTAGGTGAATTTTATCAATGGGATTTCCTCTTTTGATTTACCTTTACGGACAACAAAATTATCATCCACATATTTTCGGTATAGTTTTGGTTGCGGCGTAAATTTTTGGAAAATATCTTGGCAATGAATGACTTAAACAATTTAGCAACAACCTACTGACTTTCACCAAGAAGCATCGTTCACCTAATACCTAAGATCAGGTGGCATGAAAAGAATGAGAACAAAAGTCTTTGCAGCATAAAAAGGTAACACATTATCGCTGAACAAATATGAATAAAAGAAAGGTGATTTTTTATACATATTTTGAGTATATGCTCAGTCGACGTGACTCACTAGGTCATAAAATGGAATAAGATATTTTACGCCTTGACTTCTACACCTCGTATTTGAATAACATGGTGAGCACAAAAGAAGAGCACATGACAGGTCAGGGGATCAAATCGATAGCAAAGAGCGAGGAGAATTTGTTACGTCAACCTGAGTGCCTATTTATTTCTCAGAACACATGCTACTAACCATAATAATAGTCATTTTATGAACAATAACATGCAGTTTGCAAGAAAAATTTTTGTCTGTGGTTGTGTTTTTTCCAAATGTTTTTGCTTCTAGACCTCTTGATTGGACGTTTCATTTTCTCAAGCGGGAGTATTTCTTATTCCAAGTCCTCCACGGCGTAATATTATGTCACTGTTGGCGTCAGTTTGCGTTGTTTGAATTTATTATCACTCTATTTAGGGATACTCCTCTTTCTTTTCACCGCAGATTGCACATTTTAGGTGAATTCACATATATCACTGATATGAGAATATAATTTAGTCACTGTGGTATAGTGCGACGTCATCTACAACGACATTGATCGGACGAGTGAAGCTGCGATAGTCAGATTGTTGAAAAGTACGATTTCCCAAGGAAAGAACGATTAAACAAAAGAAGGTTGATACTTCTGAGTTAATCTCAGCATTCCTTAAAATTTTATTAACGTCAAAGCACACAGCAGCCATGTGGAGGGAGATTCCTATCACCGAACTCTTCTTGAAGGAATCTTTACGTAACACGTGCAACATGAATGGCAAAAAGTGAAGACGAATGACCAATAAAACCAATAGATACGAAAAAGCAAACGAAGTTTACAAGCTGTTTCAGTGTTTTAATGTGGCTATGAACAGTAAACTATGCCCAAATTGTTATCAGTGAATAATGTTGCATTGTATTAAGCTTTGATCAGATACATTTTTTCTTTGATGGAAAATAGAAGGTTCTTCGGACTACTGAGCACTAATCAAAAAATCACGGTATGGTAGACGAATTTTCTGTGATTTTTCGCGGTAACTTCTCATACCTTTTAATACTACCGATAGTGTAATTCACTTTACCCTGAATATCTCTACGCAAGAAATAATCTTTATTCTAACAATATCGGTATTTTTAAATATTATTTGAGATTTTTGAAGATATAACAGTATTTCGATCAAGGTTAAAATAACTCAATATTACTGGTAAGAGATTTTAACTGACTATGAACAAATAAATCTCTTGATCAAAGTTTAAGAAATGAGACTGATAACTATGCTCACAAGTACTTTCGACGTATGTAATTATTGTAATTATTGGTGATCCAAAGGACTTCAATTATATGTAAGTTATGCTTTTCTTATGATGAGCCATTAACATCGACGTTTTGTATTCACGAGAAACTGTTTATGAGGCTTCTTACAGTAAAGGTCCATGAGATGACTCATCAGTTGGATATATCTGCATATCATATCATGATAATTATCATTGGATGAAGACATATGGATGTCATCACTTAAGATGCTTACTCGTGTTTCACAGAATATGAATATTGGCATAATGACATTATTTTCCTTCGTAACACTACAAGAGTCTATATGTTGAATTCATTACTGAAGTGGTATCCGGAAAATTAGCTACTACAAAACCTTTCAAGTATGAGTATAGTGTACCATGTTCCTATATGTATGAAAGGATATAATAATAATAAGACCTGAACTTTCACTGATCTGCTCTAATTCGTAACTTCCGCAGTTCGTTATCATTACGAACAACGAATAGAGACATCTGGTTTGAGAGCTTTTCCTCGATAAGCCGACTACAGATGAGTGGGCACTGCAAATTTTGGGGCCATAAACATCGATTAGCTAAATACTGTTCAGTTTAGATAAACATATTGGATGGATGCGAAGTACATTATAGTGATGGTTGGTGGGTGAGTTCTAAATTTTACCATGTTTGTTATAAAAACACAAGAGATGCAGTCTGATTAAAGATTTATATTTGTTGCTTCAAAATATTTTCCATCCAGGGTTACAATAAGGCGGCCTGCTTAAATAATTGGGCTACCGAAATTACATTCCTCCAGAATGCTTAATTTCATCTGAATTTATCATTGTTTTAATCGTCCAGTTGTATCAAATGACCTTTACATAAATTTGAGCGATGATTTAATATGTTCTCAAGTAAACGCTGTATAATTCCTCAACGAAATGAAGATATACTTCAGATTATTACTCTACATGTGAATCCTGTGTGAGGAAAAATATACTTTGGAACTGAATACGCTGAAAATATTTGTACCGTATATTCGCATACTGTGTTAAATAAAGCTTTACGATTATTATTATCATAAGAAAGGCACCAACAGGCTGATTGTAGAGGCTTTTTTATCAACTACAATTTCCGGAATGTCCCGTTGCAGAATATATACTTCAACTTGAACTGTTGCGTCACCTGAATGTTCTAGACAGTAGACTCTGTTTGATGTAGTCATAAACAGTTGCACAATAACGCATACTCAAATATGTTTTGTCGTAAGATACTCTTCCTGATTCCTCATTTTCGTATTTCAGACCATTTTTCGTAGCCCTAATCACAATACTATTCTTCAGATTCAGGCGTATATTTCTAGTTGTATGCGTACTCACTGCAATATTGGTAAGTTCACCAGAGGATCAAAATAATTCACTTGATTTTATTTAGTCGTGATTGATTTGTTTTCATTGTACACATCTGGTTTAAAATTTGTATACTGATTATTTAGATCTTAAGCTTGACAATGATACATGCTGCACTGAATCACTTAAAAAGAATATACTCCAATTGGATCTTAACACATCCGTAGCACGTGTGGTTTGTTAAATGTTTACAATTTAAATAACTGCACATATGTATTCCTATTATTCAGCTGAGAGACATATCACAATGAATCGAATGTTGTTGGGTTAGTGATGGAAGTGACTCATATCCACGAAACCACTCCATTCTGAATTTTGAGTTGTCATCTTTAGTGCGACGTATTTGTTCAAGTGTGCTTTAAGCGCAGTATAGTGCTCAAATCACTCATATAATTTCCCAATAGTTTTAATAAACTACATTGCTTCCTAATCTATTTCACTAGAACGGGTATATTTTTCTATCTCTGGTACTGATGCCCCGCCATTTCTGTCGTACGAGCTAGAAGCAATGGAGGAAGATTGAATGACTGTGCTCACTATGTACTCGACTGATGAAAATTTATCTACCTATTCTTTGAAGAGTTTATTACTCCGATGTCATCATCTTTGACTTGTTGAAACGTTTTCAGAGCAATTAGAATGTGAATTCAATTCTGTGTAAACCCTGACAATTGCTCAGTTTGACGTCATGTAGTTTCACTAATAAGCATCACACTAGCTGGACAAGATCGTTAATGTTTCAAGATGAAATGCTACGGCTCGCTAACACATTTTATTCTATCTCTGCAGTTTATGTTTCGAAAGACTAAATGTCAATATCTTCTCATATGCTTATCAAACAGGTTGGAAATGAAGGAAGTGTTAGGCGAGAAACTCATCCTTTACTACTCAATTAGCATAAGAAACTGTTTTTAACTTCTCGTTTTTGTAGTTCATGATGACACCATTTCTATTGTGTTACAATTTCAGTTATGATTATAATCATTTTATACATTGTACCTTGGTAATTCATTGTTACTGATCAAACAAGAAAGTTTCCTATAATCGATTTCGGCCACCTATACCATGTAATTTATTTCTAAGTATATTAGATAGGATGTGTTATTGAATGTTGGGTATGCCATGCTGCATCCCGAGTACTGTGCTAGAATAAAGCAAATTATTATTATAATCCTGTGTGTCGCATGATATATGCTAGTCCTAAAAATTAAAACACTCCTTCCTTATGGCTAGCAATCCGTTGAGACCTGAGTATATTTTTACATTCAATAACGCCTACATTAGGTATATGTTAAACGTCATGGAATTCAACTCTCCCCAACTTCATATCATTTTTTTCAATCGTTCACTGGATTTAACTTTATTTTTCAGGACGTGTGCGCAGTACTAGCGGGTGGATTCTTCAACTCCCTTCTGTCCTTGGTAAGTTGAGACTTTGTTTGATTTTTTCACGAAAATGTCATATTTAAAATGTGCATGCTGACTTTTATTTTCAGGAAACCGACTATTTCATTTAATAAATTATATAACCGCCTATTAACAAGACTTGATAAACAGAATGATATAAAAGTTATTTGATGTTTAAAAATTCATGTTTTTTGTGCTACTTTTCTGTTTTCAGATCACAGTAATTTTCGCAGACCTCCTCAAATGAGTTTCACATCAGGTATGTGTGTTACAATGTGTCTAACGATACTTGTGATATATTGTGGCGTGTACACCATTTTGTGCACGTGAACACGTTAAATGTAGGACGATCCACACTTCAAACTTTTAATAAACAAACTATTTATACAATGAAACGTTTCAAAAAAGAAAAAAATGTTTTATGAATCTGCAGTTGGATGTTGATGGCTGTGTCCTGCTCTTTTAAGTTGCGGGAAATCCTAAATCACGCCATTTTATATCGGTGAACTGACGAAAACCCTATATGTTCACTTTTGTTTGTGTGTATGTGTGCCTTTCAGTATATATCAGCAAAGGCGGAATGCGCGGGATGCAACACTCATCAAGGAACTTTGAGTAAATGATCCTTGTGATCTTCGAGAAGACACTCTGAGTTATTCAGAAATTTAGTTGTTAAGTAGATCAATTGACGTTGTTTGAACTATGACACACATGCGTTGAGTCAAATCTGTGAGCTTGTTTACTAAATTATCAAGAAGCAAATTAATGGTTTCAAAGG
This sequence comes from Trichobilharzia regenti, assembly GCA_944472135.2. Taxonomy (NCBI): domain Eukaryota; kingdom Metazoa; phylum Platyhelminthes; class Trematoda; order Strigeidida; family Schistosomatidae; genus Trichobilharzia; species Trichobilharzia regenti. The sequence continues at coordinate 70,237,139 of OX235267.1, forward strand.
CTTCCATTTGACATCACCGTTAAGTTGATTTGTGTAGGCAAATACGTGAATCCACAGTTTAAGACATTTAAATGAGCAAGTGTGTATACGTACATCTTTGTGAGCAATGAGGCTATAGCTAAAATAAGAATTCAGGTGTTCGCAGTGATGAAACGTTTTGTTGCTGCTACTCAGGCAGAGATATTAACTGAAACAAATAATATTTGTGCAAATGTTGTACCTTCAGTTTTGACCTCATGAAATAAACAGGAGTGTCCGGAGAAGTGTGTGCAAACAATAATAGTAGTCTGAAATAATCAACTGTGAAGTACAAGTGTGGTGGGAGGTGGCTGCCAGCTAAAAGTGGTAGACAGTATTTTACGCCAGTGCGTATGTCCCAAATATTGGTCGTGAGAAAATATGAACAACGACTGATTCAACAAATAACCGCAGCGCACTTTGCCTAGCCGAATACAGTTATCATATAGATGATCTGAGATTCGAGAAACAGCCACAAAGAGATGCAAGGTAAACTTTCTGTGAGAAATAACCAATCAGAAGACTGTGTTTTTCTGATAAAATTAATCTATAATAATGTACATGAAAATATATAAATACGTGTTGATTTCCTTAATAAACGATCTGTTGCCTGGCCCTTGTTTTCTGTTGTTACACAGGTGATAACCATGTGACGACAGGCATCATCAGAAGTACGTGGATCATTGATGTAACGCTCTGAAATGAGTATAATCATGCGCTATTATGCATTTCATGTGCTACTTAACTAATACTACCTAATAAATTTACAACTAGTGGACTATTGGGATACACAGAATTTCGCATTTACGACATGATCTATAAACAAGTTGGTTATAAATAGCGCCGCCAATATTGCTTTTATTCTATACCGTCATTCGAATGGCATACATAAATGTCTACCGTATCGGCAGTTATAACTCAAAGTAAGAATATTTCTCACAAATGAAAAGTGTAGGCTAATTCTCAATCATTTTTGTAGATTGTGGAAAGCTTTACGAATATAAAATTTCTACCTCATCAAAAAGGTACTCTCCTTCCCAATTTTACTGGTTGATTTCGCTTCCAGTGACTCCGCGGGTCTTATATTTTGAAAAGTGTCTTTAGTAATCACCTGTAAAACAGCAAGTGTTATGAATTTCTCTTTCTCAGTGTTTCAATGATCAATAGTCAGTCACATACAACTGGAACTGAAGAAAACTCGTGAAATTGTCGAATTTACCTCTGATGTTCTGATGCTGTTATCCCGACGACTTTGAACTGAACGTAATATGTGGGGATTGTCATTTAATCTATTATGACGTCCTGCGTAGCAGTAATTCAACTACTAAGATGATCCTGTTATCTTCTTTGTGAACAATGTACCAAAACAAATTGATGAGGTAGCAGCGTTCTTAATGAAACATTCTTCTTTCATGACAGAGGAAAAACAGCATATAAAAATCCAAAAAATAACGCGAATGATTAACGGTTACTACTCAAGTACTGAATTGATGTACAAGTAAAACAAAATGAATTTGCATGTTGGTTTGTTTATTAGATGTAGCACACAGTGAAACAGTATTATTTACTGGATGACGTGATACATCTAATAAACAAACCAATATGGAATTACTCACTACCACAGTGCCCACGTTTTATACATATATATTTAAATAAAACTGGCTGAATTTCGAGTACTTCCCTTAATATCAAACAGGTAGCTCGGTGATTCAACGAGAATTAGATTCGTGACAGATTTGGTTTTACATGTTTTAATATTCTCTCACCATTACGAAAGTAATAAAGTAAAGATAGGCATATGGTGGCAGCTTTTAATTTCATGGAAATCTACGTTGTTTTTCAACTCGTCAAGAAATAGACATGGGAATATTTGGAAAGCAGCATATTTTCAGCAGAGATACGTGTGCAACGGATCGATTTAGGGCATCAATTCAATGATGGTGCTAATAAGAGGATGATGAAAAAGTTCAGAAGAAAGAGAAAATAATTAAAATAAAGCTAAACATCTTGGTATGCCTGACCTTTCAGTTTTCAATTATTTCTGTTGATTCACTCTCATCAGTTTTTTCATCTGAAGCTACAGAAGATATAAATATCAACAATAATACGAGCGTTTTTGTATGCAAAGTAATCCAGTCTACACATGTCATCAATATGACATATAGTATATACAAGAAGTAAGCATATTTACAATTTCTAACTGACACAGCTTACATATACACATATACGGAGAAAGTGATGGAATGGTTGCAATGAGCTCGCTTTGCCTTGCTAAAAACAGTTTACGTGATATAATCACAGGTATCAATAATGCTTGAATTTGGCAAAATACGCGTAACAACTGTAGTCTGCATACCGAGAATGCTTTTACTTTATTAAAACTGAAACTAACGCATGGAAAACTAAATTTTTCACGAATCTGTCGATGGGTAGCTTGGATCTATCACATAGCTACTTTGTTTTAAACTGAGACAAATGCTTGAAATTTATCAAATTTCTTAGTTTTGCATTTCTGGTTTAATCACGTCCTTAAGTGGTAATCGGTTTTGTTTATTCTGCCAGTTTCTCAGTAGAACATAGGGCTTCACACAAGAGGCTTGATATTTTTGGAGCAGTGTTGTTAATGTTCACGGGACGGGGTTGCTAGGCTCATGTGAAGTCTCCCCCTATTACCAGTACTTTTACTGGCCCTGTGAAGTAGATGTGTGCGTCAGTGTGTGTTCTACTGTTGTGTCGCTGTCAGCAACATGTCCGTTACTCACTCCACCTATTTTGACCTTCATTTCGCTGATATAGTACTGAGCAAACGGGATGAAGTTAGAATAACGTGTGTGGAATACCAAGAATTCATGAGTTTGCTTCGGCATATCTTTAAGTTTCTCCTAGGAGAAACAGGACATACTGTTTATTGACACTCAGTATATATCATATTTATTCAAGTGTGGTAAGCATAACAGAATCCAAAAACAACACATTTAATGAGAGAACTTAAGTCAGTAATCCTAATAACTTTACACAGCTCCTAATATTAGTGACCAAAGATTGATGTAAAGTACAAGAATATAAATTTCGCGACGGTGGTAGATATGACGGTTGATACTCAGAGGTTGACAACTTTCAACGGAGAGTATGTAACATAAAGTGATGAGACAAAATCAAAACCACACTACTTCGCAGCCTGATGTGGTGTGTAGTGAATGACCATTAAATAGTTTTTGTATTCTGTATTTTAGAATGATCTATTCTTCTCACACTGTATCGCTTCGCAGTTCCAAGCGTATACGCTTTTTCGGAAACCCCTATCTATCGTTGAATAACTGTACTGACATGATTAATTTTCTACCTGAATTCAGCAGTGTTGTACCTCTGGCTGAAACATATTTGCTTTCGGCGGCTTATTCGTCAGAATGCATAGCTCTTTAATGGTGGAAAGCATCAGCAAAGACTCGAATTCTCTCATCGCCAAAATTGACAAAACATGTGAGAAACACTAATCTGTTAATTACTTTATTTATTTATCAAATGATTTTGAAAACTGGAAATGTGCACTGTCCAATAAGTGACATTAGAATGTATACGTTTATGTGACATAATAAGGTGCGTAAAAATCTTGGTTCATCTATCTTTTTTCCATGACGTCTAACCAAAACGTCTTTTTTTTCAATTCGAAGTGTGAGCTGTAGACAGTGTCTAGGAAGGCGATGAAAGCACCCGAAAAAAATCATCTAACACGAAGAAGAAGTTAATCCAGAAAATTTTCAGAAATCACAAAGAACTACTAACATCAGAAGTACTTCATATCAAATAGAATCCAAATTGTCTGAATAGCAATCATGGACAAAAACATAATATGATCTGGTTACGACACTTCCCTCCTCCATGAAATGACACTATCAACACAAATGTCATAAGCAATTTAATTATATAAACACACGCTGGTTTTATAATATTATACAATAATCAAATCCAGCAATCTATGCCTGGTTTTGTTATCCTTAATAATTGGCCAACTTGACAAACTAAAACTGACCTCATGCTGAGGAATGGTGATTAAGTTTGATTTGCTGAACGACTTTATCATAGGCTGACATCAGTTAGAGAACCATTGGGAAACCTCGGAGTATTGAACAGATGTTCCACCCCAGTTTATGACTCTCCTTCAGCATACAACCATTGGTTCTCTAAAAGATGTTATCCCGTGATGAAATCCTCAAACCAATCAAATATCGTCACGAAACCGATACTTGAAAGATGATTAAGTTGTTACATATAACCTGAGTTTTGTGAATTCTGGTTAAACAATACTTTTGAAAAGCTATTGGCATTAAATAGCGATACATAAATGGAAACAAAACCGTTATCTTTCGTATTCATTGGGAAATACAAAATACCTCTTAAAAGTAATATCACATGCTCAATGCCCAAATGTTTTTCAAACTGTTGAAAGTGAACTATGTTTAGGCATATGTGACAGGGGGAGAAACTATACCGAAGATAATCGTGTGAGCTACAAATATTCTCCATTATAACAAACCTTCATCAAATAGAACACGGGAATCACACAACTTCTTTTGGTAAGTCCAGTCAATGTAGCAGTGGAAAGAGGTTTCCAGTAACATTTTATTTTACCATTTATGGTTGAGTTGATTGCCTTGATGAAGAATAATTTGATGTCATGAAAACTGATATCACAGAGGTACCTTGGAGGTCTTCTTTCTTCCCTCCCCTCCCTAGATACCCTTATAAGAGACTGTTTGAAGGGGTCCACTGAAAGTTTAACTTGACTGTTATATAGAAAGTGATGTGAAAGAGTACGAATTTGTTTACCATCGAACAAGTTGAGACTATCTGAGAATGTCGACTAATGCGAAGGGCAATCCCCGATTGCATTCCAAAATCCCAGGTATATCAGACCCACAGCATGGCTGATGTGCCTTGATCAATGTCGAATATGTCATGACCAAATATGTCTGTAAGTCTGTGATCATCTACATAATGCATCGAGACATATTAGGAAATACATACCGCCTCGCACTCTTGTAAAATCACAAAGGAGAGCAAGACCCTGTCATATCTGATGGCATCCAGCGACATAGTTTTGCCACATATAGACGGACTGCTGTTTGAGACTTGCTGGAAAAAATTATACAAGGCCATATTCCAACAACAGCGATGTATATGAACAAGAAGTAAACCTGTGTCATATGGGTAAACCAGTAATTCCAAACATATTTGATGCATTGAAACATTGAAGACATTTCATTTATCCACGCAATTGAGAATAAGCAAGTCCAAATTGTGATGCTTACTTAAGTTACGGATGTAACGGATTTTATAATGCACAAGCTAAGTACTTCTACTAATGAAGCGTAGGACACCTCTGGACGTTTTTGACCACGATATTCTCCTAAATTATTCTCTGAACATCCAATTGTGCAGCACGTGAAGAATGAAAACAATGTGTTGTTGGTTCCGAAATTCAATTGACGATGGAAGGGTTTGTAAAGAAAATGAAGTCGTAGTTTGCTGAAAGGACAGCGTGTGCTTGTATGAATACACACATAACTATTTGCATCATCTTCTGGAGTATCATTAGTGATAGGTGGCTGGATTAACTGACGAAGAGAAGAAATGAACGGTAACTATGAAACACCCTTGAAATCATGGAAGTAAGGTGAAAAAACACTATACAGAAGGTATACGCAAATGGGGTTTTTAAAATTTGGTAGACTTATTTTGCACATAGCCGTACATTCAGTTGTCAGTCAATAATTCCGTTGCCAAACACTATTGTGTTCTGAAGTTACATTTGGTGTCGCATCTGCATCTTGCAAATGAGACGTTCAAGGCTCTTGTGAGGCTTCATTACTGCTGCTGAGCCGACGGGCGTGCAGGATTAAAAACGTTAATTCTTTACTAATTCGAATGAACTGTAGATGAAGTCATATTAATCGAAAATAGCGTTTTAGCTGAACAAATTTCTCTGTTTTAGTGAATGACTTCATGTGCAGTACTGGTGAATTAAATCTTTTTGTTTAGATTAGACGGATGACACTCAGTTTTTTTCTGCTAGACGCTTGTATTCATATATATATGCTTCAAAAATAAATTCAAGTTAATGCATTAGTATCCAAATTCATGTAAAACACTGACTGCTTTGCGATGAACGAAGGTAATGCATTCTGTTCATGTGAAAATATGGTTTCAAGGATCAATCCACGCCTTATAACGAATCTGCTGTGTGCTCCACTCACTTATCAGTAGTCGCAACATTCTTCGCCAACTGCAGAAGCAATTAAAGCTGGCAACAATGACAAACGAGTCATATATCAACACCGGTTGCGTTAACTGTAATAAATTCCGAAACTGCATTCATCATGCACAGTGAAAGTGATAAGCTTTCAAAAGGCAACTCTGCATAGCTCAAGAAAAAATTATGGAATCTAATACAACTGAAACAAAGCAGCAACTCACTTTCAGTGGTTCCGGAATTAAATGATATTGTTTTATATACGGAACATGAAGATCTGAGCAATAAGCGTACCTAACAGGCACCTTGATGCCACTCTGCTCATCTATTTTGAGTGAACTTAAATGGTGCATCTTTGATACATGAAAGCAGGAGACAACTTTCATGAGCTATCAGTGATGAGAACCTTTCTGAATATTTATGGTTTCCTGTGAAGGCACATCTGCAGACAAGGACTGTATTTCGTAGGATAAGATGAGTTATTTTATTCGTTCCATTCCTTTGACAAATTTGAATGAGTCTTCTAGTGTTGGTGTGTTTTCTTGATACCTTTTGTGCTTAACAACGAAAATGTTAACGGTAAGAAGAATTCGCCATAGAAAGCGTATGCTCTATTCTTTTAAATTCACATTTATGTCAAAATTAAGCCATTCAATTTGTGATGTTAAACAATGACAGTGATTGGCTTTAGGTTATTTGAGAGGTCACTATAACAACGGAACTCTAGATGCCTCAATTTTTAGTGGTTAGCAAGGACTTATTTTATACATAAATAAATCAGAGTGATAGGAGCTCATTATTCATTATTTCATCTACTCTTCTCAAATAACTAAAACCTACCTAACTCAAAATGTAAATGACAGAAATGATTTGACTTCAATTTATTTTTTCTCTGACATAGATGAATTTATAGAAACTACATGTGTATTGTGAATCCGGAATAGTGGATGTTGTTTAACTGCTGGAATTTAAAAATATTGACTATAGGTAGAGTTTTGGTTCCATTCTTATCTATCCTTTTTCACATTTTCTTTCTTCTGTCTTCAAGAAAACTGTGAGCTTACTACAGCTAATGTGGCGTTCAAAAATAGGATCACTTACAGAACAAATAAGTTACTGTAATCTATATTCAGAGAGCTGATTGGTAGTCATAGCAGATTAAATATATTGTAATTCAAATCTTAGTAATCATGTAATAGAAATTATTTCAGCTCCATTTTTCTTGACATTATGAAATAGAATGCCTAGACAGTGTATACAATTTTCAATAAAGCTAATTGCATAATATTTTCTCTCCGCTCAGGATCTTGAAGTGAAATATTAATCGATGGTAGCTAGTGTGACAAAGTGTTATCTGATGACAATCGAAAGCCATTCACTCATGATATTCCTTCTTTCTCTGCCTCGATAAATGCACGACATTTAGTTGAATGATAATCGTAGAAATTTTAGAATTGTATTTTAAGACTCAAAAGTGTAACATAGAAACCGGTATCTCATGTGCTATTTTACGTCGTCAGCCATGATTATACTTGCAAATGAGCAGGTTGGAAACTTGTGCAATACACGAGAGAGTGAGTAATCCCATTAGCTATCTTATTTTAAAAGACTCAGACATGCTAAGCGAGAGAAATTATACTCAATGCACAATACATAACGAGAGGAGATTTAAATGGGGCAAATTTCAAGTAGATTGTTGAATGTACTTTGAAAAATGAACTGCCAGACAAGTATTCTTAGTTGATTTCTCCTTCTTGTTAATGTATACACTTTTGATATCAGAAATACAGAGATAGGTAATTGACTAAAATTAAATCAATATACCTATTTAAATGATTAAAGAAGATGCGGGAGTCTTTGTTTAAAATAGAACGGCACATTTGGCATTTCAATTGACTTATCCCACTTGACCCTACAAAATCAAAACTATTCCAAATTTCACACACACACCGTCGATAAACACATCATAAATGCTTCCATTGCTTGTTTGATTCTTCAGGTTAGAACGCAAGTGATCAGCGTTAACAAGACTTTGACAACAAGGAATCCAAACGAAATAGGATATTCTGCGACACATTTAAATAAAGTCAGCTCCAAAAATTGAATTCTTTGGAAACTAACTATGATCGCCATCAGAACCGATGTATATTGTAAGTTAGCTCTGAACCGGAATTACTAGAATACACTGAGGAGCAAAGTCAGTGCTCTGAAATACAAACACAGCAAAGTGTGAGTGATTTAAAAAGCTGAAACACAGAGATATATGAATTCAGGTTGGATACTGTGATGGTATGTGAATCTTTGGCGAATTTCGTAACTTTGTAGAATTACACCAATAATATGAAGCCTCATCAATATAACCTCCGCTTTTACATATTCTTTATGTTATCAAATTGTATAACATTGTAAGTCAGATATTAAGTCAGAGTCAGTAGACCCTTCCACATATAAAAACGTTAGTTTGAACTTACCGTATTGACATATTCGCATGCAATCGGGAGTCGGAGGTTGAAGGTAATATGCATTTACGGGACGCAGGGTAAACTAATGGAGGATAAACGAGTGTCAGGGAGACGTGAAGCTGCATGACTATGGTCAGCCTGAAATAGAAGCAATCTTTCACAACAATGACAACATAACAACGTTAAATGGCAAGGAAAGTTGCATGAGTACCAAGTAACTGTTCTCGGATGCCGTATGATAATAAATTAACTCAGATAACTCACGTGAACACAAGTTGTACATAGAATGAATTATAGAGTTTTCACAGTGCCCTTATGAAAATGATTAGTAGAATAAACATTACAATGAGGACTTAAATACTGCTGCAGTCATTGTTACCCACAGCAATACATACGTGTAAAATGATGTGCTGGATTTCAGCGTACGTCACTTTGTAAAAAGTACATTATTATGCTTGACGTTTTAAGACAGTCGCTTGCAAAGTAAAACCAGGGATTTCATTCGATGAATGAGCTTTTCACATTTTCTCACAAAGCTTAACTTATTTGTTCACTGAAACTTTCCATGTTGTCCAGAACAATATGGATCATGATGGTTATCAGCAGAAATACTTTTAATTATATTTAACTAACTGTAAAATGATGATACAATGCAAATTATTTGACATCTTAAAAATACACAGAATTTTATTTAACAGTAACCAATTCAGATTTTCGGGATGATATGAATTATCAGGCTGAGACCTTCATCGATTCTTCCGATTCACTCAGTGTGGCAGTGTGAAACGTGCTTTGAGTGAATCTTCATAATGTAATGAATGATGTGCTTCAAGTAGGAATCCTCAATGGTTCACAATTTTTCATACTTGGAAACTCATTTGAGTTATCGTCCAAAAAGAATAAATCGCAACGAATAAACTTCAGATTACGATGAAATCACTGACATTTGTCAGAAAACTGACATCATCTGCTCCATTTCACCTGACAAATTTCATGCATTCACATTTATTGGGGAAAAATGTTGACTTTGTAACACTGAAACATATAATGAAACAAAAAGTTGGATCCCCAACATACCACCTATTGTAATTCCAATATTGTGTCACAGATTTGTTCAAAACAATCTGCAGAATCCTGATAACATATTCATTAATCCTGATTAACACCTGTAGAACGTGGATGTCATGATTTTTATGAGGTTATCTACAAAACTCTAGAATTTAGACCCATCAGTAATTCATGTTGCGAGTGTTATCGTTTGTCGTCCATTCACTGTGATTTATTTTACATCTGAGCCTTCACATCTTTCTTATCTGTTTGTGAATTTTAGAGAGTAATCGTAGTTTTTCAACACATTTTCGATAATCATAAATATTTTCTCCTATATCTCCACAGAGCATATTCTCCCCGGCCTATAGTATAGTGTATATTATATATACATACTATACATACATTATACACGTATATATATATACACATTATATACATTGTTTGTTATAGCATAGACCCCATATTATTGGATACGATATAGTTATCTACCTCGATAAACATTACTCCTGATCCCTTTCCAAGAAGCAATATGACGAGTTTTTCATTATTTCTGGGAGCTTTTAATACTCTATGATGCTCTACGGAAAGGATTTGATAATATATGGTGTTGAAATGGGGTATTGATTTGTAACGTCGATCAGCTACCTTTGAATCAGCTCCTCTTGTCCTCAACAACTGCAGTAAGGTCATCCAGTTACTAGAAGACGTATTCGAATTAAGATACGACAAAGCTTCCTTTGAAAAAGTTATTCAGGATATGTAAGTTTAATCCAAGAGAAGGCAGTTCCATTTCAATGTAATCACAGGTAAAATCCTCAGGATCTTCTGTGAAGACGTCATACAATTTCTTCTTTGTTGGGGATTTCGGTAGAGTTTTATCAAACATTGCACACGTTAAAGCTACTGAATAAAACTGATGTACTTGATACTTCTTAATTCTGTTGATTCACTAAGCAATTCGTATTCCGTCGAATGAGAGAGGGAGGAAATTAGCAAGTGCATAGTGGCTTAATGAGATGGCGAAGCAGTAAGACTGAAAGTATTCTTCGTAAAACTTCATTTACGTCAATCATCTAAATATCCTGCAGCGAATTACTACCAGCTGATTCAGGGATTTAAAGATAGATTCTGGGTAGGATGATTATTCAGAAACAGTTGCTATAAGAATCACTTCTCGACAACCACTCCTTGCTAATAACATGATTTTGTTTTCGCTTTCACATGGATATTGTGAGCACCGCATTAAATCAACCAAGTTTGTGTTACTTTTCAGACTACTTGCAGCACTTCCGATGTTCATCCTCGCTCTGCTCAAAATACTTAAAATTCGCCGTGATGCTGATCATTTGCTGATAGAATTCAGTGTAAGTTTTCTTGAGTCATTGTTATCCCGTTACCTGAATGAGGATTTTATAACTGAAGCTGAATTGACTTTTGTTTGCTTCAAACCAACATACAATTTTGTACGCCTTGTAGTGCATTTACCACGAATTTTTGTATAATTTTTAATTATCTGAGAAAATCACAAATTAGAATTGGTGTCGGATGATAAATTGCGTAGCTGATGCATGTTTCTAGCTGTGGAGGGTTGAGTAGTTCATCGCCATGCAGCAAACATAACAATGACCTCAATAGAAATAATAATCGCTCTTGATTTTTGATAAGACCTATATTTGTATGTTGACAAACAGAGTTAATCATGCAACCACATACAGTTAACTCACAGACACATCAGTAAACTGAAATGTGGACAAATCATTATTAACATTTTTCAGTATTCTGATAACAATTCTTACGAAGTCAGTCGACCACGTATCGATGGAACAGAAGACGCTGTAGATGTTTACAGGTTTCTTTTTACCAGGTATGCACTAAATCAGACCCTCAATAGATTATGCCATTCACATTTGTGTTGATGACACCTACATCGCCGAAATTCCTAGTTCACTCATGTCAGCTAAATTAAAAAAACTTCTTCCTCTTTAGTAGCCATAGTATTTTATTCCCCTGTCAAATCTTTTACCGCTATATAGTGTAGCCGATCAATAGCTCTCATAGTAGCCAGAATTGTAAGCAGCTAGAAATTATCAAAGTACGTTAAATGTCACAATAGTTTGTCTTTGTAAACAAGCAGGCGGGAGTTTCTGAAATAAGTCGAAGTAATCTCCAAATTGAGTTGCATTGATATATGCTGCATTGCAATAAATAAATAACTAATAAAATGCTCAAATGTTTTTCAAGTTCCTATTATGTTCATGGGATTCGCAACTATGTACCGTGGTTCCAACATCTTCATTGCTTCAATATCTCTCAGTGTGACGATAGCACTAACTACATTTGTGATCGTTTCGGCTTTATACCTGAGAAATTCATCCACTACTCTGACTATTACACTATTCACACTCATGTGCATTTCGGTGATCATTGGAGTCATTGTGTACGTTGTTCATACAACATGCATCCCAGGTAAGATTTGAATAATCGGATTCTATCATAGCCTCACAATGTATCATTCGCATTAACACTACCTGGCTGATGACTGTTGATTTAAATAATGCTACATTTGGGAAACAAAGACGTGGATTCCATGTATTTAGGAGGTTATACCTACATGACATAAACCATTTCATTAGATTAGAGAAGATGAATCCTGAGGAAATCGTCGTAAACTGGACTATTGTTTTATTTCTGCAGACGTCAACTTGCTTCCTTTCAGTCCTCTTTTACGGTCCTTGAGAGTCGTCAAAATAAGTTCCACGGTATTTTGAATCTATCTGTCCACCTATCTAATATAGTATTCCACCATATATCTGATAACACATGAAGGCGTTTATTCTATTGAAAATAAACTGACTGAATTTGCAGTCATGCACTATCAACAGTGTTAATTAACTTTTATGAGGTTAGAGTACATCAGATGAATGTAAAGTGATATCTTCCAGGAATTATAGTAATGATAGCATAGGTGCAGTACATTCATCGGCGATTCTAGTAGTGGAGTGGAACTTTAGTGACAATGAATGAAAGACATTTCAGCTAACTAATACAAAATCCTGATTTTTGTTTAAAGTTTAACAAGACAGTTTCTGATGTTGAATGTTTTTGCATAATTTTAGCGGATTTACACAAATACCATTGCAGTTTGCTTCGGTATCGCTGTGGTTTTAGTAAGTTCCAATTCAATATCTGTGTAATCTGGAGTGAGCCAACTTATTATAATGATGTTTTAATGTTTCTATACCGATATCTTGTGTAAAGTGTAGCGTTTGCTAAGTCATCTTCTACTGTTTAGGACGTTTGTTTTCAATGCATAGCAGCAAATATTGCTAGCGGAATGGGACTCGTTAGCTTTAAATTTGAAAATTTCCACATACACGCATAATTTAGTGATGATGTGATGTGAAGTATAAATTATTTTTCAAGAGTGCAGACCACTCAGAAAGGTTACTATTCAACCGGAACCGCATTTTGAACCTCTTCCGTCGGACAATTGTAGCATATAGGCTTATCCTAGGTTTCAAAGGTCAGTTTAGTTTTATCGAATGCACTAATCACCGTTTGACATCCACAAGTTCATGAATCATATGGTACACTGATTAAAATACTTTGTATAGGCAAAAATGTCCCACTTAGTAGATTTGATTCATTCATCGTTGCTTATTTCTCCACATTTCAGGCGGTTTTCTTGACAATGAACAAACTGCGGCTTTGCATCTCATACAAGAGTACTTATTGCACAATTACATTTCGAGCATTCTGTTTATGGTTGGAAATTCTTGGACTGTTCACAGCAATATACTCTATCTTCGAAAATGAGAATCTACCATGCCCACAAAACCTATTGACATTCGTGGGTGTATAAATATCTTTTAACTGGAATATGATATTTTTTCCAGATAATAATTAATTAAAACATGGATTCTGAACATGCTTTTTATCAACTACAGACTACGAAATGTTATAATTCAATATCAATTAGTTTCCAAGTAGGTGTTGAACTCATAAAGAACTTCTTAGATATCGTGTTCACTAAATGCCTATTCACAATTACGAAATTTCATTATTTAATTTTATCTGAGGCATTTAACATAAAATATGAGATGAAGGGGATTTGAATACATTATTAGGGGATAGATTTGATCTAAAATGGTCTCATGAAGGGAAACATAATCAGTTCTCCTGAAATCCAGACAAAGGATTATCTTTCGAATTCTCAGCTTAACTGAACAATTTTGAACAAAGTGATCGATTCTTTCCAAAGAAACGTCTCTGGTAATTCGGAATTTTCCACATGCGCTTGCTGACTTCGGTTATCTTGAGTTGAAGTTTGTTAATTCCAGTGAATCTTTATCGTGAAAACTCTTTTATGTCTATTTCTTATTGAGTTGGTCACTGAAGGTTTCTGGGTATTTTAATCGCAAGACGAAGAAACAGAACTTTTGTGTATGTGCTGACTGATGTTCTTCTCGAATACTGCCAAAATTTTGCTGCGTTGGCTTGGTTTACTAAGACATCAAAAAATGGAATTTCCTTCTCTTCCTCATTGAATACGACGTGGTTGACTGGAACGGAAGTCATTTTTGAATCATCCTGTCCAGTGATGATGACAGTTTATACGTCACATTGAGCAACATTGTTCTGGTTGTTTAGGTGGTGTCGGTCGTACTCAGTTAATACCTCCTATCAAGTTTTCACCAGTGCCGCTTTTATTCCTAAGTCTCCAAATGAAATTTTGTCTTCAATATTTGATTGAGTAATAAACATCTGTAACACTGTCTGTATTTTCATTCAGTCTTGGTAACTGCAATGTTAACAATAAAGAAACGAAAAAAACAGTGTGATAGGCATCGCATGACTTCTCCTCCGATTAAAGGATAAACACTGATTACTGGACATTCTTAACATGACGTTTTCAAATAAGTCACCTTTACTAAAGAGATTAGTGCATATGACAAACATATGACATAGAATAACATCGAGCTGATTTATAAAACTAAACTGGTCAGAGAAGTGGCATTTGTTCCATCAAAATACCAGATGCAATATATTCACATTTGCATTGTCGAACTCGCTGATGCAGTTTTGATTGCACAGTTCTCACCGATTTCAAGATAAGAACAAAATGATACAATAGTCAATACATGTGGTTTCCGTCTCACTATTAATAAAACTCACAGATTGATGGCAAACGTATGTTTGTACTTTTTTACCTTAGTGCATTCGTCGGGTTAGTCATGAGTAATTTTCCCATGTGTTGCTTCCAGGGATTTAATTTATTTGTGCTTATTTGAGACTCATCTGCAATACGAAACGATGGCATGCCAAGCAAACAAGGCAGCTTCGTTGATCATTCAGCTACTAGATTTTAATTTATTGATGGAATTTTAAATCAATCCAGTTATTGAAAAGCAACATCCGAAAATAAACTAAGTGACCTTTTGTGTTCTAAAATGAGATGGATTTGACTGAATTTCTCTTCAGATATCGTGATAAGCAGAATCCATTGAATAGGTGCTGTTAGGCAACATTGTATGCTTTTTGTGCTTTACTTTACAAAGTGGAAGAAGTTTATTTGATAATTTGTTGGACTCTATCCTAGTAGATGAATAATCTGAATGCTTGCGTTTAACCTGTAGGTCTTCATTTCGATACTTGATGGAGAAATGACTGCATCCCTTTAGGAATTTAGACTCAAATCAGGACGAAACTACCATCTAGTAGTTTCTGGTTTTCAGTGGTTGTCTATCTTAGGCTACTTCATCATCAAATTTGAAATAATAATTTTTAGAAAGAAGAGAACAAGAAGTTCAGCAAAGATATCTTTTCGGCGATTTCATTCTCAAAAGCTATACAATCGCATTTATATAGATTACATTGACGAGAAGCCGGACCTGTGTGTTCACAAGAAGTAAGTCCAACCTCTACAACTACCATGGACCCAGCCTGGTATGTTCTCTTTGTTTCCGTCATTTTTTCTCTTCCTCTTCTGTTTTCCTTCTCGCTTTTTCCTATAGAGCATTTTTCGTTCGCTGTGTGTCTGATTCTTAGTCCCTCAATCTTCGTTTAATACACCTAATTTTTTTTCAGTTATAAAAACAGTTATTTTAATTTCGTTCCCATGCTCTTCCTGATCACAATTGTAATCCGTTTAGAATAACCATTTTGCAATTATATTCTAATTCTGTGTAATTTTTTGTTTCTATACCTCTTGTAATCTATATTCATACCTCCTAACTAACATTTCAAGCTGAAAATTTTGATTTCAATTTGTTTCCATGCTCATTTTGTTCACACCTGTAGTTCGTTCTATCCCTGTGTCTCTTAGCCTTTTGTAATTCATATCAAGTCGAAAATAATTATCATTTTTGATTCTCCTTTAAGATTATTTCCCCAGTTATCAAATATTAACTGTTTTCTAATCCTATGAAATCTTTTCTCTAAGGCTCTTGTAAACTATATATATTCGTACCGTCAAACTATCATATCAAGTTGAAAATTATTATCGCCTTCGTCACAATCTGAAAGTAAACAAACAGATATCGTGGAAGATGCAGTCAAATGGGGACTTGATGAAGCTATGATGCGAATGTTCTACGCTGGGAGACATGTGTTCTTCAGCATTGTCAAGAGGTTTTTTCAACAGTCAGGGAGAAATAGACAATTCAAACTACATCAATCATTTTAGGTGTGTAAGCAAATACATAAGTCGTTCGTACAGCTAATTGTCTATTTTAATGTTGGAGGACTAACCGAAGTGGTTGAAAGCAGCTGAAACAAGGGTACAAAATACTTTAGTAATGAAGCATTATACAGATTAGTGATATGATACTGACGTTGTCCAGTCATTCACTGTTGTCAGCAGGCAGACAAAGAGGATGGTGTTCACAACACGTGAGAAGCCCGATCTCTGTGTACACAAAGATAGGGTGAATAATCTAAATCTGTCGTAGTTATGTCTTACTAATCGACTTTATTATTATTATATACTTTAATTCATATTATTTTATACTGTGAGTAGAACATCGGATTCGCTGAATCACATGTTTTATGAAATGTATTGTTTCGAATAAAGCAATCAGTACAAGAATGAATAACCAAATTATCTCTTTCGTCTTCGTCATGCATAGACCACATATGCAAGAGAAATAAGACTCAGTTTTATAAGAAGAGTAACACAGAGTCATGAGTTACGGTTGCCTAAGATATTCTGAAAGTTACCTAGACCATATGTAATTTTTCAGCCATTTTCCATGCAACATCTGCTATATAGATCTCAGCAAATATTGTGTTCTGATGAGGAATATCACACTGACTGCATGTTGCCTGATATAACAAACCGAAATAAGTTATGAATATTCTGATGATTTTTAACACATTAGTTATAAAGATTAGGGAAACCATGAGTGGAATCAAACTGTAGAGGTTCATAGATTGTGGTCGACCAGCAGTGAAAAATCTGCATGTGGCAGTCAGGATATCAGTGTAAGATGGTTACTTGCAAATAACAACACCATCTAATAATGAAAACTCTGAGAGGCAATTTAAAATGTTACACTTTCTGAAGTGAAATAAGTAACACTTTGACTATTTCCCTCTCACGTTTGAAAAGCAATTCCATAAAAGTCACAATTTTTTACATAGAATATTAGCCAAATATCTTATTTCAACAGTATTAACAGTAGGCAAGAAACAGATTTATATTCAGCATGTTTTCAAAGACGATGATATTAAAGGAATGATTTACATAAGAATAGGAGCCGTCCTAAACAGACGGTATCATGTTTTTGCTGCAAGCAAAACTAGTCGCTCGACTCCGAACATTATGCTGGCTGGGACAATCAACCTTCGGTATGCACCCCACTTATGCTACATCTGAATGTGTATTATTATTACTTATTTATTATGTCCTTTAATTCCTAGAGGAACATGGGTCTTCAGCCGCGCGTCTCCACTGCCTTTGGTTTTCTGCCAACTTTTTCATCCCGCTTCAAGTCTGCCCACATGCTTTCATCTCCACTTCACATGACCTCATCCAAGTCACCCTTGGACAACGAACTGGCCGCTTCCCTTTCAGGTTCCACTCGAGGGCTTGTCTGGTAATGTCACTTGATGGTTTCCTCAGCGTATGGCCATTCCACCTCCATTTCTTCCTGCCCCTTTGTTTCACAATCGGTTCCGAATATGTATATCGATTCACATATAGCTACAGTGGCAGTCGCATGAGGAGGGAAACAGTTAGGCCTAAGTCACATTTTCTGAGCCTGTACAAAAAAGAATGAGTAGTTCGGAAATGCCAAAAGCCAAATACTTGAGGGACAGGGAACGGCAATTTAAACATAAGAGGCATCCCAAATGATCAACAGACAATTCATTCGAAATCTTCCCCAGTTTGCTGAGACGATTGCAGTGGAAACGGCTAAAATGTGACCTATGCGTTCGAAAAGAAATCCATAGCGGGAATTGTATTGACCTGAAAAATAACTCCCCAGTGGCTAATTGTTATCTAATTTCATGGTTTTTTGCCACACTTATATAAGACTTCCTTTTGTTTGCTGGAAGTTCACCTAATGTCCTCCTGTATTCACCAAATTTATGCGGTTATGGTCTGAAAGCGTCGAAGTGATCTCTAATTTCCACTATACGACTGACAAAACTTATGTGAGACTCTCGCTATCACTTGCTATCCAAATACAGAAAAACACGATCATCCTTCAATATTTTTTTGAAATAAAACAGGTAGAAGAAGCGTTGGTATCAAATAACTATCCTATAAAGTTCATAAGAAAGATCGAATAGGGCCAAAAGAAAAATAAAAATAATTGTGAAACTAGTAATAATAATATAAATAAGAGAGAATATTAGTCATCTACAGTTATTCCATATAAAGAAGGGACATCTGAGACCCTGTGTAGGATTCCAAATAAGGCAGGAATTAGGGTGGCATTGAAACCTACAAACTCACTCAGAGACAAGCTCTGTAGGCAAAAGGACCCAGTTGACACAATTAAACAAATTAATGTAAGTTACAAAATACCTTGCATTGATTGTGAGGTCAACTAAATAGGTCAAACTAGTAGATCGCGGGTAGTTAGATTGTCAGAACATAAGAATTTAGCTAAGGTAAGAATGGTTGGCCCCGAGAAGATAAGTAATTTAGGAAAAAGCTCAGCAATTAAACTGCATGCATTAATACACAACCACACAATAGGATGGTGGGAGAGGGTTTAATTCTGAAAAGTAATCTAGATAAGTGGAGAGAGGGGTTGATTACTGAATCCTTGTTCATCGAGTCTACACCAAACATTCAATAGGAATGATTCATCACTCATATCCGAAATATGGAAGATGCTACTACTACCAATCAAATCAAGCGAAAATCAAGTGAAAAATAATGAAACTATATAAATGAAGTTAGGAAGTCGTGTGAGTACCTTGATATGATTATGAGCAATAAATTGTGCTCGAAACGTCATCAGTAAACATTACTGTATAACACTGTGAGACTTTATCGAAACAAAATTTAACCATAATGAAATCTGACGATAGGCTGAATCTGGTCTGATCCCGTTGCATTTATTCTAATCAACTTTATGAGAATATCTATATCAGATAATATGTAAAATTAAACCAGCCATCAGTATATTTGTGTCATCTCTATTCCCCAAACATTCCCTATGTGAGAACAAATAGTTAGGCAAGAATGACCGGCTCTTAACCTATGCTGTTCTTTGGCTGGTAGTTTAATTGTGACTGATACCAGCCTTCTGCTTCAGTAATCGTAAGTCCTCATTAATTTCCAGTCTGAATAATGCAAGCAACTTTCAAAACAATCGACGTCTTTACATTAGGTGACTGCGCAACAGATTACTGTCAGGTGGAAACCTTCAACAAGTAATTCGGAGTTACTGGTGACCTAATAAGCAAAAACGTTTGAAAAAGCATTTTAATTGTGCAAGCACACAGTTCAACGTACCTGCCGTACCGAAAAACATGGCACCACAGGCAGCGATTTTCGGGAGAAATAGTATCATACCATCTGAAGCAAACCCTCAAAAGGCGTTTAAAAGTAACTAAGTTATGCTGTTCACCAAGTAGCTAAACGACAATTCAAACACGAACTAAACCAGCCCAACATTGCTTATCCTATGTGTATTCACTCTCCTGCGGAGTAATCTCGAGCTACATGCATTAGGAGTACGATTAGGTGAATCCATCGGCCCATTTTTGTCCTTAACCCATGTCATTTAGGCTAAAAGTTAGATGCACATAAAAACTGATCTCATTTTGTTGATAGAAGATATCAAGTAGACAATAACACAGCTTCACATTCATTCAGCGTGAAAGCTAGCTAACCACAAATCAAAGATAGTGTAAAATCAAGCAGTCTTCCCACCGCCTCCTTATTCACGTATCCCTTAGTTTTTATGTCAATCAAAATTCTAAGAAAGTTATTCCACCAATTTATTAGTTTTGTTCAACTTCCACAATTTGATCAAAATATTTCGACCACCATTTAACTGAAGCAGTTTCTCGGTACTGTGTAGCGTTTATTATTTATTACCATTTCAGTGTGTCCTCCTGTTTCATATGAAATATAATCGCTGGAAGTATTTCCATCTTTCAAATGAGGAACTTTTGTACATAATAGCTAAAAAATATTTATGTCGTAGAATTCAGTTAACGCCAGTGGAAACTGCATAAAATTAAACACAAGCTTTCACTCTGACTCAAACAGCTCAGTGCCACTTTCCCACAGGAAAGGTGAGACCAAATGTTTGAGGACGTAGTAGTTAATTCAGACCTGCTCTTTTGTTGTGTCGTTGGGAGCTCAAATCTTTGGCTACTTGTCTCCGTCATTTCATGTTTAAAATTTGGTGTTATTTCCTGAGAAATCGAAATTGTGTTTCCGATATATACAGAAAAGATTATTTCTAATAACTCACTGAAATTCCTGGATTTGTTTCGCCAATAAATATTGCTGTGATAAGCGAAAGTTCTTTTCACCTGTAGCATAAGTTTTAAATTAAAATGTTATAATTATTTTATTGTCTTCCTTATTCTGAAGGAACTTTGGCAATCATCTGCATCTTAACTTAAAGATTCAAAACGGTGATCGCACATTTGTAATGTTGCGTTTAACGGTTACCTGTATTGTAACTGCTGCAGGTTTGCGTTTTGTAAAACCAGAGGAAATAAGTGCATCGAAAAGGTAAATAAAGTATTACACTTAAATATTTGTGCCCGTAATATTTTGAATTATTTTAACAATTTTCATTCACGTGTCATCTTCCAATAATTTACTGGTACTTGTGATCCTTAGATTAAAGGTGTATATTTTAACGGGAACTGAGATAACAATGATTTCAAATAGTTCATGCGAATATAAGTGTTTCTTCAGCATTTCTATGAACGCACTAGATTTACTTGTCAAAGAAAAGTATCGCAGACAGTTGATGTGTGAATAATTAAGCATATAAAATCAGACTAATACTTATTATGAAGCTAAATTCTTGATCAAAACGAAAACATTTTAGTATTCTGTATTTCAGCAACTTGTTCATTTAAAATCAGGTAACATCTCTATGACTGCACATAAACGTTCTGTAGTTTCATTGCACTAAGCTTCGTTAATTCTTGTCAAGCAATCACTACAACTGGAAATATGCAGATAATTTATTCAAATTCGTTCCTTACATCTGAATTTAATTTATCTCAACATATTTCAGCAGGCTGGGTATGAGATGACGGATGGCTTATTGAACACTGCTGTAATTATACTGTGTCCACACTTACATTTGCAAAATCGATTACGAAATGGGCATTACGTTAGATATGAAGCGTGAAGCTATTTCAAAACTCAAGGATATTAAAAATCATATCCGTGTTAATGTTTCATACGCTCAACAATAGTTTTACAAATTTTTCAAATCATGTTTTCTACAGACCTTTTTGCTCGTTTAGTTTATTAAGCATTCAAGAGAATGACTTAGAATTTGTTGAAATTTGATTGATTTATGTTGCATATGTTGTTTTATACGTTTCAGGGAGTTCTGGCTCTCGCTAGCTTCCCCAAGCAAATTCGATATGCGTGCCTTGCGATTTTGTCTGTGATTCACGTTTTGTGCTACACAATCATTATATTATGCAAATAACTAACTTGATTTATACAACATTTGCCACTTCGAATTTTCAATGTAAATGATATTTTCATACTGAAACTTCCACCTTATTTTGCCTACCACAAACTCTTCAGAAGAACGGATCTTTCTTCAATTCTTGATTGATGGAATGAAGGTATTCCATGGATTGGTAGTTTTTTTCAGATATATATTCACAGGTAGTGTTATTACCTTTTATCAATAGATGTGAATGTTTTGAGTGAACTTTAAAAGGGAATGTTATAACTGTAGGGAATTGAATGAAGACGTTTTCACCTTATTCTGTCTACGCCTGAACTAATCTGCCTATCTGCTTGTCGTACCTTCCGACTTGGTAAAGCACGCAAATATCAAAAGACAAAGGCTGGACTGTGACTGTGTATTGAAGTGCAACAACGATAAAGAAAACCATGGTATTTATACATTTTACAACAATATGGACAGCTAACAGCATTTGAAATAATTTATCTTAATAGCCAATAACAAAGTGCGTGAGAGATGATAATATACCATATGTGCGAGGTTGACAGTCAGTAACAAAATGTGTGGGAATGATAATATACCATATATACAAAATTAGCAGTCACTACCAAAATGTGTGAGAATGATAATATACCATATATACAAGATTAAACAGTCACTACCAAAATGCGTGAGAATGATAATATACCATTTATACAAAATTAGCAGTCAATACCAAAATGTGTGAGAATGATAACATACCATATATGCAAGATTAAACAGTCAATACCAAAATATGTGGGATCCTATCAGGGAATCGGTCTTCTAAGAGTTTCAACGAATACTTAGTCAGTTTTTTCCTTTAGTTAATGCTGAATCTCTTGAGAATTATTCAAAAATATGTTTGTAACAAATGACAGTGTGAAACGTCGTTGCAAACATTCAAACCGGTGTAAGTGTATTTGCGAAACAAAAACTGTAATAGAGCTTGGTGAGCACTGTTTCGTGCTTTAATATATATTTGCCATTGGAGTGGTCTCTTAGATTGCACCACTCACTAAAAAATGCATAGTTTCACGACTTCAATAATTACAATTTTCTCTCCCAAGATACGTGACTTGTTACTAAAAACGATTGCTGAAACGTCCAAGTCGTAGTGAGAACACCATCACTCACTAGAAATAATGGTATATCTATTTGTCGAATCGGAAATACAACTAAATGGGCATTTTGAATTCCCCTACCCATCACTATCGTTCTAAATAATAATATTTATTTGTTTCATGTCCTTGAGTGGTGACCATTTTCGTTTATTCCGTTACTTTCTCAGTAAAAAATTGGGATTAATATTAGAGGCTTGAAGTTTTGGTGGCAGTGTTGTTAAGGTTCACGGTGTGTGATTGTTAGCCTCATGCGAAGCCTTCATTCACAACCAATAATTTTAGTGGATATGCGAAGCAGAATAATGCTTCAGTAGGCATTCTACTGATGTGTCACCGATGGCATCATGGCCGTTACTCACCCCACCTACTTGACTCTCATTTTACCGATATACTTCTGAATAAAGTAGATGAGGGAAGAATAAGCTGTGTAGAATACCAAGTATTCGTCAGTTTGTTTAGGTATGTCGTTGAATTTCTGCTAGGAGAAACAGGACATAAAATTTATTGACATTCTCGAAAAATCGCGTTTACTTGAGTGTGTTAAGCATAACAGAATGCAAAAGCATTCCATTTAATGATTGAGCGTAAGTTAACAATCCTATAAACTTGATACAGCTCCTAATATAAGTGAACAAATACAAATGTAAAGTACAAAAATATAAATTAGGCGACGGTGTCAGATATGACGGATGATACTTAGACGTTATCAACTTTCACCGGAAGGTATTTGACATGAATTGATGAAACAAATTCAAGACCACACTACTTCGGAACTTTTTATAGTATGTAGTAAATGACTATTAAATAGTCTTTTTTTAAAATTTTCTTTTAGAAGCATCCATTCTTGTTACACGGTGTCGCTTCGCATTTCCATGTACATAGGCTTCTTCAAGAGTTTCGCTCTACTATTGAATAACTGTAATGACATGATTATATTTCTACCGGAATTTGGCAGTATCGTATATCTAGCTGAAACATAATTTTATTCAGTGGTTTATTCGTCAGAATGCATAGCCTTTAATTAGTGGGAAGCATCGACAAGAACCCGAGTACTCTCATCGCCGAAATGAACAAAACAGGAGAGAAATACAAATCTATTAATTACTATATTTATTTATCAACCGATTTTAGTAATTGAAAATGTGAACTGTCCAAACAGTTACTTTAGAATGTATGTGAAACATGATTAACGGTCGAAATTGCATGATACCAGGAGACAGAGCCCATTGATATTAAAGTTACTTCAAGAAGCTGGCGTAAAGCAAAGCTAACTGGGGAAAATAAAATAAAAATGTATGACAAAATGAATATAAAGATTTTCAGTTACTGTTTGTGGATTATCTGAGTAGTTAACAATTCATGATTCACATATTTCGGTTAATTTGACTCAAAAATTTGTAATATTTTCAACAATAATATGAAACCTTATAAATGTACACTTGAATTCTGCTACAAATTCATTATGCTATAAAGCGATAACACGTATCAAAATTTCAAATTTGAATAAGAGGCAAAAGTGTGAACTTACGATAGCAACAGAAGTGTTCCAAAAGCCTCCAGCCAATGTAAACAAAAGTTTCTGAAAAATGATGAGGTGGATTGCGTTCAGAATGTTTATGACAAGCTACAGCATATTCAATATATCATAATTCAAATCGCAGTAAAAAGGTGACTAAATTGAATTGTACTTAATAGGAAGAAAAAGGTAATGGCTGATGTACGAGTATGGCGTTTCCACATCATTTCAAAGGAGTAGTAATATAATATACAGAGTGAGGAAATGCTTCTGCTCAATTCATCAGAATTTCAGCTTCATATTTCTTAACATTTTGTGGTAAAATGTCTACTCATTATCAAACTTTTGCACAACAGATAACTGAGATTCTGTTACTCACACAGTAGAGTGTACTGCGACTGATCAGTCACTAGACAAGTACTCATTATTCTATTTCTCCTACCTTCTCAATGCAGATAAGATAACAGAAAAAATAAATGACTGAAATTATGTGCGAGTAATAGTCAAATCCAATTAATAATTCTAGTGAAGAAAAGAAGTTAATGCTGAACTACAAAAGACTATTTGACTCACCCCTCTCTCATATACGAAGAACAAAACTCCTCCAGTTATTAGAAAGCCTGTCGACATGGAGAGCAAGACTGTAACCACTGTTTTTTTAAATCTTTTAATAAAGACGCAAAGGATAATTGTCACCAAGTCTTCCAGAATCATGAAACCAATTAAAAAATAACATTCTGGATTAATTTCCATTTTGCAACACGTAAAATAGACGTTTGCAGACCATAGTGCAAGCTGTTGGCAAAATAATTTGAACATTTTCATTATGTCAGTGTGTTTGAATGAAATTGATGCATACAAAATAACTTCATGTGAGACAACATCGAAGTTTCGTTTACATAAAATTGTTGTTGAAGAAATGCGGGGTACAATCAGAGTTTCAACGTGGCCAGTTGGGTTTGCAGGTGAACTTCCATGGGAGGGTTGTGTGACATCCACAAATGGAACGTATATCACAAGTATGTGGTCAGTGTATAAACCTGAACGTCCTTTTCCAATTGATATGGCTGGTTTTGCTGTTAACGTTGATCTTATTCTCAAAAATCCAAATGCTGGTTTTGACTACAAACGTCCTCGTGGGATGCAAGAATCATAATTCTTGTTGGATCTTGGCATAAAACATTGGAGAGAGTTAGAACCACTGGCAGATGGTTGCCAAAAAACTTTAGTCTGGCATACACGTACAGCAGAACCAGTCTTAACACTCTGGAATAAACTAGAATCTCAAGGAGTTATGCCACCACCTATCAGTGATTGGCCATAACATTTGTCGATATTTGATTTGCATTTATATCGAAAGTGAAGATAGAAATCCCAACACCTAATCTGAAATGCTTTTATGGAAGTCAAAGGCCATCTAACGTTTCGTTTAAATGGAGTAGATATATGATAATGAAATGAGTACAATTCTGAAAGCTCATATATATCTTCAGATATCAAACTTCCTATGATCACGATATGACGATTAATTGCATCATAACTTTGTATATACCATGCAATTTATGTTATTTTTTATACCTCAGTATGTTAGAAATAAAAGTTTGAAAACTAAAAAAAAAACACGTTTTTGACAAATCGCTGTTTTGTTGTGTTATTCACTTCAAGAACATTTAAAAAAAACTTTAACTTGACTTTTGTCTGTTAAGTTTTGATTTTAACCACTTATATAGTCTATATTGGGTAAATTGTCTTGGCTGTTTCCAGTAGAATTCATCATGTCAAAAGTACCACATAAATGTAATAGGGCGGAGTGTTACTTTTTGGTAGATGATGGAATACAGTGTAATAACTGTGAAAAGTGGTATCATAAGATGTGTACTGGATTACGTCCAGCTGCATACAAACGTTGTACTGCTCCAACATCCCACTGGATGTGCAGAATGTGTTGTTCCCCAAAGATGACCTTAATAAGGGAGGCTCACGAACTGCTGTCTAAAGCCATGGAACTTCCTGATGATAGCGTGGCTAGTAAGAGTGACACGGACTGCCCGTCTGAAGATGAAGCAGTAAGTGCCATCATGAATGTTATCACACCGGCGGTTACTATCCCAGTTACCCCGGAAGTAAAACCTACTAGGCGTTCGAAGCGTCTTAGTAAGCGAAAAGGTAACAAAACGGAAGCTGTAAACAGCATCTCAGAACCAGAGAACACCGTAAGCGAAGTTCACCATGAAGGTGGTGCAGACACTGATCTTGATTGTACCATCAAAAACTGCAGCAGCCCTGAGAAGCAACTGCAGGCAGATGATAAATGGGTAACAAAAATAAGCAGTCGGAAGAAATATAGTAATATTGATGGTAGGCAAACGTCTGTCACCTGTAGCCAGGCTGCATCAATAGTGGTGAGAAAGGACGTAGCCACTGCTAAATACGACAAGCTCTCCTTAGACTCTAACATAATTGTTGGAAATTTGGAAGAGTCCAAAGAATCTGATCCCGTGAAAAGGCACGATCACGACCTTAAATTAGTGAGTAGTATTATAAGGAAGATGCTCCCAGCGAATTTCCCTGGAGTATCGATTAAAAAGCTGATTAGAATAGGCAAAAGAGATGATGAATGTTCTAGTCAGCGTAGGTTGCTTAAAGTAGTCTTAGGTTCTCCTGATGAACGGAATCATCTACTGGCTAATGTACACAACCTTGCCGGGTCAGGAATTTCAGCCAGACCTGATTTATCTCTTGAAGACAGACTTAAACGAAAAGAAGTTTTGTCCCAGCTAGAAACAAGACGTAAAAATGGTGAGACTAACCTTAAACTGGTGGGTTTTCAAATAGTCAGGTCTTGGAAACGTATGCTTCCAAGACCTGTGTGGATAAGCCAGACCGCATAGGAAGCCTGAAGGTAGTGTACACTAATATACGTAGTATCGGGAACAAATTTCACGAGCTAGGTGTATTAGTAGAAGACCTTAGCCCAGGTATTGTGGCCATTACTGAAACATGGCTGGTTTCGGGATTAGATGACACACCTGAGCTATGCGGATTTAGTTGCTTGCGCAGCGACAGAGTTAAGGGTCGTAGAGGTGGCGGGGTTGCTCTGTACATCAACAACTCCCTACATGTTCGTTCCGTGAAATCTGAAGCTCATGACAGTGGGACAGGTGAGGTAATTAGCTGTGAAGTAAGCTTTGCAACCGGCACTCTACTCATTGGAGTTCTGTATAGAAGTCCCTATTGTCAGTGTGATGACTTCATTTTAGATCACCTCAAACAATGGAGTAAACACAGTAGCTGTCTTATTCTAGGTGATTTTAATGCACCTCATATAGACTGGGTAGCTGTCACATCTCCAGGATCCGCTGATAAGTTTGACAGCCGGTTACTCTTGACAACCATGGAAAATGCCCTGACACAACATGTCTTAGGTAGTACAAGATTCGGTTCTACCCAAGGATCTTCCTTGCTGGACTTAGTGCTTACTCATGACAACGACGACGTGGATGGTCTAGTTATTCATCCACCTCTAGCAAACAGTGATCATGGGGTGTTAGATTTTAACTTAAGGGCTGGCAATTTAGTCAGTTTTCAACCCAAATCCCGGCCTAGTGTTTGGCATGCTGACATAGTGGCTATAAAGGAGCGTGCTTCAACTGCCGACTGGTCAGTCAACATTGTCTCATCCATTGAAGATGAATGGGATAGATTTAAGAATACACTTGAGAGGGTTACCACTGATCTCATCCCCTGGAGGGTTCCTAAAAGGCCAACAAATCGGCCACCATGGATAAATAGACAAGCTATAACACTCCTGAGACGGAGAAAAAGGTTCTGGAATCTCTTTGTTTCTACTGGGCTACAGCAGTTCCGGCTGAAATACTGTGAAACCAGAAACCAGTGTAAAACTTTGATCCACCAGTCAAGGATAGCTTACGAAACCCAGTTAGTTAAAAGTTCACCAGGCTGCCCAAAAAGACTCTTCTCATATATCAAGAGAAGAACACGTAAGAGTGATGCTATCCCACCTCTTATGCTTGAAGATGACCAGACAAACATGGCTGAGGATAACTTGACTAAGGCTGAGGCTTTGTCCAAGCACTTTAGTCAAGTATTCTCTGATAATATTGATACCAGCTTTGTAAATTTTCCAGAAGGTAACTTGAAAATGGCACCCTTATACATTGGAAAGGATACTGTCCTAAAGTGGCTTCTAAGGCTCAATCCTGGTAAGTCCAGTGGCCCTGATGAACTCCACCCACGTATATTAACAGCATTGGCTGAAAGCATAGCCGAGCCATTGTCGGTAATCTTCAATATGTCTCTGGACCAGTCTAAATGTCCAAGAGACTGGAAAGATGCCATCATTAGTCCGGTCTTCAAAACCGGATCTAGAAACTTAGTTCAGAACTATCGTCCTGTTAGTTTGACCAGTATTGTTGTTAAACTACTAGAAAGAATAATTCGTGATGCTATCATTCAGTTCATTGAAGGGAACAAACTTTTCGCTGTGGAACAGCACGGTTTTAGAGCAGGTCATTCTTGCTTGACCAACCTTCTTTTGGCCAGAGAAAGTTGGGCAAGCTCAGCTGATGCTAATATACCGGTGGATGCCATATTCATAGACCTTAGCAAGGCGTTTGACAGGGTTTCTCATTCAGGTCTTCTAGTAAAGTTAGGTAGTCTGGGAATCAATAAAGTGGTTACCGACTGGATTCAAGACTTTCTAAAGGACAGAAGACAAAGAGTACGAGTTAACGGGGTTTTATCAACATGGGAATCGGTTAAGAGTGGCGTTCCTCAGGGTACAATTCTAGGCCCACTTCTTTTCCTGATTTATGTTAATGAGATTCCATCGGTAGTTAAGTCATCCTGCTTACTGTTTGCTGATGACATCAAGATATGGAGGGCTTTGCACGATGACAGTGATCAACTTGCTTTGCAGGAAGATTTAAACTTGTTAAGTGATTGGTGTAAGCACTGGGCCTTGGAGATTAACTTAAGCAAGAGTGTAGTTATGCATGTATCCCATAGTCACGTGCACAATTACTCAATGAATGGCATTACTCTCCCAGTGGTCACTGAGTACAAGGACTTGGGAGTGGTTGTGCAGCATGACTTGAAAACAGCAACAAACTGTAGAACTGCAGCCACTAAGGGTTTTCGAATGTTATGGGCCATACGCAAGGCTTTTGCGAACTTTGACGCTGATATATTTCGTATATTATATCCGACTTATATCAGACCTCATTTGGAATATGGGATCCAGGCAGCGAGCCCGTGTTTCAAATACGAAATAGACTTATTAGAAAGGGTGCAAAGAGTAGGAACTAAGCTAATAAAGGGTTTCTCAACCCTGTCATATGAGGAGAGGTTAAGTCGACTGGGTTTATTTCCACTGTCATACAGACGACTTAGGGGTGACCTAATACTAGCATACCGTATCCTAAGAAATGATTTTGGAGCTAATTTATGTATATTTGTTAAGTGTATTAGACATAGCCATGCATTCAAGGTTGATTCATCAGAAATTTCACGAATCAGTTTAAGATAATAAAAGCATAGACTTTGATTTATTTAATTTAACAATTAAATCCATTTTACTTCCATGTTTTCAGAAGACACTGAAGGCTTCTGTCGGGGTTTGTTTCACACTCGCCATGTTACTAGTAAGTTACACACACATATTCATCATTTTGCTTTTAAGCAAGGTCAGTTAAGTCCGTGATTTGAATAAACTTCAATTCACCCTTGTTTTTTGAACATACCACAAATGCAGTGAAAATATATTTTGATATCTCTAAATGAGAATATGTTTACAAAGCTTGTCGCTGATGTATAATAAAAAATACGTTCTCCTCAGATCTTCACATCAGTATATGTACTCGCAAATTAATATTCCATTAGTCAATAATTCAGCGTTAAAAGGATGTAAAAACTATTATTAAGCTAATAATCTGTATTGCATCGTTACTTCAAATAAGACTCAGTTAGAATCAGTACGAAATCAGCATCAGGTTGGCTTTTGATTTCTGAACTCTGCCCATAGCAATTTGAATATCAGTAAATGTGTGGTTTGAGGTCAATCATTGTTTGATTGCTACTTTCATATTTCATCTGAAAAAATGATGAAAGCATTTTCCTGGAAGGTGTACTTTCAGTTTACTTTCATCATACATGTGTGTATAGGGTAGTTTTATTGGAAAAATACTGGTTAATGAGGCATTTATGGTGTATAAGTGATGAAGTTTTAACTAGAACTGATCACTAATCTGATACCGCTTAATGCACTTACATTGTGGGCATTTTTCTTTGACAGTGAATGGACTGCGATTTTGCACCGCTTTTAAAGACGTCTACTGCACAATCATATTTCGGGCATTCTGTTAGTGGCTGGAAATGATCATAATGTTTGCAGTAATGTATGCTCCATTTTATAAATTTCAGTGAGCTTGTTGAAAATCATAAAAAGGCATTATTATTTTCACTCTGGTTACTATATGTCATTTCCGATAAATAAATATCAATAAATTTAAGTCACTTCAAGTTTTTTTCAGTCATATGCTGTAGAATATCCAGGGATGTTGCGCCTGAGAGATCTTGTAAGTTGGTCACATGATGGATTGGTAAATTCCTCACACAATTAGACGATTCATATTGTAAATTAAGAAAACTTTACTATGTGAAGAGACTTTTTTGAAAGAAATTGTTATTGAACAGTTCAATAGTATATATGTATAAATACACAGACGGTTCTCCTTAAGGAATCCTATCCGGTGAGGGAACTGAATCTAAATTGTGAGTACATGAAATATTCATAGTATGAAATGCAATCAAATTATCAAGTGACACAACAATTATTGTCTTATACAGAACAGTTCATAAGATGTTTAGGTGTTGGAAAGGAGCATATAACTATAGTGTGAGTGGGCTAATATAAAACGTCACTTGACATGGTGTGAAATTTGAAAACATTGCATTCAACATTGTAAAATAATTTTCGGATTAATATAACAAGTGGGACAGTTGTAAACGATTCGAAATGAGAATGGTTACAATAATAGTAGTAATAATAATAGAAATGATAATCGTAATAAGAAGTGAAACGTTTGCATTCAACAACTCTACTCCTCCTTTACAATTCACTTTAGAAAAATAATATCAAGCAAACATACTCTTTCTTGATGTGTGCCTTATTAAACGCAATAACGAATCTCTCGAACGATCCATCAACCGAAAATGTACATAGAATGGATAAATAACTAACTGTAGTCGGTTGCCTTACCTCAGTACAAGGAACTGAAGTCGTTCTGTCTGCTTTAGGATAAGAAAAATGTATAGCCCTGATTGAGTTGACTCAGAACTTGATTCACTAAAAGCCGTTCTAGCAGAAAGCTGTTACGCCAACTCAATCATTGACAGAATTACGGAAGAGTAGCACTTTAAACTAGTAACCTAGTCGTTTTCGAAGAAAATCATAGTCATGAACTGGGAATTTAGAGGTGATCAAGCCACAGATATGCTCGAAATGATCTTCTCGAATCAGTCGGTGAAACGTTCTTTGCTTCGAAATTACAAATGGAGTTCACTAGCCGTAAGTGTTCTCCACTTTTTTGAGAGATACGCTCTTTCGTTCATCTGCCTCCATTTACATCTATCAAGTTAACCTGCTCTTGTGGAGCAAGGCACATTGGCCGTAGCATCGGGACGTTCTTCACACGGATGATATTACACATTTCAGCATGGCTTTAGAAGGGAGAAAAGAAAAGTGTTCGTAACTCCATTCTGCAATACATCTGGTTGATACCTGTCACTCTATCAACCCTGAACCCTGTTGAAAGATCGCCTATGGAATCCATGCTTGATGCTGCGTATCTTTCGGCATAAACTAATGGATTCTCTAGAAACCTTGACCATTCATGCATTTAAGCCAGTAATTCCTGTAAAAACGACTGATGTACATTTCTTACTTCTGCCTTGTCCGTAGAATGATGAACATTTATTTATTTTGCCCATTTACTCAATCTAAGTACCTTTCACTCCTTACTACGCTTATCATGTCTATTATTATTACTGCTATTATTATTGTAACCATTCTCACTTTGAATCGTTTACAGTTCTCTCACTTGTCATACCTAATCCTAAAATACTTAACATTGTTGAATGCAATCTTATCACATTTCACACCATGTCAAGTGACGTTTTATATTAGCCTACTCACACTATAATTATGCACCCCTTTTTACCACCTAAACATCTTAGGAACTGTTCTGTATATGACAATAATTGTTTTGTCAGTTGATATTTAACCGTGATTATGATCAAGGATATTTTGATTGCATTTCATACTATGAATATTTGATGTATTCACACCTTAGATTCAGTCCCCTCACCGGATATAATTTATTTCATGTTAAATAGGAAGTTAACTTGGGTGGAGGTTGAAGAAAAAGAAAAAAGCAAGCGGGAATTCTTTTTCGTAAACGTACATATTCCATATATATATCAGTATTTGTATTCCGATAAGGTATTTAGTTAAGTACTTTTATGTCGTATGACGACACTGTATCGTTCAATAAACTTCAGAGACATTAGTCATTCTAGAGAGTTTTCTTGAAGTTTGTATTTTACAATATAATTCCTTGATTGAAATACATAAATGCAGTCCATGCATTGTCATATAAAAAGCCCACATTGTTAGAAAATAGGAGTGAAATGTTACTTTTCTGCAGTCTAATCGCCTGTTCACCTGAGCTGTATTTTACTGAGAAGTCTTTCAAGGTGACATGCATGATCTCAGTGAGCTCATTGCAGACCATAAGCAAAGTGTTTCTCATTGCTAATCAACCTGATTCAAACCGTTTAGGGAGAAATGAAAAGATTTAACAAATAAAAATAAAACAGCATACATATATACATATGAAACAAGCAGATATCTCGTTGTTGGCTGATCGATGGTCAACGCAGGATTTTTTTTACAGTACGCTTGCGGATGCTTGTAAATTTTTCTGTAAAGTTTTCTTCTTAAAGTGTTGATAGAGTTCAGCATGAATGCAAATAAAATGGATTAAAGCTTCATTTATTGCTTGAATTCTTGTTTCTAGTTTTCTTTTGATGGATACCTTGGGCTGTAGTAGGCAGTTGCAATAATTTGATTAGCCCTTAATATGAATGATAAGACGTGAATTAAAGGTTAAGCATGAATGAGAACAGAAATGCTCACATTTTGGCCACATTATGCAAAAGGTAGCAACATATTAGTGCACAATATGAATCCTGACAAAGGCGATTTATGTTGTCTTGTTACACGCACCATAATTTTCTTTATATTTCTTACCAATTTTCAGAAGTATTTCAATATTTTTACATATATAATTTCTGTGTGATTAGATATTCACTTTATTTTGCTATATCCATATTTCTTGTTCAGTCATATACGCATTGCATAGATTCTTTCTAAGATCTTATATTATGAGAGACATCAAAGAATTCTCAACTTCCTGCCAAAAAAACGTGAGAAACGTAAAAAGACACAAAAAAATGTGTTTTATCCTGAAATCAAAGAAATCGAAAATGACATCAATGTCAATATCTTATATAAAAGAGTGTAAACTCAAAGGTTAGTGCGGCCAATGTCAATAATAGTGATGAAGAAGAAAGAAATGACAGTACATAGAATTTTATTGGTGGATGGTGACTACCAGTGGAATCCAGGATAAGGCGCATTTCGTCGTATTTGGGAGTCGTCCGCCAGCTGGATGTACCTGCATACCCCAGTGATTGATTGAACATGTTCCCACAGCGGCTCGAACCCAGTGCTCATGGTTTCATACGACAAAGCGTTATCCACTAGACCACTCGAGCCACGAGAGCTGGCCACCTCTTGTGAGACGGGAAAATATAAAATTCAATTGGAAAATAACACTACGATTATAAAAATGATTATAAGGACAAAATGGAAAATAATTTTGACGGCTATTAGTATCATGATTATCATAATGATGAAGTAAGTTACCTAAGTATAGCGAGCAGGCGAGCGAGCGAGCGCGCGAGCATTGCTTCCTTGCTTGCTTGCATTGTAAACATCATCACGTTGGTTCTTGTCACCACCACCATCATCAACATCATCTTCATCCTCATCATCATGACCTAACATCCGATGAGCCGCCAATCTTACAATTCACCAGCTCTCCTAGAATCTTTCCGACTACATGCCATACCTACACAGTCATCACATCATGTCACACCACATCACATCACATCTCGTCACACTTCGTCATATCACGTCACCCGATTCATTAGCAAATATAAATTTCCAACTACATTCATATCGGTCGATTCGAAGTAGTCAAGACGAGCAGAAATACATGACGATGCATCAAACAAATAACTAACTGATCAACTCACTTACTCACTGACTAACTGACTAACTAACTAACTGGGCAGTTGATGAGAACACTGAATAAATAAGTGACTGAATAACTAACTTACTTTGCAAATAAATCGCTGACCAACTAACTGTCTGACTGAATATCTGACTGACTGCATAACCAATCTACTCATTTACTAACTAACTAACTAACTAACTAACTAACTAGCTAACTAACTAAATAAATAAACAACTAACCAACTAATTAATTAAGTGAATAATTTAAGTGTAGAACTTGGCCACTCTGGTACAGTGCAATTCCATATAAGATTATTTCATTTTATTTTGTTTTATTTTATTAATCACACAATGATTTCGTAGTATTAGGAACACAAATGCAGTTGATAAAACTGCATCACTGTATGATTGCTAAAATAAACCTATTTATTATGGAATAACAAAACAAACCAATTAACCAACCAACCAACCAACCAACCTACCTACCTACCTACCTTCCTATCTACCAACTAACTAACTGACTAACTAATCAAACAACCGACTCACATTTGATCTCACCAAGTCATCAACGAACGAATCATCGGACCAAGGAAGGAAAGAAGGAGGGAGAGAAGAAGTAGTTGTAGGAGAAGAAGAAGAAGAAGAAGAAGGAGCCAACATTCAGTCGAACTGATTCACTGACAGACTGAGTCCCGAATACGAAAATGATTTATCCTCATCACAGAGTGAATGTGTGAATAAGGAAGAGTCAATCCACGCGCAAAACAGCACAGTCAACAAACTAAACAAACAACTGGCCAACTAACCAACCGAGAATCAAGCAATCAAGCAACCAGCCAGTCAGTCGATCAATAAATCGAACAATCAATCAATCATTCAATCAATGAAGCCATCATGAGTCAGTCGAATGAGTGGGAAGAGCGAATAAGTGAATGAAACTCACATTCCTCGTGTTCATTGATTATATCGGTTGGTTGGTAGGTAGGGTAGGTCACTCACCTGTGTTTGAGTGTGACCACGTGTTCGCTTGCTTCACAGGTGAACTTCGAGTATAAATAGGAAGGTGGGAGTAAGTTTCAAGTAGTAGTTTCAAGTTGACAGTAAACCACAACAACAACAACAACAACAACAATGCAGATGTTCACTGTATGTCCGAATACTCTTGTCTAATATTGTATGCCTCCATGATGGTGATTTCTTTCATTTCAGCTCGTCTTAGTTGTACTGGTTGTATCATTTGAATGTGAAATGGGAGGTAAGTCATCCTCATCTCTTTTTCGTCTCCACATATCAGATAGTCGATCAGACAAATCATCACCTGCTCACCCCAACCATCCATGCATGCATACATTCAAACCCTCTTCTAATGCAGAGATTTGTCGATTATTGCTAATAACACCAACACCAACACCACGACCACCACTATTACTAAGACTAATAATGCTACCACCACCACCACTACTACTAACACTGATATCTATCAGTACTAATATGACAATGCTACCGCGACAACAACATGGACGAATTCCATTGTGAATGCTTCTCATACAACTGGTGCTAATTTCACTCACTCACTCACTATTGCAATTGTTATCAATATTGCTGATAAATTTTTGTATAACGACAACGACTAGATAGATAGATAGATGATTGGGAGACAGAAAGTGAAGGTGATTGCAGCATTGAAAGTAGCCGACTGGGTTTTTCAATTCATTCATCACACAATCACACAGGCTTCCGAATAAGGAGGTAGGCTGGAAGTGAGTGACACTGATTTCTGGGAAGCGGGTGACAACCCACTTCATTACTCATTGACTCATTCACTCACTCAATCACGCATCCAGTCAGACAGCCAAGCAGGCAGTCAGACAGTCAGTCAGTCAGTCAATCGGGGAGTCAGTGAGTGAGTGAGTGAGTGAGTGAGTGAGTGAAGCAGTCACCTGATCACACAGCGACATGCATTCGAGGCAAGTGAATTTGTTAATCGGCCGGCTAATGGAATGGTGGAGGAATGCAGAATTAAAGGAAGGAAGGAAGGAAGGAAGGAAGGAAGGGAGGACGGTTGGAAGCTGGTCAGAAAGAATGAATGAATGGATGAATGAATTGATAAATAAATAAATAAGTGAATGTGGTATCTTGTTGCTTTATTTTCAGCTATCGGAGGTCCAGTCCCAGAACCAGCCGCCGCCGCTGCAGCAAACAGTGGTTGTCCTGGCTGTCCCGGTGGATGCCCTAATTGCCCTAGGTGTTGTGGATGCCGTGGATGTCGAGGTGGAAAGTGTCCAGGAGGCTGCTGCAGAGGCTGTCGAAGAAAATAAACCACCAACATCAAACACCGAATTCAGACAAACAAGTCTTCTGTCCTACCTGAACAAATTCTTGTCGTCATCATCATTATTTCAAGTCGGTGGGCGACCAATGCAGTGTACTTTCAAATCTCCACTCTCCATACTAAATTATTGATAAATAAACAAATAAATAAATACACTCGTATTATCTCAATCATCCCACATTTCAGACGTCTTATTCTCTTCTTCTTCCTACTCGATGAACAAATAATCAGTCGGTGGGTGTGGCGGTGTTCTCGGCGTTTCTGGTGGTCGAGTCGACGCCGACAGCTCGATTCTCCCACTGACGGAAACTTGCATGCAGCCATCTTGTGGGAATTTCTCCGCCTTTCAATCTGTCAGCTTGTTAGTCTTTTTGTTAATGAAGAATAAGCGAGTGAATCAGTAGTCAGTAGTAGTTTAGTGTGTCAGTGCATAGAGTCGATTTCGCAATACTTCGCTGAGCCAGCCAGCCAGCCAGCCAACCAGCTAGGTAGCTGTCTAGTTATTATTCAGATATTGAAACACTCACTCTCTTGGTTTGGTTATCGGTAATTTAACTGAGTGGCATAATTAGTTAGTTATGTGAGTTGGTGAGTCAGTTAGTCATTCGGTCTCTCAGTGAACCAGCCTTCAACTCGACCACAACAACAAGCTTTCTCACTCACGATCGCAAATTCTATATAATGAAATTCTAATGAAATCAGTCGTTGAAGGAGAATGAATGTGTGACCAGCATACACAGACAAACGGATAGACTACGAGTAGAAAGACTGACATACAGCCAGCCAGCCACCAACCCAACGCACACACACACACACACACGAACAAGCATACAAGCACAAGAACAAACACACAAGCACACTCACGCTCACACTGCCCAATCGCTAGTTAGTCGCCTTCCTTCACGCTCACATACACTGCAAACAAACACGCACACACACATCGGTAATAATAATAATAATAAGTTGCTTTATTCCAGAAGCAGTACTAGTGATACAGTGTGGAATTTTCAGCACATTTCTACAATATTGCATCTAATTTCGTCCAACATTTAAAAGGTGTATTTCAAAAAATAAATTTGAAAAACAACAACAATAAAAACACAAAACAACACAAAGAATTACAAAAATAATCCGAAAAATACCAAAAAGTAGAAAGGAAAATAAACAACATGATAAATAATATCTCAGTATTGGGTAGTGGAAGCTATGATATGTTTATGCGTGGTGACAATAAAGCTTTAATCATACAAGAAGTTATGAAATGATATTAAGAATGTTTATCGCCAAGATGATCAGTTAATTTGGTTGAACAACACTAAACAATCGTAAAATGAACATTTCAGGTTTTTTTATTGTCAGCTCTAATGCGGTGTTTGTAGTGGTAGTGTGAGTAATCCTGCATAATACAAAATTTTAAAAATGGTGATAATGGCGTTCACAACGAAGACTGTCAGTTAACATTGCCGACCAAAAACAATCACAAAACTAATATTACATGATGGTTAATTACAGGACAACTTTGTAACACTCATAGTGATAATATAGTCGGAACCAGTAGATACACAAAAGAAGGAATAGAATAAAGTACAAAAAAGTAAGCCAATGTTAATATTTTAGGCAGCTAAGTATGTTTAAGAAGGTGTTCACTATAGAATACAAATAAGAGAGAAATAAAAGAGCCAAAATTATGTTATTAACAACAAAGCAAGTCACGGGTTTCGCGCTAACCATGGTCTCTGTCACTTAGAACACGGGCTGGCCGAATATGGTATCGTTGATTTCCTATACTTGGTTCTATGAGCATATATTATTTTGTACTGATTTCTGGTTCTACCTGATCAGAAACAAGCAGAGAGTTAGGAATAGAGGGAGTGTTGGTGGTCGGAGAGTATGGTTTCACACCATTTTTCGCAAGTATTCACATGCCTTTCCACCAATGTAGTGACGAGCTGACTGAGTCTTACACCACTAGTCCTACTAACTACCCTCAACATCCTTCTCAGGATGGTATAGTCGTTTTTCAGTAGCCCAGGAAAGACTGAGGGGGAGCAGTAGAGTAGAATAGGTGAGATACGAGAGTTGACATGTTGTGAAAGTAGAGGTCGGGTGATTCCAGATAGTCTGAGTTTCCTAATGTATTAGGTTGAACGGTAGACCTTGTTAGAAATCGTTAGGATATGAGATGACCAAGTAAGGTCGAAAGATAGAACTAGTTCGAGGTATTTTGCATT
Organism: Trichobilharzia regenti; assembly: GCA_944472135.2. NCBI lineage: Eukaryota > Metazoa > Platyhelminthes > Trematoda > Strigeidida > Schistosomatidae > Trichobilharzia > Trichobilharzia regenti. The sequence goes on from OX235267.1 coordinate 70,276,661, forward strand.
AGACTTAGTCTAATTGCAATACTCATGTCCACGAACCACTTTCAGACAGACAGACAGACTATGCAACAAGGATAGTCGCGTGAAATCGAGACAACCACAAATTGATCTCACTTAATGAATCACCTCACTGACAACATCTCGTCACATCTCGTCGAATTTCTGTCATGTCGACCGGATCTAGCTAGCTGGGCCACACATTCTGTTATTTGTTCATCCTCGCGATTCAGATCTCCTTCAATCATCATCATCATCATCATCATCCTCAGAAGCTGCAGCAGCAGCATCCTACTGCCAACTAACTCCACTGACACTGTCACCATATTGACACACTGAGTAGAATAACCACCACCAGCAGCAGCAGCAGGTTGTCGAGAATTGACCAGAGTTCCGATGAAATTACTAACGACACCAGTCACAATATCTGTGATAAGCATATTTCAACTAAGAATAATAATAATAATTATAGCAGTCATAATAATATTGTCAATATAACTAATGACCAATAATAATTAGAATAATGCTTTTGATTGCAGTATTGCAACAACAGAGAGCAAGACACGGGAGTCAGTGTATATTTTTCATTAATCAAAACTCTGTCGTTCATAGATCTACAGTTTATATTCGTAAACCAACCAATTCGTTAACTGACTGAGGAGCGTGTGATTTCGGTTCACAACAAACAACACGAAATATAATTTTCAAATATATGTATATACATATACATATACATAGTATTCTGTTTTATTTCTCATGCAGTGTTGAACTGTGGGAATAACTTTCTCACTCTACTCTACTCTAACGTCATCACATAGAATGTTCAAATGGATAGATATATGGTATTGTGTTTTTGTTGTTCCGAACTGAACTGTGAGAAGATATGAGAATAATAACATTGCGTTGGCACACATTGTCGTCTGTATCACACCACCATTATCACCACCGGCACCTCCACAACCACAATATGTGTCAGTATGAGTCAATTTCCTAATGGATGGAATTCAAAGAAGTGGCGTAGTCCAGTGTATGTAATATAATAATGAAAAGCAGGATAATTTTAGCAACAATAATAATGACTGACGATACAAATGAAATGAAATAAGTAAGTGAGGCCACTGTCAATAATAGTGATGAAGAAGAAAGAGCTGACAGTACATAGAATTTTATTGGTGGATGGTGACTACCAGTGGAATCCAGGATAAGGCGCATTTCGTCGTATTTGGGAGTCGTCCGCCAGCTGGATGTACCTGCATACCCCAGTGATTGATTGAACATGTTCCCACAGCGGCTCGAACCCAGTGCTCATGGTTTCATACGACAAAGCGTTATCCACTAGACCACTCGAGCCACGAGAGCTGGCCACCTCTTGTGAGACGGGAAAATATAAAATTCAATTGGAAAATAACACTACGATTATAAAAATGATTATAAGGACAAAATGGAAAATAATTTTGACGGCTATTAGTATCATGATTATCATAATGATGAAGTAAGTTACCTAAGTATAGCGAGCAGGCGAGCGAGCGCGCGAGCATTGCTTCCTTGCTTGCTTGCATTGTAAACATCATCACGTTGGTTCTTGTCACCACCACCATCATCAACATCATCTTCATCCTCATCATCATGACCTAACATCCGTTGAGCCGCCAATCTTACAATTCACCAGCTCTCCTAGAATCTTTCCGACTACATGCCATACCTACACAGTCATCACATCATGTCACACCACATCACATCACATCTCGTCACACTTCGTCATATCACGTCACCCGATTCATTAGCAAATATAAATTTCCAACTACATTCATATCGGTCGATTCGAAGTAGTCAAGACGAGCAGAAATACATGACGATGCATCAAACAAATAACTAACTGATCAACTCACTTACTCACTGACTAACTGACTAACTAACTAACTGGGCAGTTGATGAGAACACTGAATAAATAAGTGACTGAATAACTAACTTACTTTGCAAATAAATCGCTGACCAACTAACTGTCTGACTGAATATCTGACTGACTGCATAACCAATCTACTCATTTACTAACTAACTAACTAACTAACTAACTAACTAGCTAACTAACTAAATAAATAAACAACTAACCAACTAATTAATTAAGTGAATAATTTAAGTGTAGAACTTGGCCACTCTGGTACAGTGCAATTCCATATAAGATTATTTCATTTTATTTTGTTTTATTTTATTAATCACACAATGATTTCGTAGTATTAGGAACACAAATGCAGTTGATAAAACTGCATCACTGTATGATTGCTAAAATAAACCTATTTATTATGGAATAACAAAACAAACCAATTAACCAACCAACCAACCAACCAACCAACCTACCTACATACCTACCTTCCTATCTACCAACTATCTAACTGACTAACTAATCAAACAACCGACTCACATTTGATCTCACCAAGTCATCAACGAACGAATCATCGGACCAAGGAAGGAAAGAAGGAGGGAGAGAAGAAGTAGTTGTAGGAGAAGAAGAAGAAGAAGAAGAAGCCAACATTCAGTCGAACTGATTCACTGACAGACTGAGTCCCGAATACGAAAATGATTTATCCTCATCACAGAGTGAATGTGTGAATAAGGAAGAGTCAATCCACGCACAAAACAGCACAGTCAACAAACTAAACAAACAACTGGCCAACTAACCAACCGAGAATCAAGCAATCAAGCAACCAGCCAGTCAGTCGATCAATAAATCGAACAATCAACCAACCTATCAACCAATCAATCAATCATTCAGTCAATCAATCAATCAATGAAGCCATCATGAGTCAGTCGAATGAGTGGGAAGAGCGAATAAGTGAATGAAACTCACATTCCTCGTGTTCATTGATTATATCGGTTGGTTGGTAGGTAGGGTAGGTCACTCACCTGTGTTTGAGTGTGACCACGTGTTCGCTTGCTTCACAGGTGAACTTCGAGTATAAATAGGAAGGTGGGAGTAAGTTTCAAGTAGTAGTTTCAAGTTGACAGTAAACCACAACAACAACAACAACAACAACAATGCAGATGTTCACTGTATGTCCGAATACTCTTGTCTAATATTGTATGCCTCCATGATGGTGATTTCTTTCATTTCAGCTCGTCTTAGTTGTACTGGTTGTATCATTTGAATGTGAAATGGGAGGTAAGTCATCCTCATCTCTTTTTCGTCTCCACATATCAGATAGTCGATCAGACAAATCATCACCTGCTCACCCCAACCATCCATGCATGCATACATTCAAACCCTCTTCTAATGCAGAGATTTGTCGATTATTGCTAATAACACCAACACCAACACCACGACCACCACTATTACTAAGACTAATAATGCTACCACCACCACCACTACTACTAACACTGATATCTATCAGTACTAATATGACAATGCTACCGCGACAACAACATGGACGAATTCCATTGTGAATGCTTCTCATACAACTGGTGCTAATTTCACTCACTCACTCACTATTGCAATTGTTATCAATATTGCTGATAAATTTTTGTATAACGACAACGACTAGATAGATAGATAGATGATTGGGAGACAGAAAGTGAAGGTGATTGCAGCATTGAAAGTAGCCGACTGGGTTTTTCAATTCATTCATCACACAATCACACAGGCTTCCGAATAAGGAGGTAGGCTGGAAGTGAGTGACACTGATTTCTGGGAAGCGGGTGACAACCCACTTCATTACTCATTGACTCATTCACTCACTCAATCACGCATCCAGTCAGACAGCCAAGCAGGCAGTCAGACAGTCAGTCAGTCAGTCAATCGGGGAGTCAGTGAGTGAGTGAGTGAGTGAGTGAGTGAAGCAGTCACCTGATCACACAGCGACATGCATTCGAGGCAAGTGAATTTGTTAATCGGCCGGCTAATGGAATGGTGGAGGAATGCAGAATTAAAGGAAGGAAGGAAGGAAGGAAGGAAGGAAGGGAGGACGGTTGGAAGCTGGTCAGAAAGAAAAATGAATGAATGGATGAATGAATGTGAAATAAATAAATAAATAAGTGAATGTGGTATCTTGTTGCTTTATTTTCAGCTATCGCAGGTCCAGTCCCAGAACCAGCCGCCGCCGCTGCAGCAAACAGTGGTTGTCCTGGCTGTCCCGGTGGATGCCCTAATTGCCCTAGGTGTTGTGGATGCCGTGGATGTCGAGGTGGAAAGTGTCCAGGAGGCTGCTGCAGAGGCTGTCGAAGAAAATAAACCACCAACATCAAACACCGAATTCAGACAAACAAGTCTTCTGTCCTACCTGAACAAATTCTTGTCGTCATCATCATTATTTCAAGTCGGTGGGCGACCAATGCAGTGTACTTTCAAATCTCCACTCTCCATACTAAATTATTGATAAATAAACAAATAAATAAATACACTCGTATTATCTCAATCATCCCACATTTCAGACGTCTTATTCTCTTCTTCTTCCTACTCGATGAACAAATAATCAGTCGGTGGGTGTGGCGGTGTTCTCGGCGTTTCTGGTGGTCGAGTCGACGCCGACAGCTCGATTCTCCCACTGACGGAAACTTGCATGCAGCCATCTTGTGGGAATTTCTCCGCCTTTCAATCTGTCAGCTTGTTAGTCTTTTTGTTAATGAAGAATAAGCGAGTGAATCAGTAGTCAGTAGTAGTTTAGTGTTTCAGTGCATAGAGTCGATTTCGCAATACTTCGCTGAGCCAGCCAGCCAGCCAGCCAACCAGCTAGGTAGCTGTCTAGTTATTATTCAGATATTGAAACACTCACTCTCTTGGTTTGGTTATCGGTAATTTAACTGAGTGGCATAATTAGTTAGTTATGTGAGTTGGTGAGTCAGTTAGTCATTCGGTCTCTCAGTGAACCAGCCTTCAACTCGACCACAACAACAAGCTTTCTCACTCACGATCGCAAATTCTATATAATGAAATTCTAATGAAATCAGTCGTTGAAGGAGAATGAATGTGTGACCAGCATACACAGACAAACGGATAGACTAAGAGTAGAAAGACTGACATACAGCCAGCCAGCCAGACCCAACGCACACACACACACACGAACAAGCATACAAGCACAAGAACAAACACACAAGCACACTCACGCTCACACTGCCCAATCGCTAGTTAGTCGCCTTCCTTCACGCTCACATACACTGCAAACAAACACGCACACACACATCGGTAATAATAATAATAATAATAATAATTTGCTTTATTCCAGAAGCAGTACTAGTGATACAGTGTGGAATTTTCAGCACATTTCTACAATATTGCATCTAATTTCGTCCAACATTTAAAAGGTGTATTTCAAAAAATAAATTTGAAAAACAAGAACAATAAAAACACAAAACACACAAAGAATTACAAAAATAATCCGAAAAATACCAAAAAGTAGAAAGGAAAATAAACAGCATGATAAATAATATCTCAGTATTGGGTAGTGGAAGCTATGATATGTTTATGCGTGGTGACAATAAAGCTTTAATCATACAAGAAGTTATGAAATGATATTAAGAATGTTTATCGCCAAGATGATCAGTTAATTTGGTTGAACAACACTAAACAATCGTAAAATGAAGATTTCAGGTTTTTTTATTGTCAGCTCTAATCCGGTGTTTGTAGTGGTAGTGTGAGTAATCCTGCATAATACAAAATTTTAAAAATGGTGATAATGGCGTTCACAACGAAGACTGTCAGTTAACATTGCCGACCAAAAACAATCACAAAACTAATATTACATGATGGTTAATGACAGGACAACTTTGTAACACTCATAGTGATAATATAGTCGGAACCAGTAGATACACAAAAGAAGGAATAGAATAAAGTACAAAAAAGTAAGCCAATGTTAATATTTTAGGCAGCTAAGTATGTTTAAGAAGGTGTTCACTATAGAATACAAATAAGAGAGAAATAAAAGAGCCAAAATTATGTTATTAACAACAAAGCAAGTCACGGGTTTCGCGCTTAACATTGTCTCTGTCACTTAGAACACGGGCCGAATATGGTATCGTTGATTTCCTATACTTGGTTCTATGAGCATATATTATTTTGTACTGATTTCTGGTTCTACCTGATCAGAAACAAGCAGAGAGTTAGGAATAGAGGGAGTGTTGGTGGTCGGAGAGTATGGTTTCACACCATTTTTCGCAAGTATTCACATGCCTTTCCACCAATGTAGTGACGAGCTGACTGAGTCTTACACCACTAGTCCTACTAACTACCTTCAACATCCTTCTCAGGATGGTATAGTCCTTTTTCAGTAGCCCAGGAAAGACTGAGGGGGAGCAGTAGAGTAGAATAGGTGAGATACGAGAGTTGACATGTTGTGAAAGTAGAGGTTGGGTGATTCCAGATAGTCTAAGTTTCCTAATGTATTAGGTTGAACGGAAGAACTTCTTAGAAATCGTTAGGATATGAGATGACCAAGTAAGGTCGGAAGATAGAACTAGTCCGAGGTATTTTGCATTAGACTTAGTCTAATTGCAATACTCATGTCCACGAACCACTTTCAGACAGACAGACAGACAGCTATGCAACAAGGATAGTCGCGTGAAATCGAGACAACCACAAATTGATCTCACTTGATGAATCACCTCACTGACAACATCTCGTCACATCTCGTCGAATTTCTGTCATGTCGACCGGATCTAGCTAGCTGGGCCACACATTCTGTTGTTTGTTCATCCTCGCGATTCAGATCTCCTTCAATCATCATCATCATCATCATCATCATCCTCAGAAGCTGCAGCAGCAGCATCCTACTGCCAACTAACTCCACTGACACTGTCACCATATTGACACACTGAGTAGAATAACCACCAGCAGCAGCAGCAGGTTGTCGAGAATTGACCAGAGTTCCGATGAAATTACTAACGACACCAGTCACAATACCTGTGATGAGCATAGTTCAACTAAGAATAATAATAATAAAATAATAATAATTATAGCAGTCATAATAATATTGTCAATATAACTAATGACCAATAATAATTAGAATAATGCTTTTGATTGCAGTATTGCAACAACAGAGAGCAAGACACGGGAGTCAGTGTATATTTTTCATTAATCAAAACTCTGTCGTTCATAGATCTACAGTTTATATTCGTAAACCAACCAATTCGTTAACTGACTGAGGAGCGTGTGATTTCGGTTCACATCATACAACACGAAATAGAACGTTCAAATATATGTATATACATATGCATATACATAGTATTCTGTTTTTTTTCTCATGCAGTGTTGAACTGTGGGAATAAGCTTCTCACTCTACTCTACTCTACTCTACTCTACTCTAACATCATCACATAGAATGTTCAAATGGATAGATATATGGTATTGTGTTTTTGTTGTTCCGATCTGAACTGTGAGAAGATATGAGAATAACAACATTGCGTTGGCACACATTGTCGTCTGTATCACACCACCATCATCATCACCACCACCACCACAATATGTGTCAGTATGAGTCAATTTCCTAATGGATGGAATTCAAAGAAGTGGCGTAGTCCAGTGTATGTAATATTAATGACAAGCAGGATAATTTTAGCAACAATAATAATGACTGACGATACAAATGAAATGAAATAAGTAAGTGAGGCCACTGTCAATAATAGTGATGAAGAAGAAAGAAATGACAGTACATAGAATTTTATTGGTGGATGGTGACTACCAGTGGAATCCAGGATAAGGCGCATTTCGTCGTATTTGGGAGTCGTCCGCCAGCTGGATGTACCTGCATACCCCAGTGATTGATTGAACATGTTCCCACAGCGGCTCGAACCCAGTGCTCATGGTTTCATACGACAAAGCGTTATCCACTAGACCACTCGAGCCACGAGAGCTGGCCACCTCTTGTGAGACGGGAAAATATAAAATTCAATTGGAAAATAACACTACGATTATAAAAATGATTATAAGGACAAAATGGAAAATAATTTTGACGGCTATTAGTATCATGATTATCATAATGATGAAGTAAGTTACCTAAGTATAGCGAGCAGGCGAGCGAGTGAGGCGCGCGAGCATTGCTTCCTTGCTTGCTTGCATTGTAAACATCATCACGTTGGTTCTTGTCACCACCACCACCATCATCAACATCATCTTCATCCTCATCATCATGACCTAACATCCGATGAGCCGCCAATCTTACAATTCACCAGCTCTCCTAGAATCTTTCCGACTACATGCCATACCTACACAGTCATCACATCATGTCACACCACATCACATCACATCTCGTCACACTTCGTCATATCACGTCACCCGATTCATTAGCAAATATTAATTTCCAACTACATTCATATCGGTCGATTCGAAGTAGTCAAGACGAGCAGAAATACATGTCGATGCGTCAAACATGTAATAATAATAATAACAGCTTGATTCCAAACAGTATTTGTGGTACAGTTTTTGAAATTTCAGCGTGCATTACAGTATATTGCATCTAATTACCTCATAAATTATATAAGATTTTTAAAAATCAAAAATAAATATAATTAAAATAAATAAGTTTTAAATAAATAAATATTAAAAATTAAGAAAATAACAGCGTAGAGTATTTCATTTCAAACAATGCACCACAGAATTTGAAATATAAAGTTGGTGTGTGGTAGTAGATGAGAACAACAGTGTAGTAGTAACGAGGAAAGGAAAACAAAAACTAATGAGACTATTTGTTAGAGTGCTGCAGTAAGTTTATCGTGTCATACCTAACGGATTTCTCATCACATAACAGCTGTGCCAGATATGGTATTGTGGAGTTTTTGTATTTGGTAGTCCTAGCATATAGCCTCCTATAGCTGCTTCTAGTTCTTCCAGATGAAATGCAAGGAGATAGATGCGTATAGAGAGGATGCTCGGGGTCCGACAATATTGTATTCGCTAGTTTCTTACATGACATAATATGTCTATCTACAATAGTGTTCACCAGTTGGTTTAACGATATCCCACTTGCCCTACTAACAGCTTTTAGTGCCCTTCTCAGCGAAGTAAAGTCTTTCTTAAGTAGTCCAGGAAAGACTAATGGGGAGCAGTAAAGGAGGATGGGTAGAATACAAGAATTTACAAACTGAGAAAGTAAAGACTGGTTTATGCCAGACTGCCTAGATTTCCTAATGTAGAACGTTAAGCGAAACATCTTTCTAGTAACTAGCAAGATGTGGGAAGACCAGGAAAGATCGGTGGAAAAACTCAGTCCAAGGTACTTGACATAAGATATATTATCAACCTCTGTGCCGTCAATGATAGTGGGGCCATGTGAGCTAACTAGTTGCTGTAGGTCACATTTACGTCTGAAAGTGAAATTGACTACCTGACATTTAGACGGATTAAGCTTAAGTCCGTTTAAAGAGGACCACTGACTAATTTCCGACAGAAAGCTATTTAATTTGGAACAATCTGACTGAGAGATGACAGGCAAAGAAACCGAGAGGTTATCGGCATATTTAACAAAAGTGGCTACATCAGAATGAGGCAAGTCATGTAAGAAAAACGAAAACAGAAAGGGAGAGAGAACAGCGCCTTGAGGAACACCAGCTAAAGTAAGTGAGGTAGTGGAGGATTTTCCATTGTAGACGGTGTACTGCTACGTTTCAGAAAAATAGGGATGCAACCACTTATTTGTCCAGCTTTCAGCCTGTGTTGCAGCAAGCTTACTTAGTAAGAGAGACCTGGGAACAAATAAATAACTGATCAACTCACTTACTCACTGACTAACTGACTAACTAACTAACTGGGCAGTTGATGAGAACACTGAATAAGTAAGTGACTGAATAACTAACTTACTTTGTAAATAAATCGCTGACCAACTAACTGTCTGATTGAATATCTGACTGACTGAATAACCCAATAAATATCTGACCAACTGAATAACCAATCTACTCATTTACTAACTAACTAACTAACTAACTAGCTAACTAACTAAATAAATAAACAACTAACCAACTAATTAATTAAGTGAATAATTTAAGTGTAGAACTTGGCCACTCTGGTACAGTGCAATTCCATATAAGATTATTTCATTTTATTTTGTTTTATTTTATTAATCACACAATGATTTCGTAGTATTAGGAACACAAATGCAGTTGATAAAACTGCATCACTGTATGATTGCTAAAATAAACCTATTTATTATGGAATAACAAAACAAACAAATTAACCAACCAACCAACCAACCAACCAACCTATCTACCTACCTACCTACCTACCTACCTTCCTATCTACTAACTAACTAACTGACTAACTAATCAAACAACCGACTCACATTTGATCTCACCAAGTCATCAACGAACGAATCATCGGACCAAGGAAGGAAAGAAGGAGGGAGAGAAGAAGTAGTTGTAGGAGAAGAAGAAGAAGAAGAAGCCAACATTCAGTCGAACTGATTCACTGACAGACTGAGTCCCGAATACGAAAATGATTTATCCTCATCACAGAGTGAATGTGTGAATAAGGAAGAGTCAATCCACGCACAAAACAGCACAGTCAACAAACTAAACAAACAATTGGCCAACTAACCAACCGAGAATAAAGCAATCAAGCAACCAGCCAGTCAGTCGATCAATAAATCGAACAATCAATCAATCATTCAATCAATGAAGCCATCATGAGTCAGTCGAATGAGTGGGAAGAGCGAATAAGTGAATGAAACTCACATTCCTCGTGTTCATTGATTATATCGGTTGGTTGGTAGGTAGGGTAGGTCACTCACCTGTGTTTGAGTGTGACCACGTGTTCGCCTGCTTCACAGGTGAACTTCGAGTATAAATAGGAAGGTGGGAGTAAGTTTCAAGTAGTAGTTTCAAGTTGACAGTAAACCACACAACAACAACAACAACAACAATGCAGATGTTCACTGTATGTCCGAATACTCTTGTCTAATATTGTATGCCTCCATGATGGTGATTTCTTTCATTTCAGCTCGTCTTAGTTGTACTGGTTGTATCATTTGAATGTGAAATGGGAGGTAAGTCATCCTCATCTCTTTTTCGTCTCCACATATCAGATAGTCGATCAGACAAATCACCTGCTCACCACCAACCATCCATGCATGCATACATTCAAACCCTCTTCTAATGCAGAGATTTTTCGATTATTGCTAATAACACCAACACCAACACCACGACCACCACTATTACTAAGACTAATAATGCTACCACCACCACCACTACTACTAACACTGATATCTATCAGTACTAATATGACAATGCTACCGCGACAACAACATGGACGAATTCCATTGTGAATGCTTCTCATACAACTGGTGCTAATTTCACTCACTCACTCACTATTGCAATTGTTATCAATATTGCTGATAAATTTTTGTATAACGACAACGACTAGATAGATAGATAGATGATTGGGAGACAGAAAGTGAAGGTGATTGCAGCATTGAAAGTAGCCGACTGGGTTTTTCAATTCATTCATCACACAATCACACAGGCTTCCGAATAAGGAGGTAGGCTGGAAGTGAGTGACACTGATTTCTGGGAAGCGGGTGACAACCCACTTCATTACTCATTGACTCATTCACTCACTCAATCACGCATCCAGTCAGACAGCCAAGCAGGCAGTCAGACAGTCAGTCAGTCAGTCAATCGGGGAGTCAGTGAGTGAGTGAGTGAGTGAGTGAGTGAAGCAGTCACCTGATCACACAGTGACATGCATTCGAGGCAAGTGAATTTGTTAATCGGCCGGCTAATGGAATGGTGGAGGAATGCAGAATTAAAGGAAGGAAGGAAGGAAGGAAGGGAGGACGGTTGGAAGCTGGTCAGAAAGAATGAATGAATGGATGAATGAATCGATAAATAAATAAATAAGTGAATGTGGTATCTTGTTGCTTTATTTTAAACAGCTATCGCAGGTCCAGTCCCAGAACCAGCCGCCGCCGCAAATGCAGCAAACAGTGGTTGTCCTGGCTGTCCCGGTGGATGCCCTAATTGCCCTAGGTGTTGTGGATGCCGTGGATGTCGAGGTGGAAAGTGTCCAGGAGGCTGCTGCAGAGGCTGTCGAAGAAAATAAACCACCAACATCAAACACCGAATTCAGACAAACAAGTCTTCTGTCCTACCTGAACAAATTCTTGTCGTCATCATCATTATTTCAAGTCGGTGGGCGACCAATGCAGTGTACTTTCAAATCTCCACTCTCCATACTAAATTATTGATAAATAAACAAATAAATAAATACACTCGTATTATCTCAATCATCCCACATTTCAGACGTCTTATTCTTCCTACTCGATGAACAAATAATCAGTCGGTGGGTGTGGCGGTGTTCTCGGCGTTTCTGGTGGTCGAGTCGACGCCGACAGCTCGATTCTCCCACTGACGGAAACTTGCATGCAGCCATCTTGTGGGAATTTCTCCGCCTTTCAATCTGTCAGCTTGTTAGTCTTTTTGTTAATGAAGAATAAGCGAGTGAATCAGTAGTCAGTAGTAGTTTAGTGTGTCAGTGCATAGAGTCGATTTCGCAATACTTCGCTGAGCCAGCCAGCCAGCCAGCCAGCCAACCAGCTAGGTAGCTGTCTAGTTATTATTCAGATATTGAAACACTCACTCTCTTGGTTTGGTTATCGGTAATTTAACTGAGTGGCATAATTAGTTAGTTATGTGAGTTGGTGAGTCAGTTAGTCATTCGGTCTCTCAGTGAACCAGCCTTCAACTCGACCACAACAACAAGCTTTCTCACTCACGATCGCAAATTCTATTTAATGAAATTCTAATGAAATCAGTCGTTGAAGGAGAATGAATGTGTGACCAGCATACACAGACAAACGGATAGACTAAGAGTAGAAAGACTGACATACAGCCAGCCAGACCCAACGCACACACACACACACACACACACGAACAAGCATACAAGCACAAGAACAAACACACAAGCACACTCACGCTCACACTGCCCAATCGCTAGTTAGTCGCCTTCCTTCACGCTCACATACACCGCAAACAAACACGCACACACACATCGGTAATAATAATAATAATATTAATAATATTTGCTTTATTCCAGAAGCAGTACTAGTGATACAGTGTGGAATTTTCAGCACATTTCTACAATATTGCATCTAATTTCGTCCAACATTTAAAAGGTGTATTTCAAAAAATAAATTTGAAAAACAAGAACAATAAAAACACAAAAACACAAAGAATTACAAAAATAATCCGAAAAATACCAAAAAGTAGAAAGGAAAATAAACAGCATGATAAATAATATCTCAGTATTGGGTAGTGGAAGCTATGATATGTTTATGCGTGGTGACAATAAAGCTTTAATCATACAAGAAGTTATGAAATGATATTAAGAATGTTTATCGCCAAGATGATCAGTTAATTTGGTTGAACAACACTAAACAATCGTAAAATGAAGATTTCAGGTTTTTTTATTGTCAGCTCTAATCCGGTGTTTGTAGTGGTAGTGTGAGTAATCCTGCATAATACAAAATTTTAAAAATGGTGATAATGGCGTTCACAACGAAGACTGTCAGTTAACATTGCCGACCAAAAACAATCACAAAACTAATATTACATGATGGTTAATGACAGGACAACTTTGTAACACTCATAGTGATAATATAGTCGGAACCAGTAGATACACAAAAGAAGGAATAGAATAAAGTACAAAAAAGTAAGCCAATGTTAATATTTTAGGCAGCTAAGTATGTTTAAGAAGGTGTTCACTATAGAATACAAATAAGAGAGAAATAAAAGAGCCAAAATTATGTTATTAACAACAAAGCAAGTCACGGGTTTCGCGCTTAACATTGTCTCTGTCACTTAGAACACGGGCCGAATATGGTATCGTTGATTTCCTATACTTGGTTCTATGAGCATATATTATTTTGTACTGATTTCTGGTTCTACCTGATCAGAAACAAGCAGAGAGTTAGGAATAGAGGGAGTGTTGGTGGTCGGAGAGTATGGTTTCACACCATTTTTCGCAAGTATTCACATGCCTTTCCACCAATGTAGTGACGAGCTGACTGAGTCTTACACCACTAGTCCTACTAACTACCTTCAACATCCTTCTCAGGATGGTATAGTCCTTTTTCAGTAGCCCAGGAAAGACTGAGGGGGAGCAGTAGAGTAGAATAGGTGAGATACGAGAGTTGACATGTTGTGAAAGTAGAGGTTGGGTGATTCCAGATAGTCTGAGTTTCCTAATGTATTAGGTTGAACGGAAGACCTTGTTAGAAATCGTTAGGATATGAGATGACCAAGTAAGGTCGGAAGATAGAACTAGTCCGAGGTATTTTGCATTAGACTTAGTCTAATTGCAATACTCATGTCCACGAACCACTTTCAGACAGACAGCTATGCAACAAGGATAGTCGCGTGAAATCGAGACAACCACAAATTGATCTCACTTGATGAATCACCTCACTGACAACATCTCGTCACATCTCGTCGAATTTCTGTCATGTCGACCGGATCTAGCTAGCTGGGCCACACATTCTGTTGTTTGTTCATCCTCGCGATTCAGATCTCCTTCAATCATCATCATCATCATCATCATCATCCTCAGAAGCTGCAGCAGCAGCATCCTACTGCCAACTAACTCCACTGACACTGTCACCATATTGACACACTGAGTAGAATAACCAGCAGCAGCAGGTTGTCGAGAATTGACCAGAGTTCCGATGAAATTACTAACGACACCAGTCACAATACCTGTGATGAGCATAGTTCAACTAATAATAATAATAATAAAATAATAATAATATAGCAGTCATAATAATATTGTCAATATAACTAATGACCAATAATAATTAGAATAATGCTTTTGATTGCAGTATTGCAACAACAGAGAGCAAGACACGGGAGTCAGTGTATATTTTTCATTAATCAAAACTCTGTCGTTCATAGATCTACAGTTTATATTCGTAAACCAACCAATTCGTTAACTGACTGAGGAGCGTGTGATTTCGGTTCACATCATACAACACGAAATAGAACGTTCAAATATATGTATATACATATGCATATACATAGTATTCTGTTTTTTTTCTCATGCAGTGTTGAACTGTGGGAATAAGCTTCTCACTCTACTCTACTCTACTCTACTCTAACATCATCACATAGAATGTTCAAATGGATAGATATATGGTATTGTGTTTTTGTTGTTCCGAACTGAACTGTGAGAAGATATGAGAATAATAACATTGCGTTGGCACACATTGTCGTCTGTATCACACCACCATCATCACCACCACCACCACAACCACAATATGTGTCAGTATGAGTCAATTTCCTAATGGATGGAATTCAAAGAAGTGGCGTAGTCCAGTCAGTGTATGTAATATTAATGACAAGCAGGATAATTTTAGCAACAATAATAATGACTGACGATACAAATGAAATGAAATAAGTAAGTGAGGCCACTGTCAATAATAGTGATGAAGAAGAAAGAAATGACAGTACATAGAATTTTATTGGTGGATGGTGACTACCAGTGGAATCCAGGATAAGGCGCATTTCGTCGTATTTGGGAGTCGTCCGCCAGCTGGATGTACCTGCATACCCCAGTGATTGATTGAACATGTTCCCACAGCGGCTCGAACCCAGTGCCCATGGTTTCATACGACAAAGCGTTATCCACTAGACCACTCGAGCCACGAGAGCTGGCCACCTCTTGTGAGACGGGAAAATATAAAATTCAATTGGAAAATAACACTACGATTATAAAAATGATTATAAGGACAAAATGGAAAATAATTTTGACGGCTATTAGTATCATGATTATCATAATGATGAAGTAAGTTACCTAAGTATAGCGAGCAGGCGAGCGAGTGAGGGAGCGCGCGAGCATTGCTTCCTTGCTTGCTTGCATTGTAAACATCATCACGTTGGTTCTTGTCACCACCACCACCATCATCAACATCATCTTCATCCTCATCATCATGACCTAACATCCGATGAGCCGCCAATCTTACAATTCACCAGCTCTCCTAGAATCTTTCCGACTACATGCCATACCTACACAGTCATCACATCATGTCACACCACATCACATCACATCTCGTCACACTTCGTCATATCACGTCACCCGATTCATTAGCAAATATTAATTTCCAACTACATTCATATCGGTCGATTCGAAGTAGTCAAGACGAGCAGAAATACATGTCGATGCGTCAAACATGTAATAATAATAATAACAGCTTGATTCCAAACAGTATTTGTGGTACAGTTTTTGAAATTTCAGCGTGCATTACAGTATATTGCATCTAATTACCTCATAAATTATATAAGATTTTTAAAAATCAAAAATAAATATAATTAAAATAAATAAGTTTTAAATAAATAAATATTAAAAATTAAGAAAATAACAGCGTAGAGTATTTCATTTCAAACAATGCACCACAGAATTTGAAATATAAAGTTGGTGTGTGGTAGTAGATGAGAACAACAGTGTAGTAGTAACGAGGAAAGGAAAACAAAAACTAATGAGACTATTTGTTAGAGTGCTGCAGTAAGTTTATCGTGTCATACCTAACGGATTTCTCATCACATAACAGCTGTGCCAGATATGGTATTGTGGAGTTTTTGTATTTGGTAGTCCTAGCATATAGCCTCCTATAGCTGCTTCTAGTTCTTCCAGATGAAATGCAAGGAGATAGATGCGTATAGAGAGGATGCTCGGGGTCCGACAATATTGTATTCGCTAGTTTCTTACATGACATAATATGTCTATCTACAATAGTGTTCACCAGTTGGTTTAACGATATCCCACTTGCCCTACTAACAGCTTTTAGTGCCCTTCTCAGCGAAGTAAAGTCTTTCTTAAGTAGTCCAGGAAAGACTAATGGGGAGCAGTAAAGGAGGATGGGTAGAATACAAGAATTTACAAACTGAGAAAGTAAAGACTGGTTTATGCCAGACTGCCTAGATTTCCTAATGTAGAACGTTAAGCGAAACATCTTTCTAGTAACTAGCAAGATGTGGGAAGACCAGGAAAGATCGGTGGAAAAACTCAGTCCAAGGTACTTGACATAAGATATATTATCAACCTCTGTGCCGTCAATGATAGTGGGGCCATGTGAGCTAACTAGTTGCTGTAGGTCACATTTACGTCTGAAAGTGAAATTGACTACCTGACATTTAGACGGATTAAGCTTAAGTCCGTTTAAAGAGGACCACTGACTAATTTCCGACAGAAAGCTATTTAATTTGGAACAATCTGACTGAGAGATGACAGGCAAAGAAACCGAGAGGTTATCGGCATATTTAACAAAAGTGGCTACATCAGAATGAGGCAAGTCATGTAAGAAAAACGAAAACAGAAAGGGAGAGAGAACAGCGCCTTGAGGAACACCAGCTAAAGTAAGTGAGGTAGTGGAGGATTTTCCATTGTAGACGGTGTACTGCTACGTTTCAGAAAAATAGGGATGCAACCACTTATTTGTCCAGCTTTCAGCCTGTGTTGCAGCAAGCTTACTTAGTAAGAGAGACCTGGGAACAAATAAATAACTGATCAACTCACTTACTCACTGACTAACTGACTAACTAACTAACTGGGCAGTTGATGAGAACACTGAATAAGTAAGTGACTGAATAACTAACTTACTTTGTAAATAAATCGCTGACCAACTAACTGTCTGATTGAATATCTGACTGACTGAATAACCCAATAAATATCTGACCAACTGAATAACCAATCTACTCATTTACTAACTAACTAACTAACTAACTAGCTAACTAACTAAATAAATAAACAACTAACCAACTAATTAATTAAGTGAATAATTTAAGTGTAGAACTTGGCCACTCTGGTACAGTGCAATTCCATATAAGATTATTTCATTTTATTTTGTTTTATTTTATTAATCACACAATGATTTCGTAGTATTAGGAAGACAAATGCAGTTGATAAAACTGCATCACTGTATGATTGCTAAAATAAACCTATTTATTATGGAATAACAAAACAAACAAATTAACCAACCAACCAACCAACCAACCAACCTATCTACCTACCTACCTACCTACCTACCTTCCTATCTACTAACTAACTAACTGACTAACTAATCAAACAACCGACTCACATTTGATCTCACCAAGTCATCAACGAACGAATCATCGGACCAAGGAAGGAAAGAAGGAGGGAGAGAAGAAGTAGTTGTAGGAGAAGAAGAAGAAGAAGAAGCCAACATTCAGTCGAACTGATTCACTGACAGACTGAGTCCCGAATACGAAAATGATTTATCCTCATCACAGAGTGAATGTGTGAATAAGGAAGAGTCAATCCACGCACAAAACAGCACAGTCAACAAACTAAACAAACAATTGGCCAACTAACCAACCGAGAATAAAGCAATCAAGCAACCAGCCAGTCAGTCGATCAATAAATCGAACAATCAATCAATCATTCAATCAATGAAGCCATCATGAGTCAGTCGAATGAGTGGGAAGAGCGAATAAGTGAATGAAACTCACATTCCTCGTGTTCATTGATTATATCGGTTGGTTGGTAGGTAGGGTAGGTCACTCACCTGTGTTTGAGTGTGACCACGTGTTCGCCTGCTTCACAGGTGAACTTCGAGTATAAATAGGAAGGTGGGAGTAAGTTTCAAGTAGTAGTTTCAAGTTGACAGTAAACCACACAACAACAACAACAACAACAATGCAGATGTTCACTGTATGTCCGAATACTCTTGTCTAATATTGTATGCCTCCATGATGGTGATTTCTTTCATTTCAGCTCGTCTTAGTTGTACTGGTTGTATCATTTGAATGTGAAATGGGAGGTAAGTCATCCTCATCTCTTTTTCGTCTCCACATATCAGATAGTCGATCAGACAAATCACCTGCTCACCTCCAACCATCCATGCATGCATACATTCAAACCCTCTTCTAATGCAGAGATTTTTCGATTATTGCTAATAACACCAACACCAACACCACGACCACCACTATTACTAAGACTAATAATGCTACCACCACCACTACTACTAACACTGATATCTATCAGTACTAATATGACAATGCTACCGCGACAACAACATGGACGAATTCCATTGTGAATGCTTCTCATACAACTGGTGCTAATTTCACTCACTCACTCACTATTGCAATTGTTATCAATATTGCTGATAAATTTTTGTATAACGACAACGACTAGATAGATAGATAGATGATTGGGAGACAGAAAGTGAAGGTGATTGCAGCATTGAAAGTAGCCGACTGGGTTTTTCAATTCATTCATCACACAATCACACAGGCTTCCGAATAAGGAGGTAGGCTGGAAGTGAGTGACACTGATTTCTGGGAAGCGGGTGACAACCCACTTCATTACTCATTGACTCATTCACTCACTCAATCACGCATCCAGTCAGACAGCCAAGCAGGGAGGCAGTCAGACAGTCAGTCAGTCAATCGGGGAGTCAGTGAGTGAGTGAGTGAGTGAGTGAGTGAAGCAGTCACCTGATCACACAGTGACATGCATTCGAGGCAAGTGAATTTGTTAATCGGCCGGCTAATGGAATGGTGGAGGAATGCAGAATTAAAGGAAGGAAGGAAGGAAGGAAGGGAGGACGGTTGGAAGCTGGTCAGAAAGAATGAATGAATGGATGAATGAATTGATAAATAAATAAATAAGTGAATGTGGTATCTTGTTGCTTTATTTTAAACAGCTATCGCAGGTCCAGTCCCAGAACCAGCCGCCGCCGCAAATGCAGCAAACAGTGGTTGTCCTGGCTGTCCCGGTGGATGCCCTAATTGCCCTAGGTGTTGTGGATGCCGTGGATGTCGAGGTGGAAAGTGTCCAGGAGGCTGCTGCAGAGGCTGTCGAAGAAAATAAACCACCAACATCAAACACCGAATTCAGACAAACAAGTCTTCTGTCCTACCTGAACAAATTCTTGTCGTCATCATCATTATTTCAAGTCGGTGGGCGACCAATGCAGTGTACTTTCAAATCTCCACTCTCCATACTAAATTATTGATAAATAAACAAATAAATAAATACACTCGTATTATCTCAATCATCCCACATTTCAGACGTCTTATTCTTCCTACTCGATGAACAAATAATCAGTCGGTGGGTGTGGCGGTGTTCTCGGCGTTTCTGGTGGTCGAGTCGACGCCGACAGCTCGATTTTCCCACTGACGGAAACTTGCATGCAGCCATCTTGTGGGAATTTCTCCGCCTTTCAATCTGTCAGCTTGTTAGTCTTTTTGTTAATGAAGAATAAGCGAGTGAATCAGTAGTCAGTAGTAGTTTAGTATGTCAGGGCATAGAGTCGATTTCGCAATACTTCGCTGAGCCAGCCAGCCAGCCAGCCGCCAAGCCAGCCAACCAGCTAGGTAGCTGTCTAGTTATTATTCAGATATTGAAACACTCACTCTCTTGGTTTGGTTATCGGTAATTTAACTGAGTGGCATAATTAGTTAGTTATGTGAGTTGGTGAGTCAGTTAGTCATTCGGTCTCTCAGTGAACCAGCCTTCAACTCGACCTCAACAACAAGCTTTCTCACTCACGATCGCAAATTCTATTTAATGAAATTCTAATGAAATCAGTCGTTGAAGGAGAATGAATGTGTGACCAGCATACACAGACAAACGGATAGACTAAGAGTAGAAAGACTGACATACAGCCAGCCAGCCAGACCCAACGCACACACACACACACGAACAAGCATACAAGCACAAGAACAAACACACAAGCACACTCACGCTCACACTGCCCAATCGCTAGTTAGTCGCCTTCCTTCACGCTCACATACACTGCAAACAAACACGCACACACACATCGGTAATAATAATAATAATATTAATAATATGTTGCTTTATTCCAGAAGCAGTACTAGTGATACAGTGTGGAATTTTCAGCACATTTCTACAATATTGCATCTAATTTCGTCCAACATTTAAAAGGTGTATTTCAAAAAATAAATTTGAAAAACAAGAACAATAGAAACACAAAACAACACAAAGAATTACAAAAATAATCCGAAAAATACCAAAAAGTAGAAAGGAAAATAAACAGCATGATAAATAATATCTCAGTATTGGGTAGTGGAAGCTATGATATGTTTATGCGTGGTGACAATAAAGCTTTAATCATACAAGAAGTTATGAAATGATATTAAGAATGTTTATCGCCAAGATGATCAGTTAATTTGGTTGAACAACACTAAACAATCGTAAAATGAACATTTCAGGTTTTTTTATTGTCAGCTCTAATCCGGTGTTTGTAGTGGTAGTGTGAGTAATCCTGCATAATACAAAATTTTAAAAATGGTGATAATGGCGTTCACAACGAAGACTGTCAGTTAACATTGCCGACCAAAAACAATCACAAAACTAATATTACATGATGGTTAATGACAGGACAACTTTGTAACACTCATAGTGATAATATAGTCGGAACCAGTAGATACACAAAAGAAGGAATAGAATAAAGTACAAAAAAGTAAGCCAATGTTAATATTTTAGGCAGCTAAGTATGTTTAAGAAGGTGTTCACTATAGAATACAAATAAGAGAGAAATAAAAGAGCCAAAATTATGTTATTAACAACAAAGCAAGTCACGGGTTTCGCGCTTAACATTGTCTCTGTCACTTAGAACACGGGCCGAATATGGTATCGTTGATTTCCTATACTTGGTTCTATGAGCATATATTATTTTGTACTGATTTCTGGTTCTACCTGATCAGAAACAAGCAGAGAGTTAGGAATAGAGGGAGTGTTGGTGGTCGGAGAGTATGGTTTCACACCATTTTTCGCAAGTATTCACATGCCTTTCCACCAATGTAGTGACGAGCTGACTGAGTCTTACACCACTAGTCCTACTAACTACCTTCAACATCCTTCTCAGGATGGTATAGTCGTTTTTCAGTAGCCCAGGAAAGACTGAGGTGGAGCAGTAGAGTAGAATAGGTGAGATACGAGAGTTGACATGTTGTGAAAGTAGAGGTTGGGTGATTCCAGATAGTCTAAGTTTCCTAATGTATTAGGTTGAACGGAAGACCTTGTTAGAAATCGTTAGGATATGAGATGACCAAGTAAGGTCGGAAGATAGAACTAGTCCGAGGTATTTTGCATTAGACTTAGTCTAATTGCAATACTCATGTCCACGAACCACTTTCAGACAGACAGCTATGCAACAAGGATAGTCGCGTGAAATCGAGACAACCACAAATTGATCTCACTTGATGAATCACCTCACTGACAACATCTCGTCACATCTCGTCGAATTTCTGTCATGTCGACCGGATCTAGCTAGCTGGGCCACACATTCTGTTGTTTGTTCATCCTCGCGATTCAGATCTCCTTCAATCATCATCATCATCATCATCATCATCCTCAGAAGCTGCAGCAGCAGCATCCTACTGCCAACTAACTCCACTGACACTGTCACCATATTGACACACTGAGTAGAATAACCAGCAGCAGCAGGTTGTCGAGAATTGACCAGAGTTCCGATGAAATTACTAACGACACCAGTCACAATACCTGTGATGAGCATAGTTCAACTAATAATAATAATAATAAATAATAATAATTATAACAGTTATAATAATATTGTCAATATAACTAATGACCAATAATAATTAGAATAATGCTTTTGATTGCAGTATTGCAACAACAGAGAGCAAGACACGGGAGTCAGTGTATATTTTTCATTAATCAAAACTCTGTCGTTCATAGATCTACAGTTTATATTCGTAAACCAACCAATTCGTTAACTGACTGAGGAGCGTGTGATTTCGGTTCACATCATACAACACGAAATAGAACGTTCAAATATATGTATATACATATGCATATACATAGTATTCTGTTTTTTTTCTCATGCAGTGTTGAACTGTGGGAATAACCTTCTCACTCTACTCTACTCTAACATCATCACATAGAATGTTCAAATGGATAGATATATGGTATTGTGTTTTTGTTGTTCCGATCTGAACTGTGAGAAGATATGAGAATAACAACATTGCGTTGGCACACATTGTCGTCTGTATCACACCACCATCATCATCACCACCACCACCACCACAATATGTGTCAGTATGAGTCAATTTCCTAATGGATGGAATTCAAAGAAGTGGCGTAGTCCAGTCAGTGTATGTAATATTAATGACAAGCAGGATAATTTTAGCAACAATAATAATGACTGACGATACAAATGAAATGAAATAAGTAAGTGAGGCCACTGTCAATAATAGTGATGAAGAAGAAAGAAATGACAGTACATAGAATTTTATTGGTGGATGGTGACTACCAGTGGAATCCAGGATAAGGCGCATTTCGTCGTATTTGGGAGTCGTCCGCCAGCTGGATGTACCTGCATACCCCAGTGATTGATTGAACATGTTCCCACAGCGGCTCGAACCCAGTGCCCATGGTTTCATACGACAAAGCGTTATCCACTAGACCACTCGAGCCACGAGAGCTGGCCACCTCTTGTGAGACGGGAAAATATAAAATTCAATTGGAAAATAACACTACGATTATAAAAATGATTATAAGGACAAAATGGAAAATAATTTTGACGGCTATTAGTATCATGATTATCATAATGATGAAGTAAGTTACCTAAGTATAGCGAGCAGGCGAGCGAGTGAGGGAGCGCGCGAGCATTGCTTCCTTGCTTGCTTGCATTGTAAACATCATCACGTTGGTTCTTGTCACCACCACCACCATCATCAACATCATCTTCATCCTCATCATCATGACCTAACATCCGATGAGCCGCCAATCTTACAATTCACCAGCTCTCCTAGAATCTTTCCGACTACATGCCATACCTACACAGTCATCACATCATGTCACACCACATCACATCACATCTCGTCACACTTCGTCATATCACGTCACCCGATTCATTAGCAAATATTAATTTCCAACTACATTCATATCGGTCGATTCGAAGTAGTCAAGACGAGCAGAAATACATGTCGATGCGTCAAACATGTAATAATAATAATAACAGCTTGATTCCAAACAGTATTTGTGGTACAGTTTTTGAAATTTCAGCGTGCATTACAGTATATTGCATCTAATTACCTCATAAATTATATAAGATTTTTAAAAATCAAAAATAAATATAATTAAAATAAATAAGTTTTAAATAAATAAATATTAAAAATTAAGAAAATAACAGCGTAGAGTATTTCATTTCAAACAATGCACCACAGAATTTGAAATATAAAGTTGGTGTGTGGTAGTAGATGAGAACAACAGTGTAGTAGTAACGAGGAAAGGAAAACAAAAACTAATGAGACTATTTGTTAGAGTGCTGCAGTAAGTTTATCGTGTCATACCTAACGGATTTCTCATCACATAACAGCTGTGCCAGATATGGTATTGTGGAGTTTTTGTATTTGGTAGTCCTAGCATATAGCCTCCTATAGCTGCTTCTAGTTCTTCCAGATGAAATGCAAGGAGATAGATGCGTATAGAGAGGATGCTCGGGGTCCGACAATATTGTATTCGCTAGTTTCTTACATGACATAATATGTCTATCTACAATAGTGTTCACCAGTTGGTTTAACGATATCCCACTTGCCCTACTAACAGCTTTTAGTGCCCTTCTCAGCGAAGTAAAGTCTTTCTTAAGTAGTCCAGGAAAGACTAATGGGGAGCAGTAAAGGAGGATGGGTAGAATACAAGAATTTACAAACTGAGAAAGTAAAGACTGGTTTATGCCAGACTGCCTAGATTTCCTAATGTAGAACGTTAAGCGAAACATCTTTCTAGTAACTAGCAAGATGTGGGAAGACCAGGAAAGATCGGTGGAAAAACTCAGTCCAAGGTACTTGACATAAGATATATTATCAACCTCTGTGCCGTCAATGATAGTGGGGCCATGTGAGCTAACTAGTTGCTGTAGGTCACATTTACGTCTGAAAGTGAAATTGACTACCTGACATTTAGACGGATTAAGCTTAAGTCCGTTTAAAGAGGACCACTGACTAATTTCCGACAGAAAGCTATTTAATTTGGAACAATCTGACTGAGAGATGACAGGCAAAGAAACCGAGAGGTTATCGGCATATTTAACAAAAGTGGCTACATCAGAATGAGGCAAGTCATGTAAGAAAAACGAAAACAGAAAGGGAGAGAGAACAGCGCCTTGAGGAACACCAGCTAAAGTAAGTGAGGTAGTGGAGGATTTTCCATTGTAGACGGTGTACTGCTACGTTTCAGAAAAATAGGGATGCAACCACTTATTTGTCCAGCTTTCAGCCTGTGTTGCAGCAAGCTTACTTAGTAAGAGAGACCTGGGAACAAATAAATAACTGATCAACTCACTTACTCACTGACTAACTGACTAACTAACTAACTGGGCAGTTGATGAGAACACTGAATAAGTAAGTGACTGAATAACTAACTTACTTTGTAAATAAATCGCTGACCAACTAACTGTCTGACTGAATAACCCAATAAATATCTGACCAACTGAATAACCAATCTACTCATTTACTAACTAACTAACTAACTAACTAGCTAACTAACTAAATAAATAAACAACTAACCAACTAATTAATTAAGTGAATAATTTAAGTGTAGAACTTGGCCACTCTGGTACAGTGCAATTCCATATAAGATTATTTCATTTTATTTTGTTTTATTTTATTAATCACACAATGATTTCGTAGTATTAGGAAGACAAATGCAGTTGATAAAACTGCATCATTGTATGACTGCTAAAATAAACCTATTTATTATGGAATAACAAAACAAACCAATTAACCAACCAACCAACCAACCTATCTACCTACCTACCTACCTACCTACCTTCCTATCTACTAACTAACTAACTGACTAACTAATCAAACAACCGACTCACATTTGATCTCACCAAGTCATCAACGAACGAATCATCGGACCAAGGAAGGAAAGAAGGAGGGAGAGAAGAAGTAGTTGTAGGAGAAGAAGAAGAAGAAGAAGCCAACATTCAGTCGAACTGATTCACTGACAGACTGAGTCCCGAATACGAAAATGATTTATCCTCATCACAGAGTGAATGTGTGAATAAGGAAGAGTCAATCCACGCACAAAACAGCACAGTCAACAAACTAAACAAACAATTGGCCAACTAACCAACCGAGAATAAAGCAATCAAGCAACCAGCCAGTCAGTCGATCAATAAATCGAACAATCAATCAATCATTCAATCAATGAAGCCATCATGAGTCAGTCGAATGAGTGGGAAGAGCGAATAAGTGAATGAAACTCACATTCCTCGTGTTCATTGATTATATCGGTTGGTTGGTAGGTAGGGTAGGTCACTCACCTGTGTTTGAGTGTGACCACGTGTTCGCCTGCTTCACAGGTGAACTTCGAGTATAAATAGGAAGGTGGGAGTAAGTTTCAAGTAGTAGTTTCAAGTTGACAGTAAACCACAACAACAACAACAACAACAATGCAGATGTTCACTGTATGTCCGAATACTCTTGTCTAATATTGTATGCCTCCATGATGGTGATTTCTTTCATTTCAGCTCGTCTTAGTTGTACTGGTTGTATCATTTGAATGTGAAATGGGAGGTAAGTCATCCTCATCTCTTTTTCGTCTCCACATATCAGATAGTCGATCAGACAAATCACCTGCTCACCACCAACCATCCATGCATGCATACATTCAAACCCTCTTCTAATGCAGAGATTTGTCGATTATTGCTAATAACACCAACACCAACACCACGACCACCACTATTACTAAGACTAATAATGCTACCACCACCACTACTACTAACACTGATATCTATCAGTACTAATATGACAATGCTACCGCGACAACAACATGGACGAATTCCATTGTGAATGCTTCTCATACAACTGGTGCTAATTTCACTCACTCACTATTGCAATTGTTATCAATATTGCTGATAAATTTTTGTATAACGACAACGACTAGATAGATGATTGGGAGACAGAAAGTGAAGGTGATTGCAGCATTGAAAGTAGCCGACTAAGTTTTTCAATTCATTCATCACACAATCACACAGGCTTCTGAATAAGGAGGTAGGCTGGAAGTGAGTGACACTGATTTCTGGGAAGCGGGTGACAACCCACTTCATTACTCATTGACTCATTCACTCACTCAATCACGCATCCAGTCAGACAGCCAAGCAGGGAGGCAGTCAGACAGTCAGTCAGTCAGTCAATCGGGGAGTCAGTGAGTGAGTGAGTGAGTGAGTGAGTGAGTGAAGCAGTCACCTGATCACACAGTGACATGCATTCGAGGCAAGTGAATTTGTTAATCGGCCGGCTAATGGAATGGTGGAGGAATGCAGAATTAAAGGAAGGAAGGAAGGAAGGAAGGGAGGACGGTTGGAAGCTGGTCAGAAAGAATGAATGAATGGATGAATGAATTGATAAATAAATAAATAAGTGAATGTGGTATCTTGTTGCTTTATTTTCAGCTATCGGAGGTCCAGTCCCAGAACCAGCCGCCGCCGCAAATGCAGCAAACAGTGGTTGTCCTGGCTGTCCCGGTGGATGCCCTGATTGCCCTAAGTGTTGTGGATGCCGTGGATGTCGAGGTGGAAAGTGTCCAGGAGGCTGCTGCAGAGGCTGTCGAAGAAAATAAACCACCAACATCAAACACCGAATTCAGACAAACAAGTCTTCTGTCCTACCTGAACAAATTCTTGTCATCATCATTATTTCAAGTCGGTGGGCGACCAATGCAGTGTACTTTCAAATCTCCACTCTCCATACTAAATTATTGATAAATAAACAAATAAATAAATACACTCGTATTATCTCAATCATCCCACATTTCAGACGTCTTATTCTCCTTCTTCTCTTCCTACTCGATGAACAAATAATCAGTCGGTGGGTGTGGCGGTGTTCTCGGCGTTTCTGGTGGTCGAGTCGAAGCCGACAGCTCGATTCTCACACTGACATACAGCCAGCCAGCCAGACCCAACGCACACACACACACACAGGGGAACAAGCATACAAGCACACTCACGCTCACATTGCCCAATCGCTAGTTAGTCGCCTTCCTTCACGCTCACATACACTGCAAACAAACACGCACACACACATCGATTATAATAATAATAATATTAATAAATAAGTTGCTTTATTCCAGAAGCAGTACTAGTGATACAGTGTGGAATTTTCAGCACATTTCTACAATATTGCATCTAATTTCGTCCAACATTTAAAAGGTGTATTTCAAAAAATAAATTTGAAAAACAACAACAATATAAACACAAAACAACACAAAGAATTACAAAAATAATCCGAAAAATACCAAAAAGTAGAAAGGAAAATAAACAACATGATAAATAATATCTCAGTATTGGGTAGTGGAAGCTATGATATGTTTATGCGTGGTGACAATAAAGCTTTAATCATACAAGAAGTTATGAAATGATATTAAGAATGTTTATCGCCAAGATGATCAGTTAATTTGGTTGAACAACACTAAACAATCGTAAAATGAACATTTCAGGTTTTTTTATTGTCAGCTCTAATCCGGTGTTTGTAGTGGTAGTGTGAGTAATCCTGCATAATACAAAATTTTAAAAATGGTGATAATGGCGTTCACAACGAAGACTGTCAGTTAACATTGCCGACCAAAAACAATCACAAAACTAATATTACATGATGGTTAATGACAGGACAACTTTGTAACACTCATAGTGATAATATAGTCGGAACCAGTAGATACACAAAAGAAGGAATAGAATAAAGTACAAAAAAGTAAGCCAATGTTAATATTTTAGGCAGCTAAGTATGTTTAAGAAGGTGTTCACTATAGAATACAAATAAGAGAGAAATAAAAGAGCCAAAATTATGTTATTAACAACAAAGCAAGTCACGGGTTTCGCGCTTAACATTGTCTCTGTCACTTAGAACACGGGCCGAATATGGTATCGTTGATTTCCTATACTTGGTTCTATGAGCATATATTATTTTGTACTGATTTCTGGTTCTACCTGATCAGAAACAAGCAGAGAGTTAGGAATAGAGGGAGTGTTGGTGGTCGGAGAGTATGGTTTCACACCATTTTTCGCAAGTATTCACATGCCTTTCCACCAATGTAGTGACGAGCTGACTGAGTCTTACACCACTAGTCCTACTAACTACCTTCAACATCCTTCTCAGGATGGTATAGTCCTTTTTCAGTAGCCCAGGAAAGACTGAGGGGGAGCAGTAGAGTAGAATAGGTGAGATACGAGAGTTGACATGTTGTGAAAGTAGAGGTTGGGTGATTCCAGATAGTCTAAGTTTCCTAATGTATTAGGTTGGACGGAAGACCTTCTTAGAAATCGTTAGGATATGAGATGACCAAGTAAGGTCGGAAGATAGAACTAGTCCGAGGTATTTTGCATTAGACTTAGTCTAATTGCAATACTCATGTCCACGAACCACTTTCAGACAGACAGACAGACAGCTATGCAACAAGGATAGTCGCGTGAAATCGAGACAACCACAAATTGATCTCACTTGATGAATCACCTCACTGACAACATCTCGTCACATCTCGTCGAATTTCTGTCATGTCGACCGGATCTAGCTAGCTGGGCCACACATTCTGTTGTTTGTTCATCCTCGCGATTCAGATCTCCTTCAATCGTCATCATCATCATCATCATCCTCAGAAGCTGCAGCAGCAGCATCCTACTGCCAACTAACTCCACTGACACTGTCACCATATTGACACACTGAGTAGAATAACCACTACCAGCAGCAGCAGCAGCAGGTTGTCGAGAATTGACCAGAGTTCCGATGAAATTACTAACGACACCAGTCACAATACCTGTGATGAGCATAGTTCAACTAATAATAATAATAATAACAATAAAATAATAATAATTATAACAGTCATAATAATATTGTCAATATAACTAATGACCAATAATAATTAGAATAATGCTTTTGATTGCAGTATTGCAACAACAGAGAGCAAGACACGGGAGTCAGTGTATATTTTTCATTAATCAAAACTCTGTCGTTCATAGATCTACAGTTTATATTCGTAAACCAACCAATTCGTTAACTGACTGAGGAGCGTGTGATTTCGGTTCACATCAAACAACACGAAATAGAACGTTCAAATATATGTATATACATATACATATACATAGTATTCTGTTTTTTTTCTAATGCAGTGTTGAACTGTGGGAATAACCTTCTCACTCTACTCTACTCTACTCTACTCTAACATCATCACATAGAATGTTCAAATGGATAGATATATGGTATTGTGTTTTTGTTGTTCCGAACTGAACTGTGAGAAGATATGAGAATAATAACATTGCGTTGGCACACATTGTCGTCTGTATCACACCACCATCATCATCACCACCACCACCACCACAATATGTGTCAGTATGAGTCAATTTCCTAATGGATGGAATTCAAAGAAGTGGCGTAGTCCAGTCAGTGTATGTAATATAATAATGACAAGCAGGATAATTTTAGCAACAATAATAATGACTGACGATACAAATGAAATGAAATAAGTAAGTGAGGCCACTGTCAATAATAGTGATGAAGAAGAAAGAAATGACAGTACATAGAATTTTATTGGTGGATGGTGACTACCAGTGGAATCCAGGATAAGGCGCATTTCGTCGTATTTGGGAGTCGTCCGCCAGCTGGATGTACCTGCATACCCCAGTGATTGATTGAACATGTTCCCACAGCGGCTCGAACCCAGTGCTCATGGTTTCATACGACAAAGCGTTATCCACTAGACCACTCGAGCCACGAGAGCTGGCCACCTCTTGTGAGACGGGAAAATATAAAATTCAATTGGAAAATAACACTACGATTATAAAAATGATTATAAGGACAAAATGGAAAATAATTTTGACGGCTATTAGTATCATGATTATCATAATGATGAAGTAAGTTACCTAAGTATAGCGAGCAGGCGAGCGAGCGCGCGAGCATTGCTTCCTTGCTTGCTTGCATTGTAAACATCATCACGTTGGTTCTTGTCACCACCACCATCATCAACATCATCTTCATCCTCATCATCATGACCTAACATCCGATGAGCCGCCAATCTTAGAATTCACCAGCTCTCCTAGAATCTTTCCGACTACATGCCATACCTACACAGTCATCACATCATGTCACACCACATCACATCACATCTCGTCACACTTCGTCATATCACGTCACCCGATTCATTAGCAAATATAAATTTCCAACTACATTCATATCGGTCGATTCGAAGTAGTCAAGACGAGCAGAAATACATGACGATGCATCAAACAAATAACTAACTGATCAACTCACTTACTCACTGACTAACTGACTAACTAACTAACTGGGCAGTTGATGAGAACACTGAATAAATAAGTGACTGAATAACTAACTTACTTTGTAAATAAATCGCTGACCAACTAACTGTCTGACTGAATATCTGACTGACTAAATAACCCAATAAATATCTGACCAACT